>JAOWBW010000471.1:55150-723683 GCA_026119855.1 Campanula takesimana
CACACAAACTCGAACCTTGCCATTTGCCTTTCTGACTGTCACGATGTTAGCTAACCATGTCGGATACTCTATAACCTTGATGAAACCCACACTGAGAGCTTCTCAATCTCTTCTTTGACTTGCAGAGACCATTCTGGCTTGATCTTTCTGAGATTCTGCTTTACCGGCTTGGTATCTTCTCTGATCGGAATCCTGTGCTCCGCTACCTTTCTGGCCAAACCCAGCATGTCTTTGTATGACCATGCGAACACATCCACGAACTCCCGTAGTAGTGCAGTCAATCTGTCTCTGTCGTCCCCCTTGAAGAAGCCTCCGATCTTAGTTTCTCTTGGCTCTTCTTCGGTACCCAGATTAACAAATGCAATTCTTCGTCAGCCTTTGGACCATTTTAACCACGACTACGGACTTTGTGAGCAAGTCATTTAAGTATGTTGTGTTTTTCGTGGTCTATTTCATCATAATTTGAATCGTTATTAACTTGTTCATTAAGTTCATTATTAGTTATTCTCATCATTTATGATGTTTGCAATCTCAGGGTACTCAGAAATATCAAATTTTTCATTAGCAAAGAAAGGAAACACAACGCTCGCTATGGCCTCCAAATCCTCGCGGGTGAGGGTATTAGGGACACTCTCGGACTCGAAAGTAAGTGTGAGCCGCTCTTCCTTTGTTGCTGTGCGGGTATGCAACCCATTTCTTGGACTAAGAATTCCTCAGATACCACGGGCCCTTTCGTTGAATACCAATTGTTGATCGGCTCGGAACTTGGCGGGATCTCGCTGATAGTCTCGTTTATGGTGACGGTGCCATGGATGGCGTTGACTTGGCATTCATTCATTATGGCAAGCTCTTCGAACATGGAGGCTAATCTGTCTTCCCCCACGGTGATTTCTGTCTCGGACTCCATAGTCACCTTCCTTCCCCACCATTCACGGGGCGACATGGGAGTTGGTTCCCTTTCGATTTCTGGATCTCACAATCGGAGAAGATTTCGAGACCGGGCTTTTTGACACCCTTATTGTTAACCCATGGCTCGGGAAAGATCATGTATGGAACGTCTTCCCTTGGAGGACAAATAGCCATTCAACGTCTTGCGGTAAGGCCTTAGATTAGGGACCTCATAACGACGGCCTTCTTTCGAGCTCGGGCCCTTTCGTTCTTGATTGCTTGCTCTTGTTTCAAGTCTTCTTTGGAAGGTTCGTACCCCAAACCGAATGTGTTTTGACTAATGGTATTTGCACAGGATGTAGGATTCCTTGTTGATATTTCCCTAGCCTAAACCAGGGAAGTAGTCCATATTCCTCATCATGCGGAGGACTTTGTGGTTGCTGGGGGTCCATGATCCGTTTCCCCTTCTTTGTCAATGGCGTTGATTGAGACGCCGGAGAGAGTGGAGTCTGGTAAACCATGCTGAACTTGGTGGATGGGCTCACCTTTTCTGTGGATAGTGACGTTTTCAGCCATGACGGTCACTATTTCATCACCATTTCGGATCTTGACACATTGATGGAGAGTTGACAGGACGGCATTAGAACTGTGAATCCATGGTCGACCCAAAAGTAAGTTGAACGAGGCCGGGATGTCAAGCACTTGGAATGGAACGGACATGACCATGCTCCCAAACTCAATGTCTATTTCGATCATGCCATGACTGTACGGGCGGTGCTGTCATAACCTCGGATTACTTGAGTAGAAGGCTTCAAGTCGGAATCCTTAAGCCCCAGTATGCCCATGATTCTGCCAGGCATGAGGTTGAGTGCAGAACCACCGTCCACTAAGACTCTTGAGATGGGCCTCCCCCTTGCTCGTACTTTGAGGTAAATAGCCTCGTTGTGGTCGGAACCAAATGGTGGAAGGTCCATATCGGCAAAGGTGATGACGTTGCCAAAATGAATGTGACCGATCATTGCCGTGAGGTCCTCGGGAGTAGTATCGGGAGAAACTGATGTATCATCAAGATTGCGGATGACAAGATCTCGGTGTTTCTTTGAGGATGCAATGAGGTCCCAAATAGAGATGTTGGCTTGAGTTTTCTTGAGTTGGACAAGTAGAGGATCTTCGGGAGTGTCGCGAGCTTGCGGACTTTGAGAAGAGGAGCTTGGTGATGACTCGACCGGATCGAGTTAGCATGTTGACGTTCCCATCTTGCTTCTTTTTCCTATTCTCTAGTACTTCCCTCATTACCTCATCGTAAGTTACAACATAACAAGAACTGTCAAGTTTATTCATAACATTGGGGCCCCCATTCACAATTGGGATTGAATGGGTGGTCCCCTCGAGTTCTCCTATTTATATTACATTGACATGTTCGCCATTAGTCACTACAAATTCTTTCTTGTCTATGAGATCTTGAATGACATTGCGGAGAACGAAGCAATCCTCGGTGGTGTGGCCACTATATTGGTGGTAGCCACAATATTTGTTGTGAGTATGATTGGGGTGGACCGTCTTGGGTTGGTACCCTTGCATGGGTGTGACTTGACCCTTTGCTTTGAGGACCTCGAAAACTTCGGTTTGAGTCATGCCTTGGAGAGGCGTGTAGACATGGTCATTTCGAGACTTCTTCCCTTGGGGTGGAGGAACCTTTTTGTAATTCCCCTTATCGATAGTGACGGCGTTGACCGAGGCCTCTTTTGTGGAGTTAGAAGCGGCCTTGTATCGGTAAGTAGGAGTGGCCTTCTTAATCTCCTTGAGCAAGTCATCCATGCGTACCCCCGCCTCATACATTTGGGAGAAGTCGGAGTAGCAAGCCCCACTTAAGTGGGTGCGGAGATCAATCTTGAGACACTTGAGAAAGATGTCCATTTGCTCTTTTGTGTTCGGCCTCTCAACAATTTCAGAGAGTTTGTCATTCCATCTCCTTGTGAAGTCAATAAAGGACTCGTTGTCACTTTGAGTGGTATTCTCGAGCTCTTTCCTTGTGGGCCGGTGAGTGGTGTTGCCTTGGTATTGGTTCTTGAAGGCAAGCATGGCGGAGTCCCAATCAAGACGGACAGTGAGCGGGAGAGTAGCATACCAATCTTTTGCCGCCCCCTCGAGAGTGAGAGGAAAGCATTGAGCCATCACCTTGGGGGAGACCTTCTTCGGAACCATTGCCCAAATATAGGTCTCAATGTGAGCCATAGGACAAGAGTTGCCCTTGAATTTGCTTATGTCGGGCATCTTGAACTTATCAGGAAGAGCGGCCATAGTACTCATGAGGATGGATGATTGATAAAGGCTTGTGTCGGAGCCTTTCCCCATGTTGAGCCCATTGAATTTTTGGTCGATGTAGGCCATGATAGAATCCACCATTTTGGGCTCATTGTTCTCGGAACTCGGCTCCCCCATTTTCTTGGTGCGGGTGTTGACATAAGGACTTTTGAACAAACCCTCGGTCCATTCGGATTCATCATCATTATTCTTGTTCTTCCCCTTGGCAAGATTAGTGAGCTTTTCTTTCATTAGCTCCATCTCGGCCTCGTGGGCCTCCCTTTGGCTGTCGAGGTGGGATTGCCAAATGTCGTCTTTGCTTTGTGCCTCCTTATTAAGGGTGGAGACTTGCTCTTGGAGGATTTGGACCATGGTTGAGAGTTGTTCGAGAGACATGGTGTTGCTGCTGCCGGTCATGGTTGATGTTGGAGCTGTTGGAGTGATCTCTTCACGGACTAACCGATTTGCCGAATCCCGGTAGACTCTGTAAGTACCAATTGAACCTATATTGCAGAAGAGGCCCTTGTCAGTCTTGAGTAACACTTGCGGTCCATGAAGAGGCTTAGAACACACAGTGGGGCACACGACTCGAACCACATAAGAAAAGACTTTTTTTTTTTTTTTAATAAGTCGGAGGGAATGGATCCCTTTTGGGGTTTCTAAGGAAATAATGGAATCGTCACGCTAGTATATAGACCATCTCGCGGTCCCATATACCCATCGGATTCCATCGCACTTGTGAATCCTACATGTATCGGGATTAAACTAAATTAATGTAGTAAAGCATACATGCGGGGACGGATTTTTTATTTTCGTCCGAAATAACCACTTTTGGGGGCGGATTTTTTATTGCGTCCATTTCAACAAGTTGGCATGTATGATTTGAAGACATTAGTTTAGGGAAATCTCGGTACATGGAAACCAACTTGAGTCACAGAGTGTTAGACCTTAACTAGAATTTTGTGGCTTGTGCTCGGCTTGAATATGAGGCTCAAAGGTCACCCCTGGCATGTAGTCTTAAACTACGCCACGGGCTGAGGTTTACCGCTTCGAAAGAGCCAAGGTCGAGTGGAGCTTGAAACTTTCTAGGACGGGCCTCGACGGGTTTGGGGTTGGACTTGTGCGACTCGATAGTGAGCAGTTCATAGGAATATGTGCATGTAGTGTGAGGTCTAACAAGTGACAATTTTTTTTTTTTTTTTTTTGAAAAGAAAGAAAAACAAACAAAACACATAAGCACATAAATTACAACTCCCGAATCACCCGTGTGACCGGTAAATAAAACACAAAATTAAAACAGTCCGAGGGTTCAATTCTGTTCTAATGCAGGCAACTGTGCCCACACCCCACTGTTCTGCTCAGTCACTAAAACCTGTTTCTGTTCTGGGAATCAACCCAGAAGCGTGCGCCTCTGAGTGCTGATACGGGATGCGCGCGCCTGGCGTAATGCTATTAGGAGGCGCGCGCTTCTGGGCACACCTGTCAGATTGTCAGATTTTGGACTCAGGGGATTGCCCTGGTCCTATGTTCTTATTGTAACCCCTGCAGAAATGATTAGTGCAGAATAGCAGAAGAAGAAGATGAAGAACATGAAGAAGTGGGCGGTTCTGGTCCTTGATGCGGGATGCGCGCGCCTTAGGCTGAAGAGGCCAGACGCGCGTGCCTCCCCCATCAGGAATCAGAATGCCCAGGAAAGATGTAGATTTTGATCAGAATGCAAGTTTAACCCTCAAACGTCCCTAGCGGAGTCGCCACTGTAGATACCCCGGGAAACCACAACTTGGTTCTAGAGCGGTGAATTATCCTAGGATGTCTAACTTTTTTTAGATTGTTTAGAGTCGCCACCTATGTTTTGAGGAACATACGAAAAACCTATTGGTAATAGCCTAAGTTTGATTACGAAAACAGAGATTCTTTGTTTTGAGGTTCGGGGGTTAGATTACGAGATGGGAAGTACCGAAACACCCATCTCGCCCAACTAAAGTTGGTCTTGCTTGATCAAAATCTACATGAATGATAAACGTTCTTCTTCTTCTTCTTTAAATCATAAAAAGGGGTTTTAAAATAGAGTTTGGAATGTAGGAGATAACTCCTTAACCAACCTCAATGAGATGAGGTGATCATTAGAGTCATGTCCCAAAATGATTTGGGTGATTGCACTTTGATAAAACAAAAAGAAAGAGAAAAGAGATGAAGTCGAGAAGAGGAAGGAAATGGTTTTTACCTAGTCTTCGAGAGACTTCAAACACTTCTTGATGAATGCCTTTGGAAATGCCTTGAAGGTAAGAAATTTGGCTTCTTTGTTGAAAATGTAAGATTTTTGAGTAAAAGATCCTAGGTCCAAGGTCTAAGGTTTTTCGGTCCTTGAAAATGGAGGTAAAAAGTGGTTTTTATAGGTGAAAGAGAGGTGTTTTTTTGGTGCCAAAACTCAGTCACCAAGAAATCCTTCCCGGGCAAAATCCTGTAAATTGAGCAAGGGAGAGAATCCTGGCCAGAAATCTGTAACTGACGCCCAGAGGCGCGCGCTTCCTGCTTTGGGGGCGGGAGGCGCGCGCGCCTGGCTCCTCCTGTCGGAGGCGCGCGACTCAGAGAAGGCAATTTTGACAGAATGGACTAGAAAGTCAGCCCTGTTATTCAGTTTAGTCCCTGGACTTAACGAAGTCAGTCAGGAACTTAACGGAAGTGACAGAAACTAACGAGAAACACTTAAAATGGGGAGAAACACAAGATCAAATGTGCAATCGGGGTGAGCGGTCCAAGGCGGGGTGTCTACAACAGGTCTGTCACTTCCGATCTGTTTTGACTACCGTTTCCTCTCTCTATCCATTCAATTTATAGATGTATGTTCGAATGTTCCGTAGCGTTTGAATGTAATATTATTTGTCTTTGTTTAAGTTTGTAATCGTCCCTGAAGAAATGTTAAAAATCAAACAAGTAGTTGGGACTGATTTTTTTTTATTGAAGACCAGTACTGGAGCCTGAAGCATAGTTGTAATTGAGTTTCATGCCCAGAAGGTTAGGCTTCATTTAGTCACTCTCATTGTGAAAGGACTTTCAGGACTCGGTGGTTAAGATTTTTATGGTTAGAATTTAATTTATGTTACCTTAATGTACAAAACATTTACCTGCTTAGTGAATTTGTTTTTTGAAGTTGTTCTCATAACAATTTCGAATTTGTTCTTGAAACAGTTGTAATTGGTTCTTGATATGAATTTGAATGATTTGGTTTGTTAAGTTCACATTTGTTTTTTTGGAACAACTGTAAACTTGTTCTTGAAACTTTTGTTCTTAGAACAACTGTAAATTGTGAACTTGTTCTTGGGATAAATGTGAACTTACTGATATTATTTTTTGATTTCCATGGAGATTGCGTGTGTTTGATATTATTTTAGTTGACAACTGTGAACTTACTGATAAGTTCACAGTTGTTTGGTCGACGGAGTTGGTGGTCGCTGGAGTTGATAGTGTTCTTAGTAGTAGTTTTTGTTGACAACTGTGAACTTACTGATTAGTTCACAGTTGTTTGGTCGCCGGAGTCGATCGTGTTCTTAGTAGTTTAGTTGACAACTGTGAACTTACTAATTAGTTCACAGTTGTTTGATCGCCGGAGTTGATCGTGTTATTAGTTTAGTTGACAAGTGTGAACTTGTTTTGGAACAAGTGTGAACTTACAATTGCGAACTTGTTATTGGAGAGAGGGTGAAATGATGGAGGGAATGGCATTAATGTAATTTTTCATTATTTATTAAGGCCATGAGTGTCCTTTTAATAACCCTTGGACTAGGTGGTAATATTAAAAATTCCTTGTCCTAGATGGTAATTTTCATTTGGTTGAGGGACTAAATGGTAGTTTCCCCTTGTTTTGGCCAACATTATGAGGAAGCAAGCGCAGCGCCGATAAAACGGAAAATTTCCCCTAGGGCCCCCAGTCCCAGATTTAATTACTGATAAAACCTGGCCCAGACCAAATACCAGATAAGGACTTGGGCGGAGATGCAAATTCCCCATACACCCCTCACTTATTTGGCCTTCGAAATTACTATTCTGCTGACGTCAGTTATGAAAATATGGATTTCCCATTTTACCCTTGTATATAAGCCTCGCTTTCGACGTACGACTCATTTTCTCGCTCATTTTTTTCGTGAAGAGAGAGGCTATGGCGATGGAGAGGGCGACGGTGTAACGCCCGTCCTAATTCCTGTTAAATTCTTGACTTAAATATTTATGCTATTTTAATTGAGTTAATTATTTAACTAATTGAGCAAGTTTAGGTCATAATTGTTTAAGTTGAAATATTAGGGTCACTTGTGAAAAATTAAAGTTTAGGGGCCTTTTTGTCAAAATTGAAACATGAGGGGCCAAGTTGCAATTCTTGAAAATATCCTAAGGATAAATAATGGGGTTGCCTTTTCCCAGAGGATGGTTATCCTCAAAAGAATTTCTCTCGTACATTCCTCTGTTTCAAAAGAAAAGTTAAGGTTTACCCTATTCTCGACTCCTCTCGCTTAATTATGCCTCTGTTCGAAAATCCGACTTCGCATAAATGATCAGGGCGGTGAGTAGAGCATTTCCTGCCGAACAGAAATTATTTTGGGTGAATTTGATTTCGGACTAGGTAAGTCACTAGCTCCCCCTTGCTTGTAATAAGATGCCTATATGTTATTCTTGATACTTGTGCTTGTTAATTTCGTGATTTGGTTGAATTTTGTGATACTTATAAATTTGGGACAAAGGGAGTAGTCTCAGACTTGGTAGATGAAATGAAATGACTCGAAACAAGATTCTAAGCATGTTAGTATATGCCGTAGAGGTGTTAGTATAATTATACTCCTATTCGTGAGACGGTAAAATATTAACTTGATTTAAATATTATTAGAAAAATTGTACCATTATTTGTGGTACGGGGAAATGAATGGAAGTATCCCTAAATGATTATATTAGTATATTAGAAAATTATACTTATACTTTTGAGAAAGTGAAATATTTAATTGGAATAAAAGGAAATTATCCTATTATTTGTGGGACGGTAAAAGAAATGAATTGAGCTTGAAATAGTGTCCTGGGTATTGCCTAAGGGTTAGTGAAAGTATACTCCTACGCTTGGGACGGAGAATTTTATGCCTGGAAAGAAATTTAGTGTTTGCTGAACATTGTACCAGGCGCCCGCCCACATAGATACCGAGCGCCCGCCCATTTCATCAGAAGTTTTGGTTTCAAAAGTGCTATAATGAGCGGCCGCCCGGTCCATCGTAGGCGCCCGCCCGGTCCCCTGTTTCAACAAAAGTGTTTTAAACTAAAAAAATGAAATGAAAGTTTATCCCTCCTAAGGCATATAGCCTTGGTATAAGATGTCCTAGCAAGTGTTGTGATACCTTAGGGGCATCAGAAGTGAGTCTTGAACATGATTATTCAATGATTTGAATAGAGAATTTGAGCCTAAGAGTAAGAACTCTTTTAATTGTCTTGAAAGTGCTAAAAACAAGCACTAATGTGTTATATGTGTCTTGATTCCAATGTTTCTATACCTTAGGGGCACTAGAACAATGTCTTGAGCTTGAACATCCAAAGTATAGGATTATGAACTTGTAAGTATGAGATGTATAACTCATCTACTTAGCTTGAACTTGAAGTATAAGACAATTAAATCTTGTACATGACTTGAATATCCAAAGATTGGAATAATAACTTGAATATAAGATAATTAATTCTTGTACATGTCTTGAACATCCAAAGAATTGGAGTGTGAACTTGGATATAAAAGGAAGAACTCTTGTACATGACTTGAAACCAATACGTGTGTATGGTAATGAACTTGAAAGTGCTATGAACAAGCACTAACGTGTTAGAACTATCCTTGGTGTGTATGTGCAAATCTTGCATATAGCTACTTGATTAATTGTGGCTTGTTGATTACTTGATACATGATATGAATAACCAAAGAGTTGGAATATAGAACTAGATAGAGAACGAACAATTCTAAAACATACTCGAATCTAATACATGGGTATTGGAAGTGCTATGAATAAGCACTAATGTGCTAGTACTTGGTTTTAGTCGTGCATATACTCAATGAAGTATATAAAGTATAAAGAAAATATCATGTTCTTGAGATGAGTTCCTAAAGAAAAAGGGACTATTGTAATATGAAGGTAATTCATAAAACAATGAATATAGAACACAATATGTGTTGGAAAATGTATTCGATGATTAGCGATAAATATACGCAAGATATGATTATGACTAGGTACAATACGACTTTTTCAACTACGTGCTTAGAGTCTAAGATGTAGGGATCTACTCGAAAGTAAGGGTATTGTGATAGGCACATTAGTGTGTTAAAGGTTATATGAATATGTACGTGCAAATATGGCATATGACAAAGTGATATAGTATGACATACCCTACTACTTGGTTGGGGTCTGTTATTAATAGACTCTAATTTGGCTTGATTGTGTTATGCGGACACATTACGTGCCATTGTTATACTGATTTATATTCGCAAATATAGCATACGTGTACTTCTATTTGGTGAGCACATGATTACATGGTTGTTGAAGAGCTAGTCCACTACTTTTGGACTTAGTTCTATACTCTTGTAGTTCAAGTAAACATCTACTTGTGCATTCTTTTTTTAGTCCAGCTGGTCACCTTGCTTGCTCGGAGATGTATAGGTTCACTCTTATCATGAGGCTGGGGCCAAAGTGATAATCGGGTGCCTATGTATCTGCGCTTGACCCCTTACTACAGGCCATAGTAAGGGCATAGCTTCCTTTATTAGAGCAATACGCCTGATAAAAGTGAATGCTAAACTCGTGAACACCTCATGAATCTTATTTTTGTGAGTGGCACTGGTTACCGGGTCCTCTTGTGTACTGCACAGCAGCAACTTGATTGATCGTGATTTGTCAACTGCAATAAGCAACGACAACAATGGTTCACTTGGGAGGAATAAGGTTGGAATATCCTTTGTAACGTGTTAGTTTAGCCTTATATGCTAGTTACTTGATGAGTTGGCTTAGCCTCTCATATACTTGTTACTTGATGACATCTTGAGCATGATTATTTGATAATCTTCTTGATTTGCATGATTACATTATAATATGCTATGTACTTGTATCTAGTAACTTACTGAGATTTATCTCACCCCGTTCCTTGTTTATTTGTTTCCCCCCCCCAGGAAAGCAAGTGGTAATACGTTGTGAGGCTCGACTTAGCAGGGGCCTACTTGGCAGGTTGTTCTTGTTGGGGATTGTTATCCTTTCCAGTATTTGGTGAGGACGATTTGGTATCAGTTGTTTAGACTCAGTATATTGGGTAGACTTGTATAGTGTTCTTGTAATGCCAGCTTATGTGCTAGGCATGTTTTCCGCTGTGTATAACCACATTTAATTTAAATTTCTTGGTATAGAACTCGTTGTGAGCTATCTTAGCTCGTTTCTCTTGAGTATATATGATACCAGTTGATTTATTCAGGTGTCATTCCCTTTTTCCGCTTCTTGTTAGTTACGCGCACCAGGTTCGAGGTTCTATTAGGGAACCCCGGGACTTTGGGGCGTGTTAGACGGTGATTTTTCAATTTCGAATATGATTCGTAAAACCCTAGATCGTGGTATGGATTGTAAGTATCGTCTTCAAACAATTGGTATGTATCTGCATCTGTATTTCGGTTTATCATTTAAAAAACCCTAGATCTTTGGGTTCGTGGTGTGGATTGTAATTATGTTTTTTTATATTATGTGCAGATTACATCATGGATTCAAATGTAATTGCATTCTTCAAGTTTGGTGATTTGACTGCTGTTTCATTGTTTTCTCGATTTTCATCTTTTGAGTCAATTGTGGAATTTATCTGTTCGAGATGGGACAATTTGAAAAGAAACACAATGTCTCTGTCTTATGATTTAGCTAATAATCCTTGTTGTTTGTTGGTTAATGAAGATGATTGTATATGCTTGAGTATGGTTATACGTAGGACTGGGCTTGATTCCATTGATATAAATGTGGAGGAAGTTTCTGTTACCAGTATGATTTGTGGCATATCTGAATCTTTGAAACCAGTTTGTGGAGATGTTGTTGAATATGATGATGTTGAGTTTAGTGATGTTGAGTTTAGTGGTAGCAGTAGTAAGAACCATGCTCCTGTTAACTTCTTTCGTCATAGAGATAAGGTGTTGAAAAGTACAGGATGGGCAACTGCAATAGAAAAAATTGGGCAAATATTCGAAGGGGGTGTCCAAAATTCAGAAATTCTCTTTGTAAATTTGCTACTGAAGTTGGTTTTGAATTTGAGTACCTGAAGAATGACAAAAAGCGTGTAACTGCTCAGTGTAGATATAAAGTTGACAAAGGTTGTCCTTGGAGGATTCATGGCTCTATTGAAAAGGTTAATGGTTTTTTCTACATTAGGACGTATGTTCCAAACCATACATGTATAGATATTGTTAACAATGGGTACGGACAAGGGGATAGGTTGTGTTCTGGGGTACTTGCTAGTGTCCTCATTGATGATGTCAAAGGTAATCCATCTATTAGGCCAAAGGATGTATTGAATGATTTTAGGAAAGATTATGGTTATGAAGTTTCTTACAAATCAGTTTGGAGAGGTATTGAGAAGGAAAAGCAAGCTTTGTATGGTGATGCATCTTCATCTTATGACAGTATGAGACATTACTTTAATAAAGTAAAGGAGTTAGACCCAAACTTTAAATCTATAATTGATTATGATCATGAGACTTCTCGATTTGAGCGTTTTTTTGTTGCTTTTGGTGCATGTCTAGATGGATTTAAATTTTGTCGGCCCATGTTATTTCTTGATGGGACATTTCTTTATGGAAAGTTCAAAGGCACTCTTTTGGCAGCAACAGCAAAGGATGGGAACAATGGTATGATATTTTGTCTTTTTGAGTTTACTTATAAGAACTGTAACCTTAGTTGTAAGTCTCATAACAAATTATAAGAATCATATTTATTGTTTTAATTTATTTTTCTTATTATAGGTCTTTTTCACGTTGCTTTTGCAATCGTAGGCTCGGAGAATATAGAGAATTGGAGGTGGTTTCTTCAAAATCTGGAACCTCATATAAATGAAAGGACAATGACATTCATTTCAGATCGACATCAAGGGAACATCACAGCAGTTAAGGAGATTATGCCCTCTGCTTCACATTCTTTTTGCATGTTCCATATCAGGAACAATCTGAGGGACAGATTGAGAGGATTTTCATCAGAGCTTCGTTCAAATATGCTTCATAAAATATCTCAATGTTCGTTAGCTCCAACACATGATCTCTTTCAGTTTTATTTGAGCGAAATGAAGAAAGAAGGTGGTACCAAGGTGGAAGAATTTATGAATGCTCTTCCGGCTGTGAACTATGTGAGTGCTTATTTCCCAGGGAAGCGATATGGTGAGATGTGCTCCAACGCTGCAGAGTCTTTTAACTCAAAAATAAAAGAATATAAAGGTCTTCCTGTCTTGGAGTTAGTTGATCAAATCCGGTTAAAAGTAACGCAGAGAATGACCAAGCGTAGACAGGAATCTTTGAATTGGAAAACAAATCTGTGTCCATTGAAGGACAAGAGATATAAAAGAAGGCTTGAGTATGGTAAGTCATGGGATATCTCTTCTTCTAATGATCATATGTTTGAAGTTCACTCTGATCCTTCGATGTCTGTTGATATTCAAAAGTTTACATGTACATATAGGAAGTGGCAGCATCAAGGTTTTCCGTGTGTTCATGCGATTGCAGTTTTTTCGAGGACTAGTGAAGGTGGTTTACCATTTATTGAGCCTTATTTCTACACAAGTCACTACCAGAAGTGTTATGGATTTTCTATCCCTCCTATTCCTTCATTTGGTAAAGCTGTGGTTGATGAAAAAGCTGTTATACTCCCTAGGTAGGCCAAGAAAGACTCGGTATCAAGGAAGAGGAGAAGTTATGAAAAGGAAGATGACATGCTCTCGTTGTGGGAGATATGGATATCATAATAGGAGATCATGCAAAGAACCATTGCAGTTAGAGCAATAGGCTTTTTGTGTTCAATTATTATGTTGATTCATACATTTGGTATTTTCTTATGAGAATTGAATAGTTTGGAGATTATTATTTTGTTGAATTTTTTTGAATGAATTTTTGTGTTGGATTATTATTTTCTTTTTCTTATTATGATTTGTGGCAATATTTTAGTTTAATAAGAACTTTTTAATGATTATTTTAGGTCTTATATGTTACTCATAAGACCTTTTTTACAGACATGCTGTGATATGTCTTATATGTTATGTCTTATATAGGTCTTATATGTTACTCATAAGACCTAATTTATGATTATTTTAGGTCTTATATACTACACATAAGAATTTTTTAATAGACATGTTGTGATAGGTCTTATAAGTTAAGTCTTATATAGGTCTTATATGTTACTCATAAGACCTAATTAAGGATTATTTTAGGTCTTATATACTACACATAAGACTTTTTTTTTACAGACATGCTGTATGTCTTATAAGTTATGTCTTATATATGTCTTATATGTTACTCATAAGACCTTTTTTACAGACATGCTGTGATATGTCTTATATGTTATGTCTTATATAGGTCTTATATGTTACTCATAAGACCTTTTTAAATGATTCTATTAGGTTTTATCTAGTACATGTATATTTATTTTTTTCAAAAGACATGCATTGTGTGTCTTTATGAGTGATAGGTATTATAAATTACTATATATAGGTCTTATAAGTTACTAATAAGACTTTATTTGAAAAAGACAAGCATTGTTACAGGTCTTATAAGGTACTCATAAGACCTGTAAAATTACTTTTTCTTATAGCTTCCGCAAAATAACTCTCAACTACATTCAACAAAAAGCAAAATAATTTGTTGCCCAAAACCTAGTGTTTAGATCATCATCAACACAAAAACCAAAATCATAGTATTTGAACAACCAACCCTACCTTCTAGATTATCGAGTTTCCTAAGTCAAACTAAAGTCGATATAAGCAGTCCCTATGGGATAAAATGTCTTGAAATATCTTTGCCATATATGTGATGACAGCATCTTCATTATATTTCCTGCTCACTTCCCCTTTTTGAAATATATCTTGTGCAGCCATCAACACATGAATTCCACAATCAAGACTCCCATATTGCTGTTGTGGAGTCCACTGAATCTTTGAGAATGATGGTTTGAAACCACCTTCCTTTGTAGCCGAGTCGTCTTCTCCAGCTAATACATTCTTTACATGATTGAACTGAATCAAGAAAACAACAAAAAGAATCATAATCCTATTCCTCATAACATGTTTAAAAAAAAGTTACTGTTAAGAACATACCACAATTCTGGCATTGATTAAATAGCTGTCTTTCTCTGTTCTTGGATGTAAAGAATTATAGAATGAATACGCACCAGTCTCCGGATTCAAAACAATTAATGTCCAATGATCAACTGTCCTAGGATGCTCGCCTGCTGCAGTGTGCACTGGGATGAGAATGTAATGCACCCTTCCTTGACCAACTTCAAGAGGACCTTATCAATTGTTGATGCAATATCATCAGGCTTTTTTCCTCTCAAATAATTCTGCATATGAAAAAATATTAAATGCAAATAAAATGCAAGAAAAACATTTCAATAATTTATTAGTAAACAATACTTACCATACATAAACTTGTCACGTAACCAACTTTGAGCGGTTGACTACCAGTAGGAGTAGGTGTATTTGCATATCTCTTCTTCAAAATTTTAAGATAAGCATCTAACACCTATATAAATAATCCACAAATGTATTATACAAATAGACACGTTGGTATTGAGATATAACTTATAGAGAAGAAATATAATTTAACATACAGGAGATTCGGTTATTTTTCATTTGCCAGCTCCCACAAATCATTCATAGAAACATGATTTAATTTGCCCAGCCACACAGAATCACTGTAAAATGAAAAAAATAAAAAAAATAAATTAATGATATATATTTTACTTATATATATTATAATAAGTAAAACATGTTACTTACTGCCTGTCGCAAAGGAGACACAACTCTGCATACTTGTCTTTGTACTGTTGAGGAATTGCTTTAAGTGTGTCAGTGGTTTTTGTGAGCAAAAGTAGTTTTGTTTTCATCAATTCAAAGTCAGGGAGATCGTCAACTTCGACTATCTCATCTATCTTCTCTTTTCTTTTTTCTCCTTTTCGTTTTTGTCCTTTTATTGTTTCTCTTTTCTATTTGTTGGTCTTACATAATCAGGATCTTTCACTACTTGTGATATCTTCCTTGTTCCATCATCTCTTTCCTTGACACGCCTTTCAACAGATCCAATTTTCAAAACCTGTTGTTGTCGTTTTCCTCTTCCTCCACACTTTTCACCAGCTTCTTTCATCTTGTTCTCTTCTTTCCTCTCATTTATCAGTTTTTGATTTATCTGTCTTTATCACTTATTTGCCCAATCAACTGAAAAATTGTTTCCTCATTCTCTTTGTAAGATTTTCAACTTGCTGAAGGTGAGCGGACACCATATTCTGAATTTCTCCCTCTTTTGCCTTTATGGTCATATCCCTCGCAAGTAACTTCGCCTCAGCCTCTTCTATTTTTTTTAATCTCTACCTCAGATGCTACTAAAACTTGGCCCTCTTCAACTATCTCACTATCTTTCTTCTTAAACTCATCAAGGTTTTCTTTCAACTTGTAACGCCCATCCTTAATCTCGTTAAATATTTGACTTACTTGTTAAATACTTGAACTTGCATATTATGTGCTAGTTTTACTTGGGTTAATTTCTTAACTGCTTTAGAATATTAAGGTGGTTAAATGTTTAGTTTTGACTTTTGGGTCATTTGTAAAAATATGACTTTAGGGGCCTTTTTGTTAAAAGTGAAACTTGAGGGGCCTAGGTGTCATTTTTGAAAACTTTAAGTATATCTTGTGTATGCTTCTCTGAGAAAGTATACTTCTCATTTCTTCTCGTTCTTTCTCTGTTCTAAAGCTAGGGTTAGGTTTTTACCTTATTCTCGACTCTCGAGTTTAATTATCCCCCCGTTCTTGATTCCGATCCCGGATAAATATTCGTGGCGTTGAATAGAGCATTTACGGCCGATCAGAAATAAGTTTCCTTGACTTTGATTTCGGACTAGGTAAGTTATTAGCTCCCCATTGCTTGTAATAACATTCATATATGTTATTCCTGATACTTGTGCTTGTCAATTTCGTGTTTGGGGGAAATTTTTTGTGATACTTGTAATTTTGGGACAAAGGGAGTATAACCGTCTGTGTAGAAATGGAAAAATTACACTTGAAATAAATGTTTAAGCTTGTTAGTGAACTCTTGGGGATTCCTTAAGTGTTAGAATGTTAGTAAAACGTATACTCATATATTTGGGACGGAGAATTAATCACCCTGTGAAAGAAATGAGTATTGGCTGAAAATAGCTCTGTGCGACCGCCCAAAATGGCTTATGAGACCGCCCATCTTTCTGGAAGGTTTTTCAAAGGATTCACCTGTCTAGTGTGCGGCCGCCCGGGTAGGAGTGAGCGACCGCCCATTCCCCTGTTTTCATAAAAAGTGTTCTAACTCGAATTGAAATGGAACTTTACCCCCCCCTCCTAAGGCATATAGCCTTAGTATAAGATGTCCTAGTAAGTGTTGTGACACCTTAGGGGCATCAGAAGTGAAACTTGAACATGATTACTCATTGAATTAAAATGAGAACTTAGGCTTAAACATGAACACTTATAGAACTCAAATGAGAACTTAAGTATAAGAGTAACAACTCTTTTGTATGTCTTGTAAGTGCTATGAACAAGCACTAATGTGTTATACTTGTCTTGAAAATAATGTTTGTGCACCTTAGGGGCATTACCACAAAGTCTTGGACTTGAACATCCAAAGTATAGGATGATGAACTTGAAGTATAAAATGTATAACTCTTATACATGCTTGAATGTCGAAAGATTGGAATTATAACTTGAAGTATAAGATGTTTAACTCTTATATGCCTTGAATGTCCAAAGATTGGAATGATAACTTGAGTATAAGACAATAAAATCTTGTACATGACTTGACACCAATACATGTGTATGGTAATGAACTAGAAAGTGCTATGAACAAGCACTAACGTGTTTGAGAAATGTTCTTGATGTGTATGTGCAAACATTGCATATAGTTGCTTGATAACAATGTGACTTCTTGATTTCTTGAAGCATGTTCCGTGATGAGCTAGTCCACTACTTTTGGATTAGTTCTACTCCCGTAGTTCAAGTAAATACCTACTTATGCATTCTTGTGTGAGTCCAGCTGGTCCTTGCTTGTTCGGAGGTATATAGGTTCACGCTTATCATGAGGCTAGGGCCAAAGTGATAATTAGGGATCTATGTATCTGCGCTTGACCCCTTACTACAGGCCATAGTAAGGGCATAGCTTCCTTTATTAGAGCAATACGCCTGATATAAGTGAATGCTAAACTCGTGAACACCTCATGAATCTTGATCTTGGGAATGACACTGGTTACCGGGTCTTCTTATATATACTGTATAAGCAGTTTCTTGATATTGATCGTGATTGTCAAAGTAATTGAAGCTACGACAACAATGGTATTCTTGGGAGGAATAAGGAAGGAAGCAATATCTTTTGTAACGTGTTAACTTAGCCTTATGTGCTACTTGATGAGTGGCTTAGCCTCTCATATACTTGTTACTTGATGATACTTGATGCATGATTACTTTAGTATCTACTCGAATTGCATGATAACATGTCATGTAGTTGCATCTAATAGCTTACTGAGATTTATCTCACCCGTTCCTTGTTTAATTGTTTTCCTTAGATCAAAGGAAGGCTAGTGATAGTGCGAAGTGAGGCTCGACGTAGCTAGGAGCTTACTACGCATGTAGTTATTCTTTTGGGGATCGTGGTCCTTTTACATTTTGGTGAGGACGGTGTATTATGGGTTATGTAACTCCTTATTTTGGGGTAGACAGTCTTGTATAGTGCTTGTTGTCTCTAGACATCTTGTAATGCCAACATATGTTCTAGGCATGTTTCCGCTGTGTATAATCATGTTTGGTTTAAATTTTCTTGTCTAGAACTCGTGTTGTGAGCTATCTTAGCTCCTTACTCTTGAGTATATATATCATGTCAGTTTGTTAAACAGATGTCATCCCGTTTCTTGTTAGTTTCTTGATTCTCTTTAGTCATGCGCGTCCAGTTTCGAGGTTCTATTAGGGGATCCCGGGACCTGGGGGCGTGTCAGTTTGGTATCAGAGCTTCCCTAGTTTAGCTACCCTGTTTAGCTACCTTGGTTTGCTCTAAGTCTGGATAGGGTCTATGGCCTAGGTATAGGTTAGTCTTGAGGTGTTATTAACGCCGAGTGTTTACCTACAGGTACAATGAGTTCTGAAGGTACTAGTGGCAGTAATCAGCTGAGATCTGTAACTCCTCAAGAAGAGATGGTTGATAATATAGACTGGGATTATCCTAATCGACTTACAAGGTTCTTGAAGTTGAAACCTCGTAGTTTTGACGGGGAATTTGATGCTAAGAAGGCAGAAGAGTGGATTGAAAGTATAGAAAAGATTTTTACAGCCTTGAGATGTGCAGGAGGTGATAAGGTAACATTTGCAACCTTTAAACTTGAGAAAGCTGCTGAACATTGGTGGCAAGTTCTGAATAAAAGCTGGGAACTGGAAGGGGTACCACAGACTTGGGAGAATTTTCTGAAAGCATTCAAGTCACAGTTTATTCCAGCAGTAGTCCAAGACAGAAAAGAGATGGAATTTCTTAATCTGGAGCAGGGAAGCTTGACAGTGGGGCAATACTCAACCAAGTTCACAGAATTGGCTAGGTATTGTGATCACTTAGTTCCAAATGAAGAAAATAAGGCACAAAGGTTTGTTAAAGGATTGAAGACCGAGTATAGGAAGCAACTTCTTTCTCTACAGCTTAATAGTTATCAACAAGCAGTGGAGAGGGCTTATGGGATTGAGAATGACATTGAAGAACATAAGGTGAAGTTGGGAACAATCATGACAGGTCGTGTTTCAGAAAAAGCACAGGGATCTGGTTCGAAGAGTGGTAAATCTAGCCGCCAAGATCGTCGATTCCGACAACCAACTGAAAGTAAAGGTAGTGTATCAACTGGTTCTAAGACAACAGTCCAAGGTCCCAGGAGAGTGTGTGATTATTGCTTGAAAGAAGGTCATTCTGAAGACAAGTGTTGGCTAAAGCAAGGAAAATGTTTATCTTGTGGTGAAACAGGGCACTTTATTAAGAATTGTCCTAAAGGCAAGGGAAGTCAAGTTGGGGGTACAAGTCAACAGGCCTCAGGTACTAAGAGAGATAGTGGGGGTCGACCTAAAGTTCAGGGTCGAGTGTTTGCTCTAGATCAGCAGGGTGTAGCTGAGTCTTATGCGGTCATAGGAGGTACTATATTACTTTCTAGTATGAGAGCGCGAGTCCTGATAGATCTAGGCTTATCTCATTCTTATGTGGCATCTCATTTTGTGTCGCACTTGCATATTCTTCCTGATTCTATGCCTTATGTGCTAGAAGTATCTTCTCCTATGGGAGATTGCATGTTTGCTTCTGAGGTTTACAAGAAATGTGAGATTCTTGTGGGTGATCATGACCTTCTTGCTGACCTAGTCGTGTTACCTATAAGGGACTTTGACGTGATTCTTGGCATGGATTGACTTTATGTACATCATGCATCTGTTGATTGTCATAGAAAAGTAGTAACTTTTCTATACCTGGTTTGCCTGATTTTACCTTTGAAGAAGATAGGCCTTTATGTGCTATACGTGTTATTTCTGCTTTAAAAGCTAGAAAAAATTTATCTCGTGGTTGTGCGGGTATCTCGCATGTGTTCTTGACAAGAGTTTATCTATTCCCAAGATGGAAGATATTCCTGTTGTGTCTGAATTTTCAGATGTATTCTCTTTGAGTATAGCATGCCACCTGATCGAGAGCTTGAGTTCTGTATTGAGTTATTACCAGGTACAGCACCAATCTCTAAAGCACCTTATAGAATGGCTTCAGCTGAGTTGAGAGAGTTAAAAACACAGCTTGAGGAATTGCTTGAAAGGGGCTTCATCAGGCCTAGTATATCACCGTTGGGTGCACCAGTGTTATTTGTCAGGAAGAAAGATGGGACTCTGCGATTGTGTATTGATTACAGAGATCTTAATCAGGTAACCATAAAGAACAAATATCCGTTACCTCATATTAATGACTTGTTTGATCAACTTCAGGGTTCAGTAGTGTACTCGAAGCTTGACTTGAGAAGTGGTTATTCAGTTGAAAATCAGATCTGAGGATATACCAAAGACAGCTTTCCGTACCAGGTATGGGCATTATGAGTTTATTGTTATGCCATTCGGTTTGACAAATGCTCCAGCTGTATTTATGGATTTTATGAACCGTATTTTCAAACCATATCTTGATTATTTCGTGGTGGTATTCATTGATGATATTCTTGTGTATTCTAAATCATGGGCTGAGCATGAACAACATCTCAGAGTGGTATTGCAAGTTCTTCGTGAGAAACAATTATTTGCAAAATTCAGCAAATGTGCTTTCTGGTTAGAAGAGGTTTCATTCTTGGGACATGTCGTATCTGCTACTGGTATTGCAGTAGATCCTTCTAAAGTTGAAGCAGTTGTAAACTGGAAGAGGCCAACTACAGTGACAGAGATCCATAGTTTCTTGGGCTTGGCTAGTTATTATCGGAGATTCATAGAGGGATTCTCTAAGATTACTACTCCATTGACTAATCTGACTCAGAAAGCTATTTCTTTTGAGTGGAGTGACAAGTGTGAAGCCAGTTTTCAAGAGTTGAAAAGGCGCTTAACTACAGCTCCAGTCTTGGCTTTACCTAGTGGTTCTGAGAATTTCATGGTTTATACCGATGCTTCTAAAGAAGGATTGGGTTGTGTTCTAATGCAAGATGGCAAGGTAATAGCTTATGCTACGAGAAAATTATCTCCTTATGAAAAGAACTATCCTACTCGTGATTTAGAGTTGGCTGCGATTATTTTTGCTTTGCATAAATGGAGGCATTACTTGTATGGAACCAAATTTGAAGTCTTTACAGATCATAAAAGCTTGAAGTACTTGTTTTCTCAGAAAGAGCTTAACATGAGACAACGTAGATGGATGGAGAAATTGAAGGATCATGATTGTACTATCCTTTATCATCCAAGAAAGGCAAATGTTGTGGCAGATGCACTGAGCAGAAAGACTTATATTTCTTGCTTGATGATTCGTGAATGGAAATTGTTAGAAGACTTGTGTGATTGGAGTCCTTGTGAATCAAATCATGGAATTATCCTTGCTAATCTACTTCAGATTTACTCCAGCAGATCAAAGAAGCTCAGGTAACTGATTCTGAATTGCAGAAAATCATTAGTGGAATGAATGAAGGAAAGCAACCAGATTTTTCTTTCAATAGTGGTGGAATTCTTACCTTTCGAGGCAGAGTTTGTATTCCAGTTGATCTTGAGATTAAGAAGAGAGTTCTTGAAGAGGCTCACAAATCCAAGTATATTATTCATCCTGGAAGCACTAAAATGTACCAAGATTTGAAGAAACATTTCTGATGGAACAATATGAAAAGAGAAATTGCTGAGTATGTGTCCAAATGTTTGACTTGTCAACAAGTAAAAGTGGAACATTAACATCCAGCAGGTTTGTTACAACCATTAGAAATTCCAGAGTGAAATGGGAGCATATCACGATGATTTTGCGACTGGTTTGCCACGTACCAAACGAGGCCATGATACTGTTTGGGTTATAGTGGATATACTGACCAGTCAGCTCACTTCTTGTCTGTTTCCATGGGATATTCATTGTCTCAGTTGGTATCTTTGTATGTTCAGGAGATTGTTCGACTCCATGGAGTTCCTGTGAGTATTGTATCTGACAGAGATCCTCGTTTTACTTCTCGATTCTGGCAAGGCTCTTCAGGGTGCCATGGGTACTAAATTGAATTTCAGTACAGCTTTTCATCCCCAATCTGATGGGCAATCTGAGAGACTTATACAGATTCTTGAGAATATGTTACGTGCTTGTGTTGTTGACCTTTAAAGGCAGTTGGGAATACTCATCTTCCTTTGGCTGAGTTTGCTTATAACAACAGTTATCAGTCTAGTATTGAAATGGCTCCTTATGAAGCTCTTTATGGCAGAAAATGTCGATCTCCTATATGCGGGATGAAGTGGGAGAAGCTAGACTCTTGGACCTGAAATGGTTCAACAGTCAGTTGAGAGTGTGAAACTCATTCGAGATAGATTGCGCACAGCTCAGAGTAGACAAAAGGTTATGCTGATCATCGCAGAAGGGATTTTTGAGTTCCAGGTAGGTGATTTTGTATTCTTAAAGTCTCTCCTCGTAGAGGTATAAAGAGATTTGGGAAGAAAGGGAAATTATCTCCTCGTTATATCGGTCCATTTGAAATTCTTGAAAGAGTTGGTAAGTTGCGTATAGAGTGGCTTTACCACCTTCTTTATCTGGTATTATGACGTATTCCATGTCATCTATGCTTCGAAGTATATGGCGGATGAGTCGCATGTTCTTGAGTATGAGGCTATTCCATTCAGCCTGATTTGTCTTATGAGGAACAACCTGTTGAAATTCTTGACTCGAAAGAGCAAGTCTTGCGCACCAAAAGGATTCCTATTGTGAAGGTCCTTTGGAGAATCATGAAATTGAAGGGGCTACTTGAGAAACTGAGAAAGAGATGCGAGATAAATACCCGAGCCTATTTGAAAATTTTGGTAAGTAAAATTCGTGGGCGAATTTTCTTTAAGGTGGGAGGATGTAACGCCCATCCTTAATCTCGTTAAATATTTGACTTACTTGTTAAATACTTGAACTTGCATATTATGTGCTAGTTTTACTTGGGTTAATTTCTTAACTGCTTTAGAATATTAAGGTGTTAAATGTTTAGTTTTGACTTTTGGGTCATTTGTGAAAATATGACTTTAGGGGCCTTTTTGTTAAAAGTGAAACTTGAGGGGCCTAGGTGTCATTTTGAAAGTTTAAGTATATCTTGTGTATTGCTTCTCTGAGAAAGCATACTTCTCATTTCTTCTCGTTCTTTCTCTGTTCCTAAAGCTAGGGTAGTTTTTACCCTATTCTCGAACCCCTCGAGTTTAATTATCACTCCGTGAGAACTTAAGTATAAGAGTAACAACTCTTTTATATGTCTTGTAAGTGCTATGAACAAGCACTAATGTGTTATACTTGTCTTGAAAATAATGTTTGTGCACCTTAGGGCATTAGCACAAAGTCTTGGATTTGAACATCCAAAGTATAGGATGATGAACTGAAGTATAAAAAGTATAACTCTTATACATGTTTGAATATCCAAAGATTGGAATTATAACTTGAAGTATAAGATATTTAACTCTTATATATGCATTGAATGTCCAAAGATTAGAATGATAACTCGAGTATAAGACAATAAAATCTTGTACATGACTTGACACCAATACATGTGTATGGTAATGAACTAGAAAGTGCTATGAACAAGCACTAACGTGTTGAGAAATATTCTTGATGTGTATGTGCAACATTGCATATAGTTGCTTGATAACAATGTGACTTCTTGATTTCTTGAAGCATGTTCCGTGATGAGCTAGTCCACTACTTTTGGATTAGTTCTACTCCCGTAGTTCAAGTAACATACCTACTTGTGCATTCTTGTGTGAGTCCAGCTTGTCCTTGCTTGTTCGGAGGTATTATAGGTTCACGCTTATCATGAGGCTGAGGCCAAAGTGATAATCGGATCTATGTATCTGCGCTTGACCCATTACTACAGGCCATAGTAAGGGCATAGCTTCCTTTATTAGAGCAAACGCCTGATATAAGTGGATGCTAAACTCGTGAACACCTCGTGAATCTTGATCTTGGGAATGACACTGGTGATCATACGGTTTGAACTTCATTGCTTGTTTGATTGTCATCTACTAAAAAAAGTCTTATAAACATATCAAAAAAATATGAAAATGTCTTATATAATTATCACAAGACAACGCAAAACTACCTTATGCATGACTTAAAACCTCATATATAAGACTTTTTATGAGAGATTGCAAGTAAGTTATAAGTCAGAAGAAATTTGTACATGAGACTATGTCTTATGATAATTTAGGCTTATAAGACATAACCAAAAACTCTTATGAAAACCAAAGCCCCGTTCACACATTTGTACATGAGACTATGTCTTATGATACTTTAGGCTTATAAAACATAACCAAAAACTCTTATGAAAACTAAAGCCCCGTTCACACATTTGTACATGAGACTAATGTCTTATGATAATTTAGGCTTATAAGACATAACCAAAAACTCTTATGAAAACTAAAGCCCCGTTCACACATTTATACATGAGACTAATGTCTTCTGATAATTTAGGCTTATAAGACATAACCAAAACAGAACAATAAAACAAATGCAACAATTAACACTGTTAAATCACAGACCACATAGGTCTTATATATTACACAAATTTGTTTTCAAAATTTAAACAAAATCAACAAAAAAAACTCTTATGAGGATGAAAACTCTCATAATTTATAAAACAGTACCAACAAAAAACAGAAGCAAAATTTTGAACAAAATAAACCAGAAACTATGAACGAAATACTTATATGAACATGCAAAGTCTTATAATCTACAACAATACTGCTTAAATCATGAAATAAACGAACAAAATCAACCACAAAATACAAAAAAAGTTCAAGTTTGTGAATATTTGGTAATTTGTTTGAATTTTTCCAGAAATAATAGACATACCTACTAGTTTTCCTAGGCGTGAAGTTGCTTCAACTTCACGTGAAGATTCGTCGGAATAAATGGAGGTGAATCGTCTGCCGCCGGTGTAATCGTTAATTTTAGAGAGAGAAATTTTTGAGAGAAATGAAAAGGGTTTTCCAGACGGTTAATTAAGAAACCACTTTTTGATCAAATTAAAAAAAAAAAAAAAAAAAAAAAAAACGTGTCACGTGTCTCCCGCTTGCGCGGACAGGAGGGTAGAATTGTACTTTAGCAGGCGGAAAATATATGAGGGGTGTATGGAAAATTACAGATCTCGGGTTTCCTAAATAGTATTTGTATCTGGGCCTAGGGCCTAGAGTCCATGCCCCGATCAAACCCTAAAAAAAAACCCAACTTTCGAAAACGGTAGAGCCCTAAATCACATCGGACGGTGCACAAGCCGCTTGAAAACTCTATATAATTACACTCTCCCTGTCGTTTATTATCATCGCCGTCTACAACAGCCACCCTCTCCACCCTTCTCCATCTTTAGCCCTAGCAATCGGTGACATATTCTTCTGATTCGCCTGTACTGATAGGGTGATTGTTATTCCACTTGATCTTTGTGATTTCATCTTTTTTTTTTTTTTTGTTTGCTATGTGTGTGTGAGTTTGTTTGTCGACGAATTACAAATAAATTGGGGCGGAGCAATTCAATATCCGCAAAACCCAAAAGTAATTCGTCGGAAATCAAGCCCCCTTTTGATGCCGTTGAGTCTTCCGATTCCGGTGATTCGGAAGGGGAGCCTTGTCATATCCTATCGCCTTGGGGAGCAGGATCTCTGCCATTACCTCTTGGGATTGGCCATGAGAATAACATTCTATTTTACAAATTCCTTTATGTTTTGTTGTTTACATTCTGATTTTAAATCTTCTTTTCTATTTTGCAAACTGTATTTTTTTTTTTTTTAAAACCACAAATATATTGTTTTGTTGTGAAATTATTAACATAGGAAAAAGGGTCTATGAGGAAATCAATTTTAAAAGAACACCATCTTTCGGGACTGAATGGCCAAACGGCCTTGTTGACAATTCTGCAATTCTGAGGCCTATTTTTCATCTAATATATTGTCTACATTATTACTATTATTTTTGTATGTAAATTTTGTTATGATCAAAACTTAGTTTTTGTTTGGAATTTTTAAATTAATACTGAATGAATAGAATGTGCTTATGGACGGTCAAGTGCTGTTAAGAAAATAAAAACGTCAGTACTTAACAAATATTCATAAGCTAAATTTGATGAGCCATCTTGTCTTTCAGGCATTCTCTTTGTTTTCTGACCAGTGAATACCATCCATGATTTGGCTAATATATATTCACTCCAATTATTATTTTGGTTGCTTGCAAATATCCGGAATTAGTTGGTGGGTTACAAAATTACACTGCTCTTTTATTAGAGCAGTGAAATCATAACATAAACCCTTTATTTCACAGTTATTAATTGACAAGATGACAATTAATAAATGTGAAATCAAGGTAGAAGGATAAAATACTCCCTCCCACATAATTATAAGCATTTGGACTTAAATATAAGAAAAAAGTTGGGTTTCAATACAAAACTTATTAAATGTAATTGTATTTAATACTCTTTTACCAAAAATATCCCTAATTAATTACTCATGTTCAAATACAAGTGTACATTTATTACACATTAATATGATGATATATTAGTAATTTTAATATATTTTTATTATAAAATAAAGACAACTAACTAAATTTAACTATTTTATTAATAAGTGTGATTTTAATTATTTTTGCTTATATTTGTGATCGGAGGGAGTATGAATCAAAAACAAGTGACTCACTAAAATTCTCAGAAACAGAGAAAGGAGAAGGGGAGTGAGAAGTTGGCAATCTGTAAAATTTTGAGAGTGGATATTAGAAATCATCTTTGTTATGTGGCATTCAAAATTACGGTGTACTCTTTCTATTTCTATATGCACAAATTACTATTTTGGGTGGGAAAATAATAAAGTTATAAAAAATGGCTACAAAATGAGGTGTTATAATTATGTTGGATTTTTTAATGAAGTGTGTTGGGTCCACTATCGATGTAGCGAATGAAATATCGTCACTACACTTTGTATTCGTCATTTTGTAAACTTCTTTTGTAAGTTTAGCATTGTCCTTTTGGGTAAGAACACTTTCCTAACATGACTTTTTATAACTTATGGAGATCAAAAGAAAACAGTGCCACATTTCAGGCCGGATGAAATTTTGGAAGATATTATATGTAATAATTTGAATACTCCCTATGTCCCACTTAGGACAATTTTTCATTTTGAATGTCTCATTCGAATTAAGACAACTCGAAGTGTTTTATTTAATGAGACTCACATTCACTTACAATATCTTTGCACTCATTATTCTCTACCCCACTTTTTCTCTTCTACTTTAATTTTTATACTCACAATATTTACTCCACTAACACTTTTTCCCACTTTGCAACTTAGACAGAGCAGTTATAAAAAAATGCGCATTAGAACACTACTTTTGTTAGGAAATTGTATCACAAATATATAGGTGTAGTGCCCACTTTTTTATACAATTATTATAATGGTTATCTAGTAAAAATTCACCTAATTATAACATTTATTGAAATTTGAAAAACCTATACACATTGAATTAAATTAAGACTATCACACACTAATTGCTTCTTTTCATGAATAAAATACAAAAATATCCATTATAAACAATTTTAAAACAAGGGTTTGTCATTTTCTATTATATTAATATAAATAAACAATACATTTGTAACCGTCTTTGAAAAATTATAATGATTCGCCTTTCTAAGATGAATTTGTAACAGTTTTGAAGGAATAAAAGACAAATCAAAATATTCTTAAAGTATTGAGTCATCATATTTCTTTTGTTTTTAATAACATTCAGAGTGTATAACGATACGAGTCAAGTTGGGGTAGTATTAAATACAAGGCATTTTGTGTACAAGGCATGAGTAATTGACCAAACTACCTTTGTATATATACCTTAAAAAACCAATTCCATTCATTTTAAAAATTCCCCTCCGTCCCTCCGTCCCTCCATCTCTTCTCTGCGCTCGCAAGGAACTCGGCGACCACACGACGACGACGACAATCACAAACATGAAGAAGAAGCTCCCCACCGTCGGTGGAAAGTCCGTCTCCGGCGCCTCCTCTACCGCCGCCACTACACAGGTAACCTAAATTTATAAACCTAAATTTCAATTTCAAAAACTTGATTTTTATGCCTAAAATTCGATCCTATAATGCTTGATTGTAGTTTAAATTTCATCATACATTGTTGTATTTATGTTTGAAAAGCTTTATTTGGGGTCTATTGTTCGATTTGTATACGAATTGGTGGGTAAAAATCATTATCTGTTGGAGTGGTTGATTTCGTGTGATTTTACACGAGTGGTTAGTGTATGTTTCGTATGAACCTTACACGAGATGGTTCTAACCATTTCGTGTAAATTTACACGAGATGGTTCTAACCATTCAGCTTTGATGATGAAATTTGGGAGGACCCAGATTTTCTTGCTGATTTTTTTTTTTTTTTTTTAAAGAAGTAAAAATCAACTCAAGGCATCCAATATTGTTAAATTAATGTGTTTGACATCTTATTTTTTCCATTGTGCAGTTCGAGATGTCTGATAATGCCACTGCAAGTTCGTATGGTAATCAAAATAAGAATCTAAATTCAATCTTGAAGTGCACATCAAAATAAAAATCAAATCTTGAAGTACACTTCAAAATAAAAATCCAATCTTGAATATGAGTTGATGCTAATATAATTTGCAGGGTCAATATCCGGATGTCAGTGATCAATTCAACACATGGATTACTCCATAATCTCCGAATATTTTGTCCATGCACACGGATAAATTACTACACTTCGGAACCCACACCACGAACAGGTCTGAGAGCGAGCATGGCAGGTTGAAGAAGGCCTTGGGAAGTACTTCTTCTACTTTTGACACAATCTTCAAAAAGGCTCATGAGATCATGAAAATCCAAATAACTAAAATCAAAGCTAGTATGGAGAAATCAAAGAGCAAAATTCCAAATGATATGAAGACCTGCAATCTCTATCACGATATATTGGGGCGAGTGTAAAAGGTAGCATTGAACATCATCAAAGAAGAGCGAACTCGTAGTGGGGATAAGGTCATGGATCCCTCAAAATGTGGGTGTTACTTCAGGCGAACACATGGATTTCCATGTAGTCACGAGATTGCATGCATACAAAACTCTGGGGGACGGATTGAGTTATCCTCGATTCATGCTTTTGGAAGAAGTTGGACATTGAACTAGAAGGTCATCCAACTGAGCCTTCAATCAATAACAATTCTTTTGAAGCTATGTGGAATGACCTACAGAACGCACCTGAGCCAATGAAGGGCTACATCCACAAACCAGAGATGCTTCTGAGCCAGATCATATTTCAAAAGCAAATAAACCCCGGACCACCAGTTCCAGAATACTGTCAGATTGGGAGCATATTGACAGATATTTTGGAGTCCCCACTACACCACCATCCACTAGCAGCATGTCTAGATCTTCATTCATTGCATCAACCAAATCGAGTTTGAAGTCCACGCCCAATCGGAAATCAGCTCCAAACAGTACACCATCTACCCCTACTACTCCTACGTCTCTTCCACCACTAGCTGCTTCAAGTCGTGGGAGAGGTCGAGGTCGAGGACGAGGACGGGGTCGGGGTCGTGGAAAGGGAAATGGGCAACTTAAAGTCATTAATCTACATACTCCTGGGTATACTTTGTCATTTATGCCTTTCATTGTCCCATTTATTGAAGGCATCACAGATGTGAGTGGTGATGGACATTGTGGCTATAGAGCCGTAGCAGCGCAGATATACGGAAATGAGGACATGTGGCATCAAGTGAGGTCAGATTGTTGCATTGAGCTGCATAGTCGCCGCGCGCTTTATCAGAGAGTTATACCTTGGAGACCTCTAGACGAGCTCTACGATCGCATTGCTTGTTATACCTCCCCGGCTCCTGAATATAATTATATAATACTCCCAGAGCTAGGGCACATCATTGCCACGAGGTATAATGTGGTGTTCGTCTCGTACACGCAAACCATTGACTGTACCACAAGGAACAGGACCACCCACAGACACACTTGTGTTGGGACATGTGAGAAACCATTTTATAATTCGTTATATTTAACTATCTTATTTAAATTCATTATATTTAACTAATTTATTTAAATTCGTTATATTGAACTATTTTATTACTTTTGCAGCTGCACATGTCAGATAATGATTACCCAATACCATCACCAGCTATATATTGGGAGACTCAACGTGAATCAAGCGCAAGTAACCTAGTCATGCCATATAGAGCTCGGATAGACACATTCAATCGACTCTCAAATGCGGCGAACGAAGCAAGAATTGCAAGAAATAGGCCATAGTATGTGTGTATCATGTATTGGTTTTTGAATCATCTAGTTTGTATGACATTTGTTTGTTTGGATGTATGAATTATGCATCAGCCTTGTTAAAAACTGTTTATTTCGTGTCTATTTAGGTGAAATGCATGCTGTTATTTCGTGTAAAAGTTGGTGAAATGCTCTATTACATTTCGTGTACAATTAGGTGAAAATCAAGCATTATTTCGTGTAAAACCAGGCGAAAAAAACAACTTCCACATTTTCCATGTTTCGTGTAACCTTACGCGAAATAAACAACTTATTTCGTGAGCGTGCACACGAAACACGCGTATCCGGGTAAGGGCATTTTTGGCATTATTGTGCCTTGTACACAAGGATGCCTTGTATTTAAAATTCGCCGTCAAGTTGTTACGTAAAATAATAATATCACAAGTTTTTGATGATTTGGAGTTTTTAAAAGTTCAAATAAAACGCTTTACATTAATTTTTTGAAATTCTTTAGGCTTAATTCATGAAGGACCCTGATTAGAACGCGATACAAATAAGCTTGATTTCTATTCCAGATTTAAAAGACATGAACTAAAGCAGATATAACTATTTATAATTTAATAAATAAATATTACTTATTTTTTCCAATTTATTGTATAACATCTTTTATGCACTAATTTCATGAACGACTTGATCACATTACTTCTTTTGGTGCAACATTAAAGATTTATTGAAAAAATCATAAGTAGAAATTAACATTAAAATCAACTATAAATACATGAAAAGTAAAGTTTTATTTCGATGATAACGATACTAATTCAAATTATGATCATCATATATATTATAATAACAATTAATAATATCAGAAAAGATAAAAAGTGATTAAGGTTGTTTTTCAACCACCATAAAGAGTAACAACGATTAAATGTCCTCAATATTATACCCTAATCAATTATTCTACTCTTCTTCAATCTCCCAATCAGTCCTAAAGGGTCAACTCTCTTCTCTAAAAAATGACGACCTAACTCCCCACTCCCCTCTCCAAATTTGGACAAAAATTGATTCTTCCCATCTTTGGTCTACCAAACTTTCCTCTCCCTAAATCATACTAGATAACAAAAAAGTTATTGTGTGAAGCACGATTTACCGACTACTAGTTATGATATCAGTGGATAATGATTTAGTTAATAGATAATCATTAATTTTTTTAAGTTTATAATTTCATGTGTAAACCTCTAAATAAAATGTAATAGTGGATTTTTAATGTGAAATGAATGAATAATTGTTATAGTGAATAGGCAACTCCTAGATGCTAACAAGTTGTTTATAAATTTTTTATATGTACAATTTAGTTTATAAAATATTATGTTTTTTCATTCAAAAGAAAAGCAGTGTTAATTAAACCTTGAGTTGAGAACTGTATAGTACATGTAATGACATATATGTTGGGTTGTGACGTCAAAACCACATAGAGAAGAAGGTCAAAACCGCAAATGGAGGTGTCACAAAGTGGAGCAGAAATTGGCCAGGACAGCAGCACGACCGTGTTAAAGGGGGGACCCGGCCGTGCCACAGAAAGGGTCAGCCAAATACGTATAAGTGGAGTAGCGTGCGTGTTTGGGCCTAAATCCAAATTTATCCAAGTTTGACGTCGAATAGTAGGAAGACATTGACTTTGCGTGTGCATGCTTGGAGTTAGGGTGGAAAATGATTATTTTTTTTGGAATTAATTTTATAATTAAATTAGATTTCCTAATAACACTTATACTCTTTCCGTCCTACAAACTGCAACTAATTAGTTTTGGTCAAGAAGGGGGCCGGGTGCCTAAGAAAGCCATAAGGGGCGATGGCATTACCGAGTTGTGTGCGTTGGAGATATAATATATATGAGAGAAATTGTTTAAGGAGAGTAACCATACTTAGATTTGTGTGATTGCATGTGCAAAATTGATGCAGCGGAATACAACCTAGATCAACCACGACAGAAGATCTAGCACAAAACAGAAGGAATAAAACCTTCAAACAAGCCAACAATGGCTTCTAGGGTTAAAACCCACACAAAGTTGCCAAAGCAAACAATGAAAATCAATTAATCAAAACATAGTCAATACAAAAGTAGAAAAAGAGTATTTATACCCTAGAACTAATAAAAACATAACCCTAAAATCGTCCTTAACAAAATACCAAAAATACCCTAAAAGTGTTTAATTAAACGTAACTGAAAACTGAGAAAATTCCCGTGCGGCAAGCGAGCGGGCACTCGCCCTAGACCAGGTGGGCGCTTGGTGCGAATGAGAAGATCGACCAAATTTCACAGAGGTAAGCGGGCGCCTGGTGGCGATCGAGCGGCGCCTGGTCGCCGAATCTGCCCTGCTGCTGCTGGCTTGTCCCGTGCTACATCATACTCCCCCACTTTAAAATGATTCGTCTCCGAATCATGTACCATAAGAGAAACATGCAATCGGGGAACATGCCGCGTGGTCTGAACGAATGAAAACCCGTGTGGTGGGTGTCTCGTAGCCGGTACTGGTGGAACGCGAAGTGCATCCCTCCGCTTAGCTCTCCGTGCTGCAGCAGCTAAACCAATCTCCCGAGCAGTACCTGAAATAAATGATTTTGTAGCACGCAAGGAAGTAATTCCCTTCCCGTTATCAACTCCAGGACGAACCCCTTTTTCCTTCAACGGGCATAAATGAATTTTGACCCCCTCCTTCACAAAGCTAATAACATTAGTACACCCATTATGAGTAGAATCAACGTCATAATGCCAAGGACGCCCAAGCAACAACTGGCACGCACTCATATCAACCACATCACAAATAGCCACATCCGCATAATTACCAATAGAAAAAGGAACGACACATTGTTCAGTTACCTTTAGTTTACCGGTAGCATTAATCCATCCCACATAATATGGAGTCGGATGTTTTGTAACCTCCAGTTTTAATTTATCCATCGTTCCCCTAGCAATTAAATTATCACAGCTCCCACTATCCACAATGACATTTACCTTGTCATCCGCTATAAGCCCAATAGTGCGAAAAATACCATGTCTGTTAGGAGGTTCATCGACTGCTGGGGTTGTTAAGGTCACTTTATTACACACAAGTGCCTCATGGTCATTCTCATCACTCTCCTCATTCGGGTCTACCCAAATTTCCGGAATGTCATCCTCAGCCTCCTTCTCTGCTAGATTAACGTTCCCTCGATTAGGACAATTATTGGACAAATGCCCAGGTTGCCCACAACAAAAACATTTACCACCAAAATTATTGGCATAGGGGTTGGGATTTTGACGCCCAGCAGCAGGATTAGTACCCCTCCCCACCGGCTAATTTGGAACAGTATCCTGTTTCTCAATAGTGAGTTTAGGCCCTGTGGACTGTCCAGTTTCAACTACTGGGGATTTAGAACCCGAAGATTGTCCAATATGAGCGGGTTGATGGGACTTAAAAATAAGTCTAAGTTGGTTTTGTTCAACAGTTTTAGCACGAGATATGGGCCCATCAAGGGTTTGAACATGACACAATTGAACTTGAGATTGAATACTAGGGCGAAGACCATTCACATACCTCATTGTCTGTCGTGCTTCTGACTCACCCAAATCATTACGCAGAAAGCGTATGAAAATTGTGCGTGTATTGATCAACAGTCCGATTGTCCTGCTTGCAGACGAGGAACTTCTGATAAATTAACTGCTCAAAATCTGCAGGCAAAAATCGTTGTTTCAGAGCCATCTTCATACGACCCCATGTGCGAACTGGTAATTTATTCTGCCTCCTTCGGTTGTTATTAAACTGCTCCCACCATGCAGATGCCCCACCGCGAAGCTTGTAGGCCACATACTGAACCTTCTTCTCGTCCGGAATATTCATCAAGTCAAAATATTTTTCTACCTCGGACAGCCAATCTGTAAATTCCTCCATGTGAAGCTCCCCGTGAAAAAAGGTAGATCAGCTTTGATTTTAGGAGACTGATCCACGGGTGCAGCGATAAAATCAACTTCACCCTCCGAATCTGAATCCTCTCCTCCGGCTGGCGGAACACGGTTGTTTCGACCGTTTCCCACAGGAGCTGCATTAACCCCTGCCCGTTGCCTTCGGCGACCACCAACCTGCAAACCCTCCAAAACCCTAACAATATCTGTATGCCGAGCTGCAGCCTGTTCTTCACGCTGACGGTTTCGTTCTTCAGCTTGTTGGTGTCTTTCTTCGGCTGCTTGATTCATACGATCAAGGATTGCAAGAAGAGCGTCGTTGTTGTTTCCGTCGCCGTTCACCATCTTCTCTGGATCTCACCTTACTGATACCAATTGATGCACCGGAATACAACCTAGATCAACCACGACAGAAGATCTAGCACAAAACAGAAGGAATAAAACCTTCAAACAAGCCAACAATGGCTTCTAGGGTTAAAACCCACACAAAGTTGCCAAAGCAAACAATGAAAATCAATTAATCAAAACATAGTCAATACAAAAGTAGGAAAAGAGTATTTATACCCAAGAACTAATAAAAACATAACCCTAAAATCGTCCGTAACAAAATACCAAAAATACCCTAAAAGTGTTTAATTAAACGTAACTGAAATCTGGGAAAATTCCTGTGTGGCAAGCGAGCGGGCGCTCGCCCTAGACCAGGCGGGCGCTTGGTGCGAATCAGAAGATCGACCAAATTTCACAGAGGTAAGCGGGCGCCTGGTGGAGATCGAGCGGGCGCCTGGTCGCCGAATCTGCCCTGTTGCTGCTGGCTTGTCCCGTGCTACATCATCAAAATTGTAGCAATCATAATATATTATTATAGTGAGTATCCTTGCAACGCCCCAGATGTAGTCATGTGTTGAATTTTTCATATTATTTTATATTGATTATTCTCCTTATATTAGGGTTGCTAGTATGGGCTAGGCGGATGTGAGATTCTCCAATTTCCAACAATATACTGTATGCATTAATATTTACTATCCACATTTTTAATATTTCATTTTGCAAATGATAATGAATAGTTTTTTTTTTGTTTTTTTTTTTGGTGAAAGAACATTTAGGGATTTATTTAAAAAAGCCATTAGAACATTTTATTTGTAATATAAATATTTATTTAAGAACAAAAGGAGTATCAAATTTCAAATTATATTGTCACCTTAGGCAATACTATAAGTTTACCAAATTTTAAAATAATATTTTTAATGGTATATTGATAATTTTTCTTATAATTTCATGAAGATTAGTATCCTTTCATAAATTATTGATCAAAGATATAGAAAGTCAATAATACATTTGTCACATAACAAGTGTAACAAATTTACTTTTTCTTTACCAACTTCATTGTAATTTGACGAATTTCATATGAAAATTTGTATACCTCCATAAAATTATAAAGATAGTAAATAAAAGTGTTTTTGATAGTGTATTAACAATCTTTTTAATACTTAAGATGACAATTATATTCTCATAAAATTTTATCAATCTAATCACATTGACCAAGAGAGTCAAACCATGACAAGTAGGAGTCTAGACCTATACCTCTTCATCTTGAATTGGTAGTTCAACTTTGACTTTGTTAGTAAATTTAATTGAAGTTTGACTAAATTTTTATGGCAATATAATAAGCTGAATTGAATTTAAAAAAACGATTGCAGATAAATTATTGAAAATTCTATCAATAATAGATTTTAAAATTTCATTAAACTAATTAATTTGATGTTTATATTTGATCAAAATTTAGTCATCACATCTACAATCAAAGTCATGGTGCTATCTTTTCGGGATATAAATTTATTTATTTTGGAACGGGGGAGTATTACATTTAACAATAATAATCTTTTCGGGATATAAATTTATTTATTTTGAAATAAAGGAGATATGTGCGGAAGCATATGCTATTCCTGCAAAAGTTAAGGGAGGTAAGTGTAATATTTTCAACAACTAATTAACCAAACTACGTTAGTCTTCCCTAGGACTCTTTCTCTCTATCGAGCTTTTTGGTTTTAGTCAATTCATTCAAAATTGGAATCCGAAGCTCCAGTTTTCACGCTCACCTGAACTGATTTCAGGTTCTTCGTCTCGATTCGGGTAGTTGATACGCATCTCCGACGTGATCGACGGCTCTAATTATCTCCGTCCATCGCCAGAATTCGTCCGGAAAGGTACGTTTTAGGTTAGAACTGTGATTTTACAGTCGTCTAGGGTTTTGCGCTTTCAGCGTTAACTTTACTGATTTTTGCTCATCTCCGGTAACTTCTAGCTCATTTGCCTGTTTTTAAGTTTACGATTTAATTTGTGTTTTTTGTGGTAGTTGATTTAAATTAGATATTCCAGTTTAATCTTTATTCATGGTTATTGAACAAAATTATAATTTTGTGGATAATGCATTTTGAGGCTTAAAATTGGGCGCCAAAACTACCTGGACTTTTTAGAGATTATATTTTGGATTGAAACTAATATTTATGTATCCCGCGCCGGTGAAGATTAAAGGGTTTGAAATATGGATTGGGACGTGAATTTTAGTAACTAGTGTTTTGGACTTAGATCATGGTGTGGATAGGAGAGACTGCTGTATTTGAGGTACTGTTTGTGCTACGAGGAGGAATTCTCTTTGTAGTCGTTTCTTTCTGCACATAGGCTGATAAGTTTAGTGGTTGAGTACTCTTCATATTCCTATTCCTATTCCTATTCCGTGTTACCTCCATTTGGTGGATGTCGATGAGGAAGTTAGTATTTTTAGTATATATAAGAATGATGAAGATTTTAGATCGATCAACTTGGATGTTTTGGATGTAAGTGTGGGTTTTCATTTTAAGTATTAGACGTTATTGGGGTTCATGCTTACGTCGGTAGTCTAATGTTAATTCAACAATGAGGTTTACTTGATTTGTTTTCCTATATGAGTAAGAAATTTAGTTTTTGGGATGAGTAATTTACATTGTTAAATACTCCCTCCGTCCCAGCACAAGTGCTACTAGAATTGTGGGCACAATAATTAAGAAAAAGTAGTAAATGTGTGGTAGAAAATGAAGAGAGAGAATGAGTGGGGTAAATAGTAGTGTTGGTTGAATAAAATGTGTGGTGGAAAATGAAAGTGTGGTTGAATAGTTGGGTTGATTGAATATAAATATATTAAAACATTTCCATTTTCGGCAGTCTCACTTGTGGTGGGACGGACGGAAAAGGAAATTAGTCTCACTTGTAGTGGGACGGAGGGAGTATATAATATGACTAAGAAGAGATTTGAGAAGGCCATTGCCAATATTTGGTCCGGTAGCATTATTATGGACATAAATTCGACTTGTATTAAGATGGAGCATACCTTAAAGGAGGTAACGAAAGAAGTCCTATGAGAATGTAAATGAAGCATGTCATCAAATACGAATAAATCTGTGTGGTAAAGAGACAAACGATAAAGAGCAAACGAAAATGATATAAATTGGGGAAATGTAGGAGCAGTGAGAGTTATTAGAAGTATAATGAGGCTAAAAAAGAAGAAAAAAAGATTGTACGAGATGCAAGAGCAAAGGTGAATCAGGAGCTTTATGCTAAATTGGATACAAAAGAATGGGAAAAGAACATTTATCGACCTGCACGTATGAGGGATAGGAAGACGAGAGATATGGGAGAGTTAAATGTGTGAAGGATGCAGATCAAATAGTTCTTGTCGGAGACAAGGAGATAAAAGATAGACGAAGGCCGTATTCTGGTACCTTGTTTAATGGCGATCACGAGCAAGATATGGAGATTTAAACATCCGCCAAGTATGGTTAATCGAGAATTTATGTGGAGAATTCAATAAGACGAAGTGAAAATGGCATTGAAATAGATGAGATTGAAGAAAGGAGTAGGGTCTGATGGCATACCAATTGAGGTTTGGAGGTGTTTTGGGAGAAAGGAACCCATTGGTTAACAACACTATTTAACAAGATACGAGAAAGTAACAACATGCCCCCGGAGAAATGTGAAGATCTTGGAGAACCAGTTCATATATATGCCCGGAAATTGACTATGGAGGCAATTTATCTTAGATTAAAAGGAAATTTTTATCGTACGACAATTAGGACTGCACTGCTGTTGGGTCGTTACATAGTATAGTTCATAAGATATGTGTGGTGGAAATGCGTATCTTACTACTAATGTGTGGGTATCCAAGAAATGATAGGTTGGGGAATGAGTTGATTAGGGGAAAGTAGGAAGGTCACCCATTGAAGTAAAATGAGGGAGAATCAACTACGGTGGTTTGGTCAAAATATGGGTAAGGCTGATTGAAAGCGAAATGAGTCTAGTTGGGATTGAAGAAAATATGGCGCTGGAGATAACAAGGTGGAGGGCAAAAATTCATGTGAAAAAATGGTAGCGAGATAGAAATTGTGACTATGACAAGTGGTGTAGGGTGAATAGAAAATGAATAAAAACTTACCATTTGGGGTTGTCTAATTTTAAGTGGGAAACTCAAAATGGAAATTTGGCTAAAATGGGAGGGAGGGGGTATATCATATTCCAATTTGATTTTTGTTCTACTATTTCTACACGCTTTTAATTGTTCATAGAAGTTATACACACACACACACACACACACACACACACACACACACACGCAATCTCACACAAATAGATATTCCCTCCGTCCGAGCTTAGTGTGCTTAGTTAATGTTGTCCACATTAATTAAGGAGTTAATAAACATGTTTAAAAGTATTGTGAGTCGAACATAGGTTGCAAGTATGATTGTGAGATAAGGTTGGCAAGTGGGACCCACAATTTAAGTGAGTGTGTATGACAAGTGAGGTAAGTTAAATATAATAATAATAAATGATGTCCATTTTAGGAAGTGGGACTTGTCAATGACACCGCCAAAAAGGGTAAGTGTGCACATTGAGCTGGGATGGAGAGAGTATACAACATAGTCAACAATAAGCGAATGAGATGAAGACAATATGGATGGGTCACCGTCACCCATATAAACAGTGTTTAATTGTCCATGTGTCCCAAAGAAAGAGTCATACTTACTTTACGAGGTTACTGTTCTAGTACAATTTCAAGAAGGTACTGGTTCCTAAGTCCTAACCTAGTTTTTTCCTTGGTCTGTTTTACCATTCAATACATTGTGGTGCCCAAATTCCCACCGAGTCAAGCATGATAACCTACTAATAAAGCCAAGTCTCAGTATAGTCTTTTAGTTTCATTAGGATCGTTGTAAATTGTTTGTAGTTGAAGCTGATCTTGTTTTGTTAGGCCCATTTAGCAAAACATTAATACCCAAAATTTCTGGAGCAAGTGAAGAGAACTTCATACACTTCTAATAGAAAACAGGATAACCTCTAATTTGGAAGTCATATCTGAAGTTACTGTGCACATCATTGGTTATGAGTAAAATGGTTATTCTTGCATGTGAACTGTTAAAAGGGGATAATCTTAATTTCTTAAAGCATCGACCTCACAGAGTTTAGAGCAATTTTTCGAACTAAGCAAGGAAACAGTCTGCATCTTCCTTATGGATTAACTTTCACATGTTGGATTTTAATTCTTGATCTTCTTGCTTCAGGTTTCTGAATAACTGACAACAGCAACATGGGGGATTTTTAATGTCTGAAGTTAGTTCAGCTTTCACCCCCTGTATGTTTGGCCAAAGACAAGTTTAATAGGCCCGATGATGAACTGATTCTTTCTGTTTGTGTGTTCAAGACTAGTTTAACATGGTTACTTCAGCGACAAATACTTCAACTGAAATTCCGTCTGATAAAGTGCAGCAGATAGAGCTGTCTGATAGTTTACCTAGCAAGGACTTGGCTGAAGTGCAGCAGAGCAGCCCTAATACTGGACCGCCTGCATCACAATCTAGCCAAGATGGGAGTGAACTTACTATGGTGGTAGAGAAGGTATCCAGTAGCTCCCTGCTGGAGGAAGGTTGTGAAAGCGAAAACCATTTATCGCAATGCGGTCAAGAAACAGTCCCTGCGTCTGTAAAACCAAATGAGGAGATTGATAATCTCCATCAAAAAACAAGCCATGACAGTGGGGTACATACATTACAACAGTCCAATCAAGAGGGAGGCCCTGTGCTTGTAAAACCTGACCACGAGTTAGATAATTCGCACGAAAGACACAGCCCTGATACTGAGATTCGTTCATCAAACTCGAGTGTGGTGGGTAAAACGATCTCTGCAATGCCCGAAAAGGTGTCATACTCATTGCATAAAACTCACGATGGTTCACAACCTTATCAAAATAAATTCACTCTGGCTGTTAGACCTGAGAAAGTGCTGGACAAGTTACCACTTAGACGCAACCCTGATGGAGTTCAAGCAGTTGATCAAGGAGGAGCTAGTTTTTCTAAGATACCTGAAAAACCTTTAGAAGATGGATATAACTGGCGAAAATATGGTCAAAAGTTAGTTAGGGGAAATGCATATATTCGGAGCTATTACAAATGTACCTTTTCTAATTGCCCAGCAAGAAAGCAAGTGGAGCGATCTCATGATGGGCCTATTACAGAGATTAATTACTTATGGCAGCATGAACATCCTAAGCCTACACTTCTCAAAGCCGCTTCAGTTGTTATGCCTATTCAAGCAAGAAGACCCGATGAGCCCTCTTCAACCATATCTGAAGGTAAGCAATGAAAGTAACTGCCGTCATTTTATCTATTCAAATTTATGAGGTAGCTTTATTAGTTGATTTTCTATTATTTGAAGATGAATCATCTGTCCATGGAGAGAAATCCCACCCTACTGAGACAATAGAGACCTCTCAGCTTGCAATTGTTCCAGCAAGTAGTCAGATTGTGGATGTTCCAGTTTCACAGTCGAGTGAAGTTAAAAGTGAGGTTAATGATGGTGGTGACCGGGACTCAAAGAGACAGTATGTTAAACTGCTTATTTACACACACACACACACACACAAAATATATAGTGTCTTTGTGTTTCCATTTGCTAATCCCATGTTTAATTGGTTGAAATATCTGCACAGGAAGAGAGAGGTTCCCATTGGCAATGATACTATCGTAACTAAGACAAATTGTGAACCAAGAGTTGTTGTTCAGACTACAAGTGTGGTTGATATTGTGAATGACGGCTACCGCTGGCGCAAGTATGGGCAGAAATTAGTTAAAGGCAATGCAAACCCAAGGTGCACATAAATCTTGTGGACTTTTATTGTGCATAGTTTTCTTTTTTTAAATATGCACCCGAGGTGCACATAAATCTTGTGGACTTTTACTGTGCATAGTTTTCTTTTTTGTTTGTCTCTTCATGAATGCTACAACAACAATTAAGACTTAGCCCAAAATGATTTGTGCTTGGCTAACATGAATCATTATATGAGGTCACCAATGAAAAGAGGTGAGTAGAAAAATAAAAGAAAAACAAATAAAAAATTGTGAAAGGTAAGAACATTAAAAGAAGATACAAGTGGGAAGAAATTTTGGAATAATAAAATGGAAAACAAATAGAATAAAAATAATAATCAAACCCCATCTTCACTCCGTTCTCTTCATTGCCATATTTTCTTCAATCACCCTTATCTCTGTTTTCTTAGGCCTTCCTCGACCCTCACCATGCTATCACTCCTCCACTCTCCAGGCCACCTAGCGAGTGCATCACTTGGTTTGTGCATGAATATTACTTTAATTTAATAATTATTGATTCTCACAGCACAATTTGGAATTATCATATTTAATGCCCAACCCTTAAGTTACCCTACTCCCATTTGCATATCTCGTGCCTTTCATCGTTTATAGTTACTCTTGTTTTGACTTGTTGCAGGAGTTACTATCGGTGCTCAAGTACTGGGTGCCCAGCTAAGAAACATGTGGAGCGAGCAGCCCACGACCCCAAAGTGGTTATTACGACTTACGAGGGACGACATGACCATGATATTCCTGGGGGTAGGACGGTAACTCAAAATGCAGGAGGAACTGATGCCAGCACAGCATCCCAAAATGGCAATGATTCAAGACCTAACCCACAATCAAACGAAGCAGTTGGTATGGATATGGTTGTTCATGTTGGTTCAAACTGAGCAAGAAACAGCTGCTGCTCAACTCATCTCTGTTTCCAGTTGTAGCTCAGAACTAACTTACAGAAGCACCTCACGATGACTCTTGATTGACCTTAGGTCAGGATTTATGCGTATTGAATGTCAAAACATTTTTATATTTTTCGTTACATTACATAGCTTGTTATTAGTGTATTTAAACAATGTATGTAATTGTGATTGGCGAATTAAACAAACGCTAAGAACCTGTATCGGTTGTAAAAAATTATTTGAATGAGCTATAGAACGATAATAATTGTCTCCAATTTCTGCACTCGCCTGTTCTTAAACGAAGTCAGGTATGTTCATTAATGTTGGTCAGTGCCGAGACTGCCGAGTGCCAACCCCTTAATGTTGTCGGTTGGTCCAAGAAGAGTCAACTTTGGCACGGCCACCCATTAAATAGGCTCCTGAGAAGAGAAGCATACAGGTAAACAAAAGTTTAGTTTTTATTTTTTGTGATGTTTAATGTTGGTAAGGTTGAGGTCAATGTTGTTGTGGTCAGTGATTGTTGGACTAGTTTGGGATGGACATGTGATGCTGTAGATGTTGAACCATTTTGTCGATAAGGCGGGAGCAGGTGGCCTTGGTTGGACCACCGTCCATGGGGATACGAAATTATGTTGGTTCGGACAAAAATCTTTCCCAATGTAATAATGTTTTGTCACTTCACCTCTGTTTTGGATCTTGAATTTTTTGGTCGTGTTCTTACCTTTCATTTTTCAGTCGCAGAAAGACCACGTTAACATGATGTTGAGCTTTTGGTCGTGTTCTCACTTTCATTTTTAAATTGCGGACACTTATTTTGGAACGGATTACAAAACTACAATCAAACCGTAAAAACAAACATTTACTGACAAACTTGGTCACGATCGATGACCTTCATTTCATGTTAAAATTAAGCTTTGAAAACTTAAGTCTGAAAAACGTAGCTAAAATCATTCAGTTGTTGAATTTTAATAACTGAAAATAATCTCAACCACATTCATTCATTAAGTTGCTGAATTTTAAAAACCGAAAATAATCTTAACTACCGCACTAATGGAAATAAGCACAAAAATTACTCCTCAATTTGGAACAAAAGAAAGATGCATTTGATTTATAATGTAATTCTTACACATTTGAAGAGAAGAAACTGATTTGTTACAAAGAAAGAAACAAGTAGCTGAACTTACAGTCCCAGTTCCTAAAACAACCAACAATGAAGCCAGTTCTCATTTCCAAGCACAAGAAGCAACCAAATCCCTCTTCATCCAACCAAGATAAAGAGCCCCATCTCTTTCTTCAAGCCTATATCTATCAGAATACTTCTCCAGCAATGTTTTTATCGTCGAGTTAACTAACGAACTTAACGGGTATGGGCTAAAACCGGCCATTCTGAACCGTGACTTCCACTTCCCCATTAACTCGTGCCTTTCTACCCTCTCGTTCCCCTCGCACGCTATTATGTTAACCAAAGCTCTCGCCAAACAATGCTGCTCAACATTGATCCTTTCCTTATGTTCACGGGAAAGAGTCGCATCAATTGAATCAAACATAGCTGTATAGTAATCAAGGGCTTCGAGAAAACGGGGATAAAATGCAGCTGTATTAGTGTTTGATTCTTGCTCGACTAGTGTGACCACTTTCGGGTTCACGCTCTTGATGAGTCTTAATAGACGGTCACGATGATTTTGAGTGCTGACACTTTCATCTGGCATATGGTGTAGTACAAATGCGAAATTTACTGCCAAAGCCTCCCCCGAACGTATACTTAGATGTTCGAGTTGAATATCAGTACTAGGAATTGTTGCTGCATGAAACTCGAAAGGCACTTTGAATGACTTTGCAAGCCTAGAAAGTCTCTGTCCTACTATATGTAGCCCACCTCCTCGCGCATAAGCTGACGTGGAATCATCGATACCGGTGATGCGGATATGGGGTGGCCCACCGGGCCTAGCTGCAAACGCTTGAATCAAAGGGACCCACTGACTCCCCTGAGAAATTTGGAAGTCAATGATATGGACTCTGTTTTCATCCTTCATTGCTTCTGCTATCGCACCATTTGCAGACATGTAACCGAACTTGAAATAAGGGCAAACCTCATAAAGAATGTGTAAATACGAAAGAAGTTCATCACTAGCTGGTTCTTTGCATTTCAAAGCTTTGCAGATTGAGCTACCTGAAGAGGTAAGTTTTGCAACAAGCCCTTCTAACATGTACGCTCCTAGTCGCTGGATTGGTTCCCCTGAAACTGACACCATTTGGCGTAACTCGTTCATTAAACACTGTGCAGTCAACAGATCATTGTTTGACACAGCTTTTGCACAGGCCATAAGAAGCTGTTTCAAGTCCGGTCTTGGAATAATAGCCCCCATAATCATTTTCCAGCTATCTATCTCTGGTGAAGTAACTGTTCCCAACAAGTTACTTTCATCGTAACTCTCGATAACATCAGAATCGGGTCCCAGCATTGCGGTTTCTAATTCCCTCAGCTTGTGCCGAAAGTCAACCACATCAACTGTTACACAGGATCCACTTATTGGAGACCCATAGTTGTTATCCAAGTGGCGAGGGTCTATTGGGTATGTTTGGGATTCTTGGTGTGATATGGGGCTATGATTGGGTGAGTTGTAGAGGGTGGTGAAACTACCACTGGCAGAGGATGACTCGAGGGTGCAGTATGGCTCATTCTTGATCAAGTATCCACTTCTGTGAATGCTATTGTTGTAATACGGGTTGTCTAAAGCTTGAAACTGAGGCATGCAAAAGGCCTCAACTTCTTGAATTGACTGATAGTATAGGGCGTTGGACATGACTAATCTTTTTGTGAAGCGATGCTAGTATTGATGAATCAGTCCTCGTTAGCTATTCTGACAGAAGATTCTCGTTGAAGAAAAAAGGCGCAGATAGAAAAAAGGGTCGAAACTAGGTGGGTGAGAGGCATGAAGCCAAGCACAAGGGGATTCAGTTACACATCAGGGTAATAACAATCTGCACAAACGTTGGGAAACGATCAATGAAAGCTTAGAGAAGGAAGGTATAATCTCAGACGGGGCACAAGGCATGTTTAATACGCCTATAGTTTACAATCACTCACCAGTTTCATGATTAAATTATCATTTTCAATGGCAACTAGAACAAGCAACAAATCAGTATACCATAATACAGAAAATGAACTTCCAATTTTTATGGACTAACAAAATGTAAGAAACGTATATACTTGTTTAGTTGTTTGTCAGCTCAATCAGTTACCTTGATTCAACTAAATGGTTTTCATAAGCTCCTAAAATGAACTACGTAGCAATCTGAGATGCAGAGTACATAAAAGGAAATATAATCCTGATATTGTGAAAACAAATCATGTACATTCAGCTGAAGATCGCGAAATAAGACATGAAAGAGGCTTTTTCACAAGCAAGAAACTCAGCATCAATGGGTTAAGAAAGAGGCTATTGCTAGGAGGATCATTAAAATGGTTAGAATGCCAAATAGGACAGGTACTACTCCCTCTGTCTCGAAATGATCTTCTCATTTGCCATTTTTCATTGTCTCAAAAAGTTCTTCCCATTTCTACAATTTGGGCTTAAATGTGCATAAACACAACATAACTAGTGAAGCAAGTGTTCATATCCTTAAAAAGTTTGAATAGTCAAATGGGAAGATCATTTTGGGACGGATGGAGTACATTCTAGGAAATACTTAAAAACTTTGAACTCCACGGCCAGCAACTTGACTAAGCTAAAATGTAATCCTCCTTGTAAATACTCCCACTAAAAACAAAAATGTGATTCGGAGCCTTTATGGGAGTTCCTTGTTAATTGTTGACTAGAAACTCCCTAGGTATTCCCTTTCTATCAAGAAAACTTTCCAGCCACACATTATGTAAGTTCAAGAAAATATTAGGGACACAGTCAATTTGGTCAAAGTCAAATATAACCTTCAAGAGGCAAGGTAACTCAATCTATAATTTCTTAGAAATTTCAAGAAGGAATATTCAAACCATATTCCTTTCAAGAAGTCACACCTAAGAATTTTAGCATCAAGAACCACGAATCAACATCTCAAATTTTGGTGTCAAGCTATATAGACTTCCATCCACATGAAATTTTGACGCCAGTACAAGGAATACACACAGAAATTCAAATACTTCAACCAAAACACACACAGAAATTCAAATTTTGGTGCCAAACCAACATGAGATAATTATTTAGTCTGTATAGGTCCTCAAGTTTTATAGTCAAGTGATAAGTTTTTTGTGTTTGACCAATAAAAAATTGTCAAACTGATATTTCTACACCCATTTTGTGGCCCCTATCAATGCTAATGAAACAATCTCCATTTCCATGGTGGTTTTTTGCAATTGGGACGATAGCAGGGAGATATGATACCCTCTCCCACTTCCCTACATCCCACAAAACACAAATAATCAAGATTGCTACAACTCTAGTACTATTAAACCAATATTTTTCCCAGAAATTATATGCTACAAATCCAAGAATTCAAAAAACATAGCTACACACAAAAAAATGAGGTGAAAAAAAAAAAAAAAAAAACTCACCTTTTAATGACTTAACAAAAGACATTTGGAGTAACTTGTCGAATCATCCAAGAAAATTGAGCTGAATCAGTTCAAACTTGTCCAAATTGGGGTCCTGAAATTAGTCACCAAACGATCAGTGGGGAGGGGAGATAATTTCTTGAGTAAAAGAAAGAAAACAGAGTGTCAAACTCACAGGAAGCGATGATAATGATGACACAGTATAATAATAAATGAAAAAGAAAAAAACCCAATTCAACATATTAAATTAGTCGCTAGATCAACATACCCAGGAATTCACTTTCAACTTTACACTCCAAATCAGAGAGTTTAGAGAGAGAGAGAGAGAGAGAGAGAGAGGCGGAGATGAGTGAGTATTCTGTTGAAGAGAAACTCTCAGTGTTAAAGACTGCATTTTTACTCCTCAAGTAAGATTAGATTCTAAAAGAGGGTCTACATATTGATTTTATAACATTAATGCCACTGATATTTTATTGCAACATGTCAAGGTATATAGGTTGCGAAATAGGCTAAGTGAAAATATGCTAAAAAACGCGTTTTACGCTAAGCTTCGCGTAAAACGTGTTTTTAAGTTGGCGTGGTGACATTTTTGTAATTAACGGAAAGTTGTTTAGCGCTGATCGCAAGTACCAGTGATAGTGTAAAAAGGTGTCATACACTGGCACTTATTGACACTACCACTGGCACTTTTTAATAAGTGTCAGTGTAATGGCTGTCAGTTATTAACACTACCACTGACACTTTTAATCTTTTAATAAGTGCCAGTATCAATGTTAAAAAGTGCTAGTGTAAGCTCTGGCAATTTTTAACATAACCACTGGCACTTAAGAAAAGTGTCAGTTTCATGTTTATAAACGCCAGTTTGAAATCACTGGCTTTTTATAATACTAACACTGGGCATTTACTATGGTTGCCAGTATTTACAAAAATGCCACTGCTTGATTCGAAGTATAATGGTCAGTGTGCTTTGAAAAACACGTTTTTCCTTTGCTCAAGAAAAACGTGTTTTTCTCAAGACTCACTCATACTCATAGGCTAAAGCTAAGATTTTTCGAAAAAGGAGTTTTAGATTATTTTGGGATAAATATTATAATTAGGGTATTCAAATTTAAGATATAAAAGGGGGATTAAAATAATAAATTAGTATAAATTTTTATTTAAAATTATGAAGGTTAAAATATATAAATTCAGTATTTTTAATAGTAGAAACACATCAAAAATTTGAATATAGTAAATTTGATATGTTCCGATATTAAAAGGAAACACAACTAACGTTGCTTTGCCACTGCTGTGAAGTACTTTATATAAGCAAAATAATGCAATAGTTGAAGACAAACTCACATATGAGACGAGTTTTGTTGAGCGAATAAATGATTTACCCATCTTTAAGCAGGGGCAAACCCATTTACATGAGACGGTTTCACAAGAGACTTCCTCTTTATTAAAACAAATGAATTAATTTATAATTATTGGTTAAAGTAAATTTAAACAAACAATAAAAAAGTAAAAACATCATTCCGAAGTGGATGCAGTATTTTGGTCAAAATCCATTTTGGTATTCAATTTTTTTTCATTGTCTCATTTATTATGGTTGTAAATTATAATACCTCTCACTAATATGCTCATTAATTTGAACAAGATTGAGTCATAAGCAGGCATATGCGCAAATATGTCAGAAATTGAGATGCAAAAATCTCATTTAAGCACCCCAAAAATTTATTCATCACACGTGCTCTACCACATCTTCACACATAAATTGAAGGGCATGAAAGAAGACAAAACTGTTAGAAATATTACACAGAAATTATAAAGATTACAAAACAGAAAACAGAAACTGAAAAGAATTGTTGATGGGTTTGTCCGACTCGTGTAAACCAACACTGTCCTTAAGACAAATTCGCCCCCTCACCGGTGTTGTGCTTGAGGATACGTTGGACGCCTGTCTCCCAGGATACAACGGACGGACCGGACAACGACTGCACAATAGTGTCTCCGGCGAACTTCGATGTGCCTGGAAAGAGTCACCACGAAAAGAGCAGGAGGGCCAAGGAAAACGCTAAAGCAAAGTATGAGAGACTGTTGAAAATCGTGTATCTGAAATGGCTGTCGAAAACACCATTTTAAACTGCTCAAAAGTTCCCATTAATCACACAATTAAACTGGGAATCAATGGAATTAATTTTGCTGTTACAAAATCAATTCCGTAATGAATGACTTTTATTTTGACTGTTACACAATCTGTTTCAGCCGAATTCAAAAAATTTGGGGACAGAAAATAATCAAAAAGTGAGCTTGTCATGCCTAGGCCATTTCGGAGCTGCATTGGTGTTCGGTGGTCCGAGGCATAAATTGACAAATTTCAATTAAATTTGCACCCCCCGCGCACCCGGGGGCGAGAGAGAGCCTCTAGTCTACACAATCTTAACCCATACAAATGGTTAACTGTATTTAAACTAGCTCACATTTTTATTCTAAACCAATGTGGGACAAGTTCACTTGACTTTACCCACAAATGGTCTTAAAACATTATTTCCCTCATTTTACTAATTGGGATGCCCATTTAACCAAGGAACATTGGAAACCTTTTTACCTTCTCTTTCCACGTGGGATACTAACCCACTTCTCAACTTACCCATTCATTTTTTAGCATTCCAACTCCTACCTTCCACTACATAAATTGGACACACCAATTTATTACTAACATGTAGGAGTCACTAATTAATCAACAAATGATTTTTTCTTTAGGAAACGCGCGCAATTTCCTAAATTTTCTTCACACATTTACACATTTTCCCAACAAAAACACATGACAATTATAGTCCCTCCGTCCCAAAATGATCTTCTCATTTGCCATATTTCATTGTCCCAAAAAGTTCTTCTCATTTCTACAATCTAGGCATTAAAAGTGCACAACCAAAACATGGCTAGTGAAGCAAGTGTTCATATCCTTAAAAAGTTTGAATAGTCAAACAGGAAGATCATTTTGGGACGGAAGGAGTATTTAAGAATGATTAGAAAATAATTAAGACCTTAATTTAACTTTACACAACTAATGAGAGATCATAATTATGACTTACTCCCTCCGTCCCTATTTACCTTACAAAAATTGCCATTTTTGGTGTCCTTATTTACATTACAAAATCCAAAAAAAAAAACTTTTAAACATTTTTTAAATAGTGGGACCCACTTGTCATACTCACAACAACTATCCACTTACTTTTCTCTACCCACTTTCTCTCTCCCACTCAACTATCTACACTCACAACACATCAACTTTACAATCATTTTCTTAATTTTTGTGCAAAGCCTCATTTTTATAAGGTAAATAGGGACGGAGGGAGTATAGTTTATACATCATTATAATAATATCAATAACAATTTTCAGATATTTATTTAAAATATAAACAACCTCAATGTAGAATTTCAAAATTAAGGAGATCAAAGTTGGAAAAGAGAAATTGGGGGGGGGGGGGGGGGGGGACCCATTTGGAATGGATGGTGACCCACACGGTTGAGGATGGAGGAGATTTCATTTTTATTTTTATTTTTTTTTATTTTTTTTTAAGGAGAGGGGTGACGTCGGAATATGTGCCATCCACTTCATTATTTTCTCTCGATATTCCACTTTCACTTCCTTTTCACTTTAGTTTTTTTTTTAAACGTTGTTTTTCACTTTAGTTTTGTCTCTTACATTATCCAACGTCTCCCTTATCACTCCAATTTCATACACTTTCTCGTCCCAAAGTATATGTTTATCCTATCATTTGTATGAAAATTAAAAAAATGTGAAAGTGATATAAGTATTGTGAGTATAAAAATAAAGCAGGAGAGAATGAGTAGGAAAAAAAATAGTAAGCTGATTGATGTTGTGAGTATAAAAGTAAAGTAGGAAAGAAAATGAGTAGGAGAAAATAGTAAGTTAATTGATGTTATGAGTATAAAAATAAAGTACGAAAAAAAATGAGTGTGAGGAATAGTAAAGACTATTTTCCATTTTTGAAAGTGTGCATATGCTCTGGGACGGACTAAAAACGAAATGTAGATATATACTTTGAGACGGAAGAAGTATAAAAATTATCAGTTTACTTGTCTCACTTTAATTTATAAAATTTAATAATAAACTTTTTTTAAAAAAAAACAATGAATTCACTTATATACTCATAATCATAATCACTAGCCACTTACTCATTCTTACCCCACTTTCTCTCTCTTTCCAACTATTTATGACAAAAACTTTCATGAGACGGTCTCACGTATGAGACGAGTTTTATTTAAAAAGTAATTGCTTTGCCCTCATAGCGAGGCGGGACAATCTTATTTCCTCTCTTGTCAAAACATTTCTCATAAATGAGACGGTCTCACAAAAAAACGTGCTCACTATCTATATTCACAAAACATAAAATTTTCTACATTTTATTTAATTCTTGTCTCAACCTATTCTTATAAATTACAGCAGGATGGAAGGTATATTGTACTTCCTACCTTGACCTTTTTTCAGAATGAAATTCTTTTCATCTGATTATTTTCTTTTTATTTTATTAACATAAATATTTAAATATATTTACTTAAGAAAGTATAAATATCATATATATATATATATATATATATATTATATATATATATATATATATATATATATATATATATATATGGTCGTGCTCCCGTGAGAACCTAAATATCGTGAGAACCGTGAGAACTTGGATACATTAGGTAAAAACTAATGTATCAAATGGTTCACTTGGATACATCATTGGATACATTACTTAACTTGGATACATCATTGGATACATTACTTGGATACATTAGGTAAAAACTAATGTATCCAATGTGCACTTGGATACATCATTTGATACATCATTGGATACATTAAATTCTCACGATATTTAGGTTTTCATTTGAGCACCTACTTACCTATATATATATATATATATATATATATATATATATATACTCCCTCCGTCCCGGCCGACTTAGGATAATTGGTCCCGACACGGGGATTAAGGAGAACTAATATTTTAAGAGGAAAGAGAATGAGTGGATGATGTGTTGTGAGTATGAAAAGTAAATAGGAGAGAGAATGAGTGGGTGGAATAGTAAATGGATTGTTGTTGTGAGTATGACAAATGGGTCCCATTGAATATTAAAGTAATATAAACTTGCCATTTAGAGATGTCCTAAGTGCAGTGGGACGCTGTTGGTCCCAAAGGGGCAACAAGGGTATGAAAAATGCTAGAGTGGGGGGGGGGGTGAATAGCGTTTTAAAATTCTTTTCAAACCCTTTTGCAAATCAATGGCTTATGCGCACAACTCTTATTTAGGCGAAGTATAGCGCGCAGCAAGAGTGTGAAATGCACATCGGAAATTTAAAGCAGCTCTGCGCTGGGTATACTGCGCAGAGATAAGAACGCACGCGCTAAGTTTGAGGCTAAAGAGTGGCGCAAAAATGGTTCTAAGGCAAATGAGCAATAACAATTTCAACAGTAAAGTGTAGCAATCTGAAAGATCAAACAAAACAGTTCATAAATAGTTAAGCAGGAAATATGCAGTAAAAATAATGAACACGCTATTTGGAGAGGTTCGATCGATGAAAGATCTACATCCTCTCCCAAGATGGTTAGTCTTGGATTTCTAATGGAGATCTTATAATATGAGTGAGTATTATAAATTACAACATTTAAGCTTAATACTAACTCAAGATCTATTATCTATGAAGAACAAATCCTATACTAAACTGGTGTATCTCAAGAAGTTAGATAAAAAAGATCAAAGCTTCAAGAGGTGTGTGTGTGACAGAAATTCTGAGCTCTATGAAAATGAAAGATGAAGAGCACGAAGAATTCTGGTGATATAGGGCTTTGCGATTTGAGCAGGAGTTTGAAGGTTTGAAGATCTTGAAGGCTGTTCTAAGGAATCTGGAAATATTGAGCAGCAGTCTTCAGATCTTCAAGGTTTCTCAATGAAGCATGAAACTCGAGCTCTTGAAGCATGCAAGCTTAAGAAACTTAGAAATAGGAATGAGCAGACTATTTATAGCAGAGAGCTAAAAACTAGCCGTTGGTGCTCTGAGCAAGGACGATGAGCTGGCACAATATGATTGGTGCGCAGGTGTTCTTTATAGCCGTTGGAGACAGAGCAAGGACAATGAGCTGGCAGAATGTGATTGGTGCGCAGGTGTCCTTTGTACCCGTTGAAGACTGAGCATGAAGACCAAATTCAAATCTTCTTCTAGAAGGATGACATCTGTCTTCATTTGAAATATTTCTCTTGAGCGCGTCTCCACCGTTGGATCTGCTGAGTGTGCTTGCTTAGTCGATTCTGCACACCTCAGCATTTTTAATAAGCGTGCATCTTCTAAGCGTTTTCCAAGTTAGGTGATCTGAATGCATCGAAAACTGAGCAAGATAGAATGCTGCGCAGGAGAGACCTGCGCAGTGGTGTCCTACGCAGAGAAGTCCTGCGCAGTGACCACTGTCTTGCTTAGATCTTCATTCCTTTTCACTCAAAGTCCAAAAAGCGTAGCTTGTCTTATCGCTTTCCAAGCTTCTAGAATATGAGATCAGGAGATGAGGAATTTGACCAAGGTTGAGTGTCAGCGCACAAAGGCATGCGCATTGCCGGCGCGCATGGATTCTGCGCATGGGCAGCATGCGCACCATGCTTGGTCACTAAAAGATCTCGACTTTTGGGAACAAGACCTTGAACACTGAGCAGGGTCAAAAGCTGCGCAAGATATCTATGCGCAGTGGCGACCTGCGCAGAGAACATCCTGCGCAGTGAAATGAATCCTGCTTAGGAAATCTTCGATCCTTCATAGCTTCAAGTCCTATAATCTAAGCCTATACTATAAAAAGGACTTGGCTAAAAATTGAAGTTAAAAACTTCTTTACATGAGGTCCTAAAGTCCATAAAAATACTCATTGGTGATGGTATCAATCAATTCTAACAAAAGTAGGAGGGTTAAGTGATAAGCATACCCAACAATCTCCCCCTAAATGATTGATGCCATTACCTACTATAGCAAAGGCAATCCATTGAACTTGATAATAACATGTCCATAAAAATGAAAATGGTAAATCATGCCTCAAGTCAATGCACACACTAGCCTATGCTATAGATTTCTAGTCTATCCAAAAGATTAAAACTTACAAGATAGGAAAGATAGAAATATCATTCAGCGCATACAAATAATAAAAGATGTAGTTTTAAGTATGCGTTTAAACTGAGTGTTTAAACATCATGCGTAGAAAATATGAGCGATAAAGATTATGCGCATGAGTTTAAGTAATAATGCATTCAATGTTCCACAAACGAATGGTTTGAATTGAACAAGGTTTTGTGAAAGCATAATGATGCATTCTTCTCATTAAAACTTGAAAGATTATCAGTTACAGAGTACAAGCTTTAAAGAGGAAAAACAAAAGAGTGCGCACAAAAACAAACGCGCACGAAACAAAAAGTATGCTCAACGAGAACAAGAGCTAAGAAAAATAGAACAAAATACTTACAAAGGAAGCCTAGTCTATTCTAATGCGGCAAAGGGCTTCACGCAGCTCGTTCTGGAGGCTGTTGAACTTGTTCATGAGTTCCACTTTTAAATCTTGAAACTTGTCCTGGAACTCAACAGCTTTGCCAATGTAAGTGTTCATGCCTCTGCGCATATCGGCATTGTCATCAACCAGCTCTCTGACAGCAGTGATCTTTGCGTCACAAGACTGTTTCTTGATTGACTGTTCTTCAACATAGGTGGCCAGTTCGCCATAAGTCAATAAGAGTTTAGTTAGCAATCTGCGGTGAGTTCGATATTTAGTTTTCCCTGCATTCAGCTTCTTGTCATAGCTGGTCATTCCCTTCACAATCTCATTGAAGATAATCTGCGGCCAGTCGAGTTGAACTTCATTGAAGATGGCTGCGCAGTATTCCCACTGCTTTGAGATGAAATGCCCATTATTCCCATTCTTGCAGTTGAGAGAATCTCCAATGATGGTGCACAGGTGATACATCACCTCACCAAATTCCTTTCTGTTATGCATTGGCCACTTCTTGTTTAGAGAAGGAATGCCAATAAGCTTCTGTGCAAGTGCATTTTGATGAACCTCATCATAGTTGACTGAAGTATTATCAACGTTGAAGTTTAGGAGACTGCGAATGTGGTTAGGATGAACCATTACATCACTGTGCTGTACAGAGGCCATGATCATTTCCGTTGGCTTTCCCTCAAGTTGTGCCGGGACAACTTTAGCTGTCTTGAAGAATTCATCTACTAGCGCAGGCCATGATCACATCACTGTGCTGTACAGAGGCCATGATGCAGCAGACGACGTCCAACTGCGTCTAGAAAAAGATCTGCCTGAATCAGTTCCCAACCAGTTATGAAGTAAATGTGTCCCTGCGTAAAACAATGGATAGAATTAGACAACCTATTGTACATGGAGCTGTGCGCATATGCAAATAATGCAGATATACCTTAGCACACAAGTTCCATGAAGCAAAAATATTTATGCGCAGAGAATATGAAATGGATGCGCATAAAATAAAAAAAGCATACGCAGAAAAGGATCATGCGTAGAGAGAATAAATACTTGTAAAGAAGTGTGCGCAGAAAATTATATAAAACTATATGCGCAGAAAACTATGCGCAGAACACAAATACTTAGGGATATCAATTGTTCAAATAAAATATAAAAAAAAAATATTGAAAGAATACTCAAGAACATGAAGAACACCCAAGAACACCGAAAAACAAAAGTTGACAAAATTCAACAAAATACATATCAAAATCACCCACGATTTCAACTATATAAAGCATAAAGTCAACAGTTGAATAATAAACCCAGAAATCAAGAAAAACAGTTCGTCTGCCATGGAAGTTACGGAGCACAGATATTGACGAAAAACACATGTAACGACCATTGATCATGAAATAAACTACATGAAGGAGTAGATCAGGCAAAAACGAACACAACACAACGATCGATTTCAAAAATGATAAACAAACAAGGGAGAAATCGAAAAAGGGAGTTTTGAGACCTCCAAGAGCAACAATGGCGAAAAGTAAGGAGTTATAGTGAAACATACCATGTCATTGACGGTGGGGTGCCCTGATGTTGTTCTAGTTTTTCTTCTTCGTTCTGAGAGTTCCCAGGATTGGAGTGAGAAGAGGAGTCGGAGATGATGATTTCGGGTTGTTGAGTTTTGGTTTTCTTAGGCGCCATTGAAATGGTTTAAAAAAGAATGAGGTTGAAGATAAAGAACAGGAGACGAAAAATGAAGGTTTAGAACAGAGGTTAGAGAGAGAGAGAGAGAGAGAGAGAGAGAGAATTAGAGAAGATAGAAGTAGAGAGAGAAACGATTTAAGTAGGGAAGGAGGATAGAGAGGTTAGGCGCAAGATAGCGGGGAAAGGTATGAGAAAAAGTGCAGTGGCGCAGGATAGCAATACCACGTGTCACCATAGGGAACGCGCGTGCAGGCCTATGCGCGCGTGTGAGTGTGAAGTCCTAAGCCGGTCACTGTCAAGTCAACTTCCTCATAAATACTGAGTCAGTGAAAGGACGAGCACACGTTAGCAGGGTGACGAGGCCGAATGGGGGACGCGCGTGCGCAGTCTTTGTGCGTGCGTGTGTCAGCGAATAGAGGCTGATGGCTGTCGCATCACCTTCCTCATTAAATGGTGAGCAGACATTCGCAAGGTGCGCTGTCATTAATCGCAGTTTGCATTAAATGATAATGGGACATGCGCAGGGGTAAAAAGGTAATTTCCCAAGAAAATTCAAAAAAATAAAGGCGCGGGAAAATTTAACTTTCACAAGTACCCCTGTGACTAAGCGTTGACTTTTCAGTCAAGGACCTATGTGTAAAATCTAATGAATAGAACACTTACCTGCGATCCACGATGATTTGCGCACGGATAGTCATGCGCAGCGCATTGATAGCGCAGAGATTCTATAAATCTCAGAACTTAACCTATTTTGCACACTTATCAAGCAAATACATTAGTATAAATAAATTATATGGACACGTTAGCTAAGATTAAGCATACCCATTTCTCCTTTCAAGAGACCACTTGTTAATTCTTGAGGAGATGATATTAGATGTTGATGAGCTTGGTATTAGTGCTTGGCAGGATTGGAAACTGCTATGGTGGACATATCATCGCAGAGAATTTGACAATTCTCTTCATGAGTCCCATAGTCCACAGGTTGTTGCTTCATCCATAAGATTTGGCAGCAGCAGCTTCCAGCAGCAATATATTCTGCTTCAGTAGTGGAGATGGACACAGCAGCTTGTTTCTTGCTTGCCCACGCAACAAGTCGATTTCCAAGGAAATGACAAGTTCCACTTGTGCTCTTCATGTCAATTGTGCATGCTGCGTAATCTGCATCTGAATAACCTAGCAAATCGAAATTCGAATCTTTGGTGTACCAAAGTCCAAGGTTAACAGTTCTAGAAAGATAACGAATAATGCGTTTAACAGCAGTTAAGTGCGCTTTTCTAGGGTCCGCTTGATAGCGCGCACAGACACAAACACTAAACATAATATCTGGCCTACTTGCAGTAAGATAGAGTAGAGAGCCAATCATACCTCGATATAAAGTTTGATCAACTTTCTTACCTTTCAAGTCTTTATCAAGCTTATTGCCCGTAGCCATTGGAGTGTCGTATGCTTTAGCATTCTCAAGTCCAAATTTCTTGATTAAGTCCCTTATGTACTTGGCTTGATTTATGAAGATGCCATCATTCAATTGCTTGATTTGAAGTCCGAGGAAGAATGTGAGTTCTCCCATCATACTCATCTCAAACTTGCTTTTCATGAGCTTTTCAAAGCGCTTACAAAGTAACTCATTAGTAGAACCAAATATAATATCATCGACATAAATTTGAACAAGTAAAGAATGATTATTATACTTAGCAATAAAAAGAGTTGTATCGATTTTACCGCGCTTGAAACCTTTCTCTAGTAGGAATTTTGATAGGGTATCGTACCATGCTCTTGGAGCTTGCTTAAGTCCATACAAAACTTTCTTGCTTTGATTCTGTGATGCTTCCATTCTCATCCATCTTGTTTCCGAACACCCATTGAAGCGCTAAATATTGGATGAGCTTTCCTTGCACTTCTTGCATAGCATCTATCCAGCTTAAAACATGGAGCACTCTATCAATCTTCTTTGATCCGACATGAGAGATAAACGAATGCTACACCGCAAAGTTCGATGCTCTCGATGTGCGAACCCCTACATTTAGATGATAGGAATACGAAGATCAATGGGTATTTCATTTGCTTCAGCATCAAGATCATCAAAGGTGATTTGCTGAAGTGGAGAAACATCATGCGCAAGAGGAGGTGTTTGCGCATCAGGAGTCGTCACTTCTGGCACAGCATCCGGAGTTGGCGCATGGGATGGACTTGCTTGATTCTGGTTTTGATCAACTTGATTATCATTCTGCGCAGGTGCAGTTTGAGGCTGCGTACCTGTCTCAACATTCTCAGCAGAATCATCAGAATCATTTGGAGCCAAATATGGCTCATGGAGAGAATGTAAGTCAAATGTAACATGTGCAGATACTATAATAACTAGAGAGTTATTCTATTATAATCACTAAAAGCTTATAGAATGATTGGCATACCCAACGAGAATACCTTTATATGCTTTGGCGTCGATTTTACCTCTATGCTCTGCCGTTGTAGAGGATATAGCGTTTGCAACCAAAGAGCTTGAAGAAAGCAATGTTGGGCGCTCTTTCTCTCCATAGATCGTATGGAGTATTGATGTAGGCTTTGTTGATGAGGGAAATTATTCTGGGTAAAGCATGCACCGTTGACAACTTCTTTCCAGAAATACATTAGAAGTTCTGCTTCTACTATGATTGTCTATCCATCCTCAATCAACGAGCGATTCTTTCCACAACGCCATTTTGTTGGGGAACTCCAGCAACAGAGAAATTGTGAAGAATACTATTGAGATACCACAATATTGAGCGACATCGTTGTTCATAAATTCTGTTCCGTTGAAGTATCGAACTCTAACGATGTCTTATGTGTTTGGAGATTTCGAAGGAGAGTAGCCAGGATATCATTGAGATACCACAAGTTGGTCTAATGCTCGCGGTAGTGAGCGGTCCAAACACATGAGGTGAAAGCGGTTGTAAGCGTTTTGACATTGGAGCAATCTTGCTGGAGGAATACTACTCAGGCTGCTTACTAAGCTGGCATGGTGCTTATACCATTGCTAGCTGCATTCACTTATGTTCTTTGCTACAAAACAAGGATTAGTAATTGAAATTATAATGGTAAGATTAATAATATAAAAATTGGTCTTACGAGTCCTTGTGAGCAAAGTTAGTCCAAAAACGCCATTCTTGATATAGCAGTGCGTTGAAGTGAAATGTCATTCCAGAACTTTATCGCATAATTGTGATATGGAGAGCAGGTTGTGCTTGAGACTATCTTTTATGATTAGTCCAAATCCAATTATGTGCCCTTTGTTGTTGTCACCATATGTTACTGAGTGATCTCTTCCTTCATGCACATCTTTAAGAGTGTTGACATCTCCAGTCGTGTCTAGAATCCACTGTCGATACCAACTGAGCTTGAGAGTGCACAGTGAAGTAGATCTATTCTGCTTGTTGAAACATTGACTTGCGCTCTACAGCAGAGTTATCATTTAAGATTAGCAGGCACTTTAAGAGATTCTTTGCGCGGCTGCGGAGTTGGTGATGACGCGGCTTTGTCAGGTTAGCTCTGGCAAATAGGAACTTGCCATTCTGTCTGCTTGGTGAAGGTGTCCCATTTCCACTAGAGTGAATGGACCTATCTTTGATTGTCCTTGGCGCATGCTCAGGTTTCATTTCAGAAACAGCTTCTGAATCGATGTCAGCATTTGCCACTAAGCAGAGCAGTCCATCCTCAGAGTCAGCATCGTTGTCTTCAGTGTCAGTCTCCAAGTCCTTAGCTCCTTTTCTGCGCAGTTCTCTTCAGCAGCCATTCCGCACTGCTTAGATGCTTTGTGCGCATGGTTGCTTTTCCTCGTACTCAAATTTTGGAGTAGGCATTTTGAAGCGAAATGTCCTGGCTTTCTGCAGTTGTAGCAGACCAAGTCATCTTTCTTTGAGTCTCTATGAGAGAGAATGGGAGGTTTGCTTGAGGATCCACCAAGTTTGGAGAACTGTCTGAATTTAATATGAGTGAGTATTACAAATTACAACATTTAAGCTTAATACTAACTCAAGATCTATTATCTATGAAGAACAAATCATAGACTAAACCGGTGTATCTCAAGAAGTTAGATCAAAAAGATCAAAGCTTCAAGAGGTGTGTGTGTGACAGAAATTCTGGGCTCTATGAAAATGAAAGATGAAGAGCACGAAGAATTCTGGTGATATAGGGATTTGCGATTTGAGTAGGAGTTTGAAGGTTTGAAGATCTTGAAGGCTGTTCTAAGGAATCTGGAAATATTGAGCAGCAGTCTTCAGATCTTCAAGGTTTCTCAATGAAGCATGAAACTCGAGCTCTTGAAGCATGCAAGCTTAAGAAACTTGGAAATGAGAATGAGCAGGCTATTTATAGCAGAGAGCTTAAAACTAGCCGTTGGTGCTCTGAGCAAGGACGATGAGCTGGCACAATATGATTGGTGCGCAGGTGTCCTTTATAGCCGTTGGAGACAGAGCAAGGACAATGAGCTGGCACAATGTAATTTGTGCACAGGTGTCCTTTGTACCCGTTGAAGACTGAGCATGAAGACCAAATTCAAATCTTCTTCTAGAAGGATGACAACTGTCTTCATTTGAAATATTTCTCTTGAGCGCGTCTCCACCGTTGGATCTGCTGAGTGTGCTTGCTTAGTCGATTCTGCACACCTCAGCATTTTTAATAAGCGTGCATCTTCTAAGCGTTTTCCAAGTTAGGTGATCTGAATGCATCGAAAACTGAGCAAGATAGAATGCTGCGCAGGAGAGACCTGCGCAGTGGTGTCCTACGCAGAGAAGTCCTGCGCAGTGACCACTGTCTTGCTTAGATCTTCATTCCTTTTCACTCCAAGTCCAAAAAACGTAGCTTGTCTTGTCGCTTTCCAAGCTTCTAGAATATGAGATCAGGAGATGAGGAATTTGACCAAGGTTGAGTGTCAGCGCACAAAGGCATGCGCATTGCCGGCGCGCATGGATTCTGCGCATGGGCAGCATGCGCACCATGCTTGGTCACTAAAAGATCTCGAGTTTAGTGAACAAGACCTTGAACACTGAGCATGGTCAAAAGCTGCGCAAGATATCTATGCACAGTGGCGACCTGCGCAGAGAACATCCTGCGCAGTGAAATGAATCCTGCTTAGGAAATCTTCGATCCTTCATAGCTTCAAGTCCTATAATCTAAGCCTATACTATAAAAAGGACTTGGCTAAAAATTGAAGTTAAAAACTTGTTTACATGAGGTCCTAAAGTCCAAAATACTCATAGGTGATTTTATCAATCAATTCTAACAAAAGTAGGAGGGTTAAGTGATAAGCATACCCAACAATTTCCCCCTATGGCAATTTGTCCTAAGTCGGGTGGGACGGATATACTCCCTCCGTTTCATGTGAATTGAGACTTATTTCTCTTTTCATCCGTTTCACCTCAATTGAAACTGCCCAAAATGGCAAACTTTTTAATATTTTATATTCATCAAACCCCACCCATTTAACCCCACTAATTCTCTCTCTTCATTTTCCACCACTCATTTTATCCAACCAACACTACTATTTATCCCACTCATTCTCTCTCTTCATTTTCCACCACACATTCACTACTTTCTCTTAATTATTGTGCCATTTTTTTTGTCTCAATTCACATGAAACGGAGGGAGTATTTTCTCAGTCTCAGCTTAAAATTCTTATTTTTCTTTTTAATAAGTCTTAGATCTTAGTTGTTTTATTATTTAAAATGGACAATGAGACTGATCACTTGTCATTCTCACAACAACAACTCCCTACCTACCTTCTTTCTCATATTTTATTTTTAATATTCACGATTTTTTTTTTAAATTCTTGCGTCAACTCAAACTAGAAACTTTAAAAGAGTAATAGCAAGTTAAATGAGTTTTAGTACATTAATCGTCCATCATTTGATACCATCGGTAAACCAATTAAATTAACACGCAACTGAGTTTTTGTAAAAGTGAAGGATTGATAGTATTACTCCATCCGTTTTAAAATACATGATGTTTTAGGAGTTAAAATTTGTGTCAAAGTATTTGACGTTTTATTATTTCCAAGACATCTTTGCTATTGTTTTCCAATTATACCCTCATTCATTTACTGCGAATTATCTCTTGTTTAAGCAATTAATTATCTAAGTAGTTGGATTCTTTTAAGGATACATAAGTCTTTTTTATATGTATTAGCTGCATTCCTTAATATGTGAAAAAAATCTAAAATGACATGTATTTTGAAACAGAGGGAGTAGTTTTTTTTTTTTTTTTTTTTTTTTTTTTTTTATCTTATCTAACAATTTTGTGTCTTCATTTTTTGTTTCTAATGAAGTTCTAATAACCCCTTACCAATTAAGAAACTAAGGGTTGTTAGGTAATTTTGGGAAGGGGACAAATAAGATGCAACTCTTTTGGGAGATTGGGAAGCTCCCTCACAAGTGGGATGGAGACGTGGTAACATGCAAGAGGGATTAAGTGTGATTGATTAATATTATATAAGTAATCACGCAGCTTAATAATGCCTTATTATACAATCAAGTGAGTATATAAAATAATCTAATATTATAAGACAAAAACTTGTGTGAGAACACTCCAACCCGTCTCATGGGTGAGACGGGTCATTTTTTTGACCCATTACCCGACCCACAACCCTGCTCCAGAACCCATGGGGGGACCCTGCCACGTGGCAGCCCCTCATTGGCCCCAAAAAAATTTTTTTTTTTTTTTTTTTTTTTTTTTTTTTTTTTTTTTTAAATTTTTATATTTTTATTTTTGGTTTTTTTTCGGTTTGTGAAAAGTAATAGTTACCATCTCTTAAAGTAATAGTTACCATCTCTTAAAGTAATAGTGTTATTCCTATGTTTTCTTCGTTTGCCAAAAGTAATACTTATTATAACTAAAATGTAACAAACGTGTTATTTATATGTAATAGTATTTGTAAATAATTGTAATATATATGTATAGATATCTATTTGTTTTCAAACAATAAGTTACAATGGGGTCAAATTTATCATGATACATGTAAAAGTATTACATTATCTATAGAAATCTGTTACAATTTCGTCAATCAAAGTGTTACATTTACTTGTATAAACTTACTATTACATTCATATACATAAGTTATTACTTTTCAAATGGGTAAAAACGAGCTTTTGTTTTTTTAAAACAAGTATTACGTTTACTTATGAACAATGTTACTTTAAGAGATGGTAACTATTATTTTTTGCTAAACCACTGAAAAGCCGGAAAAAAAATATAAAAACTCAAAAAAAAAACAAAAAAAACCAAAAAAAAAACCAAAAAAAAAAAAAAAATCGGCCAATGGTGGGTTGCCACGTGGCGGGTTCGGCCCATGGGTCATGGGGCGACCCGTCTCATGCATGAGACGGATCCCCTTGTTCTCATGGGAGACCACCTCATATTATAATGTGAGAAAAAGGGAATCCTGGTTTTTCTTTGTCCCCTTCTTTCTAAAGTGAGTTTATCTCATCTCATCCCCCTACTTTCTTATCTTCGATTCTTCATTCTTTTCAGTCTAGTACTCCTTTAATATCAAAATATATAAGGTAAGCTTAACATTTAAAAACATATATTAACTCTATTCCAGACTAAAGTTGCAGTTTGATTTGGCACAAGAATTAAGAAAAGTAAATATTGTGAATATAAAAATTAAAGTAGGAAAGAAAAAGTAGGTAAAAGTTTTTGGTGTGAGAATAACAAAGTGGACCACACTCACAGTACTTTTGAATATATATATATATTCCTTCCTTAATTCATGTGCATTCTCCGAATGTTGCAAGTGTTAGAGGCATTATCCCACATCGGGAATTAACTAACCATGCATTGACTATATAAAGACCCTGAGCTACTCCTCCTATTGCCAATTGGTTTTGGGATGGAACCGCATACTTTATCATGGTATCAGAGATGGCCTGTTACACGTGCCAACCAACAGCCCACGATGTTGCTCTGCGCCACCCGATTGATATGTCCGCGTTGTGGCAAAACCCGACTACACGTGAGGGGGCGTGTTAGAGACATTATCTCACACCGGGAATTAACTAGCCATGCATTGACTATTAAAGATCCGGTAATTAGTTTCCCATAAAACACGTTTTACCTAGTGATTAGGAAAAACATGTTTTTAAAAAACGGTGCGAAACGACACGATTCAATGATAAAAACTTCAAAGTCCAATTTGAGGGCCTAAACGACGTCTTTTTTTTAAGATTTTAAATATGGAATCAGAGGCGAAGCCCGATAACTTTTGTTTCTCTTCAATTTCCTTTCAGAAAAATACATCAGATTATCACTTCCAAAGGTTTTTGCTATCCGACTCAAAGGTTCTGGCTATCAGTCTCAAAGATTCCTTTCAGCTTTAAAGGTTGTTTCAAAATGCTGAAATGCTCACAGGCTATCAAAAACACTAGACTTGACTATCAAAAACACTAGACCTGACACTGTAATACACTCTCACTTGCACTTATAAAAATCCTATTTTTTATATATTTTTTTTTTCTCACTTACACTATAAAAACATTATCTAGAAGATTTTATTATTTATATACATAACCTCTTAAACTTGATACCCAGAACCTTTGAGGTTGACATCCAGAATATTTCTTGGCCAAGACCTTCTAAAAATGTGCTTGAAACTCATATCTAGGTGACTTTATATTGGTATCCAGAACAATTTGATGTTGATATCCAGAAGGTTTTTTGGCACGACCTTAAAATGTGCTTCAAAATCATACCCAGAAGGCTTTAAATTGATATCCAGAACCGTTTAAGAAGTTCTGATTATTTATAAAAATGTCACCGCGCGTTTTTTTAAAGAAGTTCCGCATATTTTCAAAAATGCCACCGCGCTTTTTAAAAACATGTTTTTTCCTGCGCGTTTTACCCAAAATTTTGGCTAAAGATCCTGAACTACTCCACCTATTGCCAATTGGTTTGAGACGGAAACTCATACTTTATCAGAAAGGTGTTTTGGAACGGAGAAAGTATCGAGAATTTTGATCTTTTTTAAAAAAAAAAAAAAAAAAAAATAGTACATGCATGAAGATAAATTAATCTATTCTACATGATCAATATTCATATATTTTATGGGATATTTGGGGGACCCACATAAATGTATAATTGATAGAAATGAATATAATTTGTGGTGTGCGAAAACGAACATTTATGTTAGTATTGTAATGAGCATGCAAACGTGCAGGAGATTAAGGGTGGAGTTGGAGTAGCTAGTCGCCACCCTGGAAAGCCAAATCTTGGGTCCCCTGCAACTAGATGCACGCATGCATCTCTTGTCTTCTCTTAAATAAATTAATTATATTACCTTCAATTCAACAATCTAATCTAATTATTCTATCCTCCTACTTGTTCGTTTAGTGGAGTAAGAGTAGATATGGAAACTGTTCTAACCTATGCACACGGGCAGAGTAATTTTCGGTTTAAAAGTGATGATTTTGGAATGATATGAAATTTAGCACAGACATACGAAACAGGCTCGAGATATCAGAATACACCAACAGGGTGACTAGACGTGATTATAGCCATCCGGGATCGTTTGAGAGACGAAAACATCATTTTACTGTTTTAAATATTTTAATTTGTTTTTATTTTATTTATTGCTAGTGGGGCTAGTGGGCAGTTTTTTAAACTTTAGTACATTATGTTGTTAGGGAATCATGGATTAGTCAGTTTTTGGATTTATGAATTGAAGTTTAGTTTCTTTCAGAAACTATCTTTTTTCTTGAATTGTCTTTTATGTTCGATAATTCTCACATAGATTCGTCATCATTTTGACTGTTATCAATACGGTAATATTAATTGATTTCTCAGTTTAGCGAACGAACTGTTTAATTAATTTTAAACACACAACTTAGATATTAAAAAAAAATATGAGAACATCCACTTGTTATCAATCAAGAATAAAAAGTAAGCTGATGACTTAGTGCAATTTCTTGCAGACCAAATGTGTAAAATGACTCAAAACTTTGTTGTTTTGTCTTAATCTTCATATGGCATGGGCTATCACTTTTTTATAAACTTGAAATGGACCCACTAATGTTTAATTGTTGTTTGACTCACGTAGGCCATCTTCACTGTTCATGTTTGAATTCAACCCTAGCTACGTACCGACCGTTTTGTTTTTGACATCAAGAGCGATACAGCGAGAACATAACTCATGTTTGAATCTTGTGACATGCTCTCTTCCCTCAAAAATACTCCAAATTAATTTGATTGTGTTGTGACCACTAAAAAATAAATGAAACCATATTTTCAAGACGTATATAGGAGTGTGATTAAAAGGAAAACCTTAAGATTTACTGACTATTTATCATCTCATAAAGAAAACAACACTAATAAGTCTCGACTCAAATAGCATAGACATAGACCATATTCATTAAAGAGCTCTATCTCAAGCGGTATTTGGTGTTAAGAAGACTTGTGTTAGCCTATTTATAGGCTCAGTTATAGCTTTCACGACATTATGAATTAATACAAATAGACAGAGACCATATTCTATTCCTCCACTCTCGGTTGTACTTCGAATTCGAACACAAAGACAATAATAGTTACTTTTTGCACCCTTTAGTATCAAAAAAGTGAAACAAACTAGTTTAGTTTAATTAGTTTGATGAGAATGGGAATGGTATGTGTAACTAAAAGTCATCTGACTGTGCACAGACGAGACGACGCGTTTAAAATAGGCCAGGCCAATTACCCCTGCGTCGGCCATACTTCAGTTTCCCCGTTTGTTACGCCGACCAAATTTCTTTCTTAAAACTCCTCCCTCTCTCTTTTCTATACTCCCTCCGTCCCATTTCAAATTGCAAATACTAGGTTGGCACGGGGATTAAGGGAAAAAGTGAAAAAGGTGATGTATTGTGAGTGTTGATAGTTGAGTGGGAGAGAGAAAGTGGGGTAAAAAATAGTTAGTGGGTTAATGGATGTGAGTGTGCAAGTGGGTTAAAACTTGCCATTTTTAGATTTTGTAATTTTAGTTGGGACACCCTTTTTAGCAAGTTTTGCAATTTAAAATGGGACGGAGGGAGTATTATTTTAATTAAATCCTTCTTCTTGATGTTGCATAAAGGAATTTACTTTACAAACTCTGTCTTAACATTTTGGGTGTTAGGGGGACAATTTTTTGCAACTCTTTTACTTATATTTGACATTACATTTCCACTATGAATGTCCTACTGAAGCAATTGTCTGGTTTATTTTACTACTAGGAAATTAAATATCTTTTTGAAAGATAAATGTAAGCGAAGAAATTGACCACAATTAGAGCTCTGATACGATGTTAAGTAATCAATTCATCTATTTTTCTTTTTGACGAGTCCTAACCAAATAGTAATGAGAGAAATCGAACCTTAGACCTCACAGCGTGTAAGACTTGACTTTTGCCCAGAGTCACTCCTTGAGGACTATTCATCTAAAATTTTAAGTTGTTAGAAAGAGCACCCACAACATATATCATATCGCATAAACATTAATCAGACTTAAATGAGACTCAACAATTCACCGCCCTTAATTCATCAACAGAAGCGCACCATCGTATTATTAGCTATTGTCCCGAAAACTTCATCCAATTTGTATTTTTATGGTCAACACAAAATTTGACCAAATGTTATAAATGTTAATGTAAATCCAATCATCATAGCGAAATCCTTACAATCATAATTGATCAATCATTAAGTGATGTATCAATGACAATTTTTAAAATTTTATTAAAATATTTTTGAAAGTTTATTAAGATGATTAAAAAGACATTGATGTTGTATAGTTAAAGTTCATTTATACTTCCTCAATCTCGAAATCATGTTCTCATTTGCTATTTTTCATTATCGCAAAAAAAAAATCTCATTTCTACAATATGAGCTTAAACGTACGTACGTAAACTAAGGCTAGTGAAGCAAGTATTCATATTGTTAAAAAAATTGAGTAGTAGAGTATCATTTTGAAACGGAAAAAGTATTAATCATAAAAATTACTCTCTCCGTCTCAGTTTAAGGTTCTTAGTTTGACTATGCACGTTTATTAAGAAACCAAGGCAAAAACAAAGGAAATAAGTCACACAAAAATAGAAAGTGAAGGATATAAATGTTCAAAACACTATTCATGAAGCAAGTTGGTGAAAGTAAGTTAGGTAAGTAATGTTTTTTTTTTTTTGTAATTAAATGGACTTTTTGAGGGCAAGATTCTCCAAAGCACCGTCCATTCTTTTCCATTTCTGTAATAAAGCAACTAAGAACCTTAAACTGGGACCGACCAAAAAGGAAAGTAAGAAGCTTAAACTGGGACAGACCAAAAAAGAAAGTAAGAAGCTTAAACTGGGACGGAGGGAGTACTAGATAAAAACTAAATGGGACCAACATCTGAGAGATACTGGAGTATTAAAAACAGGGAATGACTACACTTGTGAGAGTTCCAAATTCTTTATTGAATACACCCATAAATTTCACAGTCTTCAAAGGAAGAAAAATGGGCTTATGGAATCAAAGGTTGAAGATGGGTGGTAAACTGGAAATCTGAATCCAAAGTCCAATGAACAATTTGTCAACTCAACACTAGCCTTTTGTTGAGCCTGCATTGACCATAAATACGGCCTGATTTTTGTTGGGCCTGCACTAAAATGGCTTTTCTGGAACAACCAAATCTTATATACTACCTCCGGGTTAGTCACAGCTCAATGTGCACTGTTTGATTTTTGTGGTCAACTTGACTGAACTTTGACCTTATTTTTATGAAAATCTATATATTTCTATGCAATTTTGAAAGATGTTATTGATACTGTTCCTAACAATAAAAACTTTTAAAATTATATAATAATAGCAAGATTTTCACAAAATAATGGTCAAAGTTCGAATGAATTGACCACATGAACAGTAAAAGTGCACATTGAGCTGGGACGGAGGTAGTATATATTAAAGTTGGTGAAGAGAGCTATGGTGTTGCCATGTGGACAAGTCATGGGGAAAGGAAGCATTTGGCGATGCCACATCAATTTCACCCTACTAAATAAGTGACTTTTCATTTTTTTCTATTAACTAATAGTATTAGATAATAGTATTTGTTACTATAGGGTAACTATTATAGTTAATTATTATAATATATATATATATATACTCCCTCCGTCCCACCTGAAATAAAACGTTTTGCCATTTTGGGTGTCCCACTTGAAATAGGACATCCCAAAATAGAAAGTTTTTATTATTTTTTTATTAGTAGGACTCACTTGTCATACTCACAACAACTTTTCATTTATTATTCCCCACCCACTTTCTCTCTCTTTCATACTCACAACACCTGCTTTTCAAAGAACTTTTTTATAAAAAAGATTATTATTCCTTAATCCCCGTGTCGGGACCAAGAATCCTATTTCGGATGAGACGGAGGGAGTATATATTAAAGTTGGTGAGGAGTGCTATGACTTTGACACATATACAAACATAGGTTAAAGCTTCATTTGTGTGAAGCCACATCATCACTATCCTAAATGTGTATGACTTTTGATATTCTCATTATTAGCTAATACTATTAGCTCATAATAATAGTTATGATATGAGTTAACTATTACTATTAATAGTAATAGTTAACTATAATAGTTACTATACAAGTTAACTATTACTATTAATAGTATTAGTTAAGTATAATAGTTACTATACAAGTTAATTATTACAATTAATAGTATTAGTCAACTATAATAGTTACTATAATATATAACTATTACTATTAATAGTATAATTAACAATAATAGTTACTATAAAAGTTAACTATAATGGTTACTTTATAAATTAACTATTACTATTAATAGTATTGGTTAATCATAACATTTATAATATATGTTAATTTTTACTATTAATAGTATTAGTTAATCATAGTAGTTACTATATAGGTTAACATTATTATTAATAGTATTAGTTAATTATAATAGTTACTATAAATATTAATAAGTATTATTAATAGTATTAGTTATTGATATTATTATATAGATTAATTTTTACTATTAATGGTTTTAGTTAAGATGATGTTTACTATTTTAGTTAACTATAATTAAAAAATTATTTTTCATATACAATATATTTATATTATAAAAAACTGTTATGCTACTTTATTAAATAAAAATATAAACTGAGTAAAATGCAAAAAAAAAAAAATTTAGCAAATTAGTTACCCGTGCAGAGCACGGGTTACCCACTAGTAATACTCATAATAGTAATAGTTACTAGAATAGTTAACTATAATCGTTACTATTATAGTTAACTATTATATTTCACTATAAATAGTTAACTATTATATTTCACTATAAATAGTTAACTATTTATTTTAAAAATTATATTTACTATTAATAATAATTATTATAGTTATCTATTATAGTTAAAAATTATACAATTATCATGATTTAAGATTAACTAATACTATTAAATAAAAATATAAAAAAATAAAAGATACTAAAATTGGTAAATTAGTTTCCCATGCAGAGCATAGTTATAAATACCATACCGGAGAGCGTACCGGTTTTGCTATTACAGCTGTATCACAAAATGCCAACATTTAACCTCTCTTGTGACCACAATTTTCTTTCACCCCTTCACGAACCCCCAGACACATTTCTCTCCACACATTTAGTTCCCCATTTTAAGCATAGTTATAAATTAACACTAGATAATTACTTCCACACTTTAACCATTTTGGTTTTCTAAGAGTCAAATAGAGTTCTCCATAGTCAGCCACAGTCTCTCCGTCTCTCTCTCTCTCCGACGAAAAGAAACGCCTCTCTCTCCTCCAATCTACCCTCATCAACACCACCGTTTGAACACAATGGTTACAGCTATTCCGTCACTACCTCAGCCTCCACAAGTCCAGGTAATAGCAAATCTGCTTCCTCCACATCCGCATCAACACCAATCTGTTCCCTCGTCTCTTCCACCGCCGATCACCATTGTTACCCCACCTAGATCTTCTTGGCCTCTGGCTCGTCACCTTCGTCTCAAGAATTCACTTTGCATTCCGACCGGTACATCCATCTCGGCCGGTTCAAAGCGGTTTGTCCGGTACGAAGCGGTTCAGAACGGTTCACAAACTGGGACGGAATTTCCCTTGTTTCGTACCGGTTTTTGACTGGTATGGGACGTCCTGGCCGGTACGGGACGGTATTTATAACTATGATGCAGAGCACGGGTTACTGTAGATACCCCGGGGGACCACGGCTTGGCTAGAGCGGTGAATTAACCTAGGATGTCTACTTGATTTTAAGAGTCGTCACCCACGTTTTAGAGGAACGCGAGAAAACATAAGAAAAGCCAATTTTTTATGTACGAAAACCAGAGATTCGGGAAGAGAAGGGTTCGGGGGTTAGGTGACGGAGTGGGAAGTACTTAAACACCCACTCCGCCCCGCTTACGCGGGTCTTGCTACTTTTGGTGTTTTAATGCTAATGTCCTTCAATTTATTGATATAAAAAATGTGCTAACAAATGAGATGAGAAGAAAAGGGGTAATAAAAAGAATGATTTTATTAATTAATTTATGCTAAAAGATTACATGTTGAATATGCTAAACAATTACATAAGAAATGAAATGGAATTTAATTAGTGTTTGGATTGTTGGAATATAACCTTGACCAAACTTCAATAGTGAAGCGACTTTTTGGTTGTATACCTTTTATGGAGATTGCATACTAGTAAGACATAAATAAAAGAGAAAGAGAAAAGTTGTACCTTTAGAAAAAAGAACTTGAAACCTTGACTTGAAAGTGGAGTTGTTGTAGAAAAATGGTTGTGTAGAACTTTGTGTAGAGTTTTGTTGTTAAAACTCTTGTTGGGAGAATTTGTGTAGAGTTTGTGTAAAGAGAAAGTGTTCAAGGTCTAAAAAATGAGGTCCCTTTCCAAGGTAGGAGATGATGGTTTTTATAGGTAAAATTAGGAGGGAAAGGTTGGAGGGAAAAGATGATCATCCATGTGAAATGGAATTGACCAATCAAAAATAAGATAAATAAAATAATAAATAAAAGAAATAAAAGAAAATCAAATAAAATAAAAAGGAAATATTTTGTTTTAAAGAAAATGCTTAGAATGTGGGATTGAGAGTTATGAAATAAGGGGGGATGAATGTGGATTAAAAAGGGAGTGTTTGTGATCAAGAAAAGGGAGGGAAAAGGCTGCAATCCGTAACTGCCATAATGGGAAGCGCGCAAGTCCCGCTTTTGGGGCGAGAGGCGCGCGCGTCCCGTTGACAGCGTCGGAGGCGGCCGCGGGTAAAAATGACAGAAAGACATAAATGACTCTAAAATTAATTTTGTTATGCAGTTTAGTCCAAAACTAACGGAATCAGTTAGGAACTTAACGGAAGTTACATAAATTAACAAAAACAAGTAAAATAAAAATACTATGTATGCAATCGGGGTGAGAGGTCCAAGGCGGGGTGTCTACAGAGCCCTCGGTTACGTGGATTGCAAAGCAAAATGCGTCGACGAAAGAAAGACAACCGCCGAGGACATCGAAAAGAGAAAACAAAGACTCGGTAACACATGAATTTGAAATTTGCGAAGGATAGGGGTGCTCTCCCTGTGTGAGCGGCTTTATTGATATAGAAAGGATATGGCGGGATCCCTTTTGCTGAAGCGGGATCCGTTTGCTGAAGCGGGATCAGTTTGCTGATGCGGGATCCGTTTGCTGATGCGGGATCCGTTTGCCGGGATCCGTTTGATGAAGCGGGATCCGTTTGCTGATGCGGGATCCGTTTCCTGATGCGGGATCCGTTTGCTGATGCGGGATCCGTTTGCTGAAGCGGGATCCGTTTGCTGATGCGTGATCCGTTGGCGGAGAGCGAGATCCGTTTGCTGGAAGAGGGACTTGTTTGCTGATAGCGAGGTCCGTTTGCTGGAATGCGGGACCCGGAGGACCGTTTAATAAACGTTGTAATTGTTATCATTTATTTCATATCAATAAAGAGATGTTTTGATTATTATTATTGTTCATGTTTACTTATAATAATCTCCATCCCTAGTACTTGTTAAGCACTAGTATAAAGGCTAAATGATCATGCGATGATCATGCTAGATTTATGGGTACTTGTTTGGAACAAGGTACTGGACATGACCCGCTCTATGAGATTTATGTCATGGTCTATGTCGAACATATATCTCATATTAGTTATGTCATTTGAATCTTTAGACATGAAGTTATTATAGTCTTCCACTTGATGAACATTATGTTTGACATATTCAAACGCTACCTTTAACCGGGAAGTTATAAAGGGTATGATTGGCATAATCGGATTCACGTAGGGAAGAATAATAAGCTGAGTGGATTTGTCCCTCTTCGGAGAGATGTCAAGCTTGGGCCCCTCGTAGGAATGGTGTTGATGAAATGTTCGGCCGGACTCAAATGAATTGATTGGATCAATGGCATTTGGATTATCAACATATTCGGAATCGAGAGAGTATTGAACAAAACAAGTTGACTATTTGACCATGACTTGTGTTCAATGACATCGTGGACAAAGGGATTATGACATATTCTAAAGGAATGCGAACTTGTATCTAGTTATACTATTTGGGTAGGTATGACGGTTTGCTAGAACCTAATCATATCTTATGGTTTCATGTTTGAACCCATTGCCAACTTAGTATAATCCTAGAGGGTCACACACAATAGAACGAATCTTTAAAAGGACTAAATTGGAATTTTGGAAATTCTGGACATTCTGGGGAAGTGGGCGACCGCACAGTGTGGACTGGGCGGCCGCACACTTAGCTCAGATTTGTACCAGTTTGTTTCAGATAAATGTGCGAGCGCACAGTGTATTCTGGGCGGCCGCACAGTACTGTCGGCTGGCACTTTCCTAATTCGATTTGGAATGTCTTTTGACACAAGATTCCTATTTGGAATAGGTCTTGCTTGTGTATAAAAGGATGAGTTCGGCCAGAACTTCAGTGATAGCCTTTTGTGAGTCTCCAAAGAGTTTGAGAGAGGCTTTACTTTGTTCTAAGACATCCTTGGTCAAAGAACAAAATAATACACAAGAGAGAAAATTCCATATAGTTCAAATTCATTGTGAAAACGTGTTTCACAATTTGGTCTAGCAACCAAGATCAAAGAAGTTCCTTTGATATTCGTTCGAAGTGTGGATACCGCTAGAGGGTGAAAATCATCATCTTCAAAGTTCGTGTTCAAGCTTTGTGATCGTGATCAAGTCTTCAAATCTCCACCAAAGACCAAGAGAAAATTTAATAGCCATCAAGGGTTAGTTTATTCCTTTATTCATTATGTTGTATCTGATTTAATCATATGAACGGATCTATGGGCTTTGGGTTTCAAAATTTTAAATGCTAAATTCCGCTGCGCATGTTTGATCGAAACCCAACAGATCTTGTTTGATGATGAAGCAGTGATTCTGTGGATCATCCCGGACCAAGTTGTTGAGTCGTACTTTGATGTTTGACTTTTTGACTTTGACTTTTGATGGGGTGCGGGCACAGTTGACTGCGGAATGCTTTGTGCTGGGGATGAATTGTAAAAACTAATCTTTTGAGAAAAATGAAAGACACCCTACTTTGAGTGTGAGTTTCTATCCTATTTCAGTTTTTAGACCTGCCTTAAGGGCGGACCAAATTAATGTGTGCCCAGCTGGGTGTTTGCTGTCGTCGTTTGAGCTTCCCTTATTGCTGGGGTTGATCTTTTCTGTAGGTTGAAGGCGCTGGACTACCCGGGTTCTGTTCTGAACTGACAAATGCTATTTCTGGAGCATTTTCTACCTAGGACGCGGGCGCTTCCTCTCTTGGATGTTGGTGTTGGTGCCCTAGGCACGTTTGTTAAACGTTGTATGAGTTATCATTTATTCATAATGATAAAGAGATAATAAGATTATTATTATGGCTCGTGTTTGCTTATAATAATCTCCGTCCCTAGAGCTTGTTAAGCACTAGTATAAAGGCTAAATGATCATGGGATGATCATGTTAGATTTATGGGTACTTGTTTGGAACAAGGTACTGGACATGACCCGCGGTATGAGATTTATGTCATGGTCGACGTCATATATAAATCTCATATTAGTTATGTCATTTGAATCCTTAGACATGAAGTTATTATAGTCTTCCACTTGATGAAGATTATGTTTGACATATTCAAACGCTGCCTTAACACGGTTGTTATAAAGGGTATGATTGGCATAATCGGATTCACGTAGGGAAGAATAATAAGCTAAATGGATTTGTCCCTCTTCGGAGAGTTGTCAAGCTTGGGCCCCTCGTAGGAATGATGTTGATGAAATGTTTGGCCAAACTCAAATGGATTGATTAGATCAATGTCATTTGGATTATCAACATATTCGGAATCAAGAAAGTATTGAACAAAAACAAGTTGACTTGTTGACCATGACTTGTGTTCAATGACATCGAGGACAAAGGGATTATGACATATTCTAAAGGAATGCGAACTTGTATCTAGTTATACTATTTGGGTAGGTATGACGGTTTGCTAGAACCTAATCATATCTTATGGAATCATGTTTGAGCCCATTGCCAACTTAGTATAATCCTAGAGGGTCACACACAATAGAACGAATCTTAAATAAAAGGACTATATTGGCATTTAAGGTCGGAGGACTTCCAAGGAATTTCTGGAAAGTTCTTGGCCTCCTGGTCAACCAAGCGGGCGCTTGGGTTGCACCAGGCGGGCGCCTGAACAAGCCGGAAAGGAATTGGACTTTCTGTCCAAACAAGCGGGCGCCTGGGTAGGACCAGGCGGGCGCCCGGTATGCCGATTGGAAATTTCCTAATTCGATTAGGAATGGTTTTTGACACAAGTTACCTATTTGGAATAGGTCTTAATTGTGTATAAAAACACCAATTCGGCCAGACCATATTGACTAGTGCTTTTGTGAGTCTCAAAGAGTTTGAGAGAGATTTTATTTTGTTCTAAGACATCATTGATTGAGGAACAAAATAATTCACAAATAAATTCCATGTAGTTCTTTATTGAATTGTGAAAGCGTGTTTTACAATTATTGGTCTAGCAACCAAGATCGAAGAAGTTCCTTTGATATTCGTTCGAAGTGTGGATACCGCTAGAGGGTGAATTTTATCATCTTACAAAGTTCGTGATTTGTTCGTGATAAAGCTTCAAGATCTCCGCCAAGACCAAAGAGAAAAATTCATAGCCATCAAGGGTTAGTTATTCCTCTATTCATATTGTTGTATTTGATTTAATCATATGAACGGATCTATGGCTTTGGGTTTCTTAAAAATTTAATTGCTATATTCCGCTGCGCATGTAACTTGGAAACCCAACATTGGATACGGGACGCGCGCGCCTTGTGAAGTGGTGTCGGGAGGCGCGCGCCTCTGGGAGGCGGAATTCAGGGCCTGATATTTGCTGACCAAAAGATCCCCCAACAGCTATAATATCAGCTTCTGGTCGATAATTCGATTCCAACAGCCTTTTTCTGCCATTTTTGAACACCATTTTATTGCTCAATTTTGCTTGTGATCTTCTTTCCCATGGCCTCCAACCTTTTTAGTCTTGGTGCCGAGGTTGTCAAGAGTTACGAGAAGGATTTGTCGACCTTCGTGTATTCTTTTAAGACCCATCCCAAAAATGCCTTCATTAAAGATTTCGGGCTTCGAATTCTCTTCACTTTGCGGACATTGAAGCCGGATTGGGACTTGTTGAAGGCTGCTGCAGCCTTTTGGGATTGTGATAGCCATACATTCAACTTTTCGGCTAATGAAATGGTGCCGACCGTTGATGATTTTGGGGACATTTTGGGTATGCCTTTAGCCGGTCGGATTGCCGTCCCCAAGTATCACCGCGGTGTTGTTGATTCTTGGGTTGATATTCTTAATCTCCCTGTTGGAGAAGTGAAGAAGATGATGCACGGGACCGTTGTTGACATAACTGAGCTTCCGATGTTTTTCAGTTTGCATTCGGAAGATGTCGTGGTTCAACCCTTTAAGAGAAATGCCATGGATGTCTGCCTTTTCAGCGAGGTTTTGTTTGTCACTCCCCTGGGTACTGCGGATGCGCAGTTGGCTGAAATTGTGTTGCAGGCGAAAGTAAAGTGGTTTAGAATAATTCCGCTCATTGTAGGAGAGTCCTTGCATGGTTTGGACGAATTGCACCGTACGGGCGAGATGCGACGGGGAAGCCCTTTGCTTCTGACCATATGGCTTCGGGAGCATTTCAGGCTTTATGCGTTGGATGGCGACCTTTCTCCTTTTGCTGTTCATAGGCGTCGGTTGCTGATTGGAGATTTGACCGAAGAGGGTTGGAGGAGATTTTTTGCTTCTCGCCTTACAGCTGACATTGAATGGTGTCCTTGGGGTCTTCCCCCTTTTGTGGAGTGGACCTTCGGTTTTCAGCATGTGGTTTTACCCGGATTGAGGGACTCTTCGTTTTATCAGCCAGAACGGGTTTTGAGACAGTTTGGTCGTCAGCAAATAATTCATTTTCCGAGGAATGGGGTACTTCGTCCAGTTTCTTATATGGGTCCGAACTTCTCGAATGATCTCCAGGCGGCTTGGGGAGATGATCGTGACCATTGGGCTTCCGCTCCATTGCACCGGGGCAGTATTTTTCTTCCCGAGAGTTACTTGGATCATTTGCTTGGTACCGTCTACCGTGGCATTACTTGGGTAGATGCTCTTCGGGCTGAGTTGTTAGGAAGGGATTTTGAGCCCAGCAGTGCTTTGAGGTACAAGGAAGCTGCTGCTGACGTGAACAACATTCTGACCGACCCTTTCGGTACCCCTTTGGATGATTTTTATGCTCGGAGGCGCTCGGTTGCGCAGAAGATATCGGTCCGCATCAGTGTCCCTAGGCCTCCCAAGAAGAGTAGGATTGATGGCTGTTCGGGTGGTCCTTCAAAGACCAAGAGAAAATTAGATTTTTCCTAGTACCCCCGAGAGATTGCATTTAGAATAGACCACTTGTTAGGATTTTAATGTTTTAAGTCTTTTAGTAGCTCAACATTTCCATTGTAATGATAAGAATAATTTAGTGAATGAATAAAAAATTGCATCTTGTTAATTTGAAATGATTTGGGTATTTGTTTATGTTTTAGACCGCACCCGAAGGTTGCCTACGTTCCTCCAGTGTAGAGGCTCAGGTCTCCGTAGTTCAAACAAACGAAGACCCTTTTTTTTGTGTGTGTGCACCCTGTTTTTTTGCCTAGACCGCCCTTTCGGGTTTTCAATCTAGCGGGCTTCTTTTTTGCACGTGCTCTAATTTTTGCCTAGGCCGCCCTTGCGGGTTTTCAACCTAGCGAGCTTTTTTTTTTTTTTTTTTTATGGTCTTCGTTTATTAGACGTAAAACCTCTTCAATTTGTCGAGGTTGACTTCCTTTGGCAGTTGATCTCCGTCTAAGTCCACGAGTCGGACTGCACCGCCGCTTAGTATCTTCTTGACTACGTACGGACCAATCCATCGGGGTCCCCATTTTCCAAGGGGGTTCATGGCATTAGGAGGGTGTTGTCTTAGGACCAAATCTCCCACACTGATGTTTCGGGGCTTCACCTTTTTGTGGAAACCCTAGACATTCTTTGTTGATAGGCCCTCGTACGTTCGATCGCTCTTAGCCTTCTCTCGTCGAGTAGGGCTAGCTGTTCATATCGACTTTGCATCCAATCGACTTCATTGACTTGGTTCTCGAGGAGGACCCGCAGGGACAGAACTTCGAGCTCTTATGGTAGCACAGCTTCGTCCTCTCTTACTTCTACACCAAAAACCACCCTACCCAAAACTAGCTTCCGCCTCTCTTACTTCTACACCACAATCGGCAAGATCCGTCCTACCCTATTTTTTCTCTCTCTTCTTGTTCCTCTTTTCTTCTTGCAACCAAAGAAGCCAAACCCATCACTCTGAGTTTTTTCAAGACAAATTCGTAATTTTTTTGTTTTCTCCCCACATGGTCTTTAAGTTTAACCCTTAATTCAGTTTGGTTTACAACCCATCTGACCACTCACCCTCTTCCCTCTCTGTCATCTTTTCCAAAAAATAAAATAAAAAATCGTTACAAAAAAAAAAACTTGTTTTTTTTATTCACAATTTTTTTTTAGCTTCTTCTCTTTATTTTTTTTAACATCTTTTTCTTTCAACAAAAACCAAAATCAATTTTCCCTTCGTAACAACTAATTTTGCCTTAGTAGCAACCACTTTTGCCTTTGTAGCAACCAACTTCTGCCTTAGTAGCAACCAATTTCGCCTTTGTAGTGACCAAAACCCAAAAATTCTTTGTTGAGACATAAATCGTCTTGCGACGTGGTCGATGAAACGTTCAAAGTAAACGTCATTCCAGCGTAAAATCGTCACTACGACGTGGTTGTGACGCAAAAGTGCCAAAGACCGCCTCGCGACGTAAAAGTGCCAAATACCGTCTCGCGACGACATCAAATCAACTCGCTTCATCAACTCGGTTCATCTCATCACTTTCCAAGATTGGACTCTCCTATAGGTCGTCCATCTTGCGGGGGCATATTAAGGAATATTATATATTCCTAGCATATATGGTAAATATCAAGTTGTCAAACATAGAGATTGTATCTTGTAAACTAAGCTAGATTATTCTAGAACAATAGTTTCCTTTTGTATTAGTTTTCCTAATTAGATTAGGACTCTAGAATACTCTTTGTAACCATATATATATATGTATCACTAGCATCAATAATATTTGAGTCTCTCATATCAATTATCTCTCCCCATGTATGATTGGCTCCGACTATCTCTTCCTCTAATCCTTGACACATTTTGTGTTCTTAAACTGATAGTCTCGCCTCTCTTTTTTGTTTGTCATAAAAAATTATTAAAATCAGTAAATTTTTAAAACTTAGAAAAATAAAATTAGACTATTTTCTGAACGGAAGGAGACTTATAATTTTCTGAAAGTTTTAATGGTCTTGGTTATTCATTGAGTACAACTGGGGTATATATACAGACTCGTACAATGAGTCCTAAGCACTTATGGAAGTGATCTACTAAATCTCCTAATTGTGATATACATGATCATCTAATACAAGGTAAGGATTATCTTTCTATACAAAAGGCCTAGTAAATTGGGAAGAGAATATATTCAGTCTTGGAGAGAAAGTAACGAGTAGATAACGGAGGAACTAACGGTAACGGAGTATGACAGATATCCAACACTCCCCCTCAAGTTGGACTGTGAAGGTCTCGAACACCCAACTTGCCCAACAGGAAATGAAAGCGGTCTGTACCAAGGGCCTTTGTGAATATGTCCGCAACTTGGTTTGCCGTAGAAATGGTGCATGGAATAACATCATTGCGATCAACTCGTTCCCGGACAAAATAACAATCCATCTCGACATGTTTTGTCCGCTCATGAAATACGGGGTTATTTGCAATATGTCGAGCCGCTTGATTATCACAAAATAGTGCTGTAGGACTAAATTGTGGTGCACGAAAGTCATTAACCAACCATCTAAGCCAAATAATCTCACAAACCGTAGAGGCCATGGCTCTATATTCTGCTTCAGCGGAAGATCGTGCCACTACCGACTGCTTTTTCGTACGCCATGAAATGGGTGCACCACCTAAAGTGATAAAATAGCCTGAGCTTGAGCGACGTGTCATTTGGCAGCCTCCCCAATCTGCGTTGCAGTACGCTTCCAATGTATAGTTCTCATTGGATGGAAGGAGAATTCCCTGGCCTGGTGAAGACTTTAAATATCTGAGAACACGATATACTGCATCAAGATGGGACTGCCGAGGTTGACTAAAAAACTGACTTAGCATACTGACTGCAAATGTGATGTCCGGCCGTGTAACAGTGAGGTACAATAGTCTTCCCACTAATCTACGATATAGGCCTGCGTCAATCTCGGGTGTATCATCATGCAACACTAACCTTTTGTTCTGCTCCATAGGGAAACGACTGGGACGACAACCTTACATACCTGTTTCAGCCAATATATCCAACGTGTATTTTCGCTGGCTAAGGACTAAACCATCGGGATTTCTTGCTACTTCGACACCCAAGAAGTACTTCAGGGGTCCTAAGTCTTTGATGCTGAACTTAGTGTTGAGGTAGCATTTGAAGTTGCTCATTTCGGCATTATTGTCCCCAGCAAGAATTACGTCATCAACGTAAATTAAGGCTGCGATATACGTTTTCCCTTTGTCCACTACAAACAGGGAATGATCGGCTTGTGACTGACGGAATCCATAGTGAAGAAGAGCCTCAGTAAACTTCTTATACCAATTGCGTGAGGCTTGTCGAAGCCCATACAAAGACTTGTGAAGTTTGCATACTCTCGTTTCCCCTTTACGCGCAAAACCTTGTGGGACCTTCATGTACACTTCCTCCTCTAGATCACCGTGTAAGAATGCGTTGTTCACGTCTAATTGGTGGAGTAACCAATTCCTCTTCGCAGCTATAGCAAGAAGTGTGCGGACAGTGACTAGCTTGGCAACCGGTGCAAAAGTTTCGTGAAAGTCGATGCCTTCAACTTGCGTAAAACCTTTGGCAACGAGGCGTGCTTTATATCGTTCGATCTCTCCGTTAGGTTTATACTTTATTTTATAAACCCACTTTGAGTCGATTTCTCGTTTTCCCGGAGGTAAATCTTCAAGGGTCCACGTCCCATTAGCCTCTAGTGCTGTGATTTGTTTCTGCATAGCCTCGCACCATTCTCGATGTTTGACTGCCTGATGAAAATGCTTTGGCTCATCATGTGATGTGATGGCCGCCAAGAAAGTTTTATGATTATGAGAAAACCTTGCATAAGAGACAAAGTGAGATAGAGGGTGTACCGTCGAGGTCTCTGAATTTGAAGTGGGCAGCGCATGGTCAAGAGACTGGGGCAAGTCGACCTCAAAATCCTGGAACTTGCTGGGCCTGTGGTGCAACCTGTTGCTTCTTCGGACGCCATTTTCTGCCCCTATATCAGCAGCCTGTGGTTCAGTTGGCCCATGATCCATCTGTCCTTCTCGTGCCTCATTCACCACCTGTTCTTCTGTGATGTTCGGTTCATTATCTGGTTGGATTATAGGCTGCAGTTCATTGTCTGGACTATGAATGGGCTGGATTTCATCATCTGAACCATACTCCCAGTTCGCCCCTTCCCTCAAGGTGCGTTCATTGTTCTGTCGAGCTTGGCCATCCCGGAATGGAAACTTTGATTCAAAGAATTGCACATCTCGGCTGGTATAAATTTTCCCACTCTCAAGGTCGTACATACGGTATCCCTTTTGTGTGTGTGGATAGCCTACAAAAATGCAACGTCTCCCCCTCTCACTAAACTTATGTCTACCTTTTCGGTTATCTTTTGCGTAGGCTAGGCACCCAAAGACTCTCATGTGACCGTATGTGGGTCGTCTATTTAGGAGCATCTCATAAGGTGTTTTATTCGAAATGACTGGTGACGGCAACCTATTTACAATATAGGTAGCTGTCAAGACACATTCACCCCAAAACTCAATAGGCAACCCGGCTTCAAAACGCAGTGCTCTAGCCACCTCAAGAAGATGTCTATGTTTTCGCTCAACTACCCCATTTTGTTGTGGTGTGTCGGTGCATGAAGTTTCTAGCTCAATCCCATGTTCAAAATAATATTTCATCATATGATTGGACTGGAATTCATCTCCATTGTCAGCCCTGATTCGTTTTACTTCCTTTTCAAATTGGGTTCTAACCATGTTACAAAACATAGGTAAATAGTGGGCAACCTCAGACTTATTTTTCATGAGATAAACCCAAACAGTTCTCGTAAAATCATCGACGATGGAAAGAAAATAATGTGCTCCGGAAAAGGATGCAGTTTTATAACCTCCCCAAATATCACAATGCAAAAGTTGAAAACATGAACAAGTTTTAATAGAACTTATAGGGAAAGGAAGTCTAGTTTGCTTGGCTCTTAAGCACGAGTCACAAGGCTCAATATTACTCTTAAAATTTAAGAAACGAACATTCTGAAGCTTAGCGTTGGATGCATGTCCCAATCGTCGATGCCACACTCGTGAGTCCGTGTTGACAGATAAGGCCATACCTCCGTTCTTTGCCGGCTCCAGTTGATAAAGACCATTTTGCTGCCTACCCACTCCAATCAGGTTCCTCGAGGGTAAGTCCTGTATCACACAAAAATCCGAGAAGAATGTAAGTGCACAGTTTAAATCTTTAGTTATGCGACTGACTGAAATTAGATTGCATTTAAAATCTGGAATGTTCAAAACGTGATTCAAGTTGAACCCATTTGGCAGTCGAGCATTCCCAATACTTTGGACTGGAATACGTGCCCCGTTTGGTATTTGGACTGGCATACCGCCCTCATACCTCCGATGTTTTTCGAGGGTCCCTGCGTTACATGTAATGTGTTCCGTGGCACCAGAATTAATTATCCAAGAATTTTCAACGAATGTCTTACCAGCCATGTTCACACTTGGGGAATTAGATGGTGCGTTGGCACTAATCTTTTCACTGCCAAAGAACTCCAAGAACTTTGCATACTGCTCATTGTTAAGCCCAGCTATCGGACTCTGCTCTGAAGGTTTTTGTTCAATCAGTCCTGCTTCTCTGACTTGTGCCGCTCTTGGCCTTCTTGGTCTCTGGTTCCTCCGTTCGCCATTTGGTTTCGATGTTCTCCCCCAGTCCACAGGGTATCCAACCAGCTCATAGCAACTCTCATTCGTGTGCCCTATCTTTTCACAGTGGCTGCATTTGGGTCGTTCACGTCTTCCTTGTCTCCTGTTGTCGTAGTTCCCTCTCTCATAGTTATCGGCCAGTGGTCTTGGTGCAGCAGTTTGGAGAGCTGCCGCCTCTACATCAGGTTTTCGGGCAACAGAAATCTGCTTCTGCGCTTCGTCTTCAGCCACCAAATGATAAGCTATGCCTATGCTCACGGTAGGCTTAGTGCTGAGTATTTGAGTCTTCACAGTTCCAAATGACTCATCGAGTCCCATGAGAAACTCGTACAATTTCACCCGTTCATTCATCGTCTGCAACTTTCTTGAAATATCACAAGTGCATTTACCGCATTCACACTTTGGCAACGGAGATATAGATTGGATCTCATCCCAGAGCCCCTTTAGTTTCGTGTAGTAAGACGAAACTGAAAGGTTCTCTTGTCTAGTTAGTGTCAGCGCCCTCTTCAGATCGTAGGCCCGTGGCGCACTCTCCTTTCCAAACCGTTCTTCTAGGTCTTCCCATATTTCTCTTGCAGTCTCGGCATACTTCACACTGCTCCGAATCTCTTTGTCCATGCCACTGTTAAGCCATCCTTTCACCATGGCGTTACAGCGCTTCCAAAGCATTGAGTCGGACGATTCTTCTGCTGGCTTTTCGATTGACCCATCGACGAAACCAATCTTGTTTTTGGCAAACAATGCGTTGGCCATCTCATTCTTCCAGTCACCATAATTCCCATCGCGGAGGATCTCGCTAACGAAAATTTGGCCGGGATTATCTGACGCGTGAATGTAGTATGGAGACATTACATCCACGGTGGGGTTAGGGGTTTTTGCCGCAGTGGAGGAAGAGTTCACCATCGTGCGTGACTGAGTTTGTTTATTTTGGTAGTGGTCTGGAAACAACCAGCTCGGGTACCATGAAAGTTTTAATGGTCTTGGTTATTCATTGAGTACAACTGGGGTATATATACAGACTCGTACAATGAGTCCTAAGCACTTATGGAAGTGATCTACTAAATCTCCTAATTGTGATATACATGATCATCTAATACAAGGTAAGGATTATCTTTCTATACAAAAGGCCTAGTAAATTGGGAAGAGAATATATTCAGTCTTGGAGAGAAAGTAACGAGTAGATAACGGAGGAACTAACGGTAACGGAGTATGACAGATATCCAACATTTTCCATTTACGAATTGTGCAATTTATAATGGGATTTGAGAATATTTATGTAATTTTAATTGGAATGTAAGTATGTATGAAGTATATAGTTATTAATGCTATTAGTTTCGAAAATTGTTCAGTTAGTGGTTCACCAAATGCTGATCAACGTGTTCGTAAATCCTTACACGAGTGACTCATTGATAAAACTCAACCTTCACAATATGTGAAAAGTTTAAGGCCACGTCCAACAGGACGCTAAACATTCATATATAGCGTCAACTTAGCCCAAACATTCATATATATATATATATATATATATATATATATATATATATATATATATATATATATATATATATATATATATATTTGGTATTATTTGAGATTTTGTTGATTAACTAAATTTAATTCATTACAAAATTTCACATAATACCAACAAATATATCTTTAAACATAAGTGTTGTATTAAATTTATTTTCTATTATAAGATAAAATAAAAAAAAAGTAAAAATAGAAAATAAAAATATATAAGCATGCATATCTTTTATAGTAATTTTGATTAAGTTCTTACTATGCCCACATTAATGAGTATCTAATGATTTAGATTGCATACTTTTCTATCTTTTAGTTCTAAAATCCATAACATGTTATCTCCAACTCAAAATAAGTAAATATGTAAGCTTTAAAAGATTTATTTTATTTAAATTTTTATGTCTTTATAATTATCAAGTTTAAAAACATTCATATGTGCATGCTTCTCTATATTATTTTGATTAAAAAAAGAATAAAAATAAGTATAATTCATAGACATTATTTATTAATAAAAATGATATTTATTAGCAATGAAGAATAAATTTAAGTATAAAAATTAAGTTTTGATAGGTATCTAATCAAGTAAGGGTAAAATAGTCAATTGATTTACAAAAGGGAGCCACTGAGATGAATCTAAATCATAAAGGGAGCTGTAAAACTTTTCCAAACCTCATGGGTGGGCATTGAAATTAACCCCCTTAGTGGACATATCACATCCATGTTGTTAGTATAAGACCATCTACAGTGGATTCAACATCAATTTCCATTCAACACCCACCTTATCACTTCACATCATTTTCTCTCTCTTCCAACTAATCTATTCAACACTCATTCAACTTTTAACCCTACAATGGTTTGTTTAATCCCACATTCAACACTTTTCTCACTCATCATCCTATACCCCACCACTTAAAATTTATTTTATATTTTTATGATTAGTGTTGGAATGGTTATTATTGGGATCCATTTCAAGAAAAATATGTTTTTTTTTTTTGTCGAAATACAATGAAACTTACGTCAATTTAAAGAGAATTTTTTTTTAGGAATTTTGGTGTAAAAAAAAATAAATCATTTTCTGTGAAATAATTGAGCTCAAATAATTGGGATAAAAGAAAATAATTCGGAAATATCGCCAGCCAATCACATCTAGACACGTGGCCCAACCAGGAAAAAGAAAGAGAAAAAAAAGCATGTCCGCTGCGCTTAACGCGCCCTTGTTCGCGCGTGCATTGCGCCTCGTCCGCCCATTCGTTGGCAGCCGCGTGTCCTGGCCGACTGCCACTTTCTCCATTCAACGAGTGTTGAATCCATTCAACAAAATTGCCATTCAACCCCCATTAATCAAACCATTGCAGCCATTCAACCCCTTCTTTTTTGTTGAATCCCCATTCAACACCTAAAAACCCAACCATTGTACATGGTCTAATGCCACAGGTCTATGTGGCGTGGTGATCCAGTTATGGGTCCCACAAATCTTCAACTAGATCAAGAAAGAAAAGGTCCCACCTAGTATTAAAGAAATATCACTCTTTCTTTCTTAAATTAAATATTTAAAATTATTTTAATTATATCAATAATAAATTATTGGGTAAATAGCACATTAGTGCCCCAAAGTTTTATATGAGATGCAATTTAGGTCTTAATGTCCCAATTTTGGCAATTTGGTGCATGATGTTCACCTTTTATGGCGAAATGGGTCTTTTTTTGGATGGTCATGGATGGAAGCTAACAAAATTAACGAAAATTTTAACGAACTTCTTTAAAAATTGCATTTCTTACCCAGAAAGGCAAGTTGGCATTGTGGGAGTAAGAGAAAGCATGTGAGAAGAAGAGATGTGAAGGTGGCCGGTGGCGTGTGTGTGTGTGTGTGGTGGGGGGAAAGAGACGAAAAAGGTAGAAGTTTACGTTTAATTTTTTATTTTTCCTTTTCAAGCATATTTTGGTTAAAAGAAGTTTTTTAAGGCTATTATCAATTGACTAATATCTAAATTTAACCATTTACTTTTTTTAAATGTAATTTTATCCCTGTACTTAAGGAATTAGAATTATAAATGACTTTAGTGTAAGGTATTTTTATTTTTATAATTTTCACTACTATACAAAAAATTTATTGTTTTAAATGATAAACAATATTTTACTTTGATATTTATTATGTTTATTTTTGGTTAATTAAAATATACATTCTCTTATTAATATTATATATATATAGGGTCATGCTCTTATGAGAACTCAATTACATGAGAACCATGAGAACCAATGATAGCCATTGGATTAAACACAAATCAAGGGTTTAGATTACTTTTTTAGTTTAAAACTCCGGTGACATTCTTGTAATTAGGTTGACAAACAAAGGTAAGGGCAAAATACCATGTGTATTCCAGAATTTGCCACGTCATCACCCAAAATTTCCCTAAATTTTCAAAATTAAATATCTCATTAATTATAAATCGAAAAAATAATCCGAGAACACTGATTTTTTTGTCTCGACGAGACGAATCAAACTACATCCCTGAAGATAGGGTATTGAAAAAATAATATTGAACAACGTCTAATTTTTAAAATACGCTTAGATACAATAGGGGTTTGCCTATTGTATCTAACTGGATTGTTATGAACATTGTATTGGATACAAATGACTATTTAGCTATTGTATCTAACAGCAATGTGTCAACATTGATGTTGGATACAATAGGTGTTTGCCTATTGTATCTAACTGAATTGTTATGAACATTGCTATTGGATACAAATAGCTATTTAGCTATTGTATCTAACAGCAATGTGTCAACATTGCTGTTAGATACAATAGGTGTTTGCCTATTTTATCTAACTGAATTGTTATGAACAATGTATTGGATACGATAGCTATTTAGCTATTGTATCTATATAGCAACGTGTCAACATTGATGTTGGATACAATAGGTGTTTGCTATTGTATCTAACTGTATTGATATGAATATCGCATTGCATACAACAGGGGAGTAGCTAGTGTATCCAATAACAATGTGTATGAAAATTGATGTTAGATACAAATAGTTATTTAGCTATTGTATCTAACAGCAATGTGTCAACATTGTTGTTGGTTACAATAGGTGTTTGCCTATTGTATCTAATGGAATTGTTATGAACATTGTATTGGATACAAATGGCTATTTAGCTATTGTATCTAACAGCAATGTGTCAACATTGCTGTTAGATACAATAGGTGTTTGCCTATTCTATCTAACGGAATTGTTATGAACATTGTATTGGATACAAATGGCTATTTAGCTATTGTATCTAATAGCAATGTGTCAACATTGCTGTTGGATACATTAGGTGTTTGCCTATTGTATCTAACTGAATTGTTATGAACATTGTATTGGATACAAATAGCTATTTAGCTATTGTATCTAACAGCAATGTGTCAACATTGCTGTTGGATACAATAGGTGTTTGCCTATTGTATCTAACTGAATTGTTATGAACATTGCTGTTGGATTCAAATAGCTATTTTAGCTATTGTATCTAACAGCAATGTGTCAACATTGCTGTTGGATACAATAGGTGTTTGCCTATTTTATCTAACTAAATTGTTATGAACATTGATGTTGGATACAAATAGCTATTTAGCTATTGTATCGAACAGCAATGTGTCAACATTGCTGTTGGATACAATAGGTGTTTGCCTATTGTATCTAACTGAATTGTTATGAACATTGTATTTGATACAAATAGCCATTTAGCTATTGTATCTAACAGCAATGTGTCAACATTGTATTGGATACAATAGGTGCTATTGTATCCAATACAATGTTGACACATTGCTGTTAGATACAATAGCTAAATGGCTATTTGTATCAAATACAATGTTCATAACAATTCAGTTAGATACAATAGGCAAACACCTATTGTATCCAACAGGAATGTTGACACATTGCTGTTAGATACAATAGCTAAATAGCTATTTGTATCCAACATCAATGTTCATAACAATTCAGTTAGATACAATAGGCAAACACCTATTGTATCCAACAGCAATGTTGACACATTGCTGTTAGATACAATAGCTAAATAGCCATTTGTATCCAATACAATGTTCATCAGTTAGATACAATAGACAAACACATATTGTATCTAAGCGTATTTTAAAAATTAGACGTTGTTCAATATTATTTTTTCAAAACCCTATCTTTAGGGATGTAGTTTGATTCGTCTCGTCGAGACAAAAAAATCTGTGTTCTCGGATTATTTTTTCGATTTGTAGTTAATGAGATATTTAATTTTGAAAATCTAGAGAAATTTTGGGTGATGACGTGGCAAATTCTAGAACACATATGGTATTTTGCCCTTCCCTTTGTCTGTCAACCTAATTACAAGAATGCCACCGAATTTTTAAACTAAAAAAGTAATTTAAACCTTTGATTTGTGTCTAATCCAATGGCTATCCTTGGTTCTCATGGTTCTCATGATATTTAAGTTCTCATTTGAGCACCTACCTATATATATATATATATATATATATATATATATATATATATACTCCCTCCGTCTCACTCGAATTAGGATTTTCGGTCAATCTAAGTATACTTTGACCAATCATTTGAAGAAAAAATACTTATCTTAATGAAAATCTAAATAAAGTTATTATTAGTAACCGTGATGCACTAACAATTTTGAAATTTTTATTAGCATCATTATTTTTCTTCAAATTATTGGTCAAAGTATACTTAGATTGACCAAGAATCCTAATTCGAGTGGGACGGAGGGAGTATATAATTTCAGGAGTTGTAAAGATTTTAACAAAATGGGGTCAACATTAATAATTATTAAACTTTATGGGTAAGAAATGCAAATTTCTAATAAGCTTGTAATTTTTTTCGTTAATTCTGTTAGCTACCATCCATTATCATCCAAAAAAGACCTATTTCGCCATAAAATGTGAACATAAGGCACCAAAGTGCCAAAATTGGAACATTAGGACCTAAATTGCAACTCCTATGAAACTTTGGGGGCACTAATGTGCTATTTGCCCTAAATTATTGTTAGAAGCATCTCTAAAATATAATTCATAATTATTTTCAAGTTTTAATGACGATAATGATATTTTTTAGGGCAAATTGCAATTTAGTTACCTGAGTTTGTCACGATGTTTCAATTGATTATCCAATTTGTATTCGTTACAAGCTGGTTATTGAATTTGTCTTTTTGTTGCAATCAAGTGTAATTTTTGACGAACCATTTAAAAACTAACGAAAATCGATGAAAAACGTGACAAAAATCTTTCAAAATTGCAATGACCACCCCTACAGTTTAGCTAATTTTATTTATACATTAAAATTAAAATTTTTAGTTTATAGATGCACTTCCATTCTAAATGTTCCTAACCCACGTCCATCCACTTCTTCCCCTTAATCAGGCCGTAGTCCATCCCTCTCAAGTCGACTCTCTCTCTCTCTCTCTGATTTCAACAACGGCGCACAATGATGGCGGCGAACCCTGTACCTCTTCGCCCGTCCATTACATCCCTCTCCCTTTCATAAACCATCATCCCTTGTATCTGTCTCTAATCGACCGAAGCTCGACCTCCGTCTGCATGCCTGCAGTAAAGCAACCATTTATGAATAATTGCACAATTCTCGAATTTCAGATCCGCTTGTGTATGCGCTTCACTATTGATTTGATGTTTTTTCTTTTGATCGACTTTCACCCACATTCTCGGATATGAAGTTCTTTTTATTTGATTAATCTTTGTGTGTTTTGATTGTGGATTTGAATTTGAATTTCTGGATTATCTGTTCGTTGTTGAAATTGTGTTGTTTTATGCGTGTGTTTATGCAGATTTAGGTGGTTTCTGTATTTTTTTTCTTTTCTGGGTTTGATGAATTAATTTGTGGGTTTATTGATTTGAACCTGGAAAATGAGATTTTGTCTCGTAGAGCATGGAACATGGGTGAAGTTTCAGTTCATTAATTGGGTTTATGGTGGAGATGGATGCTAGTGGTTGGGGTAAATGGTGCCGCGGAGGTTGATGTTTAATGGTGTAGATGGGGTTAATGGTGTAGGTGGAGGTTGATGGATGGGTTAACAAGGAGTAGTCGAGGAATAAGGATTTCAATTTTATAGGGATTTAACATTCGTTAATAGTTAGGGGACGTAGTGGGATAATTTAAATTGTATGAGTGGTCATTGCAATTTTGAAAAAAGTTTGTTATGTTTTTCATCCATTTTCGTTAGTTTTTTAACGATCCGTCAAATATTACACCTGATTGCAACAAAAAGACAAATTAAATAACCAACTTGTAACGAATACAAATTGGATAATTGATTGAAACATCGCGACAAATTCAGGTAACTAAATTGCTATTTGCCTTTTTTTATATAGAAATTTATGATCAAACTTAATCAAGCTAATAATACTAAAGTACGACACTAACATCAACCCCGGCTATGAGCATGTGCTAAGCCAAACTGCCCAATAACACACTGCTTAGAAATTTAAAATGTCTAATATTTTTTTGCTACTTCTCCTTTATAAATTTTGCACAATTGAAGACTTCAATATTCATATTTAAGCAGGGTATCCTAATTAATGGGACAGGCTTAGACTAGGGTGGGTCCGGTTTAGACTCCTTCCGTCCACTTCATCCCAAAATAATATTCTTATTTACCATTTTCCATTATCTTAAAAAGTTTTTCCGTTTTTACAATTTGGCATAAAGGTGTAGAAACAAAACATTGCTAGTGAACCAAGTATCTATTCCTCCTTATTATTGCATTAAGCTGAGCAGCGCACAAACAAATGTAGAACAGCAGAAAATAAACTGAAACTGTATAAGCTAAAAGTTTATTATTGATAGCATATGTTTCTTCATGTTTGCAGAGATCACTCTAAACTATACTTCCCTTCTTCTTCTGCCACTAAACCAGAGAAACCCTATTAGGCTATTACTTACATTCTCTCTCTAAGCAAACCCTCACAAGCCTACTCGCTCCCTCCCTTTTTCTTTAACAATTAACACGAAAGTAAACAAAAAAACAAACAAACTAAGAGCTTATATATTTGCTTTTTCTAAAAACCTCTAGTTGTTTCACCTCTAACTAGATGTGATATGAACTTGAAAAGAACTTACGTTTATCTGTCACCTGTCGGGGAATATGTAAAAGAAACCTGCTATCTGTAGTTTCCAACCCCACTGAAAAATGGTCATGGAAATTCATCTTCTTTAACTCTATAAATTGTCTTCTCTGTTCCTGTACGCTACATAACTGCTGATATTCCACTCCCTAACGCTGATGCAAATGGGCTATCCGGGAGATTCAATCCTTGACTGCTGCAATTTTTTGACATTTGAAAGATTATCAAGTCACATTTGAAAAATACATCAGTAAGATATAAGTTTATAAAAAAAAATTATTTACAAAAATAACGACAACACGACATTTTCTCCAACTACACAATAAAATACAGTTAGACAAGTTAAGGATGATCTAGCATTCATTTTCTGAACAAACGGCGATACATACAAACAAAGATATTCTCCTGTCATAAGTAATCTGATGTTCCCGGACATTATGTCAAACTAAGAAATGTCTCTCAGTGACGACATCCCAAATAGATAAAAAAAAATTACAAAATAATGACAACATATACCATTATATACTGTCAGAAGACGAGTCGTGCTAGGGAAGGCAACAATTTCAGACAGAGAAAATAGCACAACAATTCCCCCCCTTTTAAAAATAACGACAAACATGTTGATTTTGTATACTTTCAGACAAAACTGGTGTAGGCAAGAAAGAGAAACAAGATTTGTGTTTCATTCTTGATATGGAAGAAATTCTATTGGCATGCAAAGCAGCAAAAGCAGGGCAACAGCGGAAAGGACTGATTGATGTTCATTCCATCTATTCTCACCTAACCAAAAGTAGACGTGTGGAATAAATATTGTACCTCTCTTGCTCATTGTACTTGGTATTGATTCGCCTAACATTTTCGTCACTTGCTGAACCGTTATTCAAAACATCTAGTAGGTAATTAAAATGCTCAGCGGAAGTGAACTCCTTTTGTTCTGCATGACCAACAGTTAGGGAATAAGAACAAGAAAATCAAGAGCGAGAAATTAAGAAAAAATGACTACGTAATAAAACTAGAGAATATATAATGCTTTGCTAATATGTTATCATGGGAAACCTTCTAAATGGCTGAACTCATCAACTGAGTAGCCAAAATACGGCATATGGTTTGAACCCTTGGTGGCTAATTGCATCTCTGACAAACGCCTTCTCTCAAACTCAAGTATCTGCTCATGTTCTTCAATGAGTTGTTGCTTCCTCAATAATCTCGCATTATCACACATTCTTGGCACTGCGTAAAAACATAAAATAGAGAAATGAGAGCTATTTTTTATTTTTATTTTTGCATCAATCTCAGAATATAAACACATTTTATAGTTCTGTTTATTCTCACTTGAATGAAACTCGGATTCTGCTTCATAGTAAATAGGGTGCTGAAATTTCTCAATGTACTTCCTGCATAGAAAAAATAAATCTCAGAAATTGATCTTGCAAAAGGAAAAAACTAATAGAACTCAAAAACTCCAAAAAGAAAGAGAACAAACTATGAAATCACTCTCGAAATTCAAATAAAGCAAGTTTTATACCTATCAATGAGCCTTGACTTTTCCCGGTAAGGTTTGACCAAAACTCGAGCCCCACAAACAAAATGAGGATTCCCTTTTGCCAGAATCTGTCTAACTGTCTCGGAAAAAACAAAGGTCACAAATCCAAACATTCTCTTTTGCTGACATGGAATCCTTACATCCTGAACTGGTCCAAACTTGCTGGAGAGAAAAAAAAAAGACGGAATTTAAGAATAGAATTAACTGAATATGAATGAGTAAAATAACAACTTTGAATTCCTATCCCTTACGTAAAATAGTTGGAAACATCTTGCTCAGTGAAAGTGCTCTCTGCGGGAAAAGTCAAATATATCTGCCTGGATCCTGCCACAATACCTCCATGTTCATTTCTTTCTCCATTGCAATCCATGTATTTTGGAATATCATCCGCCAAAATCACCGAATGCTGCCCATGAGGTCTGTTTTTGAACAAAGATAATAAATTAAAACATTCTAGTCCAATACCCATTTAAAAAAAAAAAAGAAAAAGAAAAAAGAAAAAAAGGGGACAGTCCCGAGCTTAACCTATCGATGAGACGAATACTATTCTTCAATCGTGCAAGAAGCTTAGTAAGGCTATAACCAGCTTTTCCATGTCGCTGACTCTCTGTAAGGTACCCCTCAGCTTGAAGGGTCTTCCCAAACTTCTCATAGTACAGCATTGGCAAAGAAGCAATTGAAACGGGGCACCCTCTTCTTGATTTCAGTAGCTCGGTAAGCTCCAATTCTAGTTTCTCAAGGGATCCCGGTGAGAAGATATGATGATCATCCATTTCGTTTGATATGGGGCTAAAAATCTGAGAAAAACTTTCTGCTATCGGATGGCCATGGAAGTATCTACAGTTGCTTCCATGCTTACAATACCCTTTAATGAAGTAATGACAAATCTTGACAGGGAACTCAGGCAGGCTTGGTGACCTCCGGTTGGATCGTGGGCCCAATGCAGGTTCAGGGTAATAGTAATTAGTCGAGAAATCGGGCCCCATGGGCTCGATCTGATCATCAAAGGGTAGGAACTGTAATTGATGCTGAATTCGGTATTCATCAGGAAATGAAGAGTAGCCATGAGGAACAAAGTCAATGGTTTGACTATGGGGGTCAATATATGGAGTTGGAACTTGAATGGTTAATGGAGTAGGACGAGTTGGAGTGATGTGTAATGAGACATCGGAAACTGGAACTTGAAAGGGTGATAGTGGAGAGGAAACAGCGGTTTTCGAGGATAGGGAAAGGTCGGTTTTAGCCTTGTTCACTAAATTGTGGATCAAGTTATCGGGGCCACAGGCTAACCTGATCATATCCCTCTCACCGTGATCTTGTAATAGGAGATAACCGATTATCTTAGAAACATTGTCTGGCTCAATTTTCTGGATTCTATTGTAAACAGCTTTCGTAGACTCAGAAAAATCCATCTTTACTTTCAACCTGACAAAAAAAATCATGTTTGAAATGTCAGTGGATTGAGAATCGAAATATGACTGCATGATGTGTTAGAACAGCTTCAATCAAATTTATGACTAAGAAAAGATATAGAAAAGGTAAACAAAATGACTTGTTAGATCATTAAAAATGGTTAACAACAGCTTGCACATATACGTGATCTGTGTACATGAGGAAAAATATAAAATTTGTTTGCAGAAAACTGAAAATGTCACAAGGCAAAAGGCAGAATTTAAATAGATAAATATTTCAACAATAATTTTCCCCTTATTACTGTTATCAAGGAATTTGATTAGACGATTTTCGACCACCGAGCATGCAAGAAACAGCACAAAACTGAAAATTTACAAAATAAAACCTCAAAAATATTTATTTTCCTGAAAGTTCTGAAACAAATATGCTTGTGTTCTCTCTCTGACAATTAAACAAGCAGTTCTTGTGTGGATTGGAGAGAGTGACATCTTCACAAAAATTGTGTTTTGAATATTTGTTTTTTTATTTCCTTCAATTCTTCAAACCCTCATCCAGTTTTTAAATTTAATCTACCAAATTGACAAGAAAAAAAAAATCAAACAAAAAAAGAAAAAAAAGCATTTCTGTCATTCCACTTATACACCCAAGAAGTGGATAACAGTTATGATGTTATATGAGAGAATTTGATGAGTACAGTATATTTGAAAAAAAAAAATTAAAAAAAAATCCAAACTTTAGCAGATTCAACACCTTCAGGTTTCAACCAAAAATTCCATATTCTTTTCTGGAAACAAACCCATGTCAAACTTCAATTGGAGTTGTTTTATAAAAGAAAATAATAATAATAATAAAAAATCATAATTAGAATAAATAAAACAAAGGAATTTAAAGGAATAATCTGAAATACAGACCTAGTTCAACAAGGGTTTAAGCACATTGAAACTCTTCCATGAACTGATTCACTGCATCACTTCCCTCCCTCCCTCCCTCTTCTTCAAACCCTTGTTACTTTCTCTCTCTACAACAAGAACCACTCTTTTTCTCTCTCTCTTCCTCTGGTGGTATACTATAGATGACAAATGCAAACATTCATTTGACAGAGAGGATAGCTTTTAAAGGGCGCCCTTTGTCTTTAGTTTAAAATAAAAAAAAAAAAAAAAAAAAAAACTCTCATCCCCCTTCTCTCTCTCACTCTTTTTTTTTTTTTTTTTGTTTAAATAACATTCCAAAAATAAAATATTCTCACTCCCAAAAACACATACCCAGTTATCAGTATCAATTATTCTCTCCGTCCCAATTTAAAGTTTTTAGTTTGACTTTGCACAGGTTCTAAAAAGCGCTAGGAGGCCGCTAGGCGCCGCAGCTGGGCCTAGCGCCTAGGCGGGGCCGAGACTTTAAACATAACTATAATATCCTAGGTGGGACCTAGGCGTTTCATCAACGCCTAGCGCCTAGGCGGGGCCTAGACGGGCGTCTTTTAGAACACTGTTAAGTACTACTCCCTCCGTCCCACTCGAATTAGGATTCTTGGTCAATCTAATTATACTTCGACCAATAATTTGAAGAAAAATAATGATGCTAATAAAAATTTAAAAATTGTTACTGTATCACGGTTACTAATTAATTTAATAATTATTTTTAGATTTTCATTAAGTTAATTATTTTTCTTCAAATTATTGATCAATGTATAAATAAATTGACCAATAGTCTTAATTCGAGTGGGACGGAGAGAAGAGAGTATTAACTTTGACACTCATTAATTAAATTCTATTCAGAAATGTTCGTTCCAATTTAAGAGAGTTCATTATTATTATTTTTTAAAAAAAAATAACTTCCCCTTTGTATTTTGTCTACAAGATATGCGGGAGTTTGTTCAAAATTGCGCCTCAAATTTCGAACTAGTTGAAAAAATCCCATAAATTTAAATGACAAATATATCCTTTTCAACATAAATTACAATATTTTGTATTAATTTTTTTTTTCGATATTTCACACGTGACATAAGATAAAAGATCGAATAGAAGACTTCACCGATTGTGAGGCAGAATTATTTCACTAACTATTGTTTCGAAAATCAATATTTTCGTACATTTTTTTTTTAAAGGAATCGTACATAAATAAATATTAAAATAATGATATTTATAAGATTAATTAACTATCGTTTTCATAATTTTTAGGTGGTCCCAAAATTGGATAACCGGATATACCTAGGTGGCTACCCAATTTAAAAATACAGGTCAGCAAATGGTATTTTAAGGAGGAACTATCCAGTGTATTTGCAGTACCAATCTATGGAATCAGCGAAAACTCACCGCTTGATTATCAGCAGCATGTCACAAATCCCAATTGGGTCCCACAATGGCATTTCGGGCCCACCACTCTTCAGTGGAAGCAAATATCAATACTCCATCTGTTCCACTCGAATTAGAACAAATTTTCATTTTGGGTGTCTCATTCGAATTAGGACAATTCAAAAATAGAAGTGTTTTTATTTAATGGAACCCACATTCACACTCACAACAACTTTCCACTCATTATTCTCTACCCAATTTTCTCTCTCCTACTTCACTTTTCATACTCACAATCACTGTTCTAAAAGACGCCCGTCTAAGCCACCTAAGCGCTAGGCGTTCATGAAGCGTCTAAGTCTCGCCTAAGATATTATAACTATTTCTGAATTCTCAGTCCCGCCTAAGTCCGTTTAGACCTCGCCTAGGCGCTAGGCCCAGCTGCGGCGCCTAGCGACCGTCTACTGCTTTTTAGAACCTTGCTCGAAACGCCTACTCCACTAACATTTTTTTCTTAATCTCCGTGCCCAACCCAAATATCCTAATTCGGGTGGGACGGATGGAGTATATTGATGTTCTAACCGGAGTGGAGGTGCATTGATAACGTGCAAGTATTGTGTGAGACGGTCTGACACATGAAACAAATTTAGAAAAAATAAACTTGCCCGCACCGTTCATAGCAAATGATTAACTGTACAACAAAATATGTACATGTACGTGTGAGACCGTCTTATAGTACTCCCTCGGTCCCAGAGTAAGAGTCTCATTTTTCTTTTTGGTTCGTCCCAGAGTAAGAGTCACATTTCTAAAATGACAAAGAATCTTTACTATTCACCTCACTCATTCTCTCTCCTATTTTACTTTTTATACTGACAACACCAATCAATTCACTATTCTCTCCCACTCATTCTCTCTCATACCTTACTTTTTACACTCACAACATTTACATCACATCCAATATTTATTAATAAGCGTGCAAATGAGAGGTGAGACTCTTACTCCGGGACGGATGGAGTACAACAAAAGACCCGCAAGTACAACTGATAATCTGCATGAATGCCACGTGTCAAGACAACCTTAATCTGTACACCTGGAACACACCCTCGTGTTTTTTTTTTTTTTCTTTGCCAGGTAAGTAGCCTAGCCGTATGCAGATAAAAGAAATCTAAACTTCAGCCTCCCTCCACTTAATTTCTTGTGTGGGGTCCACATTTGTACTGGGTCAACTCCTTTATGTGAGGAGGGCAATTAGCCGTAAGTTGGGTAAGTAGGGGAGGGCATTAACGGAAAGTCGCTGGATTTATGGGTGGTGACCGATTCAAGCGGCGGAGAGAGTGGTGGTGAGGACTGGGGATGTAACCGGCGACCTTCAACCCGAATTGCGGGAGATCGGAACGGAGAATCGAAGCTGGATTTTGGGGTGTAAAACGAAAGAAGCGTTTGGGGGAGTTAGAGATCTCTGGCATTAGAACCGGGCTTCGCCGTTAAACCTGCCGGTGCGGTGCCGTAGATCTCCGTTTCATTTGTAATCTTTCACCTTAGAGATATTTACTCCTACGCATTTACCGAGTCATAAACATAGGAATGAAGTTATGGAGTACTCTTTCCGTCCTATTTTGAATTTATTAATTTTAATTAAATTTAATTCATTTAATTGTATATTCCTTCCGTCTCATATTTATCGCTACTATTTTCATTTTGGGCGTCTCAAACTTATTGTTACTTACCAAAAATGTTCACTTTTTTCTTCTCATATCCACTCACAACAACTATCCACTAACTTATTTTCTCTCCTACCCACTCACAATACTTACTTTTCCAACATATTTTATTAATCACGTGCATTATCATTTAGTAGCAATAAGTATGGGACATAGAGAATACTGAACAAGAATAAATATTACTATCAAGAATAAAACAATATTATATAGTTTAGAAATACTTTTAATAACAATTTAAAATTTCTCGCGACTTTAGATTTTCTGCTGTTCAAAAAATTCTAAAAACTGTAGATTTTCTTTGATAATTTTTTTACAATTTTTTGGTCACATATCAATCAAACTGATTTTTTATTTTAAATCATCAAAATTAAATTGGATGATTTCTTGAGCTCTCCATCTTATAGATTCAAAGAGCCCAGAAATTTTGACACACATACACCTCTTGAAGTTTTGATCACATAAATTTTATTTCTTGAGATCCACCGGTTTAGTTTAGGATTTGTTCTTCAAAACATAAATTTAGTATTGAGTTTCGATTCATCGTAATCTTATTAAATCTCTTCAATCTAATATAAATCTTATAGTTAGAACCATCTTGATAGAGGACGTAGATCTTTTCAAAATCGAACATCTCCAAATATTGTGTTCTTACTTTCTGTTCTTTATTTTGAAGTTCATAATATTTCTGATATATGGTTATTGTTTGATCCATATAGGTTACTCTTTTCGCATTGAATTGTATTTGGCTGCTTTCTGCTTTAGTATCATTTTATGCGCCTCACTTTCAGTTAAATTTAGGCTGCGTGCGTTTTTACTCATCTGCGCATTTGAATCTGCTTTAAATTCCAATGTGTATTTCACATACTCTCTCCGCGTTATACTCAACCAAAGTGAGACTTGTGCGTATTAGTCATTGCTTTGCAAAATTGTTTGAAAAAGTTTCAAACCAATTATTCACCTCCTATCTATTTTTCATACACATGTTGTACCTTTGAGACCAACAGTACGTATGATTAAGAGGTAACTTCGTGGTACGTTGCATTAATTGTAACCAACGTGATACTCCCTCCGGTCTAAAATAACTATCACTTTTGGACCAAAATTTTGGTCCAAAATAATTGTCACTTTTGAGCTAAATGTCTCTCTTATCCTTGCATTGAAACTTGTTCTCTTTTATTAATTATCTTAGTGTGAGACATTAATGTAAGAAAGTTGCACACTTAATAGGGGTAAAGTTGGAACTTTTGTCACTAAGTCATGATAATTATTATATTTCTTAAGAGTTGTGCAAATGCAAAAAAAAAAAAACAGTTATTTTGGACCTGATGGAGTAGTATGTTGCATATTTAGGTCATTCACCCTTTCTTTATTTCATGACTCACTTGTCATACCTACGACAACTATCCATAATTATTTCTTACTACGTTCTTTTATCCTACCTCACTTTTCATGCTCACAACAACTATCGTATCTACTACTATTCCATCTTTAATTCTCATGCATACCCAAAATTGTGATCATTATTACGAGACGAAAATTAATACTCCCTCCGTCCGAGAGTAAGAGTCCTATTTTCCTTTTTAGTCCGTCCTAGACTAAGAGTCTTATTCCTAAAATGACAAAATTTGAATAGTGTCTTTTATACATATGCCATTATAAAGTTGATATATTTACAGAAAAACCCCTCCTTGAGTGTCTTGGCCTATAGGAGTAGAATGTAATTTTACACTCTCTCTCTCTCTCTCCTGATTTCTACCCACTTGCAATTGTTTATTCATCTTTAAGCACTTTTCTTAATAAGCGTGAGATTTGGGGGTAAGACTTTTACTCTGGGACGGAGGGAGTAGTATATATATATTTCCTCATAACAAATAACAAAATACCCATTTTGTTATTAAGTGTGTCGTAACACTAGAAAGTATCACTTTAAAAAAAAATATACATTATTATTTTATTAATGAGATTTACTTGTCATACGCACAATAACTCTTTACTTATTATTTTTTTACCCCATTTTTTTCTCTCATACCAACTCATAACACCAAAATTTTAAAATCTCGTTTCTAAAAGATAATGGAACTCCCTCAAAGTTAGTCTTTTTTTGTTGTTGTTATGAATTAATTTTGATAAATAACTTAGGCTACTTTTAATTATCCTAAAAAAAATTATAACTTGTTATTAATACACTATATTAAATATTATCAATACAATTTTTGGATTCTCATTAAAATTATTTAAATTATTGCTAAAAGCTCACTATTCTTCTGACATACTCTCTCCATCCCATACTTATCGCTACTAATTTCCATTTTGGGTGTCCCATGCTTAGAGCTGGAAAACGAGTCGGATCGAGTCGAGTTTGTCGATTACGAGTCGAGTTTTGATTTTTTTTTTTTTAAACGAGTCGGGACCCGAGTCGGGTCGAGCTCCAAATAACTGGGACGAACTCGGCCCGGGTGTACAGATCGTGTCCCGTCGGGTAGTGCCGGGTTCGTGACTTTTCACATGTTTTACTTAGTCTCTTGAGATTCTTTCCCGAAAAAACATGTCCATTAGTTAATTTATGGTGGCCCACTACAGGTTACATTTTAAAAACCCTAGGAAATAACATTAAATGTTGTTCAAAGATGTCCGCCTCTATTTCTTTCTCTCTCTCTCCCCTCAACTTTCTCCAATTTCTTCTCTATTCATAACTTTTACTCTAAGACCATCTACAATGGATTAAACACGATTTTCCATTCAACATCCACTTTATCATTCCACATCATCTTCTCTCTCCTACAACTAATCCATTCAACACTCATTCAACTTTTACCCCTACAATGGTTTGTTTAATCCCACATTCAACACTTTTCCCACTCATCATCCTATACCCCACCACTTAAAATTTATTTTTTGTTTTTTATTTTTATGATTAGTGTTGAAATGGTTATTATTGGGATCCATGTCAAGGAAAAGATGGGTTTTTTTTTTGTCGAAATACAATGAAACTTACGTCAATTTAAAGAGAATTTTTTTTTTAGGAATTTTGGTGAAAAAAATAAAAAAAAAACATTTTTTGTGAAATAATTGAGCTCAAATAATTTGGATAAAAGAAAAAATATTGCCAACAAATCAGAAGCCAACACGTGGCGACACCAGAAAAAAGAAAAAAAAACGCCTGGCTTCCGCGACGCGCCTTCCCTGGCGCGTGTGCTGCACGCGCCCGCCAGGCCCAATTGCTTCGCGTCACGTGGGAAAACCGGGAGACAATTTTCCCATTCACACTTGTTGAATGCCTTCAACAAATATGGTTAAACAACCTCCATTAAACAACCATTGGAAGCATTAAACAAAACCCCTCTTTGTTTAATGGCCATTAAACAAACCATTGTACATGGTCTAATGTCTTCAAAATGAAATAATCAACTCAGTTTTTTGTTTTACTAGTAGGTAACCCGTGCTCTGCACGGGAATCTATTCCGTTAATTTTTTTTGTATTTTCCTTTTTTGATGTTTTTAATTGACAAATTAACATAATAATTTTATTTGAAAATATATGTATATTTTAAATTAATCAAAACATTTTCATAGCTTTCGTTGTACATAGTTGTAATAAATATATTTTTTAATTAATTTAGAAATACATTTAAGTCTGTTGTATGAATATTTCAAAAATCCTAATAGTATTAATAGTAATAGTTAACATACTATATAGTAACTATTATGATTAAATAATATAATTAATAGTAATAGTTAATATATATTGTAACAATTATGATTAACTAATACTATTAATAATAATAATAATTAACTTATATAGTAACTATTATAGTTAACAATTATATTTAACTATTATAATTAACTAATACTATTAATAGTATTAGTTAGTTATAATAGTTAAATATTACTCCCTCCGTCCCGGAGTAAGAGTCCTATCTCACATTTGCACGAAAATTAAGAAACGATGGAAGTAAAGTAAATGTTGTGAGTGTAAAAGTAAATTAGAAGAGAGAATGAGTGAGAGTGAATAATAAGTTGATTGATTTTGTGAGTATAAAAGTAAAGTAGGAGAGAGAATGATTGAGATGAATAGTAAAGATTCTTTGTCATTTTAGGAAAAAGACTTTTACTCTGTGACGTATCAAAATAAAAAGTAGGACTCTTACTCTGGGACGTAGGTAGTAATAGTTAACTATTACTATTATAAGTATTTGTTACTATAGTAGTTAACTATATTAGTTACCTATTATAGTACCTATTACTATTATAAGTATTAGTTACTATAGTAGTTAACTATAATAGTTACTTATTATAGTAATTGTTACTATTATAAGTATATAGTTAACTATTATTATAGTTACTTATTATAGTAACTATTACTATTATAAGTATTAGTTACTATATTAGTTAACTATAATAGTTACCTATTATAGTAACTATTACTATTATAAGTATTAGTTAATATAGTAGTTAACTATATTAGTTACCTATTATAATAACTATTACTATTATAAGTATTAGTTAACTATAGTATTTAACTATAATAGTTACCCTATATAGTAACTAATACTATTAGCTAATACTATTAGCTAAGAAAAAGAATTTGAAAAGTCTCTTATTTATAAGAGTGGTAATGATGTGGCAACACCAAATGAAACCTTTCTTTAAGACTTGTCTATGTGGCAACACCATGGCCCTCCTCACCAACTTTAATATATATATATATAGATTTCTCCTCCTCTTTCATCCGCACATCCTCTCTAATGAAACTATTTTATCTTTTTCTCTCTCTTTTCCTCCCATCCTTTCTAATTTCCATTGAAAAATATCAATGATTTTGAATTAAACTGTTCGAACGGATCTATAATCTCTAGATCGGGAAGACAAAGTGGAAACGAGTCTATTCCTCGAGTAACCTTGTCGAGTCACGAGTATGACCGACTCGACCCGACAAGTTTGACGAACCCATTAATGGCGCCGAATTCGACCCGACTAAGAGATTCGATGCGAGTCGGGTGGCGATTTCTCGGGTCGAACCCGAGTCGGGTTACGGGTAACCCGCTCGAGAGCACAGCCCTACCGCCATGCTTATTGTTACTTACCCAAAATATTCACTTTTCTCTTTCCTATCCACTCACAACAACTATCCGCTAACTTACTTTTTCTTTCCAACCCACTCATAAAACTTATTTTTCTAACATATTTTCTTAATTCTCGTGCACTTTCATTTGGTAGCAATAAGTATGAGACGGAGGGAGCAAGAGTATTATACAAAGAAGGGAGTATATGGAAGTGACATTGCCACTAGCTACGTACTTCAATGGAAAAGCGTACTGAAATCGAGTTTTTAGCCATTTTGACCTGCGTACTATTTGGGCGTAGTCAATGTGACATGCGTACTTCATAAACAGCAAATGTGTCCTGCGTGCTTTAGTTTCGTTTTCAATTTGACCAATTTCTCTAACGCCAGTTAAAATTTAACGAAACAGTCAATGAAAGTTAACGTACTAGTTAGTTTGAAGTTGATTTTCCTTTTAAGGGATTCATTGATAATTCTATAAGTAAAAGGGATGTGAAAAAAAATTGAAACATTAATATTTAAAGCTTAAAATAAATATATATTTTTATAATTTTAATTATTTTTGAACGCGTCTTAAAAAAAAATAGATTAAAAAATATTTAATAAATGACCAATGTGTCTTAAATAATCAAAACTGTTAATAAATGAACAATTTAACCTTGTATACTCCAAGCTATTTTTCCGAAAATTCAAAAACTCAGTTTAAAAAAATAATAATTGAATTAGGCAAGCTATGGCGGCGACAGTAGCACCCATAACATACCAAGCCACCACATCCGAGTTTTTGATTTTTTGGAAAAATAAATGATATACAAGATTAAATTGTTCATTTATTAACAATTTTGATTATTTTAGATACATTGGTTATTTATTAAATATTTTTTAATCTATTTTTTTTAATACATGTTCAAAACAATTAAAATTATAAAAAAAAAAAAATTATTTACTTTAAATATTAATGTTTCAATTTTTTTGTTCACACCCCTTTTACTTATAGAATTTTCAATGTAGCCCTTAAAAGGAAAATCAATTTCAAACTAACTAGTAGGTTAACTTTCATTGACTGTTTCGTTAAATTTTAACTGGCGTTAGAAAAATATGTCAAATTGAAAACGAAACTAAAGTACGCAGGACACATTTGTTGTTTATGAAGTACGCATGCCGCATTGACTACGCCCAAATAGTACATAGGTCAAAATGGCTAAAAACTTTACTGAAATCAGTGAATGTCCCTTGGGGAAATACTATACTCCTGTGAGCCAATCATAATTATGAAAGGGCAAGTTAGCATAAAAGCACAAACATGTGAAACGTGCGAGCTTGATCTGGTTGTCACGCACGCCGATGCTATGGGCACAAAATTTTGCTCACAAAATAAGGTGGCTATATTTTGTTGGTTGCATCGATAATGGACCCGCAACACTCTAATTAAAAACACCAATAAAATCATTACACCTAAGATTTTGTGAGCAACGTTTTGTGATTTTTTTGTGCCCCTAGTATTATTCGTCAAACAAACCTCAAGTCTTCGTCATGCATGTTCTATTGGTTACCAATGATTGCTACTAATTAATTAAGCTCATCCAAAATTATGGAATATATTTATGATTTAAGTATTTAGAAGTAAGTCAATTAATGATCAAGTTTGAATTAGAGATGGATGACAGTATTGTTGTGGATATGGCCCTCCACTACCCAAGCAAATCGCAAGAACAATAAAAGCACACAAACAAAGCACAAGAAATCAAAGCAAGAAAAGACACAGAAATTGTTTACCCAGTTCGTCAATATGTTTGACTACGTCTGAGGGCACTACCAAGCCAGGATCTTGCACTATAATATGTTATCTTGAAGTTACAATGAGTTTGGGGGCGGAACATTGCTGAAATATATGCCCTGGAATAAGATCTAAACCTAAACAAAGAAGGAATCCCGAAAAACCGTCAGCGGACCAGGCGCCCGCCTGGCCTACCCCAAGCGCCCGCCTGCCTTTGATTTCCGAAGAACCAAACCTACTGTCCAAATGAGCGCCCGCCTGCTAGGCCCCGAGCGCCCGCTCGCTCCTCCGCCTGGAATTCTCCTTTTTGTTCCTTTGAGGATCTCTACTCCAACAATCTCCCACCTAGAGATCAACCGCGTATACAAACCCCGTATCCGTCTTCAACTCATCATTGGTGTCGTCCTAGTGCTCACCTCGATCATGGTAGTGCCTTCCTCCTCTCCTATTCTCCAAGCCCCATTGAAGCTATACATAGCTTCAATTTATTAAGGTTTACAACCTTCGTCAACATGTCAGCCGGGTTCTCCGATCTCAATATCTTCTCCAGCCTTAAGATCTTCCTTTCCAAGAGATGCCTGATGTAATGAAACCTCAGTTCAATGTGCTTCGTCCTAGAATGAAACGCCGGATTCCTAGCCAAATGTATTTCACTCTGACTGTCACTGTAGAGAGCATTACCACTTCGCGTCTTCCCAAGTTCACCCAAGAAGTTCTGCAACCATACCATCTCTTTGCTTGCCTCTGTCACTGCCACATATTCTGCTTCCGCAGTCGACTGAGCCACGATCTTCTGCAATTTAGAAGCCCAGGAGATTGCCGTACCACCCAATGTGAAAACATAACCCGTAGTACTTCTCCTCTTGTCTAGATCGCTTGATGCCAAATCCGCATCAACATAACCCGCTAACACGACATCCTTGCTTGAGAAACACAGAGCCTTACCAGCAGTACCCTTTAAGTAACGCATGATCCATTTAACCGCTTCCCAATGTTGCTTCCCTGGATTGCCCATGTACCGGCTGACTACTCCCACCGTATGTGCAATATCCGGCCTTGTACACACCATTGCATACATTAGACTCCCCACTGCCGAAGCATATGGAGTCCTCTCCATCTTGTCACGCTCCTCCTTGCCCTTAGGTGAGTCCTTCTCGGATAGCTTGAAATGCATACCCAATGGTGTCCCTGTTGGCTTCACCTCTTCCATGCAAAACCTTGTCAAGACTTTCTCAACGTATTCTGCTTGTGAAAGAACCAACTTACCCAACTCCCTATTCCGGTCAATCCGCATGCCCAAGATTTTTCTGGCCTCCCCCAAATCCTTCATCTCGAACCGTTCTGACAACTGAGCCTTCAATCTGTTTACCTCTCTACTGCTAGAGCCGGCTATTAACATGTCATCCACATATAACAGCAAGATTATATACCCATTGTCCGTGTTCTTGAAGTAGCAACAATGATCCGCCTCACATCTGATAAAATCAATATCGTGCATGAATCCATCGAACTTCCTGTACCACTGCCTAGGAGCTTGTTTAAGGCCATACAAGCTCTTAGTCAACCTGCAAACCAGTTCCTCGCTACCCTTAGACAAGTAACCCTCTGGTTGTACCATGTAAATTTCTTCCTCCAAATCACCATGAAGAAGGCCGTCTTTACATCCATCTGTTCCAGCAACAAGTTATCCGCCACTACTATCCCCAGAACCATTCTGATAGTGGTCATCTTCACAACAGGAGTGAATACCTCGGTGTAGTCAATACCGTACTTTTGCTGAAACCCTTTTACAACCAACCTTGCCTTGTAACGCTTACTGTCGTTGCTTCCTCCTTGATCCTGTAAACCCACTTGTTATGCAAATGCCTTCTTCCCCTTAGGCAGTTTAATCAACTCCCAAGTTTTATTGGCCTTCAATAAGTCCATCTCATCATCCATCGCAGCTTTCCACTTATCACAAAGTGCACTACGAACAGCCTCCGCATAACATTTCGGTTCACCACTAACTGTCAGCAACAAATAGTAATTTGAAGGAGTATACCTGTCAGGTGATCCACGCAATCTGCTAGATCTACGCAGCGGAATATCCGGTTCCGGAGTATGTGGTTCATCTTCAGTGACCCCCTGACCATGGTCATCATGAACCGTCCTGCTCCCACCCAAGTCTGGAATATCCACCTCTACAACCTCCGGTTCCGAACTAATATCATCAGATGCCCCTTTCTGTCCTTTTACAATACCTGTTCATTGAATACCACATCTCGACTACGAATAATTTTATGGTTTTGGTCATCCCAAAACTTATACCTGAAGTCATCCCCGCCATACCCAATAAACGTACATTTTACAGATTTTGCATCTAACTTAGTTCTATCAGCAGAATCAATATGAACATATGAAACACAGCAAATATGCGAAGAAATGACAGACTTACCTGCTTGCCACTCCATGCTTCCTCTGGAATTTCATTCCCCAATGGTACCGATGGTCCCCTATTGATCAGGAAAGCAGCCGTGTCAACCGCATATGCCCAGAACGTCTTCGGAAGTCCACACTTCAACCTCATACTTCTAGCCCGCTCGTTCAAAGTCCTGTTCATCCTCTCTGCAACCCCGTTGTGTTGTGGTGTGCCCTTTGGAGTCTTCTCCATGCGAATGACATTCGCTGCACAATATTCTTTGAACTCCCCGAGCTCATACTCCCCTCCGTTATCTGACCTCAAGCACTTAAGCTTAAGTCCCGTCTGATTCTCCACCAAAGCCTTCTATTTCTTAAACACCTCGAATGCCTCATCTTTGTGTTTCAAGAAATAAACCCAGACTTTCCTTGTCGAATCATCAATAAAGGTCATGTAATATGACGCACCACCTAGAGAAGTTACCGGGGCCGGCCCCCACAAATCCGTGTGGACCAAATCCAACTTTGCTTCCCTCAAAGCCCTACCCGTCCTCGAGAAATTACTTCTCGCCTGTTTGCCAAACACACAATCTTCGCAGATCCCCACGTCGACTGTCTTCAAACCGGTAGTCTTCCCTTTGAGCAAAGTACTTCCATCCCCTTCTCACTCATGTGACCCAATCGACAGTGCCACAAATCCGTATCACCCTTGGCTGACGCCACCGCGATACTGTCCTTGGTGTTATTCGCCAAATACAATGTCCCCTCTTTATTACCCCGAGCGATCTCCAAATCCTCCTTGGTAATAACCCAGTTCCTGCAGCCAAAAGTTACCTTGTAACCTTCTTCATCCAACTGCCCAACTGAAAGCAGGTTCTTTTTCAAACCCGGAATGTGTCTGACCCCGTGTAGATGTAGGACCTTCCCGTCCGATGCTCCTATTCTGACATCCCCCTTCCCTTGATTTCCAAAGGCTCGCCATCCGCCAGATAGACCTTACCGAAATCACCGGAAGTATAATTCTCCATCTCTTCTGCATGCCCGCAAGAGTGGAATGATGCCCCCGAATCCAGCACCATGATTCTAGCGCACTACTAATACTCAGAACCAGTACATCATCACCTTCGACTGTCACATTCACCGAATTGCCCCCACGATTGGGACAATCCTTCTTGTAGTGTCCTAACTCCTTGCAATGATAACACTGCACCGATCCTTTCGCAACCCTTGGTTTATCTCTGATCTCCACGGCCTTGCCCTTACCACCCACTACGTTTTCCCTTGATTCAGTTCTCCCTTTATTGCTAGTACCCGGCCTTCCCCTGCTAGTAGTAGCTAAGGCCGATCCCGAAGTAGACGATGTCCCCAATTTCTTCAAACGATTTTCCTCGCCCAACAAGAAGTCTTTAACATCATCATACTTCAATTTGTTCTTACCCGCTGAAGCATTGATCGCTGTCACCGTCCCGCTCCAACTTCCTGGTAAAGACGCTAGCAACAAGCACGCATGAACCTCATCATCAAACGTAATATCCAGCGCAGTCAATGAGTCTATAACATCCATAAACTCATCGATGTGCTTAGCTAAGGATCCTCCCTCTTGCATCTTGAGACTACCCATCTTGCGTATCAAATCAACCTTGTTTGCAGCAGATGGAATTTCAAATCTCTCAGTAAGATAATCCAATAGCTCCTTTGTGGTTTTTGCCTTCTTGGTAGTCTTCGCGATCCACTTTGACAAAGTAGATCTAACCACCCCTAGGGCTTTCCGATCCATGAGATCCCAATCTTCTTGCTTTTCTCCTTCCGGCTTGACTCCCTTTAGAGGCTTATAGAGATCTTTGTTGTACAAGAGATCATCTATTTGCATCCTCCAAAACCCGTAGTCAGAACCATCGAATTTCTCCACCGCTTGTTTATCCTTGCCCATTCTTGATTGCTTGACAAACCCCAATCGTCCGATAAACCAATCGATCGATTAACCCTAATCTCCAACCAGAGCTCTTGATACCAGTTGTTGTGGATATGGCCCTCCACTACCCAAGCAAATCGCAAGAACAATAAAAGCACACAAACAAAGCACAAGAAATCAAAGCAAGAAAAGACACAGAAATTGTTTACCCAGTTCGTCAATATGTTTGACTACGTCTGGGGGCACTACCAAGCCAGGATCTTGCACTATAATATGTTATCTTGAAGTTACAATGAGTTTGGGGGCGGAACATTGCTTAAATATATGCCCTGGAATAAGATCTAAACCTAAACAAAGAAGGAATCCCGAAAACCCGTCAGCGGACCAGGCGCCCGCCTGGCCTACCCCAAGCGCCCGCATGCCTTTGATTTCGAAGAACCAAACCTACTATCCAAATGAGCGCCCGCCTGCTAGGCCTCGAGCGCCCGCTCGCTCCTCCGCCTGGAATTCTCCTTTTTGTTCCTTTGAGTATCTCTGCTCCAACAAGTATAGACTAAGTCTTAATGATTAGAAGCAAACAAACGATTTACTCCGTATAAAATATAAATTACAATCATAATATTTGAAACATAAAATAAAGTCATGTTACCTTTTGTATGCAATTAAGTTCTCCAAAAAATGGAATAGTGGAATCTTATTTGCTTATGGTGGAAGTATCTAACATTTTGACATATTTTTATTTATAAGTTGGTGAACCCAATGATATTATATACTCCCTTCGTCCAGGAGTAAGATTCCTATCTCTCATTTGCACGGAGATTAAGAAATGATGGAAGTAAAGTAAGTGTTATGAGTGTAAAAGTAAAGTAGAAGAGAGAATGAGTGAGAGAGAATAGTAAGTTGATGTGTTGTGAGGATAAAAGCAAAGTATGAGAGAGAATGAGTGGAATGAATAGTAAAAATTCCTTGTCATTTTAGGAAAAAGACTCTTACTCTGGGACGTACCAAAATAAAAAGTAGGACTCTTACCCTGGGACGGATGGAGTAAGTACTTACGTTTTTTCTATTCTTGTGTGGAATAACTACAATATAAGGGAGTAGAAGTAGAAGTACATGATAACATGAGTATGATAGTGATTACATTGCAAAAGCTTAATTTCATCTTTGAACTCTTTTTAATAAAACTAATATCATTATTGGTTAAAAAAATAGAAAAAAAATGTGGCAAAATCGTCACCCTACGCTTGTTGGAGTAGTTCCGTTGCCACTTCATTGAAGGTAAAATGATACTCCAAAAAAGAAGATAATAAACTTTGCCAAAACAACACAAGATTCTTTCTAAAATACAAGTTATAATGAGGGACCGCGCCTCTGACTGCAGGGCAATCAAATTTTTTTAATTTATGCAAACTATAGAACCTTGTCTGTTACATGCAAATTATACCTTCCGATTGGCAATCTGATGAGGTGAAGGAGAAACCTTTTCCAAATTCCAGCAACGTCGATGTACCAAGAACTTGGGAGATTTCATTCGAGTTTGGAACTACCGTATTTTGTGGACAGTTCTTGATTTGATTGTCAATGACTCTAACAGTGCTTCGGGGAACGACGTAGGAGTCTTCATTTAAACTGAGTTTGGAACTAGCGCATTTGAATAACTTTTTGCTTGGTTTAACTGTCAATAGCTCAAGCAATACTTCTTGGAAAGGTATCCAAACTTGAGCTGCACAGAGGGATAAAAATAAATAAGAACTGAGCGAAACATGCTTAGGACAGAGCAGTGTGTACATTCAGATTCTGTAGCAAAGATAAGTATTGTGTTCCAGTAAGTATTAACTTCTACAGCTTTGTTTTATACTCCCTCCGTCCCAAAAAAATATTCGTACTTTTTTTGCTGTTATTGTGAAACAACGTTGAGCAATAATTTTAAGTTCATTTAATTGTCCTAATGAACATCTAGAACTTGTTATTGATAGTATTGTTGATGGTGTATCAATATCAAGTTTTAGATTTTCATTAGGACAATTAAATTAAACTAAAATTCTTGCTCAAAGTTCTTCCCAATAACAGCGAAAAAATATGAAGATCATTTTGGGACAGATAGAGTAGTTTCCATCAACAAATAAAAACACAAGGGTCTGAATTTATAACCCAGATTTTGATATATATATATATATATATATATATGTTCTCACGATATTTAGGTTCTCATTTGAGCACCTACCTACCTATATATATATATATATATATATATATATATATATATACTCCCTCCGTCCCACCTCACTTGACACCCATGAGGTGGGAAGGGAACAATAATTAAGGAGAATGAATAAAATAAAGAAAATGTGTGGTAGAAAATGAAGAGAGGGAATGAGTGGGGTAAATAGTAGTGTTGGTTGAATAAATTGAGTGGTGGAAAATGAAGAGAGGGAATGAGTGGTGGGGTAGAGTGAATATAAAATTATAAAAAGTATGCTATTTTGGGAAGTGTCAAGTGAGCTGGGACATCCCAAAATAGAAATAAGTGTCAAGTGAGCTGGGACGGAGGGAGTATGAGCTAAAACCATAAAATCAAATATATTGGCTTGCTATTGTGGAAGTGTTGAAAACAGAATTAAGTGAATTGCACACTCACTTGGGTGATGATAAAATAATCAGAGAGTTACGCCCCCTAAAGAGGAAAGTAATAGAACTAAAACAGCTAACACCTATATTTCAAATATGCTTTTAGGTAATTAAGAGAAACTGATAATTATTAAATCAATGGGAGATTTTTAATATAGACTTAACAATAAACTGCAATCATCGTATCAATGAGGAGTGCTACTTTGATCCTCCTTTTCGACAAAGACACTCTTTTTCAATTACTATCTCTGTCAAAATAAAATTGTTCCATTCTAAATAGGAAATTGATAAAGTCTGAGGTTCCATCCCAAAATCAATTATGGGAGGAGTAGCCCAGGATCTTTATATAGTCAATGCTTGGATAGTTAATTCCCGATGTGGGATAATGTCTCTAACACGCCCCTCACGTGTAGCCGAGCTTTGCCAAAGGCTTACAACGTGGACTTAATCGGGTGACGCGGAGCAACATGGGTGACGCGGAGCAACATCGTGGGCCGTTGGGCCTGCACGTGTAACGGGCCAGCTCTGATACCATGATAAAGTCTGAGGATCCATCCCAAAACCAATTGGCTATGGGAGGAGTAGCCCAGGATCTTTATATAGTCAATGCTTGGCTAGTTAATTCCCGATGTGGGATAATGTCTCTAACAGAAATAATTTAGTGCAACTTCAACAAGGTACACGCAAGTAAAGCATTATTCATAAAAAGTTTGACTAATTGTTTTATGTGTTTTATTTTTATTGAGAATGGAATATGTACTTGCATTTTTGCATAGTGCTCCAAGCAATGTACTCCCTCCGACCCAAAATGATCTTCTCATTTGCCATCTTTCAATGTCCCAAAAAGTTCTTCTTATTTCTATAGTTTAGGCTTAAAGGTGCATAAACAAAACATGACTAGTGAAACAATTGTTCACATTCTTAAAAAGTTTGCATAGTCAAATGAGAAGATCATTTTGGGACGGAGGGAGTACAATGGAATGTCTTGGTTGAAAAGTGAAGGGTGAAACTGTGAATACCTCTCGTCTAAACTAAACTAATGGAGGACTACAAGTTCCCCAACCATTAACATACATACAAAAACAATGGGGTATAATGAATCCCACCACATAGATAAAAATGTATGGAAACTCAAGAAGGCTATTAGTACTACAATCAAAGAATGTGTTGAGGTAAGAAAATAACAGTACCTGATAAGTTTCTCCGGTAACAACATCAGAAAGTGAAGTGAAATAGGGAACATAAGCAAAAGGACGACATCTTGAGCGTATCATTTCAATACCAGCTATGTTCCCATAATCAGCTTTAAGATTCCATGCCATCAGGTAAAAGTTGAATGATTCAGTATCATAACAGCCTAAAATCATAACATCCATGTCATCTGCATAGTTTATAACTTCAATAGCACGTTCCCGGAATCTTTCATCCGTGTGGGGGATTGTTATAGACAATACCTTCGTCCATGAACTTGTGAGCTCAAAATCTTTCATAACCCACACGTCAAGGACATCAGAAAACTTGACCGATATGTAAAGATAACCTCCTGTTGCTCCTAGAAATTTTACATCTTTTCTGATTTTGAACTCTGGGGCCTGAATTGTGCTAAACCGTTCATTTTCCAAGTCAAAGCAATATATTAATACATTCTCTCCTTTAAGAACCATCCAATAAAGAGCACCATTCAAATATGTCCCAATGGAGATGTGAGACCTTACATGGTTATCGAGATGTTCCGGAGGAATAATTTGGGTGTCTCTCCATGTGTATGTGCCAAGCGTGTGGATTTCAACCACAGTGCCCTTACTCCTTCGGTTATGAAATTGGATAACCTTGTATTGCTTGGTAGAGGGACAAAAACCAAACCCGCAAAAGTATCTACTACCCTTAATATCTTTAGGGAAAGGGAGTTTCATGTATTGTCCTATGATCAGATTGCTTACACAATAAGTAATGGGGTTCACATCTTGATCAGCAATTAAAAGAACCAAACCATTACATGATGCAACAGGTCTATATTCACAACCTAAATCATACAGCTCAAGACTTGTCCCTGCTCCAGTACAGGGATAATCCCTAGGAACAGAAATCTCAGCCATGAATAAATAAGACACCGATTCGTAGCCAAGCATGAAAATTTTGGTGGGTAATGCCTTAACACGGAATAGATTAGCTGAAGAGCGATCAGAAATCATACTACACCAAGTTTTGCTCACGCACCTGACTTGGCATATGGTTCTTACAGGAAGTCTTGAGATTATATGCATCCAAACTTCAGAGGGAAGTTCTGGTAAGCTATGCTCACCTTCTACTTGCTCCATACTCTTTTTAATAGCTGTTTCTAATGAGTATGGGAGATAAAAGCTCTAACAGGCAATAACACAAACACCTAACAGGCACTCAAAATCAAAGAGACAAGGTAGACAATAACATGAGCTAAATTTAAAATCCAAAACCTGAGTATATTATCCCGATTTGTGTGCAAAGATCATCCATCCGAAAACCCATGATATGTATCCCCCAATCTTGAAGTTTCAATGATACAGAAGGGAACAAAATCTTCAACACCAAACCAATACTATATAATAACAAAGGGTATTTTTTGGGGGAAATTTCTGTATATTTACTGAAAACAAGGAAAAAAAAAGTGAAGCATCCATCTTCCTGGTTTGGGATAATAACTCAATAAAAACGGAATATTCTATTCCCCGATCTACCGAATTCCATGGACAAATTCCATACAGTTAAATATTCTAACTTGAATAATGATCGCGATTACATCAATTGATACATTCAACGGACGGCTTCTGATTACAAATTGTACTACTCCCCGTATCCATAAACGAGTGTCCATTTTCAAGAAACATTTGTCTCAAAATGAGTGTTTTTTTTAGCATAACTTTGTCCCTAAATGTTTTTTTCAATTTTTTTTTCGCCGGTCTCTTTATACATACGTGCAAAACTAAATGTTTGGAAATGAGATTACAAGCTTATATACAGTGGCGGACCCAGGAATTGTATTCAGTGGGTGCCAAAACAATATTTTATTTAATAAAAATTTTAATTTATAATTCGCTTCAGAAATCGAAAAATCCAACAGAAAGATAAAGAACAATTTTTAGAATATAAGTTTTGTATAAACATATGCTACTTTCTAACCCAAGTTTTTTTATTATTGTAGTAGTTTTTTTTTTTTAATATAGTAACCTTCTGTCATGAAAAAAAATCAAAAAACTAATATTTACATTATTGATGTTTTAATTATTACAATTTTTTAATGAAGCATTTCTTGAATTATTTATCAAATAGATTCATTTTTTATATATGATTCAAATTTATCTTTTATTACAAACAATAAATGATGAAAAAATAATAAATAATAAAGTGGTTGGTGATAAAGGTTTCAAAACAACTTATGATAATTGAAATGGTGATCAAGGTTTCAAGAAATAGAGTGATTATCAAAAGATTGAATCAAAACTTTGGAAAAGAAATGGCTAAAAATGTGGCTGCAGGGAATTGAACGCAGGTCATTCATAGGGAAGGCTAAAAGTCTCACCAACTAATCACAAAAAAGAACCTGTTCTTTTTCCGCACAGTTAAAATATAACCATAACGTACGAGTAAAATTTTAAAAAAATATTAAAAAATATTTTTTAAAATTAAGTGGGTGCCGTCGCACCCACTCGTGTCAACGTGGGTGTAACGAACCCAAAAACCCGTCCCTATTTATTTTATAATTTTGGGAATTTTTATTTGACATTAAATGTGCATTTTATGTGTTGCATCATATTTTATGATTTGCATATCTTAATTGGTTATTTGTGTTATTTACTTAGTTAGTAATAATAAAGGTTAAAGGAGTTAAATAATTAAGTTGAAACTTTAGGGTCCTTTGTGAAATTATAAGTTAAGGGGCTTAAGTGTTAACTTTGAAAGTCCAGTGACCAATTTGTAAAAGTGGGTGAAGATTTTTATAAAAACTTTCCCTTCTCTCTCTTCTTTTTCTTTCTCTGTGTGTTTTCTTCTTCTGCATCTTTCTCCCGTACGTTCTTAGGGTTAAAGATAAAAAGGTAAGTTCAACTCATTTCGATTTAATTCTTTTTATTTACTTACCCGTTTTAAAAAACTAATTATATAAAAATGAGCAGGGCGTCGAGTAGGTCATTTCTATCCGAACAAAACTTATTTCAGTGATACTTTTTCCGAAAATAGGTAAGTTACTAATTCTCCTTTAAATATTAAAATGGTCATATATGCTATACTTGCTACCTGTACTTGTTAATTTTGTGATTTGAATATTATTTATGATACTGTAGTTTTGGGACAAAGGGAGTATTTGGAAAGTTGATGTGGTTATCTAAAGAAGTCATATTTGTGTTGTATAACTCAGTTTGGTTAAGTTATGTTTGATAAGATAGATGTTAATTCGTATTTTTGGGACGGTGAAACGAAAGGAGTAAAATTAGTAAGTTTTATGTCTGGCGGGTGTGTTGGGCGGCCGCACATTTATTTGGAAGATTTTGATCGTGGGACAGAGCATTTTGGACGGCCGCACAGGCTGGTGTGGGCGACCGCCCAGGGTTGCTGGAAAAGTTAAGTGTTCCATTTCAAGTGATTTAAAGTTCAAGTTTGGTCTAGGTCTTAGGTGATATCCTAGAGTACCTAGAGGGTTGTTGTGGAACACCCTAGTGTTTGAAATTGGTTCCTTTGTGAACAAATGTGTTATGGAATGTGAATAAGTGTTACATGGGGTGTTGTTGAACATCTTTTGATGTGTGTTGGATTGGTTCATCTTTGTGATGTGTTTGGCTTGATTCCCTACTTTGGAATCATTGCCACTGGTTTTTGTTTAAGCAATTCATTACTATGCTCGTTTGGAAGTCCAGCTGGTACTTGTTATTGGTGTCGGGACAGTGGTAGGGATTACATCATTGTAAGGCTTCTATCATTGGTTTCCCATTGTTTATGATATCGGGCAGTGGTAGGGATTACAATGGCACACGAGCCAAGTTCATTGTAAGGCTTCTATCATTGGTTTCCCATTTTTAACCCCCTTCCTTAGGCCAAAGGTTGGGCACTTTGGGTTATGACTATGTGTCATTTTCCCCCTCTTGTTGTTGTTGTTATTGTTTGGTTCATGAACCCGTTTCAGCCCTTTGGTGCTGCTCAGTTGATACATCTCTGATGGTTATGTTTGTTTCGAGTACGGGATCCCGGCTTCAGCTAATTATGCTACTCAACTGGTATTCTCATATGGTTATGTTGTTTCGAGAACCTTGGCTCAAAGTATCCACGTATGAGTGTTTATTTCCGCCTTATGTGTTGTATGATGAGTTGGTCGTTATTTCCAACCGATATGGGACGGTTGGCGATAGGGAGCCTCTCATGTTATGTGCTATATGCTATATGATTATTTGTTTATATTGTTTCTTTATGATTATCATATCAGCATGTAACGTAGTTGCATTTTAGTAGATTACTGAAATTCATTCTCACCCCTTATTTGTTTACTGTTTTAGATAAAGGCAAGTCCAGGGAATAGGACACTTGCACGTGAGGACGTCGTGGTGGTAAGAGTTTGGGATATGAGTCTTGTAAAGGCTACATTATGTAATGTATAACTTTTTGGGTAGAGTATCCGTGACTTCATCATCTTTTAAAACTTATATTTTGGAAAATGTTGGTGTTTGTGTATTTGTATAAAAGTCTGTAAGCCTTCGGGCTAAATACTTCCGTTTGTGAAAGTTGTTTGAAAGGTTTGTTTGAAAGTTAAAGGAAGTCTTTGAACTTCAAATGTGGATTTTGTTAAACTTTATGAAAGTACATTTCGAATTTTTTTTCCTAAAATGTTTTATGACGTCTTCCACTCGTGTCCTGAGCGTGGGGTCAAGTAGGACCACGGGTCTGGGGCGCGACAGTGGGTCCGCCCCTGCTTATATACCAATCTTTGCCACCAAAGTGTACAAAAAAGTTGATATTTTCAGATTTCCCTTAAAATAAAATTTGGACACTCATTTAAGGACATAAGTAGTATTTTACAAGATTGAATTGTTAGTTTTATACCCCGATTACTTCGAAAGTCGCTATCCTGAATCATTGGAGTAATCTGACAGCACAAACTAGGCCAAAATTTTGACTTTATGGAAATTATTATGTCTTAAAAAAATATTTTAACTATAGTTAACTAATATAGTAATCGTCATTTTAACTAATATTATTAATAAAAAAAATCTATATGATTACTATTATTATAATAACTATTATAATTAATTAATACTATTGATAGTAATAGTTAATATATACTAATAGCAATGGTTAATCTATATAATAATAATTATTAATATAATTATTATAATAAAATAATATTATTAATAGTAATAGTTAATTGATATAGTAACTATTATGACTACCTAATATTAAAAATTAATAATCTAACTTATATAATAACTATTATAATTAACTAATACTAATACTAATAATGGTAATAGTTAATGTACGTAACTTATTATAGTTAACCAATACTATTAATAGTAAAAATAACTTATAAAGTAACTATTATGGTTAACTAATACTATTAATAGTAATAATTAACTTATATATAGTAACTATTATAGTTAACTAATACTATTAATAGTAATAGTTAACTAATATAGTAACTATTATAGTTAACTAATAATATTAATAGTAATATTTAACTTGTATTGTAACTAATATTGTTAACTAATACTATTAATAGTAATGGTTAACTTATAGAATTAATAGTAATAGTTAACTTATACTATTAATAGTAATAATTAATTCATATAATTACTAATATGATTAACTAATAGTATTAGCTAAGAATGAGAATATCAAAAGTCATTACATTTTAGGATGATGTTGATGTGGCTTCTCCAAATTCAAGCTTTTACTAAAATATGTACACATGTCAAACCCACAACTCTCCTCACCAACTTTAATATATATATATATATATATATAGATTTGTTAGATGGTGTATTTTTAATTAATCTTTGTAGATCTCAATTATTTATTATTTTTGCTAATTTTATTTTAGTTATTTTTTAAAACCAATATCAAAGAATTATATTTCGATGGCGATTGCGCATTAAAAGAATAATGAATCAAAGCACCATACAAATCGGATCTAGCAAACCAATTATTTTATTTTAACAATACGAGTAATGATTACTAACCCTTATAATGCAGTATTACTATTTCTCATACAAAAGGTGGCCCTCTATCGACAGCCACACACAAATAAATCAAAAAAAAAAAAAAAACAAAAAAACTTTTGACTAATACGCATCGCATCCCGTGTCAATAACACAGTGACGTATTGCAAAGGCAATAATATTTTGAAAAGGTGAAGTATGAATAAAAAGAAACGTTAAATTCATTATTGTATTTGTAATTTAATATCAACAACCTTTCCAAGTAATTATTTACACTTTATTTTCTCATTTTTAAGATGTTAGCATTTAACCCTTGGCAAGTTAGCACACACTAAGTGAATACAAATGCATTTATTTTAAGAGCAATGCTAGGGGCACAAAATCTTGCTCACAAAATGAGATATCATATTTTATTTGTTGCATCGATAATGGACCCGCCACACTCTAATTAAAAACACCAATAAAATTATTACACCTAAGATTTTGTGATTTTTTTGTGCCTATAATATTGTTCTTATTTTAATTTTCTTCACTAGAATAATACTATGGGCACAAAATCTTAGGTGTAATAATTCTATTGGTGTTTTCAAGTAGAGTGTGACATGTAAAATTTGTGGGGTCGATTGAGATTTATGAGGATGACAGTGGTGTGCTGTAATGTAATGGAGCCACAAATGGTGGTACCTAAAATTGCAGGGGAAATCTAAGGCTTGGGTTCTTTACGAATTTGGGGGAAGAGATACAACAAGGGAATTAAAGCTAATTATTCCAATTAGAGTAGGAGAGAGACAAACATGGTGGACGATAGACATGGGTGAAGCGGGTACGGATACGGTTACAGTTACGGGTTCCTAAACCTTATAACCATAACCTAAACGTGTATAACACGGGTGCGTGTACGGTTGAGACACGGGTGAAGCGGGTACGGGTCCACGGGTCTGCCTCCTCTTTTTTTTTTTTCTTTCGAATTCTAACTATTAATTGTTAACAGATTTTGTTAAAAATCTAACAAAATCCGTTAGAAATTATTTTTTTTTCCTTTTAGATATAAAAATAAAAATAAAAAAATATGTTAGAATATGTTTAAAATCAATAAAAAGTACTAACAGAATATGTTTAAAATTCTAACATTTTTTTACAGATTATGTTAAAAAATTAACAAATTATGGTAGAAAGTGGTTAACAGTTACGTGTATTTGGGATGAACAAACCGTAACTGAACCTCCCTAGCCACGGTTACGGGTAAACCGGTTAACGGTTCTTCCACGGGTACGGTGACTACAGTTCAAATGCGGGTGCGGTTTGACGAGTCGTCACGGGTGCAGGTAAGGGTTGGCCACGTCTAGTGGAAGACGGTGAGAGTGACGACAATGGAGGTGGTTGCGGGTGGTGGTGGAAGAGGGTGGTGGAATTAGAGATTTTTCTGTTTTTTTAATTTTTCTTTTCATTTGATTTTTTTTTCCAGGTTGAATATGTAAGAAGTTATACATTTGAATTTCTTCCTCCAATTTTTTTTATTGACATGTGACCCCTTTTATAAAAAGTGAGAAATTGTAGAACTATTAACGAAATTATGGCAAAAGAGAAATTTTTGAAGTTCAGGGAAAGAAATGCATTTGTTAAAGGCACTCGTTAAATTTTTCAGCCACTTTGTTAGTTTTCATCAAATTTATTTACCAGATATCCAAAACTTCCCCATTTTGCTACAAACTAACAAATTAAAGATTAAACGTCCAACTAGTGAAACATCAACACTTATACTGCAACTCCCTTGAAACTATGAGGTAGTATGTGCTATTTGCCTCTAAGGGCAACTCCAATGGTGGATATCAAAATCAATTTTTGATACCCATATAATAGTCTTTGCTTCTCCAATGGTAAAAAATAGAGGTATCAAAATGAATATTCAAAAAATAAATTAAAATTTAATATTGGTTGATATTTTGTAAGAGATTGATTTTGTCTAAGAATGAATTTTTATAAATATTTTAATTTAACTTTTAATCAAGAAAATATTTAAATTTTATTGACCATTCATTGAGACGGAGGTCATAATTTTTTGTGTTTTTATATAGATATACATTTACAAAAATTTATTTTTATATAAAATAATTAAAGTAATATAACATTTTAAAAGCTATTTATTATGTTAAAAGTATTACAATGTTAATAAATGTAATCTAACTAGCGAGTAAAAACTTGCCACATGTGAAATATGATTTTTTATTTAAATTTAATTGTTATTATTATTATTATATAATGATTATTTTAAATTATTCATATTTAATTATTACAAATATTTGTAATGGTTATTAAAGTTAACTGTGTGAAAATAAAAATTTGAGTTATTAATTTGATACTCCATTTCAAAACATCTGTCGCTTTAGACTTTTTCACACATATTAAGAAATGTAATTAATGCATGTTAAGAACACCCATTTTGCCCCTAAATAATTTAACTTTCTAGGTGATTAAATGCTTGCATGAGAGATACATTCACCATCATTAATAAATGTATAATTGAGACAAAAGGGTAAAAGTGCATTGATAATAGTAAAACGACATATTTTTTGAAAAACAATTTTACTCATAAAACAACATATAATTTGAAACGGAGGATTACTAGCTATTGGAGATGTTAGTACCTTTGGCTTGATTTTGATAGCTTGAGTAATGGTCCATAGGTGAAATGACGTGATTGGAAAATAATGGGTTATGAAAAAAAAAAAAAAAACTTATTGGGATTCAAATAGACAGCGGGTCCAATGCGTTGAAACATTGTTCTTCATCACCATCAGTTGAAGCTTCATTCTGCTTTCTCCAGTGATCCCTTCGATTACCCTGTTTCTAGTTAAAGAGGGAAGAAATTCGGGTTCAAGAGAATGTATCAGTGGAGGAAATTCGAATTTTTTGAGGAGAAATACGCCGGAAAATGCTCGATTCCCGGTGAGGTCGCCGGCAAAATTGAGTGTTGTTCTAGCGGTAGGGGTAAGATCGTGGTTGGATGCGATGACGGATATGTCAGTCTTCTAGACCGCGGGTTGAAGTTCAATTTTGGATTTCAAGCTCATTCCTCTTCTGTTCTCTGCCTTCAGCAGTTAAAGGTTTCATCTTCACATCAACTCCCCCCCCCCCCCCCTCATTTTCTATATTATGCTGCAATCAATGTATAAGTTTCTAGCATTTTTTTTTTTGTTGTTGTTAAAAATCAACCAATATTGAATGTTTGAAGAATTCTTATTGTCTAAGAAAGTTTGATTTTATGTAGTAGAAACATGTGCAAACAGTTTAGGAACCTTAATTTTTCATCTTGTGAGAGTACTGAGTAATTAAGGTGGATTGATTATACCCAAAATTTTGACAACTTTGAGAGATTGAACAACTGATAAGTCGATTGACAAAAAGCCACACGTGACCACCAGGATCAATGGTAATTCTAATTCAAGTTACTTTTGATTGTTGCGGTTTGTTTACTTTTTCAACCAGTAGATCTTCTTATCATCGTGGTGTACGCGGAAGTAATGACCAGTGGGCAGAAGTGGGGACTTACGGATAAAACTAAGAGCTCCTCCAGCATGAAGCAGTTGGTTCTCTTTACATGATGTTTGAACTCTGAACTAATATCTTTTACATTTGTTCTTTAAAGACATGGAATGGAATGACCATTATAGTGTACCAACGAGCACTAAAAAGAATTATTTCAAAGGTTCGTTTGGATGGTTGCCCTTATATACTGTTTATACTGACAAGTATTATTCCAATGGTTCGTTGGGGGTGGTTTTCAACATTCCCCCTATGTCAGTTAGCACCTCTCTTTTCTGTTTGCCTAAGTTTGAATCTCCTTGGATGGATAGGGTCTCCTTGATCTTGCTTACGTGTTGGACTTAAATTCGGAATATTCATAATCATTTTGTAGTTAAATTTGAAGACACTGAGAGGCTTCTATACTGTTAACACGTGAATTTTTTTTATGTTGAGCTTGTGGATGAGCTGATCATCTCTTTCACAGTGGGTGGAAATTGAATCTGTTTTTTTTTTGTTTGATAATCAGCAACGCAACTTCCTAATAACTGTTGGAGAAGATGAACAGATTTCTCCACAATTATCGGCTGTGTGCTTGAAGATTTTTGACCTTGATAAGATGGAACCAGAGGGTACAAGCACATCGAGTCCTGATTGTATTCAAATATTGCGGATATTCACTAATCAATTTCCTGAAGCAAAGGTACTGCATGTTATACCTGTTTTTGTTTTGTTTAATTCTTTCTTATTCCTCAGTAATTTGTTTGGAAGATTGACTTATTGATCGGCAATCCCCCTTACAAATATTTTAAAAAGTTGATACTTTGCAGATTACATCATTTCTAATTCTAGAGGAAGCTCCACCAATATTGCTCATAGCTATTGGATTGGACAATGGCTGCATTTATTGCATCCACGGAGACATTGCTCGCGAGCGTATCAAACGTTTCACGCTTCAAGTTAACCAAGCAGACAAAGGCCAGTCCACTATAACTGGCATGGGGTTCTGTATTGATGGCCAAGCTCTTCAATTATTTGCAGTTACTCCAACTTTTGTAAGCTTGTTTGACTTGCAGAATCAACCAGCTATTAGGCACACCCTAGATCAGATTGGATGTAGTGTCATTGGAATGAATGATCGCTCGGTATGCCATTCTTCAATTTTGCTTTAGTCTCCTTTCTTTCAGTTGGGTTGCTACGTTTAAGTTGCATACTCCCTCCGTCCCATAATAAGGGGCACAAATTTCCTCTTTGGGTGTCCCACTGAAAAGTCACATTACCCAAAATAGAAACTTTAAAATACTTCTTTATTCAATGGGACCCACTAGGCATACGCACAACAACCATCTACATTCTTTCCCTACTTTCTCTCTCCTACCTAACTTTTCACACTCACAACACCTACTCCACTACTATTATTGTTTAATAAATAAACTATATTCTTAATTCCCGTGCATGGCTTATTTTGTGCCCCTTATTGTGGGTCAGAGGGAGTATTTATCTATCTTTAAGACATATATTTTGCAATTACTGGTAATCAGGAGCTGATTGTTGGTCGACCTGAGGCGGTATATTTCTATGAAGTTGATGGTCGGGGTCCTTGTTGGGCCTTTGAAGGAGAGAAGAAATTCATTGGGTGGTTTCGTGGATACCTTTTATGCGTAATTGCTGATCAAAGAAATGGCGACAATACTTTCAACATTTATGACTTGAAGAACCATTTGATTGCCCATAGTGTTGTGGTTAAAGAAGTCTCTCACATGCTTTGTGAATGGGGAAGCATAATACTGATAATGAACAATAAATCAGCTGTGTGTATTGGAGAGAAAGATATGCAGAGCAAGTTGGATATGCTTTTTAAAAAGAATCTTTATACCGTTGCTATTAATCTTGTTCAAACTCAGCAAGCTGATGCAGCTGCAACGGCTGAAGTGTTAAGAAAGTATGGGGATCATTTATACAGCAAGCAAGAGTTTGATGAAGCTATGGCTCAATACATTCATACCATTGGTCACCTTGAACCTTCTTATGTGATACAGAAGTTTCTAGATGCACAAAGAATTCACAACCTTACCAATTATTTAGAGAAGTTACACGAAAAGGGGCTTGGTTCAAAAGACCATACGACACTTCTTCTAAACTGTTACACCAAGTTGAAGGACGTTGAAAAGCTGACTGCGTTTATAAAAAACGAGGACGGGACGGGAGAGTACAATTTTGATGTTGAAACCGTGATAAGGGTCAGCCGAGCTGCCAACTACCATGAACATGCTATGTATGTTGCCAAGAAGGCTGGGAGGCATGAATGGTACTTGAAGATCTTACTGGAAGACCTGGGTAGATCTGAAGAGGCCTTGGATTATGTTTCTTGTCTCGAACCAAGTCAAGCTGGGGTTACTGTCAAAGAGTATGGCAAGATTCTCCTAGAGCACAAACCCGTGGAAACAGTTGAAATTCTAATGAGGCTTTGCACTGAGGAAGGAGAACCATCTGATAGAGGGACCTTGAATGGTACATATATTCCCATGTTGCCGTCCCCTGTTGATTTCTTAAACATCTTTGTTCATCATCCGCGGTCACTTATGAATTTTCTTGAAAAGTACACTAATAAAGTTAAGGACTCACCTGCACAAGTAGAGATTCACAACACACTGTTGGAGCTTTACTTGTCTACTGATCTGAACTTTCCATCAATGTCACAAGCTAAAGTTGGTGAAAATGGTGATCTCAAAGCAATAGCTTCCATGTCAAGAGCACAGTCGAATGGAAAATTAAATCCTGAACGTAAGGATTTGAATACAGAAAAGGAACGTCAAGAAAGACTTCAAAAGGGGCTTCACTTGCTTAAGAGTGCGTGGCCGTCTGACCAAGAACATCCACTCTACGATGTTGATCTTGCTATAATTCTCTGTGAAATGAATGATTTTAAGGAAGGACTCTTACATCTCTATGAAAAGTTAAAGCTTTATAAAGAAGTGATTGCTTGCTACATGCGGGCACATGACCATGAAGGTTTGATTGCATGCTGCAAGAGACTAGGGGATTCTGGGAATGGTGATGACCATTCTCTTTGGGCATATCTGTTGAAATATTTTGGTGAACTTGGAGAAGAGTGTTCGAAAGAAGTTAAGGATGTTTTGACTTACATAGAAAGAGATGACATCCTGCCTCCTATTATGGTTTTGCAGACTCTGTCTCGAAATCCATGCCTCACCCTCTCTGTCATCAAGGATTATATAGCTAAAAAGTTGGATCAAGAATCAAAGATGATTGAAGAGGACCGACGAATGATTGACAAGTACCAGGTTGGTCTTTGCTTGTCTTAAGATGATATTTATAATGCATGTATCAGTTTCCGCTTATTGAATTTGACAGCGTGTCATGTTTTGCTTTTATTGTTTACCATTCAGAGTAGAAATCCTGCTTTTGGTCAGTTCATTAGTGAGCAATCAAGGAGCACCTTTTATTCTCCTCACTGCATATCTGTTGTTAAGAATAGAGTGGCATAAGAAGAAATCTTATGATTTGCTAGTTGGCTTTCCAGGTCTAATAGGAAACTCTTCTATTTAGTGGCAGAGCCACAGCATCACAAAGGGGATCAGCTAGCCTCCTTTATATCTGGAACATAGGAGATCTACCGCCTTGTAATTATAAAATATATGATCTTTTACTACTAAAAATGATACTCCCTCTGTCCCGGAATGTCGCCTTTTTTGTAAGTTAAAACGAATCAAATTTGAGCAGTAAATTTAGGTCGATTTAATTATCCTAATAAAATTATAGAACTTGTTATTGATACACTATTATAAATACTATCAATAACAATTTCTAAATTTTCATTAGGATAACTAAATTAACCTAAAATTATTGCTCAAAGTTCCTTCGTACTTACGTACAAAAAATGGTGACATTTATTTCAGCACAGAGGGAGTAATATTTATCAATTTTGACCTGTCTGAAAAAAAAAGTTGCACTATGCTGTAATATTTACATCCTCTTGTGTCAAGTTTAGACTGTACCGTGTTAGTTTGTACCTTTATAATATCTTTGACTCCCTTCGATTGGAAGAAATAGTCTGAGTGCAACTCAAGGGAAACATATATAACAGTACGATATTAAGAAGTTGCATCACACTCTTTGTGTTAATAGATTGGTGCATCTCACCATATCACCCTTATGACACGGCGCCATCTGCCCACCGGATGATTTATTCATTTGATGGGGCAATGCTTTAATGCATAGAACTACATTTTGTTTCTTTGAGTTTTGAGCTTCATTCTTCATAGTCTTTTTATTGGGAGGAGTTGATTATAAGAAAAATACTCCCTCTGTCCCGGAATGTTAGTCCCTCTTTTTTTTGTTGTTCTTACGAATGAACTTTGAGAAATAATTTAGGTTACTTTTAGTTATCCTAACGAATACTTACAACTTGTTATTGATACACCATTATAGATACTATCATTACCAATTTTTAGATTCTCATAAAGATAATTAAAATTAGCTTAAATTATTGCTCAAAGTTTATTCTTAGTAACAACTAACAACGAAAAAAGGACTAACTTTCCAAGATAGAGGGAGTATAAGACTATACATATTGAATAACCTTTCTCCAGAATGTGATGCCATCATATAAACTAGGTTATGTCTTCCCTTCGTGGTCTAACTGGCTGAAGTTTAGACTCTTGATCCTCTTGATTGATTTTAAAGATTCTCTTTCTGTCCCTGAAAAGGTAGAAATGTTATAATTTCTATGCTTTTGATATCATGCATCTCACTGACAAAAAGGAGAATCTCACTACCAACCAAATTCTTGCAAAAGAAGATAAGAGTTTCTTACCCTTTTTCCAACTAAATTGACAGGAAGAGACATGGGCAATGAGAAAAGAAATCCAGGATCTTAAAACGAATGCCAGAATCTTTCAGCTGAGTAAGTGCACTGCATGCACGTTCACCCTCGATCTCCCTGCTGTTCACTTCATGTGTATGCACTCGTTCCATCAGCGTTGCCTGGGTGACAATGAAAAAGAATGTCCTGAATGTGCTCCCGAGTACAGGTCTGTTCTTGAAATGAAGAAAAGCTTGGAGCAGAATTCCAAGACCCAAGATCAATTCTTCCAACAAGTTAAAAGTTCAAAGGATGGGTTTTCTGTGATTGCCCAGTACTTTGGAAAGGGTATTATTAGCAAAACTACCATTGGACCTGCTGGCACTCTTAAATCCAGCAGTGACTTCTAATATGTTGTGCCTTGCTCGTTAAACCCTGCTGCGAATCATATTCAAAGATGAGCATCAGAAAGTTAAGAACATGACGGTTCCTTTTTCTTCTTCCACATTTTAAAGAAATTTTGTGTATATGATTCGGTGAAATAATTTTTGATGTTATTATTGTATCGTGTGTTCATTTTGACTTTCGCAGTGTGTAGCTGGTATGTTTTTTTGTAAGGATTTTCCAATACACTGATTGTGTTTTGTTGCTGTGACTTTGTTTTGGTCTGTTTCAGATGATAGGGTCACAGGTGTGATTTTTTTCGCTTATATATGAATTAGTCTTCATCTATCTCCATTTATCACTTAATCCAGGTATGTTTTTGTAATCAATCCTGTATTTCTTTTATAAAACCGTGCCAGATCACTGTCAGCTCGAGTTCTGAGATACTGAGTTTCATTGGAGAAGTGATGGGCTCGGGAAAAGCTGAGTTCTGCTCAACCAATACTGGTATAAGCTTAGTTTACTATCCATTATCACTCGATCTATGATTAATGGAGTAGGATATTTTTTTGTATGATTAATCTTCAAAGTTTAGTGTGTTGTCGTCCATCAAAACAGCATGTTCCTGGTGATGAGTGAGGCGATTATGACAGCAACTGATTAATAATTAGACTTTGATCTTGAGAAATTCATTCGGTAAATACAATTGCTTATTTTAGTCATGTACTTTCCTTATGCTTAAATACTGTAAGTGCTACATATGTCATGTGTGGTCAAGACAACAAATTTATTACAAGACTTGTTGTGTCGATATATCTGCTACGAAGATGATACCACGTCATTTGGTGGAACATCTGGCAGTGATTAACTGGGCCTGAGGTAGACCCCACCCACATAGGTCGTGATTTTTGCCAAATACGTAGAATAGAAGCAGAATGTGGAAGCAGCAGTTCCAAATCCGTATGTATATAAAATCTTATGTTCCAACTGCTTTGTATATAGATATATCAGACAAGGGTTGACCCATAGTTAGGGCTGAAGTAAAGCATGGTTTAGTGGAAGAACATGTTTCCATGTGAGAGGTCTTTGTTTAATTCTATGACGATGATCAAATTCTGATATTTGAACATTCTTTATTTTTCAGTTGGTGATGAGAAAATTCTGTTCCGTATAATCCGATTCAAGCAATTGAACCAACAAGTCAAGTAGAAAGTGTTAAGTTCAGATCTGACTATTGGTTTCATTCTACAACTAATTTCGGCCGTTTGGCTCGTTAAAACCTTGACAACTCGTTAAAACTTGAATTTATATTAAGTTTTATAATTTAAATTTTATTAGGATAATTAAAATCCATCTAAATATATTGCTCAAAGTTATTTCATATTAACCTAAAAAAAAATTGCAATATTTATTCCGAGATATAGGTAGTAAAACACAGTCCACACAATACATTGATAACTCGCTGTGACAATTATTTTGACATAAAGGGATTGTTTTTATTTAATTATTGTCATCTCAAATCAAATACTCCATTCATTCGTTCCATATTAAATGACACAACAAATGACTTGTACCGTTGTACGTCAATAATACTAGGATTGTTTTCTTGTACTGTATTTATTTGCGCATTACTTTACAATGATGAAATGAAATTGTATCAAAAGTTTTTTCTTATTTAGAAACACATTAATTACATCCGGATGAATTAATAAGGAAATACAATATTTATTTTGCAATGAAAGAGAAGATTCTGTGGAAAATGTGATGTGGCCGAGAATTAAAATAGGTCAAAGGGTTAAAATAATGAAAGGCAAAGTTTAGGGGAACTATGGAAAAAGTGAAGTGGGACCCACATGTCGATTCTGTGTGTGCGCTCAAGTGAGTGAACAAAGCTTCCTTTCGGTACAAAGAACCCACTCGCCCACCTCTCTTACCTTCTCTCTCTCACACACGAACACGCACACGCACTTGGAAGCATATCGTCATCAACAAATGTTGAAAAATCAGTACCTAATCACACATTTTCTCACACGTAAGTCAGTTAATTGCTTACATAATTACTATTCAGCTTCATTCTCACTGTTTTTGGAGTTTTCCCCTATTTTTTTTTTTTTGCTGTTTTCAGTCAGATTTGATTGTGAATTTCGACCTAACCACCGCGTGTATTGTGATTTGTTAAGGTTGAGATATTTTGAGTACAGATTTGGGAAATGAGCAAAGAACGGCCACCGGAGCCTCTTGATTTCTTCATTTGGACTGTTGAGGTTCTTTTCTCTTTATAATTGTCTTGTTTTTGTATTTATAGATCTTGTTTGTGTGCCTTGTGCTTCATGGATTGAAACTTTGGATTATCATTTCACACCTTTCAATAATTCTTTGTTTTTAGTTTTCTAGTGAAAAGTTGATTTCCTTTTTCATGATTGGGGATATGCTAATTTTGGCTTTTATGTTGTTGTAATTTTCTGATTATGTTAATATTTTGGTTGCTGCTGCTATATTAGCGTCGTCGTTGAATCAACCAATTTGGTAGCTGAGAACTTATGGAAAGGAAATATTGTGAGAGTTTAGTCCATGGTTGGATCAATATGTGCAAACAATTTTCCCTGTTTGGCGATATTAGTTTATGGAGCTTTTTGGCTGTTTGTGTTGCTGAGTATGAGATATCATTTTCTTCTTCCATCCTGAACTGATATTGTTTGTTGTTCATTACAATATAAGAAACAACGACACTCATTGTGGTATGGAGATAGTATGATTCACCAATTTGTATGACTTCAAATTCCATAAAACGTTTAGGCTAAGAGAGGGACTATTTCTAAAGAAAATGCTCATCATTTATGTTTGGGGAGAGAAAGAGTTTTTTTTGGGGGGGGGTCTGCGAGGAATTTTCTTTTTGTTGTTTTAGCCTGTAGAAATTAGCAACATCTAAGTTTGGCCATGTAATTGGACAAGTGTAACATTCCCCCATTTGACCATGGACTCGTTAGGACTCGCCTAAAAAGTAAGGTTAATCATAACCCTAAGGGCTCGTTTGGTGGCCCGTTAGGGATAAATCTTATTATTAATTCGCGTATTATTAATACGCTGGTAATTAATCATCTGTACTAATAATCACTAAAACAAAAAGAGGCATTTTGGGAGCTTCAGGATTATGGTGTAGGATTTCTTAAAAATTTCCTATAATACCCCCAAACCATTAACAGCAATCAACTCCAATGAGGCTACGCCTACTCTAGACCAGGAAAAAAAATGTTTTTTTTCTTTGCAAATTGCGTTTGATATCCAATTGATTTTTGATGACCTTTTATCCTCATATAAAAAGAAATCTATTGTTTGTTCCCATCCCATCTGGACAAAGCTCCTCATCTTCATGAATCTCATCACAAATTCACAACAGAAATTGCTCCGAAGACCCATCAGAATTCATAGTCTGTGATAAAAGGAAGAAGAGAGATGTGATAAATAAAAAGTAGAAAGGATACTCAGCAATGTGATTGAAAATTCTTGGAGGAACTTCTGTATCACTTTGAGAGATAAAGGAGTATTGAAATTAAATATTTTTATTGGTTCCTTGAAAAACGCGCAAGGGTAGATTTGGAGATAAGTATTGACCAGCGTGTTTTTTTCCGGGTGATTAATAATACCACCCTCTAGTCAGGTGTAAATAATACGGAGGTTAGGGCCTTATTCGGGAAATACATATTATTAACCCGGATCTTAAAATCTTACCAAACAATTAAATTAGTATTGTTTATCATGTCGGGCCTTTTTACCGGCATACCAAACGGCCCCCAAGAGTTTGCCACCAGCAAAAATACTAAACCTGTATCAAAAAATTGATTTGTATTCTTAAGTCTGACATGCACCGACATCTTATTCTTCCAATGTCTTAAATTGCTTCATTATCGTTGAGAATAATGGTTACCTTACAAAAAATGCAAAAGACTCGCGTTCCTATGCTTAATTTATAGTGGTTTGTGTCATAGGACTTGTAATTTAGTAATTTACAAATTTGTCAAGAAGCAGCTAATCATGAGTCTTATCATCCAGACTCAAATGAAGGTGATCAATTTAACTAAGTTTGAAAACCAAGTATTCCATCAGCTGAATGAGAAGGTAGAACAAAAATTCATGTCAGCAACATGTTCTTAATAGAAGGAAGCAGTCCATCTTTAGATTGACTTACCTGGTTGTTCTGTTGATATAATGTTTTAATTCTAAATCTTTCCATAAAAATTTATTAAGATTAACAAGCTTCCATGCATCACTTAAGCACCAAATGAAACCCCACAAGGGTCAACTTTAAATCTATAGTGGAAGATGTCATTATGATTGCTTTGGGCGCTGCTAGGGAATAAGTCCTCTAGCTAACATGAATAGTTAACCTCAAGGTTTGAACAGTTGACGTCTTTGTATTATCTTTATCTGAGTAAATTTACTTTTTATAAGTGGGTTATGAAGAAGATCGATTAACTTAAAGGGAAAAAATACTGCTTATTTAACTTGTATGTCTCCCTTTTGTACGGATGCCTAATTTTAATCAAGTAAGCTGAGTCAAAATTGATTGAAACTCAATTTTGAGGCGTTAGATCCCAGAATCTTTACTCTTAAAGCGCTTCTACCTAGCTTTATCTACTTGTCTCCTTAATGAATCAAATGAACTAACTATACAAATGTTTATCTGATTTAGACTTTGCGTGCTTGTTTTCTTCCAGGATGTTGGATTGTGGTTGGAAGAGATAAATCTCGGTGGCTATCGTCAAATCTTTAAAGAAAATGGTGTTAATGGAGAATATTTGGAAGGTATGTCCATGTTTACGACCGAGCAAATACTACGGTTTATAAGGCGGTGTCACATGAAGTGGGGTGACTTTATTACACTTTGCAAAGAACTCAGGCGAATTAAAGGTTCTCTCTCTCTCTCACACACACACACACAAACACACTCTCTCTTGTGAATATATATCTGCTATTGTTCATTAGTTTCCTGGTATCTAGTCCTTTGTTATATTTAAATGTACTCACTTGTGCAAAGATAGTTATAATTTGATATCAAGATATATCTATGCTGATGTTTTCTTCTCTAACTGTATCATAATGATCTTTCAGTCGCTTCTTCAGGATGAACTAATCAGACTATATATAAAGTTAGAACATGTTGATTTTTCTAATCGCTTATCTTTTTCCAGTTAAACCTTTGACCATAACTTACATCATTTCAAAATGAATGATTTTTTTGCTTATTTTTGGTTCATTATGACTCTTAAGGGTTTGAAAATTCCTTGTGTTTCTGTTCTAGCTTTCTATCCAAACCCCATTTAAGCAAAGATCACTTGACTTCAAATGAATTTCGTTTCATTTACTTTAGGGGTAGTAAGGGCCATTCTGAAACAATCGTGCCTCATGATCGGGGTGTGTACCATGTTAGCATTCATTTGAACTAGTATTGACATTAAGGAAAATACAAGGTTAGAGACGGGAGCCATAAGAGAGAGACTTGAACAGCATATGAATGCTAAAGACGATGGAGCTTGTTCTATGGGGCCTTATCATTACACTAACAAAAGACAATGACATGATTTTGTCTCACCTTATGGTAACAAAGGCTGTCCCATCTAATTCACATGTAATATGTAAAATGCTTTGATATAGTAGTTGTTGATACATATTACTCGCTCCATCAAAAAATTAGTGTACACTTAAAAAAGTCCCCAAATGAGTTCCCATCTTTCAAAAGCTGTTGTCCCAAAAGAAGTGACCTTTTTACATAAAGTTACTGAATTCATCTTCGTCAACTACCACATCCTAGTGTGCATTTCCGCTGCTATAATGCAGATAGTGAGGGTAACTACATATGTACATGTGCTACTCTATCCGTCCCTAAATGAATGTCCATTTTTAAGTTTGATGGACATTTAAAGTTGGGTTACGAGCACTTTTAGTAGTACAAGTACATAAACACCATTAATGATGTCCGTAGTTTGCGAATCTTGCCCTTTGCTTCAACTGATGAAATCATTCTCCTCATCTTGCCAAAAATGCTGCAATAATCGGTACAGAGTCTTGTTCATGCATAATTAAGCATTAGCTCGTGATATCACAACCCCCCCCCCCCACCACCACACACACACACACCGCGTCAGAAAATGATTTTCATATTTGACTATTCAAAGTTTTTAGTAATTAAATCTACCACCCACAGCATGTTGCTGAATTTGGTAAGTTGTGTGGATGTATGGGGAACGATGTATCATCACATGGCATGTGTATCTAGACTTGTGTGGGTGCCCTCATAGACTCTCCCCTGCCTTCCCCCTGGGGTAGGATATTATGGAAAGAATTGGGTTAGAGTTTAGCTGTTATTCTGTGATGAGATTTCGTTCCATGACTGTGTTACCTCAGTTATTTGATGGATGACCATTAATAAAATTCTTGATGGGCAAAAGTTACTTTGCTCCGTCATGGTTGAAATAGCATTACTAGGCCATGTTTAATTTCGATTTCCGATGCAGTATACCACTAACAAATACTGTATGTCTTTCTATAATTTAATCCAAATTCCAAGCACGATCTAAGAAAGTTGGCTTCATGATCCCTGCCTTGTCTCAGAAATGGAGTTCTGGAAGTAATTATTTGGTTAACAAGTTCATTTACACATCCGTTTTTCACTTTGTATATATGCTTATTCTAGTTAAGACACAACTTTGAGACCAGATTGCAGATCTAAAAAGTAAAAAACCAGGTTTCTCAAATTTTAGTTTGGGTGTATTCTGACTGCATGTGTTTGTTTAGTGGCATGTCTGAAGGGAGATCAAAAAGTACACCGGCCATGGTGGGCCCCATCCTGCCTCTCAGTAGTCTTTGTGAAGGCGGCGAAGCGTAACAGGCAGTCTCGAGTAGTTTCCTTGAAGCTGGAACCTTGACAGGGGGAAAAAATGTGGTCGGCAATGGGAATTATGTACCAAACATCTTCAATTCTAATCTATATGTACAGCAGTTTCTGTGTGCCACCTCGTGTATCATTTGGTAGTACTGGAATCGGGGTGGTGGATATTTGGTACATCATGCCTACCTACCCTCCACCACTTTTCCCAGTGAATATACGGTCTGTCCTATATGTATTTCTCTTTTCGCCTTGGTAGAAAACAAAACGAGTAGAAAAGAACTTTCTTTTTCTATTTCCTCCGTTGGCTTTTTGTCTTGAAATATGGCTTGGAGGCGCTGTTGCTTTGTTCTTCTCTGGAGAACTTCCATCCATGTATGTCCAAGCCCTCTTGATATATTTATTTTTGTTAGTTTTTATATTTGTCTTGTTGATCCAATATACTCCGGTATTTATGAGAAAGAATATGACAATGTTGAATGGTATGTATGATCCTGGAGTGGTACGTAGTACCCCTCCAGGATATTTGTCCATTTTTGATGCATTCCTCGAGTTGATCATGTTGGATGCGATTACGAACGTATGGTGAACATTTTGGAACTGACTTTGATCCAAGGGACTTTATTATTTGCTATATTTTCCCGCAACATATACTACTTCCGTTTCAAAATGAACGTCAAAAGATTTTAAATTTGCTCAATTGTTTTTCTTTTTAATATTCATTTGAGATGGATGGGATACAAAACAGGCATAGAATTAGAGAATCACATGTGATGTGCCTTGTGAATTGAGTGGATTGTCGAACTTGGGAGGAAAGGGATCCGAACCTGAAACCTGAAGGAAGCCTCAAACTCTTACCACTCGGCCAGAAGTCCTTGGATATTTTTGTAGTAAGTTAATGCAACTGTTATGTATGTATTCGGACTGTGAATCAGGAGGTCCCATTGAGTCAATGGCATTGACTTGTTAAGCAGCTAGAAGGATAGGATTTTTGATTTTCCTCATCCAACACAACACAGATCACCTCATGTGGGCTCCACAGTCTTACACCTCTTCAAAATATTTGTGGCTTACGTTCTTGTAAACAGATATTCAACTGCCAGATGGAAACAAGAATCAAAAATGGAAATCAGTATCCAATCCACAAGCCAATCAGAGAGCGCTGAAGTGGACAAATACCAATCCACAAATCTTCACAACTTTCATATATAAACACTTCACCCCCTTCAGTTAACTTCATCAGACTTCTTCAAGCATCTCCATCTCCAAACTAGCTAGAAGCCTCTTCATTTACCATGGCAACCACCGGAATTCAGCACTCTGCTTTCGCGGGTCAGGCGGTGTTGACCCCACAGAAGCAGCTCGCCAAGAAAACCGGACGGCTCGGAGGAAGCCGCATCGTCATGAGGCGTACCGTTAAAAGCGCTCCACAAAGCATCTGGTAAATCTCACAAGTCACAACTATTAAATTGTTTTTATTACAGTGCAATTTTATCATGTTACAAAAGATTCCTATACTCCTAGTCATACAATTGTGTGTCTCGAAATAAGTGTCACTTTTTGGAAATGCTGACTAAGTTAACTTTATACAGGTATGGCCCAGACAGGCCCAAGTACTTGGGCCCATTCTCCGAGCAAACCCCATCATACTTGACTGGTGAATTCCCCGGTGACTACGGATGGGACACTGCTGGGCTATCAGCTGACCCCGAGACATTTGCCAAGAACCGTGAACTCGAGGTGATCCACTCCCGATGGGCCATGCTCGGTGCCTTAGGCTGTGTCTTCCCCGAGCTCCTTTCCAAGAACGGAGTCAAATTCGGTGAGGCCGTTTGGTTCAAGGCCGGATCCCAAATCTTCTCAGAAGGTGGGCTAGACTACCTAGGCAACCCCAACCTTATCCATGCCCAAAGCATCCTCGCAATCTGGGCCTCCCAAGTTGTTCTAATGGGCTTGATTGAAGGGTACAGAGTGGGTGGAGGCCCATTGGGTGAAGGACTGGACCAGATCTACCCGGGCGGGTCATTTGACCCATTGGGCCTTGCCGATGACCCGGAAGCGTTTGCGGAGTTGAAGGTGAAGGAGCTGAAGAATGGAAGATTGGCTATGTTCTCAATGTTTGGATTCTTTGTTCAGGCGATCGTGACCGGAAAAGGACCGATTGAGAACCTTTTCGACCACCTCGCTGACCCGGTAGCCAACAATGCATGGGCCTACGCCACCAACTTTGTGCCCGGAAAGTGAGAGTACCCATCCTCATTCAGATGTAACATATAAACTCTTCTGAACTCTTGTGTTTAGTGCGCTATTCACGAATACTATCGCTTCCGTGCTGCGTCAAGATGTTGATGTAATATAGAAGCAGAAGCTGTTTTATTGAACTATTTTGCTACTCATCAGCTCCATCATCTTTCTAATATGTTGTGCTGCATTTTGTTTGATGTTTTTGAATTAATATTCATTTTTGTTCTTAATCAGTCAAATAATATTGTAACAAGAGTTAGCATCCGCCCTAATTTTGAAACGTGGTATGTGGGACTATATCATCTTTAGACTACTCCTATGTCATTGCCACCTAAATATTCTTTTAATCACCCATAAAGTGCCCATACAAAACATGACTAGTGAATCAAGTGTTCATATCCTTAAAAAATTCGAATAATCAAATGTGAAAATTATTTTGGGGCGGAGGGAGTTCTATAACTAAAAAGATATCTTCCCGTAATATCTATTTCAATGTTCATATTCAGCAATAAAAATGATATTTATTCTGTACCATTTAATCTTATAATTTATTTTTCTAAATAATAAGAAAAATTGGCTTTGGCCCTTATAATGTCTAATTTACATTGTAAAAAACAGTACCAATGATATGGTATAAAATTAATTTTTTCAAACTGTTAAAGAAAAACTGATTATAAGAATTACTCTATCGAGTCAGCGTTAATATAGTTAAATTATCATAAGATTTTATTTAAAAAATATTATTCAGTTATATAAATCCGGCTTGAATTGTAGCATATAAACTTGTGCATGCTTCTACATTGATATTTCGCTTCGTATACTGATAGAACTTTCAAATCGTCAACATTGATATTTCGGTTCGTATACTGATAAAACTTTCAAATCGTCAACGTTGAGGATACTTGAATAAAAATATTAAAGTAATTACACTCTTAGTCCACAGTCCCATTTTAATTTTATATTCAACACATTTTGAGAATTATTATTGCTACACCACTTGACAATTTATCAATCACTATTTTGAAATTTTATTATAATAAATATTAAATATTAAATTAATAATTTGAAGTAGAAGAAGAAGAAGAAAACAACCCTAGGAGGCGGTTAAGGTTTATAACAGTCAGCCGTACGAGAAAACAAGAAAGACGAAACCAATCTCAATCTCTCTCTCTCTCTCTCTCTCTCTCTCTCCCCGTGCTGGGTTGCCTTGCCGCGGCCTTCCAATGTCCACGTTGTTCCTCCCCCTCCCAATCAATGCAGCCTCCTCATTATTCCCGATTCAGAAAAGATCATCATCCTCCTCGTCAATCCCCAATTTCTTCAACGATTCCACCACATGAACTCTCACTCTTTAATCGCCGGCGGAAATGGTAAACCCCCTCAAACCCAATTCTCTCATTTCCATCCCTAGAAATTTGGGCTCAATTTCTTCTTTCCCCCAATTTTCATCAAATCTTTATCAACAATCTCAATCCCAATCCCGACCCACACCCTCCCATGGACGATTACCCAACTTGGTCGACTCAGTTTGTAAAATCTTGAACGACCCTCTCTGGTTCAAGAATTTGGAGCTTAAGCATATGAGCCCTAAGCTTAAACCTCATCACGTTGTCAAGATTATTGATACCCATCATCATACTGAATCACTTGTTAAGTTCTTTTACTGGGTTTCTAAGAGTGATTTTTACAAGCATGATATAGGTTGCTTTATTGCTATGCTTGATAGGCTTATTCGTGACCGTCTCTTGGGTCCTGCTGATCACATTAGGATTCTCATGGTGAAAACTTGCAAGAATGAGGAGGAATTGAGTCGGGTTGTTGATTACTTGACTGGGATTAGCAAGAAGAATTTTGGGTATAGTTTGTATAGCTGCAATACATTGTTGATTCAATTGGGTAGGTTTCAGATGGTTGGTGTTGCCCGAGATGTTTATACACAGTTCCTGAATAGTGGGGTGAAGCCTAGTTTATTGACATTCAACACTATGATTAATATATTCTGTAAGAAAGGGATGGTTAAGGAGGCGGAAGCGGTTCTTAGTCAGATGTTTCAGTATGATTTGAACCCGGATGCGTTTACTTATACATCTTTGATTCTTGGGCATTGCAGGAAGAGGAATTTAGATGCTGCATTTGGGGTGTTTGATAGGATGAAGAAGGAAGGTTGTGATCCGAGCGCTGCGACCTATTCCACTCTTATTAACGGGCTTTGCAACGAAGGAAGGGTGGATGAGGCACTGAAAATGTTGGAGGGAATGTTTGAGAAAGACATTGAACCCACAATTTATACATATACTGTTCCAATTACCTCTTTGTCTGCGAAAGGGCGTGTGAAGGAGGCCATGGATCTTCTGATAAGCATGAGGAAGAGGGGTTGTTCACCAAATGTGCAAACTTACACAGCTCTGATAAGTGGGTTGTCTCAATCATGGAATTTTGAGATGGCTGTGGGGTTTTATCACAAGATGTTGAAGGATGGTTTGGTTCCCAATATAGTCACTTATAATGCTTTGATTCATGAATTATGTGTTAGAGAAAGATTCGATACTGCTCTAAAGATTTTTGATTGGATTGAGGGGTATGATAACTTGCCTAATACGGAGACCTACAATGAAGTAATGAGGGCATTGTGCATACTTGGGGATATTGACAGAGCCATGATTCTTTTTAACAAAATGCTAAAGGTGCGTCCTCGTCCTACTCTGGTTACATATAATACACTCATTAATGGATTCCTCACACAAGGTATGCTAGAGAATGCCTTGAGATTGTTGGATTTGATGAAGGAGACTGGATACACACCAGATGAATGGACTTATGCAGAACTTGTTTCAGGGTTTTGCAAAGCTGGAAAACTTGAGTTAGCTTCTAACTTCTTTAGTGAAATGTTGGAGCGAGGCTTAAGCCCAAACCAGGTCATATATACTACTTTGATAGATGGTCACAGCAAGGAAGGGAAAGTAGATGCCGCATTGACATTACTGGAGAAGATGGAGGCATGTGGTTGCAGTCCAGGAATTGTAGCTTACAATGCCATTGTTAATGGTTTGGCCAAAGCGAAAAGGTCATTCGAAGCACAGAAACTGTGTGTAAAGATGGTAGAAAGAGGCTTAGAACCAAATGTTATTACATATTCTACTTTGATTGATGGGTTATGTCGGAATGGTGAGACTATTCACGCCTTGAAGATTTTTCATGAAATGAAGGAAAAGAATTGTAGTCCTAATTTGTACAGTTATAGCTCTCTCATACACGGGTTATGTCTGGAAGGCCAGGCTGATGATGCAGATTTGTTGCTAGCAGAAATGGAAAGTAGAGGAATAACTCCTGATCACGTGACATATACTTCATTAATTGATGGATTTGTAAAACTGGATAGGTTAGATCATGCATTTTCACTTCTTAAACGGATGGTTGATAGCAACTGCGAACCCAACTATAGGACTTTTAGTATATTGGTCAAAGGTTTGCAAAAGGAATGCCAGTTACCCATGAAAGAAGTCCCTGTTGAACATGAAGTGGCAGACAGCTGCAGCCCTGATGTGAAAGATGCTAATTTTGGTAATGTGTTAGTGAGAATGTCCAAGAACGGATGTGAACCTTCTATTGACACTTACAGCACCATTATTGTTGGTCTCTGTAGAGAAGGGAAAACATTTGAGGCAATGCAGTTGGTCAAAGACATGGAAGACAGAGGCTTTTCTCCTAATAAAGCTATCTACTGCACACTCATAGCTGCTCACTGTAAGAATTTGAATGTGGACTCTGCTTTAGAATTATTTTCTTGGATGATATTGAGAGGCTTTAAGCCTCGTTTAATAGAATATAAAGCACTTATTTGTGCTCTCTGTAAAGCGAGTCAGGTAGGGAAAGCTCTAACTTTGTTTGAGGACATGCTTGAGGAACAATGGAGTAATGATCAGATTGTTTGGACAATCTTACTTGACGGATTGCTCAATGAGGGGGAAGTAGACACTTGCATGAAGCTTCTTCATATAATGGAATCTAAGAATCGCACTCCTGATATTCAGTCATATTTATTACTGGAAAGGGAATTATCAAAGGCTGACAGAAATTTTGATAGCAATCAGGTTGATGATAAATTAAGGCTTCTAAGAGAGAGAATACAGCAGCTTGAGGTTTCCATAAAATAGGAAAGCATATAAAACATGGTCTTTTCTCCGTGGAATCTGATGACCTCAATTTTATGGCATCAGAAATCTATTGCTGTGATGACATTGCGTCCCTCCTGTATTAGCCTAAGCTGCAACCTCTTTGCATTTGTGGAGCAGAACGGGTAAGCAGAATCTCTTTATGATGCTTGTAGCTCTGTTAAAGGAAGATGACCTTAAATCTCATTGAATTATTTATACAGATTCTCTTGATGTAAAATACATCAAACTCTCTGTAGCTGATTGGTTGATGCCATAATAACATTATACACGAGCTTTTAGCTTAGTAATTGAAATTGATTATGTTCAGGTAAATTAAGCTCTTTTAACTGGCTTGTTTTTAAACGGATTATACTCCCTAGGTTTGTTGGTAATTTTGTTTTTTGTCAAGAATCGATGTTGTAAGCTACTTATAAACGTTGTTATGATGCTATAGAATTAAGATTAGCAGTGGCTTGAACAATGTAGTTTTCAGGTAGCACTTGCTAGCCTAAAGCTGGTAGGTTGTAAATTTAGATACATTTAACCACTATGGCATGCTTGACGTCTTATATTATCACAATCCAGAATATAAGACAAAAAGGCTGGAAGAAGGGGAAGGACTCCTTTCTGGCTCAGAGGATGTTTTTCTTTCCAGAGGATATGATGGCGCAATCTCAAAGTGGAATACAATCGTGTGTAGCTTACCCCCCAAGTGATTGAGACAAAGGTTAAGTCGCATGAAGTTTCATACATCACTTATAGACACATGAGTAACATAATACTCCCTCTGTCCCGGAAAGTTAGTCCCATTTGACTTTTAATGGTCAACCCAAATGAACTTAGACCAAATATTATTGTCAATCTAATCAACCTAGTGAAATTCTAAAAATTGCAAATGATAAACCACTTAATGATTTATCGATAATAGTTTTTTGAATTTCATCGGGATAGTTAGATTGACATTAGTGTTTTGTCAAAGTTCCATTGGATTGACCATTAAAAGTCAAATGGACTAACTTTCTGGGACAAAGGGTTTATATATATTTTTATACACATATAGCATATATGCATTTTGTGCGCGTGTGTTTGCATGGATATTCCTATTTAATACTCCCTCCGTCCCAAAGTGATCTTCCCAATTGACTATTCAATCTTTTTAAGAATATGAACACTTGCTTCACTATCATGTTTTGTTTATGCACTTTTAAGCCCAAATTGTAGAAATGGGAAGAACTTTATGAGACAATGAAAATGTCAAATGGGAAGATCATTTTGGGATGGAGGGAGTATTAATGAAGCTATACCACGACTATATTGGAAACTGGAAAAACCTTTTCTACCTGCCCAGGTACTGGATATTTGACCTTAAAGTAGCATGTGTAGGGTAAAAGGAGATATAGATGTGCATTTGGCTCAATTGGCTTACTAGTCCTGTCACCAGTTTCCCTTGAGTAAACTATATTTAGTTGGGTTGGGGTTATCCGCGTGAAATAATTATGTTGTAAATTTTAGATCTAGGTTTTGCCTATCAGTTAGGTTGGCTCTTGATGCAATATCAACTGTTCCGTATGTTTTTTTTTAGGTTTCTCTTGAATCAAATTTACAAAACTGTCTTGGATTTTTGTAGGATCAATGATGCGGCAACGGGATGTCACATGTGCCTATCAACTTTCCAATAACCAATGAAATTAACTGGAAGGTACTATAATATATATGTGTGTGTGTGTGTGTGTGTGTGAAAGACTTACCTGTTCGCTACAACTATACTCCCTCCGTCCCAAAACGATCTTCCTACTTTTTTCGCTGTTATTGCAAAAGAATTTTGAGCGATGATTTTAGGTTGATTTGATTGTCCTAATGAAAATCTAAAACTTGTTATTGATAGTATTGTTGATGGTGTATCAAGAACAAATTTTAGATATTCATTAGTATAATTAAATCACCTTAAAATTATTGCTCAAAGTTCATTCGTAGTAATGTAGAAAAAAGTATGAAGATCTTTTTGGGGACGGAGGTAGTATTATTTTGCAGATAAGTTCTCTCTTCCCCCCCCCCCCCCCCCCCCCCCCCTCTCCCCCAACACACACAGACAGACACACTCACCCTATTCCTCTTTTACTGGCATATCTTCAAAATGTTTTGCTTAATTTTGGTAATTTCTTGTTAGATTCACCTCCCCCCCCCCCTCCCCTCCCCTCCCTCCTGGGCCACTTAACATAGCATATCTTCAGTTTCTTTGCTTAATGTCGGCCACTCTTTTCAAATGATTTTCCGTGGGCATTGTTAGTGACTTGCTAAGGGATGAAAGGATGAACATGGTTTGGAAATCGTAAGTAAAAAATATATCAATATTTTTGTTTCAAAATTTAACTCTGAGTTGGCTTGTCTATTTGTAATATTTAGTTGATTGGCATGTGGTTTTGAGGAATTATCCTTTATCTCCTCTTGGTAGTTATAGCAGTAGACTTAGGAGCAGTGACAGGGCCAGAACTTTGATCAATGGGGGTCAATATTACTTTAGAGATACAAATTATATGCAAATATTGAAATTTGCATAAAAGTGTGTCTAAATTATGTACTCCCTCCGTCCCATTTTTATTGTCCACATTTGAATTTTTCAGTCAACACAAGTGAATTTTGACCAAACATTAAAGTCAATCTAATCATCCTAGTGAAATTTTAGAAAATGTTAATGATAAATCCCTAAAATATTTATCAATAATATTTTTTAGAATTTCATTAGGATGATTAGATTAACATATATATATGGTCAAAGTTCACATGTTTTGACCAAAAAATTCAAATGTGGACAATATATATGGGACTGAGGGAGTTGTAAATTTTTGCTTAAAATAAACGGGTTCAAATTGAGGGAAACTTTTACAATTTACTGGTAAAAACTTATATTTTCAAGGCAATAAAATAAAATGATACATTTTCATAACCAAAGAGGGTGAACTTACCCTTCTACTACTGCTTGTGGTAGCCTTGTTGCCAGTAGTATTAGGACAAGAAGCCTATTTGTATTCATGTAAGAGAATGAAATATTGGCATTACGGTTTGAGGAGAAAAAAAATATTGCATCTCATTTTATTTTACCACCTCATTTTCTTTCTTAAGAACATTGCGGTTGCAAATTCTCTTTCAATTTGTATATTATCTATTAATAAGATTTCATGATGTGGCTCCCTTCCACCATACTCGTTTTAGCCACCTGATCAATCCGTTTGACCAATTTATATATCTTCTTCTAACTCATGAATCCTCCTCTATATTATTATACTCTCTCTGTCCCAAAAAGTTAGTCTCATTTTGACTTTTTATGGTCAACATAAATGAACTTTGACTAAGCATTGATGTCCATCTAATCATTCTAGTGAAATTTTAAAAACTGTAATTGGTGGATCATTAAGTAAGTGATTTATCAATAACAATTTTTAAAATTTCATTGTGATCATTAAATTGACACCAATGCTTGGTCAAACTTCATTTATGTTGACTATGAAAAGTCAAAATGAGACTAACTTCATTTTTTAAAATTTTATTCCCACATATTTCTTCTTTTAACTTATTTGTTTCTTACATCTTGTCTTTCACGATGATATATGAGAATTAATGTTAGCCGACCTCAAATTATCTTGGGACCAAGGCTTTGTTGTTGTTACTGAAATTGCTAATTGACATCAAGAAACCATCAGTTTTTGTTAATGACTTAGCTGAGGGATAGACATAATGGTTAGACTGAGCTCGAGTTTAAAAGTGCATTGATCCAATTTCATAATACAAGTTCTCTTTTTTCAGATGGATTTGAAGGTTTCATTTTGCATCCATCTAAAAGGAACAGATGGGCACAAAACCTGCATCAGATTATGCAATATAATGATCGGCTTTTTAAGAAGATTGCTCTGGGATTCATACACTGGAACTGGAAGTCGAAGCACATTGACCAAGTCAGTGTCCATAAAGTTTGAACAACGCTATGGAAGGAAGGCAGGAGAGGCATCCAACAACGTAAGATTCATTTGTTTTGTATTATGCTTGAAATATCCGTTACAAAGAATCTTTCTCCGCATAAACGTTGTTTCTCTTAGGACAGAACACGTTAACTATAATTAGCTTTGATTTTACCCATTGAGGTAAGGAGTGTTATGGAATCTAATTGTTACTCCAGAAGAGGCAAAGTTTAACACCATTCATTTGCTTTCTTCTTCTAATTTCGGCTACTGAGCCGTTAGCGAATAAATTATAATGGTAACTAACTCTTATTTGATCCTTGCGTCCCTTAGTTAGCCACCTCTCTGAAATGCCCTTAAACAGGTTGTGAATTCAAACATTTTTTTTCATATTGAATCTCTTTATGATATCAACAATGTGGGATTGATTGTCTTGTTCATTTATCTCCATATGTCTTATATTATTCGGAATGAGACATCACTGACTGAAAGCCGAATCTGTAATCAATCATCCTAACAAATCTTAATCCGCAGATAATATTTTTTTTTTGTTACTAATCATTAAACGTCTAATCGTAGCGCAATGATAAATATGAGTCCATGCTTTCTATAAACGGCTCACAGTTAATAAAATTGACAATGTATTTGGGGTAAATGATTGTTTATCTATTTCCTTCAAACAAGGGTCCAAATAAACAAACAAATTCTGGAAACATTCTAGTCCTTATCTACATAGGAGCAATGCTACGGGCACAAAATAAAGTCACAAAATCTTGCTCACAAAATAAGGTGGCGATATTTTATTGGTTGCATCGATAATGGACCCGCCACACTCTAATTAAAAACACCAATAAAATCGTTACACCTAGGATTTTGTGAGCAAGTTATTGTGACTTTTTTGTGCCCCTAGTATTATTCGTCTGCCCTGCATGCATATCTGTCATATTCAAGTATGAGAATTGTAGGTGAGAAACAAAAACTAAGGATGAATAATTAAAATCAATACAAAACAGAAGAGATTAGCATCTCCTACAAAGCAAGCTTAAATACCTCTTAATCACTAGCCAACACTCAATTACCTAACCCTCTTATTCTTCTAAACACACCCTTCCAAATGCTACCCTCCCCCTTCATTTGGACTTATTTCCTTGCCATTTTTTGCCTCCTAAAAAGTCCTTTTGCCATCACTTGACCCCAACTCAGCCTAATTTACACTATTCCTTTCAACCTTTCTTATTGGATTTTATATCACAGTTGCCGATCCTTATCTCCTTATATATAAAAGAGGCAAACTGGTGTTACAAGAGCTCCTACTATGTATGGATCAGTCCAGGGAAGAGTCGGGCCCACATGAAATCCTACAGCTATAAATGTTGCTATATTTACAGCAATATTTGATATCTACCTGAGAGAATAACAGAGGCAATCTTCAATCTCATGGGAAGGAAAGGCGGTGAGCTAACTGAAGTAGGTTCCTCCTCCTCCATAGCTCTCCTGCAAGAAAGATTCAGACAGTTGGAGAAAATGAGGGAAAAGAGAGAAGAAAAGGATCTACTAAGATTATTCTCTGCTCCTGAAAAACCCATTACACAAGCAAAAGAACCTGTAAGATTATTGTCACAACCTAAAGAGATTCTTCATTCAAGACCAACACTTGAAGATTCTCTATCACTTGGACTCGACTTATACAGCAGGGATGTAGAGTATCAGTTCACGAAGGGCCCAACATTGACAGACTTTTGGTCTATTGATGCAACAACTCTGAGCAAATCGCGTGTTCATGACAGTCCTGAAGTTGATACATCCCTTCATTTGTAGAAAATATTGAATTTTTGGTTTCTTTTGCTTTTTACTGTATGAAAGGGGTAAGTAATAAAAATATATTATTGTTTATTGGATGTTCATGTTTGGGTATCTCCTGTTGTGATTTCTCTTCGTCACTGCCGTTTGAATATATCCATCCTCCTCCTGTTTCCCTTTCAAGATTCTGCTGCAGATTGATCATTGATCCGTTCAAATTTTATAATTCTCACCGTTTTACAAATCCTGCCAGCCAGAAGATAACAAACAAAGTAGTTCTAGAATCTAGAGTAGCCATAAACATAATTCAGAGGGGTGAGAGGGTAAAAGAAGTAAAATATCATATGGCTGCAAAATCATTTAGGTTGACAGAATTCGACATTTGTTTGGTTTCTCAGCCAATCCTCAAACTGAAAAGAGAAATGTGAGAAACTGTGATAGCTTAACTCTCAGACTTGAATCTGATAGAACAACTTGAAAGTTGCAAGCTTACTTTCTGAAAAAATGAAAGGGGTTTCTCTACATGGATGTTCACAGAAGACAAAAGGCTCTCTAAAGGGAACAGATAAATGACTGCCCAAAATGCAATCAGGTCCTTGTAATATCCACGCATTTCAGGAGATATCCCTGATGACACCACGAAAATTGGGGTCAATGGATCGGATGGATATCTGGCTTTTGTTTCCGGTCCAACCTACAACACAACACAACACAACAAACGACACCGTTAAGGTCAAGGCTGGGTTTGATCCCAGCTTAGACCCTCGGGCGTGAGAGTAAGATTCTCTGGGAGGACTAAGAACAAGGCTTTGAATGCCTTGGGAGAGAAGTGTAGGGTTCTCTGTGTGTTTTAGTGTGTGTAGAATGGGTTAGGCATACCTGAGAGAGAGAGAAAAGAGATTATATACTACCCTTCTTGTCCAGCGGATTGACCTAGGGTCCACAGAAAGGCTTTACCCACCAGGACACGTGTAGCCCTGGGACTGGCTGGCATTCCGAACGTGACAGCTTATGACCAGCGGATGTCGTGACAGGACAGGTTCAGTACGGAGTAGAGTAGGTTGCCCAGAGAATACCATCGGGCATTTAATGCGATTGGATGAGTCAATACGGATCGTATCCTTCATGTTGGTATCGAGCTCGCCGAGGTGGCGACCTCGTCGGGAGGAGCTCTACAGGGGATCATGCTCGTCTCGGGCTCTCTGCTTGTCCTTTACGGCTGTTTTGTCCTCGACTTCGTCCGGAGTAGGCGAGGTCGGAAGCCTGGTCAGACTAGTCAAACTGGGCGTCGCCTGCCGCCGAGATCCACCGTATTGTTGTATTATTTTTTTTTTTTAAAAAAGAATATGTGGTCCTAAAACAAGATACTTTCTTTTTAGCATAAATATTTTTTTAAAAAAAATCCTCAAACTGAAGTCGTGAATTGATTCATTGGAGTCTCAATGAATCTTGTCTAAAGTAAATCATGTCTATTTCACCAGAATGCTATAAATCAATGTCAAAAGATGAATTTGCTTCGAGGTGGGTCTCGCATATGTCAAAATAAGTCTCAGTCCTTGATTTATAAACAAGGGTAGGAGCTACAACGGAGAAGCAAATCCTTCACTACAACAATTTTTCTCCATCTCCATAAACCTTTTTTTTTTCCCGGCGAGAATAGAAAAAACATTAAGAAGTAAGAAACCAAAGTACGACGTTAATTTACAACTACAACCACGTTAAGCAAAGACTTAAGTTTACGATACTCGCTAATCCCCATTCTATCTCTAAGCAAACTAGGGATAACAAAAGATGGGATGCAAAAAATTGCAATCCATAGCTGATGAAACGTAGAGAATAGAATTGTCAGAACCGTTAGAAGCTGAAACACAAAACCTGCAAAGAAGATTAAAAGCAATTTGAGATTATGTTTCCACTTGAATGGAGTATATGATATTGTTTTTAGAAATGAGACAATTATTTTACTTTGTTCTTTTTTTTGTCAAACACATATGAAAATGAGAGTAGTTATTTGAGATTAGTATCTGTTTACAACATGCTTCTGACCAATCCATATATACATAGTTTCTATCTGTAGAAATATGATCTACAACAGCAAGGCTCTGATTTCTTCAACCCCAATCATAAATTCATCACCCAACAATTAATGCACCATATCATTGCAAATCATCATACTCATCCGCCCCATACGATAAATATTGTAGTTGACTTGTCAAACATTTAAGAAATATCAATGATAAAATTAGACTAATACTTATTTAAAAATGTGACACTTACTATAAAAGGGATACTACGACACTCATTACTATGAGACGGAAGGAATATAAAGAAAGATACAAAACATATATTAGTATAATTTATATTATTATTATTACACCTTTGTTCATATAATAAAGGTTGCATTTGACTTATCAACCTTTTAAAGGTAATAATGTGTGTTTTCACTTATTTGTAATTTGTTTGCACCATGGTAAAATTGTACTAAGACTATTTCTAAGTCTAGAAACACGACATTTATTTCGGGAATTAAGGAGAGAGTATATATACTCAAAAGTATTTGTGTGTTTTCACTTATTTGTAATTTGTTTACACCTTTTAAAGGACCAAATTACTCATTACTCCCTTCGTCCCAAAACACCAAAACAACGTGCACAATTTTGGAGTTGCACGGGAATTAAGGAGAGAGTATATATACTCAAAAGTATTGTGAGTGGAATAGTAGTTGTGAGTATGGTGATTTGGGAGTGTGATCCACAATTCAAGTGTGTGAGTATGAAAAGTGGGGTTGGGTAAATAAATAAAAAAACAATAAAAGTTGAACATCTTAGAAAGTGGGACTTACCACTTACCAATCTGACACCCAAAAAGGAAATTAGTGTAAGTTGTTTCGGGACGGAGAGAGTATAATATCTGAAACAGAAAGAAAGAGTTGTTGACTTAGTTCAAATGTGGACAGTCAATTTGCAATGCTGCTTGTTCTCAACACTACACCGTTTGGTTGCATTAAATGCAACTCTGATAGGACGAGTAAATGTGAGCTAATCTAGTCAAGAATAGCAAATTCTTTCTTAATATAGTCCATTTTCCTACAGATATAATTCTCCCAAATATCCAAGAATGTCAAAAGTGGAAGACTGGTTTTTTCAAGAAAATGTTCATAATCATGTTAATCTGTTGTACTGTAATCCCAACTGTTGCCTTGGTCTCCAAAGAATCCGATCAACTCTCGCTGCAGGCCGTCAGATCAAAGATCGTCAGCGACCCTGAAGGTGTTTTGGGGTCGTGGAACAAACTTTATATCAGACAACCAACTTGTTGGAAGTCTTCCAACAGACATAAGTTTGAAGCTACCTAACCTTCAACTCTTTGGAGTATGGGGCAACAAATTAACGGAACTCCTTCCCATCTCTATTTCCAATTTTTCAAAATCGGGACATAACCGTTTCCATGGGAATGATGCCAAACCTCATGTTAGTAGTTCTATACGACAATTTAATTTTATTGCCTTTGGTGAATTCAGAGGAAGAATTCAGAGATGAGAGAGAAAAATTTGGGGAGGAAACTTTTTTCATTTTCATTGATAATTCTTCAACAAGCTGATCACGTTGTATATAACGTGAAGCATCACATGGTCAGACTAGCTTGCCCTCCCTTAACAATACAAATGACAATCTGACGCTCTTAATTCAAACGATGACGTAAGGTTAGCTATCAAAAGAGAGAGACTCAATGAAACGACGATGTATCTAATAGCATTCCTAACCAACTAAACTAACGACTTTAGATCAAAACAACATCGCAAGCTTTACTTCAAAACTAACAGACGCCCCCAAGTATGTAGATCTTTCTCTTTTAGACCCCAACACAACTTAACATCAGCTGCAATACAGGCCAGACCTCCCACGAATTCCTGACAATACCCAAACAGGTTTTTAAGAAGCAAGTACCTTAAATAGCAAAGCCATGTGACGTGAAAATCCAACATCCAGATTACCAAGAAGTAGAATTATCATGTTCAGATGTCTTTGCAAGTCATAACTTCTCCATTTCCACTTCATTGTCATTTCATCTGCATCACTAATCGGACCGCCCATTTCAGAAACCACGATCATAGCACTTTTCTGGATAAAACTAGTCATAATCTGGCTACCCATCTCGACAGCCTTACATTCCAACATCATAATACGAGTCCATTCCTCAAGCTGCCATAGTCAACAATATCCAACATAAAATTTGCTTCCAGATTCACCAACAGTGTCATTTTCCCCTGGGTGATCGAGTTCAGACTGATTCTATTTTCATCATAAAATCCATCCATCATCTTTTCATCACGATTTGCAACACCATTACTCCAAAACCGAAGTGAGAGAAAGTCGACAAGAGATTTCGTCGGCGAAGAACCTAAACTCCTCTCCTTCGCAGCCTTCATTTGAGTTTTATCCGCACGATTCGCCACCTGGGCGTCGAACCTCATATGACATGCTGATCACAGAATCAAGCTGCATCTGGAACATCCTCATTGAAGAAATTAAAATCGACTATCAATCTCTTTGAAAAGTCACTGTTATGACCTGATTGAAATAACCCCTCTGTCATTTCTCTTAAGACTTTCATCGAGAGTTGACAGTCATCCTTGTTATTTGTACTCTCTTGGTCTTTTTCTCCTCTGCATCCTTGGAGGTTGTTGAAAGGCATTTTAAGCCATTTTCACCCATTCGATTATCGTTTCCTTGTCAGAGACCTCCACCTGATTGTGTCGTTCTCCCTTCGAGCAACAGCCCCAATCTGAGAACTACCTTTTTTCAGATAATGGTTCACATCCTCACCATTTTCCTCTGCTTGGGCCTCAAAATCAATTGTAGTCAAAACCAATTTCACAATTATTATCAACTACATTAACATGACTATCAAATCAACTCTATTAACAGGATAAAAAATTACCTTAGGAACGATTGTAATGCTTCTGTCCTGCTATGTTGTACCATTAACAGTCCCATACTCGCAAAATAAAAATAAAAATTAGCAAAAAACTGTAATTATTCTGAGATAAAATTAACATATCAAATAGTTTTACTCAAATTGGACCTATTTTTTATTTTTGGAATGCGGGTAGCGACTAGATTTTCCATCATTTCCGATGGAGCCAAAGACTCACTATTTTTTGGCTTGGGAATATGATGGAATAAAGCAAAATGGGTCACTAAACTGTCTGCTCTTCTTTGTGATGAAGCAGCAGTCAGTCCATGCAATTTTCGACGCAATTTTCATCATGGGTCATCTGGAAACAGCCTCTCTGTGCTTTAATACAGGGGCAAGGCTGCGTACATCCGACCCCCCCCCTTACCCCACCATAGGTGGGAGCCTTTGCGGCACTGGGGTAATGTTGTTGTTGTTGTTGTTGTTGGGTAGCGACTAGATATTGTAACAAAACCACCAAAATGAGTTTGGATATATTTTCATACCAAACAGGGAGTTCGTTTCAAGCTCGCTTCCGTTGAATTGCTCTAACACCTATACTGTCTCCTAATCAACAATAAAGCTATACGAACTTGAGTAAGCTGATGTTTAGATATTTATAGAAAGAGGCATCATCAATAAATCAAAGCTAAGGGATTTCATCTAAATATCATCACGTATATAGACACAATGTAGAACAGTGGCGGATCCGGGATGAAATTTAAATGAGTGCACAAACTAAAATCAGTAGTGAGAATCTGACCTGGGTTCACCGCCACCCAATATCATGTACCTCTGCCTCTGATGTAGATATAGGACATGCACAATGGCATGCACAAATAGAGTCGCCAATTGCAAAAAAAAACACATCTAATTATGGGATTCTAGAAAATATCATAACCCAAAAGTCTAGCATTGTTGTTTATCTAATGCTATTGAGCATCGTGACAGTCTACTCTAAACGACGAATCTGATTTGAAACGAAAACAAAAACAGTAAATGTTTCAACTGTAAATCTATCATCGTGACAGTCTACTCTCAACCACGGGGCAGTTTTTTTTTTTTTTTTTAATAAATCAGACTCATGCTTTACAATACTTAAAATTGGGTCCTAAAGTAATGTTTTTAAACTAATACAATGTTTGTTAGATTCTCTAGACAAATTCAAGTTTCCTAAAGTAGCATTCCAGATACCATGTTTTATATTCGAACTTCATACTTAGGAAGAATGAAACGGATGAAGGCAATAGAAGCCTTATTTAAAATCTTAAAGTCCATACAAAGCAAAAGATAAATAACACCAAGAAGTGACATAAAAAAACTGTCTTTTCGCAATATGTCTTCATGTGATTCAGGCATAAGGCCACTCTGGTGTAAGTTCCATGCTCTACCTAATATGTTGCCAAGCGAAAAAGTTAATTTGCGGGTAATCCCTTTTCACATACATCAGGTAGAGAACATTGAAGTATGAATGAAGTTTATCTTGACTTGAGCAATTCAATGGCTAGATGTCAGTCAAAAACTCAAAACTTTACCATTGAACTAGAAAATCTATTTATTACAAATGGGGGTACGAGAACCTATATCTATGAAGGTGACATGAATAATACCTCGTGCGCTAGTAGAAGGAAATCGATGCTCGTGCTACTTTAAATTCTCCAAGAAAGCATATATTGCTTCTAAATCGACAATTATAATGTTCAATTTACAATAGCAGCAACCTCAAAATTACAGTAAAAAAAACAAAATAAAAAAACAAGAAACATGACAACAATAAGAACTTCAAAACTGCAAGTAAGAGCAATGTCAAGATATAAATTGAAGAAAAAACTTACAAGCATCGGCAAAGCTCTCTCAAAATTGCAATTAACCGTAAAAGATTAAAACAAAAAACTATAACCCACAAACAAATTAGAAAAAAAAAAAAAAAAGGACCTATGAATTGCAAAACAAATACAATAAAGAATAAAAAATGAAAAGTAAAAAGTAAAGCAATAAACAAACATAACCCACAAACAAATTAGAAGAAAAAAAATCAAAATAAAAAAGAAAAGAAAAACAAAGACAAAAAAGAAAGGCCTCAAAATTTAAATAAAAAACAAGAATATCATAAACACAATTAGGAAAAAACACAATAATTATAAAAAAAAACAAACACTTCAACCACAATGAGTAAACAACAAATAAAGCACTAACATAAAGAAGTAGTCGTCTACATATTAAAATGGGAAAAAAAGATTAAAACAAAAAACTAGAATGTGAAAAAAACAATAATATATATAATGAGATACTTTGGTGCCTATGGTTGCCGAAAATTCCGGGTAGAAGAGACGTTACACGAATCACCGAAAGCGATAGAGAGGATGAGCAAGAATAGGAACTAGAGGGGTTCAGGGAGAGACAAGTATTGCGGAAGTTGGCCTTGAAGAGAGAAAATATGTGGTATTGAGATGCTTAGCCTTCTCGCTATAAATGAATCCCTTTTGGGTTATCATAGATAATTAGAGGTAAGTTCATGTGAAAGGCAGCTCCAGATGCACTCCATGGTGATGGACCATTCCGCAATTCTCCCTTGTTAACCCAACTAGGCCACGTGTCACACTACGATTTGGACCACGTGGCGAACTTCGCTATTCTAGCCTCCATTCCACTGCTCCTCGGCGATCCCGAATGTTGGATAGAAGACTTCCTCCGACCTTATCAAATCGTGGGAAGTACTTCGAGAATACCAACCCGCATATCGCGGGAGAAAGACGTGCATCCGTTGGACTAAGATGTATTCACACGAGAGAAGTTGAATCTGCGAGGAGAGATGCATTCGTGGGAGAGAAAAATGTGTATCCACGGGAAGAAAAAGAGAGTTCGCAGGAATGAGCATCGGGAAATAGGCGACACGTGCGAGCTACATATATGCGGGACATACGTACCCCACACATACAATAAAAGAAAAATCTAATCATACCATCAAACTAACATCAACAACAAAAGCAATAATGACATATGAAGTACAAACAAATCAAAGTTAAAAAAAAAAAAAAAAAAAAAAACATAAAACAAAAATTAAGGAAAAAAAACAAACTCAAAAGTAAAAAAAAAAAAACAACAATATCATAAGCACAAACACAACTAGGAAAAATTCACAATAATAACAAGAAGAACAAACACTTCAATTACAATGAGTAACCATCAAACTAATATAAAAAATAACAATGGAAAAATAGAAAATAACTACAAGCACAAAACAACCACCTAATATTGCAATTAAAACATAAACAACAACAATCATAAAACAAATAACAAATAGAAGTAGTCGCCTAGATATTAAAATGAAAAAAAAAATAGAATGTGAAAAAAATGGGGCAAGTTAAATTACTAACCAAAAGTTGAAAAAGAAAAAACAAACAAGATACTATATGAATTACAAACAAATCAAAGTAAAAAAAAAATACATAAAACAAAAAAAATAGAAAAACAAAACTAAAGAAACAAAGAATGGTCTCAGAAGTAAAATAAAAAAACAAGAATATCATAAGCACAAACACAACCAGGAAAACACTTCAATTACAATGAGTAACCATCAAACTAACATAAAAAATAATGATGGAAAAATTGAAACTAACTACTAGCACAAAATAACCACCTTATATTGCAATCGTAACATAAACAAAAACAATCATAAAACAAACAACAAACATAAGTAGTCGCCTAGATATTAAAATAAAAAATAAATAGAATGTGGAAAAATATGAGTAAGATAAAATACTAACCAAATGTTGAAAATCAAACCTGGTTTGCCGTCTCTAATGTAGCCCGTGTATGTATTCTATAAGCAAAGATCCTCGCCATGCCTTCAATAACATCCAAACATGTGAAGTATAAAAACTAGAATGTGTAAAAGATATTACCTGAGTGATACGATGCTCTCGCTCCTCAAAATTCTCCAAGAAAACATTAACTACTATTACAGCCACTAAAACAAATAAAAACAAAAATAACAATCTGCAATTTACACTAAGAAAACAATGACTATTGCAAAATTACCTTCCAAGATAAATAAATTTGTCGAAATATTAATGTTAGAAAAAAGACAACAAAAATATTAGAACATGGAAAAAATAAATAGATAAGATTAACTAAATGGTGAAAATCGATACGATATACCTGACTATTGTCTTTTTCTTAGGTAGCTCGTGGATGCATTTCGGTGGAAAAGATTATCGACTTGTCTTTAATTACTAACATTCAAGTATGTGTAATATAAAAAATAAAAGTGGAAAAGACAATAAAAGGTGATATTGTAAAAAAATTAGTAAAAGGATAAAATTCTATCTAGGTCATACTTATATGGATTACTTCACTGGTAGCAAGAGTAATACCTCGTGTGGTAGAATGAAACTGATACTCATGCTACTTCAGATTCAATAACACACTCACAAAGATTCAATTTAAAAACAAAATATAATCTAATTAGATATCCATCAACAACAAAAGCAATAAGAATTAAAAAAAAAAAAAAAAACTAAATCTAAAGCAAAACAACAAAAAAAACCGAAAAAAAGAAAGAGCGAAGGGAAAAGAAAAAATAGAAAAAAGAAAAAAATGAGAAGAATAATAAATAAAAAATAATAATAACAAAATGAAAGATCTCAAATTTACATTAAAAACAATAATATCATCCTAAACACAATCAAGAAAAAATCACAATAATAACAAGAATAACGAACACTTCAATTACAATGGGTAACCAACAACAAATAAAACACTAACATAAAAATAACAATAAGGAAAGTAGAAAAAAACTACAACAATCAGAAAACAAACAAACAGAAGTAGTCATCTACATATTAAAATAAGAAAAAAGATTAAAAAAACTAGAATGTGAAAAACACTATATATGATAAATTCAGGTAGTATGTGGTTGCGTGCGAGGTCTCCGAAGAGTGCTCATTAATACCTCCCCACCCTACCAATCGCCAAATGTAAGAGGTTAGTCCTACAAGGTTTTATCAGGATTTATGAGGTGGTACAAGGAGCGAGAATAGGAACTAGAAGGGTTCCGGGGAGAGACAAGTACTGCGAAAGTTGGTCTCTAGTGAGAGAAAATGTGTGGTATGAGATGATCAGCTTTCTTGCTACAAATGAATCCCGTTTGGGTTATTTATAGTCAATGAGAAGTAATGTCATGTGCAAGACACATGAACTTCATAGTGATGGACCATCTCGCAATTCTCCCTTATTAACCCAACTAGGCCACGTGTTACCCTCAATTTGGGCCACGTGGCGAATTTTACTATTGTAGCCTCCAATCCACTGTTCCTCGGCGATCCCGATAGAGAGAAGACTTCCCTCAACCTTGTCTAATCGTGGAAAGTACTTAAGAGGATACTTATTTGCATATCGCGAGAGAAAGAGGTTTACACGCATGGCGAAGATGTATTCGCGGGAGAGATAGATGAACATGCGGGCAGAGATGCATCTGTGGGAGAGAAAAGCGTGTGTCCGCGGGACAAAGATGTAACCGCGGGAGAGAAAGCGAGAATTCGCGTGAATGAACAGACATTGGAAAAAGGGCGGCACGTGAAAGGCATGCGCACAATATACGGGACTTGGGTATTCCGTATTCCACACACAATCAAAGAAAAATCTAATCATACAATCAAAGTGTATATCAGTAGCAAACTTATGATCGGTAAACAAAACTCTATATACAGTAGCAACCTCAAAATTACATTAAAAAATACACTAAAAACATCACAAACATGACAAAAATCTAAAATTCAATTTAAAAACAAGGCAATCACAAAGTTTCAATTCACAAACAAAAATTAATCTAATCAGACATTATCAGCTAACATCAACAACAAAATCAATAAGGACATATGAATTTCAAAAACAAATACAATAAAGAATAAAAAAACCAAAAAAAAAAAAAAAAAAACTAAAGCAAAAGACAAGCAAAACCAAAAAAAAAAAAAAACAAGAACAAATTAAAAAATAATTAAGAAAAATAAACAAAATACAAAGACAAAAAAAAAAACAACGCACTCAAATAAAAAATAAAGAATATCATAAACATATTCAGGAAAAAATCACAATAATACATGAAAAAGAACACTTCAATTACAATGCGTAACCAACAAATAAAACACTAACACAAAAAGTAATTATGAGGAAAACAGGAAAATAACAATAAGATACTACCATGGTCATAGTGGCCCGAAATTCTAGTAGTGTGTGGCTGAGTGCGAGGTCTCAGATGAGTACTCATGAATCTCTCCCCACCCGAGCAGAGTCGCCAAAGAGGTTATTCCTACGGGGTTGTATTAGGTGTTTTATAAGGTGGTACGAGAGTTTTTCGGGTAGATGAGGCATTACACGTATCACCAAAAGCGATAGAGGGGAGGAGCGAGAATAGGAAGTATAGGGGTTCTGGGGAGAGACAAGTATTGCGGAATTTGGCTCTAGAGAGAAAAAATATGTGTTATGGATGATAATCGTTTTTGCTACAAATGAATCCCTTTTGGGTTATCTATAATCAATGAGTAGTAAGTTCATGTACAAGGCACATACACTCTATGATGGACCATCCAGCAATTCTCCCTTGTTTATAACCCAACTACGCAACGTGTCACCTTACGATTTGGGCCACGTGGCGAACTTCGTTATCCTAGCCTCCGATCCACTGCTCCTCGGGGATCCCAAATATTTGATAAAAGACTTCCCCGACCTATGGTAAGTAAATAGAGGATACTTATCCGCATATCGCGGGAGAAAGAAGTTTACCCGCAAGACATAGAAATATTCGCAAGTGAGATAGATAAATATGTAGGGGCGGAGATACATATGTGGAAGAGAAAGGTTGTGTATCCACGGAACAAAGATGTAACCGCGTGAGAGAAAGAGAGAGTTCCAGGAAAAAGCGGACACGAGAAAAGGGCGGCACGTGAAAGGCACATGCGCGCTACATATACGGGATGTGTATCCCTCGCACACAAAAACAATAAAATCTAATCATACAATCAAACTAACATCAACAACAAAAGCAATAATGACATAAATTACAAACAAAGTCATAAAAAAAAAAAAAAGTACAATAAAACAAAAAACAAATAAATAAATAAAAGAACGAAAAACGAAAAAGCAAAAAGCAAAAAGTAAAAAACAAAAAAAGGAACATAGAAAAAAGAAAAACCGAAAAACGAAAACGAAAAACAAAAAACAAAAAACAAAAACAAAAAACAAAAAACAAAAAACAAAAAACAAAAAACAAAAAAGAAAAAAGAAAAAAAGAAAGAGAGAAAGGTCTCCAAAGTAAAATAAAAAGACAAGAATATCATAAGCACAAACACAATCAGGAAAAAAGCACAAGAAAAGCATACACTTTAATTACAATGATTAATCATCAAACTAACAAAAAATAACAATGTGGAATACTGAATATAACTACAAGCACAAAACCACCAATTAATATTGCAATTGAAACATAAACAACAACAATCATAAAACAAACAACATACAAAAGTAGTCGTCTAGATATTAAAATGAGAAAATGAAAAAAGAATTCGAAAAAAATAGACAACATGAAATACTAACCACATGTTGAAAACCGAATCTGGCTTGTCGTCTCAAATGTAGCCCGCGGATGTATTCTATCAGCAAAGATTCTACCATGCTTTCAATAACATCCAAACATTTATAATATAAAAACAAGAAATGTGGAAAAGATATTACCTTGAGTGATACGATGCTCCCGCTCCTCAAAATTCTTGAAGAAAACATCAACCACTTAAACCGCCAGTAGAATAAATAAAAACAATAATAATCTGCAACTTATACTATGAAAACAATTATTATTGCAAAATTACATTTAGAAAACAGGAAGAAATAAGATTAGATAAACTCTTCAAATATTAATGTTAGAAATAAGACAATAAAATATTAGAACGTGGAAAACTCTATATAAAGATATTAACTAAATGGTGAAAATCGATATGTTTTACCTGACTCTTGTGTTTTTCTTATGTAGCTCGTGGATGCATTTCGGTGGAAAAGATTCTCGACCTGTCTTCAATTAATTACATTCAAATTCAAGTATGTGAAATATAAAAAATAAAAGTGGAAAAGATAATAAAAGGAGATATTGTAAAAAAAAAAAAATCTTGGTCAAACTTATTTGCATTACTTCACTAGTAGCAAGAGTAATACATTGGGTGCTAGAATGAAACTGATACTCATGCTTCAGATTCTCCAAGAAAGCGTTAGTCCTTTTATTCCCATAATAATAATGTTCAATAACACAATCACAAAGATTCAATTTAAAAACAAAATATAATCTAATCAGACATCCATCAACAACAAAAACAACAATGACTTAAGAATTGCAAAACAACTGATCTCAAAAAAAAAAAAAAAAAAAAAAGAATTGCATAACAACTACAATAAAGAATTTTTTTTAAAAAAAGAACTAAATCTAAAGCAAAAAAACAAACAAAACCGAAAAAAACAAAGAGCGAAAGGAAAAGAAAAAAAATAGCAAAAAGAAAAAAAAAGGAGAAGAAGAATAAATAATAAACACAAAAAGAAATGTCTCAAATTTAAATTAAAAACAATAATATTATCATAAACACAATCAAGAAAACATCACAATAATAGCAAGAATAACGAACACTTCAATTACAATGGTTAACCAACAACAAATAAAACACCAACATAAACAATAACAATGAGGAAAGTAAAAAAAAACTACAAGCATATAATCACCATCACCACTTAGTATTGTAACCGAAACATAAACAACAACAATAAAAAAAAAAAAAAAAAAAAATGAGTAGTCGTCCACACATTAAAATCGGAAAAAAAAACAAAATAAAAAAACTAGAATTTGAAAAATACTAGATATGATAAATTCAGGTAGTATGTGGTTGCGTGCGAGGTCTCCGATGAGTGCTCATTAATACCTCCCCACCCTAGCCGAGTCGCCAAATGTAAGAGGTTAGTCCTACAAGGTATTATCAGGGTTTATGAGGTGGTACGAGAGTTTTCCGGGTAGACGAGGTGTTACACGAATCACCGAAAGCAATAGAGAGGAGGAGCGAGAATATGAACCAGGAGGGTTCCGGGGAGAGGCAAGTACTGCGGAAGTTGGCCTCTAGAGAGAGAAATGTGTGGTATGAGATGATTAGCCTTCTTGCTACAAATGAATCCCGTTGGGGTTATTTATAGTCATTGAGAAGTAAGGTCATGTGCAAGACACATGCACTTCATAGTGATGGACCATCCCGCAATTCTCCCTTGTTAACCCAACTAGGCCTCGTGTTACCCTCAATTTGGGCCACGTGGCGAATTTTACTATTCTAGCCTTCAATCCACTGCTCCTCGGCGACCCCGATAGATAGAAGACTTCCCTCAACCTTGTCTAATCGTTGAAAGTACTTAGAGGATATTAATTTGCATATCGCGGGAGAAAGAGGTTTACACGCAGGGCGAAGATGTATTCGCGAGAGAGATAGATGAATATGCGGGCAGAGATGCATCTATGTGAGAGAATGGTATGTATCCGCGGGAGAGAAAGAGAGAGTTCGCGGGAGTGAACGTACGTTGGAAAAAGGGCGGCACGTGAAAGGCACATGCGGGACTTGGGTATTCCACACACACAATCTAAGAAAAATCTAATCTTACAATCAAAGTATATCATTAGCAAACTTATGATCGGTAAACAAAACTCTATATACAGTAGAAATCTCAAAATTACACAGTAAAAAACACTTGAAAAATCATAAACATGACAAAAATCTAAAATTCAAATTTAAAATTAGACAACCACAAAGATTGAATTCAAAAACTAAAAATAATCTAATCAGACATTATCAGCTAACATCAAAAAACAAAAGAAACAATAAACAAAAACAAAAACAACAATAAAAAAAAAACAAAAAACAAAAAACAAAAAACAAAAAACAAAAAACAAAAAAAAAACAAAAGCAAAAAAACAGGAAAAAAAAAAAACAAAGAAAGAAAGAAATGTCTCAAAAGTAAAAAAAAAAAAACACAAGAATATCATAAATACAAACACTATCATGAAAATAGCACAAGAAAATACTTCAGTTACAATGATTAACCATCAAACAAACATTAAAAATATCAATGTGGAAAATTGAAAATAACTACAAGCACAAAACAACCAACTAATACTGCAATTGAAACATAAACAACAACACTCATAAAACAAAAACAAAAACATACAAAAGGAGTCGTCTAGATATTAAAATGAGCAAATGAAAAAAGAATTTGAAAAAAATTGATAACATAAAATACTAACCAGATGTTGAAAATCGAATCTGGTTTGTCGTCTTAATATAGCCCGTGGATGTATTCTACCGGCAAAGATTCTACCATGCCTTCAATAACATCCAAACATGTAAGATATAAAAACAAGAATGCGGAAAAGATATAACCTTGAGTAATACGATGCTGCCGCTCCTCAAAATTCTTGAAGAAAACATCAACCATTTAAACTGCAAGTAGAATAAATAAAAACAACAAAATAATATGCAACTTACACTACGAAAACAATGATTATTGCAAAATTATATTCAGAAAATAGCAAGAAATAAGATAGATAAACTCTTCAAATATTAATATTAGAAATAAGACAACAAAATAATAGAACGTGGAAAAAGATTAACTATATGGTGTGAAATCAATATTTTTTTTACCTAACCCTTGTCTCTTTCTTATGTAGCTCGTGGATGCATTTCGTTGGAAAAGATTCTCGACCTGTCTTCAATTAATAACATCCAGTTATCTGTAATATAAAAATAAAATGTGGAAAAGATAATAAAAGATGATATTGTCAAAAAATTAGTAAAAAGATAAAATTTTATTTAGGTTAAACTCATTTTGATTACTTCATTGGTAGCAAAAATAATACCTCGTGTGCTATGATGAAATCAATAATCTTGCTACTTCAAATTCTCCAAGAAAGCGTTAGTATTTTTAATCCCACAATAATAACGTTCAACTTACATTAAGAAAACAATAGCAAACTTATGATTGGAAAACAACACTCAAAATACAATAATAGCAACCTCCAAAAAACAATAAACAACAAATAATCATGACAACAATACGAATTTCAAAACTACAAGAAAGAGCAATGCCAAATTATAAATTGAAGAAAAAAAAAACAACTCCTCATAAGCCTTGGCTCTCATTGGAATTAAAAAGGCAAACATTCTCGAAATTGGAATATACAAACAACAAAATTGCAAAGATTCAATTTAAAAACAAAAAATAATCTAATCATCAACTAACATCAACAAATAAAAAAATAATGACCTATGAATTGCAAGAAAAAAGAGGACAATAAACGACAAAAAAACCAAAAATCAAAATCAATGATGAAAACAAAAAAAAAAAAAAAAAAAAAAGAACAAAGAAACAAAACAAACACAAAAAAAAGCATAAAACCAACAAAAAATCAACAAAAAAAAAAAAGAAAAAAAAAAAGGAAAGCAAAACCAAAAACCAAAGGGAAAAAAACAGAAAAAAAAAAAAACAAACAAACAAAATGAAAGTCAAAAACAAAAAAAAAAAAATAAAACCAACACAAAATGAAAATAAAAATCAAAATAAAAAACAAACAACGAAAAGCAATAATAAAATAAAAACCAAAAAAAACAAACAAAAAAACTACGAAAAAATGCAATCAAATCATCATCAAAAACAACAACAACACAACCATCTAAAACATAACATTGAACTAAAATTGAAACAAATACAACAATAAAGACAAAAAATGGTCTCAATATTCAAATTAAAAATAACAAGAATATCACAAACAAGAGTAGAATAAAGTCTAAATAATAACAAGTAAAGTAAGATAGAAGAATCACCATTAATGCAACAAGCAAGGGAAAGATAATCTTTTTCATAATCAAGGTCATAGACCACAAGAAAAATAAAAAGAAATATAGATCTACTCACTTGACACACAGCATTTGCTTGTGTGTTTGTAAAGAAGCGAGTATATCATCTAACCTAAAAAATGTGGTGCTAATAAACCAATTCAGGTAGAAGTTTAATTTGGTGGAGGTTATCGCGTGTGGTTGTGTACTTCGGCTGGTAAGTAACAGTAATAATACTTCAGGACAGCTGTGCTTTCATGTTCTTTTCAGTATACCTTGACTTTTTATAATAGCCGTGGTGTTATATGTTAGACTAGTGCTGCATATTCTTTCCTACCTACTTCTATATCCTTTCGAGCCTAAGGTCAGCCATAGTTAATAAGACTCTTTTTTACCATTTATGTTTAATATCTGTCCAGTAATGGTGACAGTCCAATTAATCTTTTGCTGCTGAAGTCTTGAGAAAGGTTCTTCCTAGTGGGATCGGAGTTAGCAAGAATGATAATTAAGTTCAGATTATTTCCAATAGAAGTATACTTAACCGAAAAACTTAGGATAATAATGAGCGTACCTCTAAATTGTCTCTAAAACACTAATTTGTTGTTTGATTATTACCATAGCAGATGGAGCCTATGCTGTGCATTTAGTTCTTTCACTTAGAACTCTTAACAACTTCTTGGTGGACAACTGCATTGTTATTCGGTGTCAGGTACAACCCGTTGCTGCAAACAAGGAAAATATTGTGGTTACTATAAAAGATACTATTTCACTTGTTCCATATAAAATAAGCAAGAAACGCGTATAAATCTTAGTCACCATTAGGCGAGTTAAAAGGGTAACCAACCTAAAGAACTTCTTCAGCTAACTCAATGCACTTCTTTGCGTGATTTCTGGCCACTTCATTCGTCCTCTCAGGCACTTTCATTGCTTTATCACCATACCGAAATCTGGTCAATAGAGCTAGAAGCTTTTTACCATACCAGACAAGACCAAATATTCAACATCTCTTAACTAGTTGGTGTTCTTTGAATAGTAGTCATCATGTGTGCAAGAAAACTTTTTATTTAGAAATGTCACAATTATATTAAAAATAAAGATTAAAAGAGAAAAAAACTGGTAATAACACGACGCACGAAAAAAAAAGATTAAGAGAAAAAAAAACTGGTAATAACCCCAAACCCCACCAGAAAGTCAACATGATATTAAAAAAAAAAAAAAAAAGCAACCCAAAAAGATAATAACACGACAAAAAAAAACCAAAAACAAAAAAAATTCAAAATCCAAAACAAAATACAAAAACAAAATCAATAATAAAACCAACACAATATCAAAAAAAAACAAAAACAAACAAACAAAACGAATAGCACAAAAAAAAAAAAAAAAAAAAAAAAAACTAACTAAAAAAATATGAAAAAATGCAATCAAATCATCATCATAAAAACAACAACAACACAACCATCTAAAACATAACAATGAACTAAAATTGGAACAAATACAACAAAAAAGACAAAAAAAAAAAATGGTCTCAATATTAAAAAAAAAAAAAAAAAAAAAAAAAAAAAAACAAGAATATCACAAACAAAAGTAGAATCAAGTCTGAATAATACAAGTAAAGTAAGACAAAAGAACTACCATTAATGCAACAAGTAAGGGAAAGATAATCTTTCTCATAATCAAGGTCATAGAACATTAAAAAGAAATAGAGATCTACTCACCTAACACATGGCATTTGCTTGTGTCTTTGTCTAGAAGAGAGCATATCATCTAACCTACAAAATGTGTGGCTAATAAACCAATAGAGGTAGAAGTTTAATTTGGTGGAGGCCAGTCGAGTGTGGTGCTTACGTTCGCTGGTAACAGTGATGATACTTCAGGACAGTTATGCTGCATATTCTTTTCAGTCTGCCTTGACTTTTATAATAGCCGTGATGTTATATGTTACACTAGTACTGCATATTCTTTCCTAACCACTTCTCTATCCTTTCGAGCCTACGGTCAGCCATAGTTAATAAGACTCTTTTACCATTTATGTTTAATATCCGTCCAGTAATGGCGACACTCTAATAACCTTTTGCTGCTGAAGTCTTAAGAAAGGTTCTTCCTAGTGGGATCAAAGTTAGCAAGAATGATAATTAAGTTCAGATTATTTCTAATAGAAGTATACTTAAACCGAAAACGTAGGATAATAATGAGCGTACCTTTAAAATTGTTTCTAAAAAATCAATTTGTTGTTTGATTTTACCGTAGCATAGGGAGCATATGCTGTGCATTAGTTCTTTCACTCAGAACTCTAACAACTTCTTGGTGGAGAACTGCATTACCGTTCAGTGTCAGGTGCAACCTATCGCTGCAAACAAGGAAAATATTGTTGTTGCTTCAAAAAATACTATTCACTTGTTCCGTAAAAAATAAGCAAATAAACACATATAAATCTTCGTCACCATTAGCAGAGTTAAAAGGGCAACCAACCCAAGGAACTTTTTCTGCCAACCATCAGTTTCCTGCATCTTAGACCATAAGACTGATGAAAGGGAAGCCTAGTTCTTCAGCTAACTCAATGCACTGCTTTGCGTAAATTCTGGCCATTTCATTGGTCCTCTGGGGGCTTCCATTGCTTTATCACCATAACGAAAACTGTTCAATAGAGCTAAGCTTTTTACCATACCAGAAAAGACCAAAGATTAAACATTCCTCTTTACTAGTTGGTGTTCTTTAATTAAGAATGATTGAATAGTAGTCATCACGTGTGCAATAGAAGTTAATTCATTAATAGCTTCATGGTAGATAAAATATTTAACTAAGAATTTGTCAATAGTTCAAATCTTAACTGCCTGAAATTTGTCTACAAACGTTTAAAAAGTCGCAACCATGAGAAATAAGAGGAAGAATCTTTTTTTTTTCCGAATAAATAAATAAACGAACTATTGCACAGCATATGCTCCATCTTGTTTAAATCTAACAAGATCCATCTTGTTTAAATCTAACAAGATGGCTTCTATCGTTCAAAAAAAAAAAAAAAATCAAGATGGCTTTTATCAGTTCAAGAATCAGAGCTCAATGTTTATAAGTTATGCAACCCCACCTAGCATCAGATTCATATTCTTAGCATTTCCTTGAAGAAAAACCCCTGCCCTAATGGCCTTAAGGTTTCATTATTACTGTAGCAGGATTTCCTACTCAACTTCATACATAGAATTACAACTCATTCTAGAATGTGACTTGTACATGCAAAGGTTCGGTATTAAATAAATTATTCTCTCTTCTTTTTGTGTATGATTTCAGGGTGGAGAATGGTTTTTGTGGAGGATCTACTAAGAGAATTTATGATATTCCGGCAACCAGACGTCATTTACGGAGCATAAATGTGAACGCAAAGACGGACCTTCAATGTGACCACCTCCTACTCCAAAAAAAACTTGGCTGAAAGACAGAGAGGTTCTCTAAGAAGGTTGACTTACTTTAATCAATTTTTTACCTAGTTCCGGTAAGCATCTGCCTGATTAGCAAACTATCCTAAGAATTGGTATTTTGGTCTTATTAGAGTACGTTTTGCATGAGAAACAATACCTAGAGCATCATATTCAAAACAAAAGACGTGGCTAACCATTAATCAACTTGAAGGATCCTAATTTCAGAGAAAAAAACCTGAAAAAGGCTTTCTGAACTGAAGTTCCACCATCTCCAGCAGAATATGCTTCGTGCTTTAGCACCTGTCGATGAAGGTCCTTGGCACAAAATTTTGCGACAACTTTTAACTGCAGGTAAACACAAGCTATGTTAATTATGCGCAAAATTGTTCAGGAGTACTTATGTTCAGTCAAACGCAATAATCTAGATATGATGAATAAGGTGGATATTACATCTATATATGTGTGTGTCTATGCCTGAAACTGTGACAGATCATTTAGTGAAGCAACAAGAAAGACCGAGTTACCTGTCTGAATAAATGTTTTCTAAGTCCTATTGTTCATGGTTGGGAAAACGTACGGTAGAGAAAACAGGTCTTACAAATAAGGCGAGAAGATGGAAACTCGGGAAAAAAAACTGAAAATTATAACTTAGCAGACGCATATATCTTAGTGGATCACAAAAAAATGAAATAATGACCTGTCCAGCCACCCCCTTTCCTCAAGCACCCAACCACGTTCAAATAGAAAATAGACTCCTAGAACAGAGACTCCATCTTGAATCCCAGAATCCACTGGCCCAGCTCCACTCCTAACCATCATCCTCCCTACGGCAAACCCCACCAGAAAGTCAGGATGATATAAAATAAAAGTAGCAAAAAGCAACTCAAAAAATAATAGTAACACAACGCATGAAAAAGAAAGATTAAGAGAAAAAAACTGGTAATGTAGACCAAAATAGGATAACCAAATAATGTTTAGGATATCCGATTTGCCACCCATGTAAAGCCCTAAATGTGGAAGGTCTACCTCTGTATAAACCATCATTGACGTTCTTGGGCACTCGCAAAAAATCTTAGATTTTCTGAAAGAGTTGGTTTCATAACATGCTAACAAAGTCTGGGAATGTGTAATTTTTGACTCAAGCAGCTTTCATTTGTTACCTCAGTAATGTTAAAAGGACCAAATTTTGCGACAACTTTAACTTCAAGTAAACACAAGCTATGTTAATTTTGTGCAAAATTGTTTAGGAGTAATTATTTTCAGTCAAACGCAATAATCTAGCTATGATCAATAAGGTGGAGATTACATCTATATATGTGGGTCTATGCCTGAAACTGTGACAGATCATTTAGTGAAGCAACAAGAAAGACCGAGTAACCAGTCTGATTACATGTTTTCTAAATCCTATTGTTCATGGTTGGGAAAACATAAGGGAGAGAAAACAGGTCTTACAAATATTGAGAGAAGATGGAAACTGCAGAGGAAAAAAAAATGAAAATTATAACTTAGCAGACGTATATATCTTAGTGGATCACAAATAAATGAAATAATGACATTCCCAGCCACCCCCTTTCCTCAAGCACCCTATTACGTTCAAATAGAAAATAGACTCCTAAAACAGAGACTCCATCTTAAATCCCAGAATTCACTGGCCCAGCTCCACTTCTAACCATCACCCTCCCTACGGCACCCCAAACCCCACCAGGAAGACAACATGATATAAAATAAAAATGAAAAAAGCAACCCAAAAAATAATAGTAACACAACGCATGAAAAAAAGATTAAGAGAAAAAAACTGGTAATGTAGACCAAAATAGCATAACCAAATACTCCCTCCGTCCCACCCGAATTAGGATTTTTGGGTTGGGCACGGGGATTAAGGAAAAATTATTAGTGGAGTAGGTGTTGTGATATGAAAAGTGAAGTAGGAGAGAGAAAGTGGGGTAGAGAATAATGAGTGAAAAGTTGTTGTGAGTGTGAATGTGGGTCCCATTAAATAAAACACTTCCATTTTTGGGTTGTCCTAATTCGAATGGGACACTCAAAATGGAAATTTGTCTTAATTCGAGTGGGACAGAGGGAGTATATGTTTAGGATATCCGATTTGCCACCCATGTAAAGCCCTATATGTGGAAGGTCTACCTCTGTAAAGACCATCATTGACGTTCTTGGGCACTCGCAAAAATCTTAGATTTTCTGAAAGAGTTGGTTTCACAACATGCTAACAAAGTCTGGGATGTGTAATTTTTGACTCAAGCAGCTTTCATTTGTTACCTCAGTAATGTTAAAAGGACCAAATTCTCGAAATATTATCGTCTTAAGTCTATGATGGAATCTGATTATTTTAACTTGCTTTTGAACTTACTACATTCCGAGAGAGGAATAGATGAAATGGTAAATCTAGTATTAAAGAAACCTCTTATGACTCACCACCATGGCCATCATAAACACCAAAGAAGGAAGTAGAGCTGTCCATATCGGGAAGTGCTGCATATTGAAAACATAAAACAACTACACAAGCAAAAGATAGAACTAAACGATTCGAGCCTTCTCAAAAGTTTCAAAAAGACCACATTTATCATAAAGGATCAAGGAAAAGTGAGTTCAAGTGCAAGAGAATTCATAATTTGCTTAAGTTCAAGGAAAAGCTTGGGTTTTCAGTCAAGTTATCTAAGTAAAGGAATCGAATTATGAATAATTACTAGAAGAAGTCACTTTTATATTCGTTTGAAGGGAACTTGGGTAACTATTAGTTTGATAACATGCTTCCAAATTAACCTAGGATCTTATTCGAGTTTATGTTATTTATGGAGTCCAGTTCCTTCTGAAATATATTTTAGTTGTCACTAAATTTGAAAGAAATCTAATCCTTTTCAGATTAGGAATTAGCATTAGTCCATCTACTTTCAGAGTATTTCACATTTATTCGATACGAGTCATTCCAGAATTGATGTGCTTTGTTTTTTTAATTGTGAGATGCGTTTCCTTAATGATGCTTAAGAACCTAGGTGTGACGTCCATCTTTTCTGTGTTGTTTCACAGATTCGGTTACACCTCCCAAGTAAAGTTCTACCTTGTAATATCAAAAGTAAAGTAATTGAGTAAGAATATTTCAAGAAAATTGTGTGAATCATTTATGGAAATAATCCCAATCTTATTATATGTAGAAATGAAACAGAAGATATAGTACTGATTATGGAGATGAGAGGGAGACCTGGAATAGATTGAAAGACGACTGACCTTCAAAGTGACTTCCTCCTACTCCGCCTACTCCTACTAAAAAGAACTTGGCTGAAAGACAGAGACGTGTGTGAGAATTCAAATCAGAAAAATAGGAGCCCTAAGACATTAACCTATATAGTTTATGCACCTAAGACAATAACCTGAATAAAAGCATAAAGTATGGTAGAAACACTCTAACTTTTTCATTATAGATAATCATATAGCTTCCCATGCTTCTTCTAGCTATTATTCAGACAAAGATAGAGGCATAAACTATGTCATCTATACAATGACGATTGCAAGTGAACTTTGCTTTAAACTGCACCTATCTCTAGTTAGATGTGTACTGATTTTGTATTTAGTCATAGCTTCGGAAAACCACTTAATAAAATATGCATGAAAGGATCCTCATAAAGATATGCTACGATCAGAAACCAAGACTTAAATTAGAAGACTACACGATATACTAGAAAACTTGGGTGAGAACAGAATACCAATACCAAATACTTAATTAAAATTATATCTAACTTTAAAAGGAAATCATCATACCATGTACTCCATATACTTGGAAGAAACCATACAATCAACTCATCCTTAAGTGGAAAAACAGTAAAGACAAGGTTTGGTCAGCAATTAAAGTCGCAAAAAGCATGCATCCACATTCCTACCACATCCCCTATCCCACCTTCCCCGGAGACACACACACACACAGAAGTGGGGATAGAAAGGGCAATCCCAAAAGATACAACGTTGAATATTACTCGAGTAAAAGGAACCAAATATAAAAACAAAAAACAGGGACAGCATTGAATTTGAAACAAAATGAATTGAGGTGTGTCAACAAGAAAAATAAAATAGAACAGGAGTTCCAATCGAAGTCTGCTTTGGTATTACCTGCTATAAACTTTATTTTATTAGCGGTGTGTTTCTCATCAAAATAGACTTAATAAATTCAAGTCTCACGTATTGCACATACAGTCCTATTTCTGTAACAGAATAAATATAAATCAAGGAAAACTGTACAGCACTAAAATAAAAATCAATTATACTTGCTTTTTCTTGAAAGTGTAACATTTCTTTTGATTAAAAAGTCCAACATATTTGTTAAAATCAAGGAGACATTTAACACCATACTGACTCATTAAAATTCATTACTTTCAAACATGAACTTTACAAAGAAACAAGATTAGAACTCATATAATAACCAGATATCATTAACAAACTGCCATCAACATTACTCTAAAGTACAAAAACATTTGTAATTAAAAAAGAATACCAATCTGGGCACTTGTTAGCAGAACTCATGATGATTGTACCTAAAATCGTATCATCTGTGGTGTTATCTACACTCTGTTTGGCCATTTGTTTCAAAAAGTCAGCAAAAGCAGGGGTATCTGCATAATTTAACAAGAAGAAAGTACATTAATAATTGCTTTAATTTAAAGTTTAAACTCCGGTTATTGGTCCTTAATTCAGTTTTTGTGTATGCTGTTGCAACACAAGGTTCTAGACCCTGTTCTTAAGAAATTCAAATTTTGAAAGAAAGAAGACAGACTTCTATATCAAGGAAATTCTCTTATCCAAATAGATGCAAAAAATGAACACATGAGGCCCCCTTCTAAATCAAGTAACTATCAAAATCCTAAAACATTTCAAACTAAAAAGTAAATCATCAAAATAGATATGCTATTTTTGCAGTTTCTATATCGTAATCAAACTGTAACTACAATCATCAATTATTATATGTATAACTGTAACGGAAGATACAGTATTGATTATGGAGATAGAGACAGACGGAGAGAGAGAGAAAGAGCGAAACCTGGAATAGATTGAAAAGGGCGAGAGCAGCGACGATGACGTCCATGGAGCGAGGAACAGTTCCGGCCACCAGACCCCATTTCCGGAGCATAAACTTGAACGCAAAGACGGCGGACCTTCAAAGTGACCACCTTCTACTCCACCACTACTCCTACTAAACCAAAAAACATGGCTGAAACACAGAGAGGTGTGTGAAATTTCAATTCAGAAAAGGAGGAGGCCTAATATAAACAGAAGGCGATTTAGGGTTCTTGTGTAGCAAAATTTATGAAGGGGTTTGGGAAGAATTTGAATTTGAAACTCAGGAGAGGATTATTGTTTCCTAATTTCGACCGTTACAGATCGAAATTGACCGAGAATTCAAAGTTGATTCACTATCAATTTCGACCGTTGCAGATCAAACCCTTCTTCTGTTTGTGTGGCAAAATTTATGTGGGTTGTGGGAGAAATCAAAATTTGAAACAATTGTGAGGATTATCGTTCGCCCAATTTTCGACCGTTGGAGAGGAATTGACTGAGAATTTAAAATTGATTCACAATCAACTCTCCCGTTTCTATCACCGTTCTTTTCCCCTTTGGCTTGACTGGAAAAACTTGGAAAGATGACATGTTGTGTTATCACTGTTATTCCCACCTCAATTGTTTATAAGTTCACTCCTACTTAGTTTATGCCAAATGTTGTACACTTGTACCCCCTAAGTATAATTAAGAGCGGGTATATACACACCCACCGGTTTAGTCCCATTTTAAATTATAAGAATGTCAAATTTTATCCTTGATATTATAATATTAGTTATAATTTTTTTTTAACAAATCTTATATTGATTTAGAATCCTACTAATTGTTAGGACATCGTAGAAAATAATAGAATTATTACCAATTTTAATATTAATTACCATCATAATAATACCAGAGTAAACTACCAAAATGACATGCGTACTAACAACTTTTTACATAATTGCATGCATACTACCGAAACGACAGACCTAACATGCGTACTATATATAAAATAACCAAAGTAACCAAAATCGTTAAAAATATTAATGGAAGCAAACGAGCGTTGATTTTTTTTAACATATATTAGCATCAATATTTTCGAATTGCCCCCACAACTTTATAAAATTCTGACCCACTTAATTAAGTGCTAAAATGAACTAATTACCCTTAATCTATTACCAACAACCACCCACACTTGGCCCACCACCACCACTACCACCGGAGCACCAACAACATCATCCGACCACCATCGACATCCTACTTCCAGTAACCTAACCATCTAGCCGAAATTGCCACAAAATTGCCACCAATCACAATGTTTCCAATATACTATCAAATTCAAATAAAAAACCCCAACTCAATTTAGTCCAAGAAAACTCGAAATCAACATAGAATAGAACAGAGAAATAAGACCCCGAAAAAAGAAACAAAGTTGAAAATTCAAAATTCTCATTTTTTTTTCAAATAATCCAACTGAAGATGAAGGAGATAGATAATGGATTCTTCACCAACAAATAGCGACAAAATCACAGCTCTGTAGGCTCCTAGAACTCTCCCATAACCGTCGCCTGGGTCTCCCGCTCCGATAAGCACTAAGAAGGTTTTACCCACAATTCCTGATCTCGTATTCTTTAGCTCGAATCTCGCCCTTTCGAATCCGGGTTCGTGTTGCATTACTTCCAATCCAACTCCATTTATGTTTGTTTCTGAGTGATTTACTCTATTGGGAGTGAATAGAGAGAGAGACTGGTCGAAACCGTGAAATAGGGTGTGTATGTGTGTGTGCGTCTGGGAGGGGGGGAAGTGAGGGTTATGGTTTTGTTTTTGGGATAGGGGTATTTTTGTCATTTCGGTTCAATCATGGATTCTAGGAAGATTATTGATTAAAACCCATTTTTAAAATAAGGGTAAAATACATTATTTTAGTACTTAGTTTAGTTAGTTAGGAGTTTGTTTTATTATGGGGCAATTTGAAAATATTGATGGTAATATCTGTTAAAAAAAGCTAACGGTCGTTTGCTTCCATCAACATTTTTAACGATTTTGATTACTTTGGTTATTTTATATATAGTACGCATGTTAGGTCTGTCGTTTCGGAAGTACGCATGCAAATATGTAAAAAGTTGTTAGTACGCATGTCATTTTGGTAGTTTACTCAATAATACTAGGGTCCAAAATCTACAAATCATCAAACAATTTCATAATTCTTAGTCAGAACGTCGTTTCACTCCTATTGACACCCATTATTGAGATGCTGAAGTATGTCTTCCTTGATGAAGAAATGGTAGAAAGACTTGAGAGTAGGGTGACAGAAGATGATGAGTCGCGTGGTCAAAGAGATATTTTCGTTAACGACGGGGCGGGGATGTGCGGACATGCGGTGGCCTGACTAAGTGAACTAGACCGGAGAAGGTGAAAGATGGTCGGACTAGTGCAGTTCTAGGTCTAGGGGGAGATGTTGCGGTGGTGTTGTGAGGTGGAGGAGGTGGCCGAAGATGGGATATGAGGCAAATCAGGTGCACCAAAGAGGCTGGGTTGTGAGTTAAGGGCGTCAAGGTCAAACATGTCAAGATCAAGTTTATCTGAAGGTGATCCTTAAGTACATGGGAATTTTTATTTTTTTAGACAACACACACATATATACAATAAAACATAAGAGTTATTTTACACACATAGTTACACCATGATATAAACAAATATCTATAACAGTTGATCCTCCTATTACATCATGCTGCAGAAGTGGGTGCAAGTACAAAGGTGGAGAAGCAAAACATTCATTGGTATTTTCTGTGGATGCAGCATTTTTCGCCAAAAAGGTCTGCCACACAATTACCTTCACAATAAGCAAAAGAGCACCAAACAATGGTGAAATTGTTAATTAGATTCCTGCAATCATGAATTAAATTTTGAGCGCCTATCGGAGGTTTTTGTCCCATCCATATTACATTAAAAGCCACTAAAGAGTCAGTCTCAACATGTAATTGATCAATATGTAAATCTCGAGCATGTTGCAATCATGTACGGAGACCCCAAATTTCTGCTATCATATTTGTAGTACACCCTAAGGACTGACTAAACCCAAAAATACACGTGCTTGATTGATTGCGGATTATACCTCCTACCCCCCCCCCTCCCGGATTACCTTTTGTTGCCCCATCTATATTTAATTTTAATTTAGAATACTGAGACGGGGTCCATTTGATATTTACTTTAATGTTCTTGGGAAGATTAACCTCGAGAGCAAGAATCAGTTGGTGATACTTCCTTCGAAAAACTGCAACATATATCTCTTCATTTTCGAAAATGAACTTGTTCCGAAGATGCCAAATTAACCAAACTGCAGTAATAGACAGTCCATTAAAACAAAAATGGTATGTAAATTTGTAGAAAGGCGTATATTCATGAAATAAGCAAACTAATTATTGTTGGTACTGCTTGTACATGCTACTAAGTGGGTGTATGACCCCCCAAATACCTAACAAACTATCTAATCACGAGATAAAAGAATTTGCACGAAGCCGCAGATTAAGATTAACAGATATCCGTCGCATAATAAATGTCATATTTAATGTGTTAATATTTTTAAAGAATGTGATTCAGTTGCTTGCACCATAATAAAATTGCATTATTGCATTTTACTTATTTATAAATGTGATATTTACTTAGGGAGAAAAAAAAAAGGTCATTTCTTACGAGACAGATGGGGTAATATGATGAAGACATAATCAACAAAGGATGACCAAATGCCAAGAAAAAGTCTATCAACGTTACTTTGTTTAAACTTCGGTTTTACCAGTTGTATTTTATTTATTTTTTTAGCAATTTCAACTATAGTACTTCAGATACACGCTCAATTTTTCTAAAAATACAAAAAAAATAAAGACGTTTTTTAGCAATTTTATCCATCATACTTTTTTTTGCTGGTTAGTGATCGTATTGAAATTACTATAGTTAAAAAACCGAAACTTAATCATAGCGGTTGTAAAAATATCAATAAAAACCCCAAGAAAATGAATTTACAAAAGTTGTCAAGACGAAAATAGGCTCTGTTACCATATTGCAAATGTATACTTGAATTGTAATTTTTCCCCTAATTGATTGATCAAAACATTAACTCTGTATACAGTTCCAGTTTCCTCGTATCTAACTTCAAGAGTTCAAAACCTTATTATGAAAATATATGCATATATTCATATTGGAACAAATGAAAATAACCAAACTTCATACCCTATTTTTACTAAGACGACATTTATTTTGAAACAAATAAAAATAAAAAATTAAATTATTTATTTCGGACAGAGTGAGTATTTGATTTTATAATTTAAAGTGATAGTGTATCATTATTTCATAAAAACTATAATTATATATTACAACTTGAAACTTGTGACATGCTAAACATCTACTCTCTCCGTCTCATACCTATCGCTACTAAATATGGGAGGGCAAGATAATTAAGAAAATACTATGGTAAGTAATGTGAGTGGGTAGGAGAGAGAAAATGAGTTGGTGGATAGTTGTTGTGAGTGGATAGGAGGAGTCGAGATCACATGTACCACTTTTGTGTGCCACTCCATGTACCACAAGTGATCTAATGGCTCACAGTTATTGAGATGGGTATTATCGTAATATTATGTAAACATGTGAACGGTTGGATTGCAAGTGGTACATGGAGTGGCACACAAAAGTGGTACAGGTGATCTCGACTCGGATAGGAGAGAGAAAAGTGAATATTTTAGGTAAGTAACAATAAGTAGGAGACACCCAACATGAAAATAAATAACGATAATGGTAAGTAGCAATAAGTATAGCACGCCCAAAATTAAATAAGTAGCGATAAATATGAGACGGATAAGGAAAAGCATAAACAAATGGAGTAAGAAGGAAAGTGGGGAGGGTACAACTTGACAATAAGCCAACAGAGGCTGGGTGACAACACACACTCACGCGGTCAACCATGGCGGGCCCGGCCACCTCCCTCGCCAATTCCCATTTCTCAACTTCATTTCCTCTCTTCTCTTTCATCCTTTGTCAACGTTTAAAGTGTTGACTTCTTCTTTGTTGATTTGATTCTATCTTGGTCAGAGACCCAAATATCAAAACTTAGTTCTATTGAAGAACAGAACTGGATCTCCACGCCCTAATCTTCCTTCCCATTTAACCCTCAATCCATCTCCATCAACAGCTTTTTCTTCAATTTGCATCAACCGGTGAGTTATCTCTGTTTTTTACTAAGAAATTGCAAGGGAAACCCCCCCCCCCCTCTTTTGTCAGGTTTTAAATTTACTTTTTACAGTAGACCCAGATGGCCAGATCAGATTGTTGTATGCGTTTTGACCTCAGTTCCTGTTATTTATCTTGAATTTGAACAAAAGATTTTTATTTTTTTTTATTTTATTTTTTTTTATTTTTTTTGGGCCTTTGAAACTGGATTTGTGTGTGCGTGTGTGTTGCTGTTGAGTGTGCTTTCAATGTATTTCGTAGAAATCAAATGGAGCATATTAGTTAGTATATGTTTACAATTGATGTTAATTTCTTTTAATTTGGTGGACTATGTTAGAGCTCTTTACTTTTCCTTACAAATCAGGATTGAAGATATTTCTTGCAATCTTGCTTGACATGGATTGAATTGATCTCTAAAAAAATGGGTCTCTATTTGCCCTTTTTTAGTCAATGATATTCTCATTTTGGTCTAAATTGAAAAGAATGAAACTTATTGTTCACAACCCTCATTTTGGGGATGAGGGAGTAAAAAATTTATTTACGAATAATGTTTCATGTTGGGCATTGCCCTCTTTTTTCTCCAATTTACAAAATAAAAACGCCTACCCGTTAGTTCTCTTCGTATGAAATACCATTTCCCTTGAGAAATACTCCCTCCGTCCCAAAATGATCTTCGCGTTTGACTGTTCAAACTTTTTAAGGACGTGAACATTTGCTTCACTAGCCATGGTTTGTTTATGCACTTTTAAGCCTAAATTGTAGAAATTAGAAGAACTTTTTGGGACAATGAGAAATGGCAAATAGGAAGATCATTTTGGGACGGAGGGAGTATAATCAGCATAGAGTGGTAGTAAAAACTAAAAAGTGACTTGTTTTATCCCAGGTGTGGAATTTGTAAAGTTTTCTCAATGGGAGGAGGATCATCTGGATCAAACATCCATCATCAACCTTCACCAAATATGCTGCCTCCACGACAACTACCCCGGCCTATTGGCTTGCATCCATCCCTATTTTCTGCTAACACGGAGACCCGCACATCTCCTGACCAACAAGATCCCCGTGAATCTCCCACCGAGAGTGCCAGTTCACGGGAAACCTGGCCCACTGCTAACACTCTTCTTCCCAAGAAGTTGGAATCTGAGAAAATCGAGAATGATTTTGCTGAACACTCTGTCACCCGACGTTTTTCCATTTCAGACAAGATTACCCTACGAGACATAGCTAGGGAAAGAGTTGATATAATATCTGAGAAAATGCATTTGCTTCCAGACGAGTATCTAGAGGAGCTAAAAGGTGGGCTCCGCACAATTCTCGAGGGAAATGGTGGGTCTAATCATCGAGAGGAGTTTTTTGGCTTACAAAAGCTTGTTCAGAGTAGGTTGGATCTGACTGCTAACACATTGATTAGGGCCCATAGGGTCCAGCTCGAGGTTATTGTAGCCATTAACACGGGAATTCAAGCATTCTTGCATCCAAATATCAGTCTTTCTCAAACCTCGCTGATTGAGGTTTTCCTTTATAAGCGATGCAGGAACATAGCATGTCAAAACCAGCTTCCTGCCGAAGATTGTACCTGCGACTTGTGCACTAATAGAAAAGGTTTCTGTAACCTTTGCATGTGTGTGATTTGCAACAAGTTCGATTTTGAGGTTAACACGTGCCGTTGGATTGGCTGTGATTTCTGTTCGCACTGGACTCATACTGATTGTGCTATTCGCGAGAAACAAATTTGTATGGGGCCTACTGGTAAAGATGGAAGCGGTGTACCAGAAATGCTTTTTAGGTGCAGGGCATGTAATCGTACGTCTGAGCTACTAGGATGGGTTAGAGATGTGTTCCAGCACTGTGCGCCAACTTGGAACCGGGAAGCTTTTATGAGGGAGCTCGATTTTGTGAGCAGGATCTTCCGTGGCAGCGAGGATCCCAGAGGGAGGAAACTTTTTCGGAGGTGTGAGGAACTTATGGAGAAGTTGAAGGGTGGATTGGCTGAATCTACTGCTTTCAGAGTTATGCTGATGTTTTTCCAGGGTACGTAATCATGTACTCCCTCCGTCCCAGATAGTGTGTCCCATTTGACTTTTATGGTCAACGCAAATTAATTTTGACCAAACATTGATGTCGATTTAATTATCCTAACGAAATTCTAAAAATTGTAAATTGATAAATCATCAAGTGATCTATCAATAACAATTCTAGAATTTCATTGTGATCATCAGATTGACACCAATTTATGGTCAAACTTAACGTGAGTTGACCATAAAAGTGAAATGAGACGAACTTTCTGGGATAGAGGGAGTATATCTTGTTGCTTAACTTAATGTCATGTTTGTATTTTTGCTTGTTCTCTTTGTAGTTGTCTTCACTCACTGGGAGTATTTTTTTCATAACAAGCAACTGCGGCAGTCATAATGCGTGTGGAAGTATATGCATATACTTCATACAAATTTTCATGGTTCAAGATTTAAAGTTTCTAAATTTGTTTTTGATTCTTACTAGAAGAAAAAGAAAATAGAAAGTTTTAGTTGTAGAAATATAATTAATAAGTTTGAGGGATAAGTTAATGAAACGATGGTTATTAAGAGGTAAATAGGATGTTTGTTAAGGATAAAATGGTAAGAGAGACCGAAAGAGTCCCAATTAAGCCCCTCTCCATTTATATATCTAGTGTAAATTTGGTTTATTAATTCTTTACACAGAGTTCTTTGTGGTGTAAACCTGACGTCCATTCCATATCCCATTTCCTGATTTCTTCCCTTTGATCAGTGGCGAAGCCACACTATGAGTTTTTGAGAATCGTCAATTTAGTACTTTCAATATTTTTCCAAGAATGCACTAAAAAAACATTTATGTCAATTTTGACCTCCTTGATTTTTGAAAAAAAAAATGTACGATGATATCATTTTGACCCCTTTTATGCCAAAATTCTATATGATAAGTGTAATTTTTATCCCCAACCAATTTTGACCTACTTGGCAAATAATAATTGGCTTCACTGCTGCCTTTGATTGCCTTCTCTTTCCCCATTCAATTGCTTGGATTATATTTCACCATTGTATTTTGCATTTACTACTTCGACTCTGTCTTGCTTCCCCATTCAAAGAGTTCTGACTTTACCCCTTGTTTATGAAGTTAGCTAGATGGTTACAACAACTTTTATTGTTGTGACGGTAACTTCCAAAAATGGTAAGGGGTCTGTTAGATGTTTATCTAAAGTGACCTTAGTGAAATGGATGGAGTAGTTAATAGGTGAAAAAAAATTAGGCGGTCTCAGTTATTATCTATCCGTCCATATTAACCTTTTGCTTTCACGTATTTGGTCATCAAGAAATTCTGTAAAAAAAACAGGGTTTACATTTTCTTTTACTTCCTCCATTCCAGAAAAATGCTTGTTCACTTTCCGAAAGTAAAAATGTAAATGAAAAGAAACTTATTTTAATTAGCTTCCTACAATGCCTTCAATAAAATGCCTAGTTTTCATTGTTTCGTGACTATTCAGTTTAAGTAACGTGTAAAGGTCTTATTGTAGAGATAAGGGACATTTAATTACCAACTAATTTAAAACCTTAAGCCTTTGGATAGGGGTCCACCTGTGTAAATCAAGCGTAAGACTCCCCTTCACGTGCTCCCCGTCCACATGTGGAGAGATAAACAAATATGCCAACCCAAGACCTTGCCAAAGAAGTGCTTTTGTACTGTGTTAAGTATCCAACTCATCTAGAATCTTAACGAAGTATACTTACCTTAACATGGAGAAATTATAAAACTTAATTCTAATGAGTGATAAAATATCCTTACGTGGGAAAAGTTCAAACATGAAAGTTGTTTGGGGATGTAAGGACTAATTATCTTTTTTCACACATTTGTTTCTTGTTCTTCTTTAAATGTGTGTGTGTGTGGGAGGTGCGGGATGTGTCTGAATGCTCTCCATTTGATACAACATGTTCCTTTTTACTATTCCGTCTTGTTTGGTTCTTATATTTGTTTCTTCAGAGCTTGGAATGGACTCCCCAAAGAATCCAGAATCTGAGGATGGTGGTAGGCTTGTAGTAGCCCCACAAGACGCTTGCAACAGAATAGCCGAAGTGGTGCAGGAAGCAGTGAGGAAAATGGAAGTAGTAGCTGATGAAAAAATGAAAATCCTCAAGAAAGCACGCATAGCTCTAGAAATATGTGACCACGAACTCGAAGACAAGGCCAGGGAAGTTGCAGAACTAAAACTAGAAAAACACCAAAAGAAACAACAAATAGATGAGCTCGAAAGCATCGTGAGGCTTAAACAAGCAGAAGCAGATATGTTCCAACTTAAAGCAAATGAAGCGAGAAGAGAAGCTGAGAGGCTGCAGAGGATTGCTCTTGCAAAGTCAGAGAAATCGGAGGAGGAATATGCAAGTAGATACTTAAAACTTCGATTGAGCGAGGCTGAAGCTGAAAGGCAATATCTTTTTGAAAAGATTAAGCTTCAAGAAAGTTCTTCACGTGCATCACAAAGTAGTAGCGGTGTGGGAGGAGAGCCTTCTCAAGCAATGATGTACTCTAAAATCCAGGATTTGCTCAAAAATGTTTACAGTATGCCATCAAATGCAGAAGCCCAGTCAAATGACAGGAAAAACCAGTAAGGAATCATTCTTTTAGCGTTTTCTTGTCTGTTTATCTGATGTTGTACTATCTTTAGTTTGAAACTATTTAACCCGTTTTCATAGGGTATAGTCTCTAGATGTAAAGTGACTTGGTATTTAACGTGTCTTGCTTAGGTGTTTGGGGTGTTTGTCCGTGTTCTTGTGCTTACAGGCCATCCTTAGTTTGACTGAGGTTTTGGGCAACTTATTGTTAGAACTTGCTTATTATCAATATAGGTTTTTCTTTCTCAACCTTGGAGTACTTTTTTAATTCGGATTTGGGGTTCGTTTTGGGGGAAAGTGAGTGAAGATGAAAATGAAAATGAGTTCATATGGAATGTTGGTCACTTGATTGTGTGGAAGCTGAGTTCTTGAGTAAAATTACAATGGAACCCACACTGAGAAAACCTATCTTGAGGGACTCACTTCTTTCTTTTGAATATGGATGCAAGATCCTTTCTTGTAAATTATATACTCCCTCCACCTCAGAGTAAGAGTCTTACATTAATTGTGCACACTTATTATTATTAAAGAAACAAAAGAAAACGGGAAGACATTGCAAGTGGGTTGAGGATATAATTTTCCAAAACATTATAGAAGCATTAGAAGGAGAAAGTTGCCCTAACACTATTCCTCATTTCTCATCGTTTGCCATTTTGGGAAAGGGACTCTTAATCTGTAACGTATCAAAATAAAAAGTATGACTCTTACTTTCTGGGACAGAGGGAGTATGTGTGTATGTGTGTGTGTATGTGTATATGGTTCAGAATCATATTGAGATCTCTAGTTAAAGGATTTTAGTTCAGAATCATGTGAAGATCTGTAGTTGGAGTTCCTTGTCCAAGTACAGAACTTGTGCCCTTCCTTCCACTCCTCCTAAATCCCATAATTCCATGAACAGGTGTAAAATAATATACTTAGAAAGATAGTCTCATTTTGACTTTTTATGGTCAACATAAATGAACTTTGACTAGCGAAATTTTAAAAATTGTTAATCGACAAATCATTAATTGATATATCAATAACAATTTTTAAAATTTCATTGTGATCATTAGATTGATACCAATGTTTATTTGACCATAAAAAATTAAAATGATACTATCTTTTTGGAAAAGATGGAGTATTAAAAATTGTGATTTTGGTTGAGCTTTTGAGTAGATTGTGACTTTCCATTCCACTATTTGATTCCAAGGCATGGATTTGATTCACCTAGGAAAATCTACTTTATTCTACCACTATTGAACTTTTTAGGTATGAAGAAGAATATGAATAATCCAGTCATTACCCAAAAGTATATCTTAGATTGCCAAATGCCTTTTGTTTCTTTACTAGTTTAAACCATTTATGTTTGTTTTTTTGGTGATATCTTGACAAATTGGTGCACAAGCTTCTTATGATGTCAAGTACTACTAAGTTAGATATACCCAATAAGGAAAATTAAAAATTAAGATTTTGACTTTAAAGATCTAAAAGTAGATTTGTGGGATTGATTCTGTGGCTTAACACGACACTCCCTCCAGTCCAAAATAGCTGTTTCTGGACCAAATTGTTGGTCTAAAATAGTTGTTGTTTTTTGGGTTAAAAGCATTTCTAAAAAGAAAACAATCCTAGAGCGATTTTGTCATAATACAATTAATACACAAACAAGTACAACATCTTTTTCGAAAATGTTGACAAGTCAAACACGACATTTATTTTCTTTTCTTTGACAAGTATTGAGTAATGGATTTTATAATCAAAATGATTTCAGTTTTTTTTTAGACCTCTTTTATAACACTCACTCTGATCCAGAAAGTTAGTCCATCTTTTTTCGTTCTCACTACGAATGAACTTTGAACAATAATTTTGGCTACATTTTAATTATCTTAACTATAATTTAAAAAATTGGTATTGATATTTATAATGGTGTATCAGTAACAAGTTGTCAAGTAGCCTAAATTATTGCTCAAAGTTCAAATAGCCTAAATTATTGCTCAAAGTTCATTAGTAATAACGAAAAAAAAAAAGAATGACTAACTTTCCGGGACAGAGACATAGACACAGAGGGAGTAGAAGATTTGGTTTACGTAATAACCCATCCACATACTTTGGGGACAGACATAAGTTTGAAAGACCACATGCATCAACATGTTAATGAAGGACCACCCATGTAAACTGTAGGTCCTGACCAATTAACATGGTACGTAGGAAAAAGGTGAGACACTCATATTATTTAACCTTATTATTATGTCTCAACAAAATCTTTAACTCAATTGTTCACTAATGATACCAAAATCAAAGTTAGGTACTTCAAAATGCCCCAAACCTTTTTTTTTTTTAGATTTTATAGACATTTACAGATCACATACATGCAGGCCAAAGGTTGTCCTTTACGTGATTCTCTTCGTTTTTATGTAATTCTGTTGTTTTTCATATAGTTGGATTCTTGTGTCCACTTTCCACATGTTTTTTAAAGTAGTCGGCTCGTAACAAATGTTGTAGTTAACTAATCAAACATTGTCTGTACATTGATTGCTTGTAAAGTAAGAAACTTAAATTGGGACATACCAAAATGGAAAGTAAGAACCTTAAATAGGGACAAAGTGATGAAGTCTATAGAAACACGATATTTATTTTGAGAATGAATAAAATATAAATGCACGAAACGAAATGATCTTAACCGCACAGCTTGAAGAATAAAAAATGTGACCACGTTATGATTACTTGCCACAGTGTAGAATCATGGCAGTTGTTTCAAATTCCCAGACCATGTTGTATCTGGCTTCTACAAAGCCTTAAAATAGAAATTTATCTCAAATTTTTAGGAGATCGGGTGGGAGGAGCTCTTGTGTGTTTCTTAATTGTCGTATTCCAAATGAAAAATCTAAAGAATTTAATAAACTAAAGCTATGACCTACTCCCTCCGTCCCATACCAAATGACAGAGTTTGATTTTTTTTATCAATTGTATCAATATTTGATAATAATTTTATAAATATCTAGATATCTTTATACAATTCTAAAAATTGTTAATGATAGTATTTCTAATAGTGAAACAATAACAATTTTTAGAATTTCTTAGAGATTTTTAGATATTCATACAATTATGGTCAAAAATTAACTTAGTTGACCAAAAAAATCAAACTGTGCCTTTTGGTGTAAGACAGATGGAGGTACCATGCCTATGAAAAGATCCAAAACACCATTATCTATATTTTTTGTATATTAAACTAGTTTTTCTTTGTTAATGACACATACTATTGAAAAAGGAAAACATATAATTTTAAAAATTGAAGAATGTTTGTAACCTGGTCATGGTGGGTGTTATCTTTTGTAATTATGCTTCCATTAATGGATATAAAAAAAAGTTATTCTAAAGGATATCTATCTCATAATTTCCATTTATATTGCGTTGATAGAGTTGAACTCTAGTTTGTTTTGCACCATGGAATTTCTTTCTTAAAAGAAAAAAAATAATAATAAAAGATAGGAGAACAAAAGAGTTATAATGAGCATGTCGTATCCATGGAAGTGGAAAGAATATGCTCTGGTCACAAAATCTTTCTTACAAAATGAGGTGGCGATATTTTATTGGTTGCATCGATAGTGGACCCGCCACACTCTAATTAAAAACACCAATAAAATTATTACACCTAGAATTTTGTGAATTTTTTGTGCCCCTAGCATTATTCTTTCCAAAAAGGGTCGTTTTTTTTATAGGGGAACTACCTTTCCCATTTCAAATTTGATCTAAAATTTCTTGAAAAAGTTTCAAATTAGGGCATTGACCGGATTTTTTTTTAAAAGTTTCAAAATGTTTGAGAAGTTTTTCACGACATGTTGTATTATTCAACTAGTATTATGCGATATATTGCATCACATAACACTGCATATACTAGATATAATACTGCATGGAGGCAGTCGCGACCGGCGACCGGCAGTAGTAGCAGGATACAATGAGTGTGTTTTGGGGGAAACTAGTTCCACCATAAGTTATAAAAATTCTTGTTTTTTTACCCTTAAACCCTTAAACCCTAAACCTAAAACCCTAAAATCTAAACCTAAAACCCCAAACCCTAAAACTTAAACCTTATAAAAACAAGACTTTTTATAACTTATTATGGAGGAACTAGTTTCCCCCAAAATTTTCTCGGATACAATTGTATTGATGTTGGAGGTGGTCTCCCATGAGAACAAGGGGGTCCGTCTCATGCATGAGACGGGTCGCCCCATGACCCATGGGCCGAACCCGCCACGTGGCAACCCACCATTGGCCGGAATTTTTTTTTGGTTTTTTTTTAGTTTTTATATTTTTTTTCGGTTTTTCAGTGGTTTAGCAAAAAATAATAGTTACCATCTCTTAAAGTAACATTGTTCATAAGTAAACGTAATACTTGTTTTAAAAAAACAAAAGCTCGTTTTTACCCATTTGAAAAGTAATAACTTATGTATATGAATGTAATAGTAAGTTTATACAAGTAAATGTAACACTTTGATTGACGAAATTGTAACAGATTTCTATAGATAATGTAATACTTTTACATGTATCATGATAAATTTGACCCCATTGTAACTTATTGTTTGAAAACAAATAGATATCTATACATATGTATTACAATTATTTACAAATACTATTACATATAAATAACGCGTTTGTTACATTTTAGTTATAATAAGTATTACTTTTGGCAAACGAAGAAAACATAGGAATATACACTATTACTTTAAGAGATGGTAACTATTACTTTAAGAGATGGTAACTATTACTTTTCACAAACCGAAAAAAAAAAAAAATATAAAAATTCAAAAAAAAAAAAAAATTGGGGGCCAATGAGGGGCTGCCACGTGGCAGGGTCCCCCCATGGGTCCTGGAGCAGGGTTGTGGGTCGGGTAATGGGTCAAAAAAATGACCCGTCTCACCCATGAGACGGGTTGGAGTGTTCTCACACAAGTTTTTGTCTTGATGTTGTATCATTATTTTTATGATTGCATATTGCATGCACTATTATTGAATTGTTTTTCGGCTATCTATCTCGATACTTTGAGTATTTGTACCTTTTGTTTGTTTTGCACTAGAATTATTGTTGTTTTTTCTTCTTTTAAAATGTGCAAAATAAATAAATAATTTGAAAAAAAAAAATGATATCTTCAGTTCAAAAGAGTGATTTTGTGATAAAAGTCATCTCTCACAATTTATGAAGTCTAAAGTCTAATCCTTCTTCTTGCAATCTTGCCTCCTGATACATCATAAAAGTATTTTTAAAAAATCTCCAGGCTACCCATACAACATCATCAATTCATCCCTTAATTAATTTGGAGAGAATATGTTTAGGGAGGTATTCAAACACAATCATGTGGAGGGGTGGCAATTTCTTACCCATATCCAAGAACCCATCCATGAACCTATTAAAAAAAGATTTATTGGGTTATCCATTAAGTACCCAGTTAATTATTGGGTTTAAATGGATAAAACCCATAAAAACCCAATAACTAATGGACCAAATGGGTTTTTACCCAGATACCCAATGGGTTACCCAATAATCTAAGCTTCACTGCAGCTTAACACACCACCAGTCACCACCGCTCCTACCCTCCTCCACCACCCCTCCACCACCTCCACCCCGTCCACCACCTTGCTGCCATATCCCCATATCGTACCACCGCTGCCACTTAACCACCACCACCGCAAACCTCGCTACCACCTCAGCTGCTTCTATACCACCATCGCCATGCTACCAGAAAATACGCTTTTATTGTTCCATTGATTCATTCCATAAAATGATATGTTGTAAAAAATTCCAAAACTATATTTGCTATTTTCATACTCCCTCCGTCTCAAAATGAATGTCTGAGATTGCTCTTCATTTTGGGGACGGAGGTTAGTACATACTACAATTTAGTCAAAAATTGGTAATTATGTAAATAGAGTAACATTCGTTATGTATGGTACCTACCATACATAAACATTCCACAGATAATACTCCCTCCGTCCCAATATGATCTTCTCATTTGGCATTTTTCATTGTCCCAAAAAATTCTTCACATTTTTACAACCTAGGCTTAGAAGAGCCCCAACAAAACATGACTAGTGAATCAAGTATTCATATCCTTAAAAAGTTTGAATAGTCAAATGTGAAGATCATTTTGGGACGGAGGGAGTATTATTGTTATGTAAGGAAAATATGAATTACAAAATCATTGTAAAATCGTATTTGTAAATCTGGTAACCAGTTTTATCTAAGGGAAGGGTTCGAAATATTGTTTTATTATTTGAAGTATTTTCGGTAAATCTAATTAATTTGAAGTATTTTTGGTAAATCTGAACACTAAATCAAGTAATCAACTGAAGAAAAATTGAAAAGTGAGCTCAATTATTATGTAAATTAAATGTAAGCTAATTACTGTTGTCCAAGGAAAGCTATTAAATGTTTGCTTCTTGTATGGCGATGGTAGCTACCTGTAGCCGGTGATGGTGGTCGTACCAAGATATTGGCGGTGGTCCGGTGGAGAAGGCGGCAGCGGTGCCGGTGGCGGCAATGGCGGTTGCAGCAGTTGCAGTAGGAGGATGGAGGTATGTGAGGTGGGAGGGTAGATATATGTCGGTGGAATGGCGATGGAGTTACTTTGTTTTGAAATATTGGGTATACCCGGATAATATCCATTAAGTAATGGATAAATACGGGTATTATCCATTGTTACCCATTAATATTAATGGATATAATGGATAATACTCAAATTTACCCATTATGTTAATGGATAAATATGGATTTTACCCGTAAGTATCCGGGATACCCATTTTGCCACCCCTAATCATGTGCCGATAACTCCTATAAATATAAATAAACTAACACACATTTCTTTAACGGAATTTGAACTAATGACATTCGCATAAAAACTAAAATCGGATACCGCCTGAGCTAAACCTGGATTGTGAAATTGTACTATGTTTCCTGATATGCCCTTGAAAGACAAATTAAAATCAAAGAAACTGTCATCTAGTTGGATGCATAACTAAAAGGAGGTAATAAGCAAGAAAGTGACAGAAAACTAAGGTGGGCCAAAATCACAATCCAGTCTATTGGCTTGCTGGTAGTACATGGTCATCCACATATGCTATGATGCATGGATTTTGAGCACCATGTCAGTCTACCCTCTATTTTGACTATAATTACTAAAATACCTCAATTCCCAGATGAATATTCTGTTGAGTTTTAATATAATTAGAGTCAGAGTCTTACCTTGATTTCGCACGTTTATCAAGGATACAATAGAAGATAGATATTGCAAGTGGGTTTGAATATATAATTATCCAAAATAATATTTATAATTCAATTGGATAAAAAAGTAAGTTAATAAGTGTTATTTTTTTATTTTTATAATTACTAGTGTTACACCCGTGCGATGCACGGGCTGTTACTATGAATTTAAAAGATTGAAATTAAAATAATTTTATTGTAAAAACAAAAAACTTTTATACATTATTGAAACAGTAATAATTATTTTACAAAATGAATGCTTAAATTAATTTTACAAAACAACTAAAGTAATCGTTTACTACCCATTTAGTTGCATGTATTTTTTGAGGAAGATTTACTTGCATGACGGTTATAAGCATAACGAAATATTATATATCAACTACTAAAACTATAAATGATTTTTTTAATAAAACAATTATAGTAAATTAACAAAATGAAATAAACATTTATTAAGCAAAGAAGAAAAAAATCGAAAATGTACAAAAACTTATTAAAAAAATTAGAGGCCCGTTTGAGGCCTTAAATTATGTTGTTTTTTTTTTTTGGGAATTTTAAACCATGCACCAAGAAGCTTTATCCTATGACTTTCAATTTGATATGCGGTGCGTTCCGTGGTTCATCCGGAGTCAAAAGTTACGACGGTTTTCGCGCACGCGCGCAAATGAGTCCAAAAACTTCAACGCCTTAATGTCCGCATCAATTAGTAATTTTTCTCTATATATTGTTCAAACTTAAATATTTTTATTAAATAAACGATTTAAAAAGTATCATAGAAAAATCAATTTACATGCAAAGTTGACTACTTGTACCAAATAAAAAATAATGACACATTAGTCCTTGTTTAGTGGAAATTACAATTTTGCCCTTTATAGTGACACTTTTGGGAGTGAAAGTGAATTTCTTGATATTAATATAGTATTGATATAGATGTGTAGTTTTCCACTATATATTGATTATTTTTATTTTTTTCACTTATTTAAAAAAATATAATTATCATATAAAAAAATATATACATGCAAATTTGACTACTTCTACCAAATTAAATTAAAGATAGCGAATTTTGTTCGTCTCGCTTCGACGTTCGATTTGATATGTGGTGCGTTTCGTGGTTCATCCGGAGTCAAAAGTTACAACGGTTTTCGCGCACGCGCGCAAATGAATCCAAAAACTTCAACGTCTTAATGTCCGCATCAATTAGTAATTTTTCTCTATATTTTGATCAAAATTAAATATTTTTACTAAATAAACGATTTCAAAAGTATCATATATAAATCAATTTACATGCAAAGTTGACTATTTGTACCAAATTAAAGATAATGGCATATTAATCCTTGTTTAGTGTAAATCACACTTTTACCCTTGATAGTGGCACTTTTAGGGGGAAAGTGACTTTCTTGTTATTAATATAGTATATAGTATATAGTATAGATGTGTAGTTTTCCACTATATATTGATTAAATTTTTTTTTTACTAATTTTAAAAAGTATAAATTATCATATAAAAATAAATATGCATGCAAAGTTGACTACTTCTACCAAATTAAATTAAAGATAGCGATTTTTGTTCGTCTCGCTCCAACGTTCGATTTGATATGCGGTGCATTCCGTGTTTTATCCGGAGTCAACTATTTTTGACTTAATATATTGAAGATTTCTTAATTAATCAAGTGTTATAATTTTTCCTTTATCAAACAAGCTTATTTTTATAATCTTCTAAAATACTCCTAATAAATACTTTGATTACATTATCACATGCCCGAAAGCAAATTAAGTTTTACGAAAAACACGTTTTCTCAATGCATTTGTACTGCAATGACAGTGCTAATGTTACAATGTGTCGGTCATTCATACCAGTGTTTCATGTTATCACCTACAAACATTGTAAGTAACACTTTTAATGACTGACACTTTTGATAATTGTCAATGTTAGTGTTAAATAATGTCAGTCTGTGTCTTAAAGAGTGTTAGTTGCAGTTAGGGATGGTAACGGGCCGTGTTTGGCTAAAGTGAGAGGGACCAGGGAGCCGGAGGAGGAGTGACTGATTTGAAGACGCCGACTACAATCGCGATTCCCCTCTCACTCTCCTCAGCAACGACAGATTGTAAACTTGTAACCCTAACTCCACCACTTAATTATATATATCAGGTTTTGGGGGTAATAACGGAGAGGTGTAAGGGCAGAATAGGAAAACTCAACAAAAACTAAGCATACGGTCTAGGTCAGGTTTGGGCGGGTCAGAGGGTTTTACCAAACCCGAACCCAGAGTCGGCCAAGCTTCAAGTCCAATGAGTAGACCGACTAGGGCCCCCAAAAATGTGTAAATTTTGGGGGGCCCAAATTCCCCCCTGTTATATAGTAGCTCATTTTTAATTATAATGGCTGACACAAATATAGTATTCATTAGCCCAAAGTGTTTAAGTTGCAACCTAATACATACTAATAACAAGCACAAGCCCACACTCCAAATCAAAGTCGTGATGGATTTCCCGATTCCTAAGGGAATTCTATTTCCCTAATTCCCTAAAAAAAAAAAAAATAGCAAAAAACGCAATAGTTTTAAAAAAAAAAAACGAAATTGTTACCGGAAAAGAGAGTTACAGCAGCCACACTTCCAATTCTAAAATTTAGATTCAGTGATTATGTGGTCGTCAAGGTAAGAATTTAACTTATCTTGTTTTTTTATTTGTGTTTAAATTATTTGATTGTTTAATAGATTATTTGTTTTATTTATTACTTTACTTGTTTCTTATTCCGTCCCAGTTTGCTGTTAATACTTTTAATTTTAATTGTTTGTTTCTTTTACTTCCTTCGTCTCAAAATAACTATTTAAAAATAGTTGAATTTATGTTTAAACATGAAAACAATTAAAATGTTAAAAAAAATATTTTGAGATAGAGAAAGTAGTGCATTAGTATTAGTAATTTTTAGTTGGTTGATTGAGTTAGTTGTTGTTTTTAGAGTTTAGGAAATGTCATCGAGACATGACATAAAGAAGAAAGCAAAAAAACAATATCAATTGACTCAAGCTTTTAAGTGGTTCTCTAATAAGTATTTTACATATAGTTAGACGGTTGAACTTTCATCTTTTTTTGTAAATTACGTGCTTCAGTTTAGGGTTCACGTTGAAAAATTGGACTAAGGTCCCAAATTTAACAGGACCGGCCCTGTCCGAACCCGTCGAGTTTTGTAATTTGGTTACCAAACCCGCCCCGCTCAGATTGAAAAGTCTCGAAAACGGGTGAAATTGCCATCCCTAGTGGCGGTATGTGGTGGTGCTAATAATCACAGATTGTTTATGTGATATCCTCCATCCCACATCGAAATTATGTGGGAATTGAGTGTGCTATATAGAAGGCCCATACACTCCTACTAAGCATCAAATCATCCATTGGACTTTTGGAGGCCTGTGATGGGCTGTGGTTGACCCAATTGAGGAGATGCTTGGTGGGCTAGTGTATGGTACCTATGTGGCGGGTCGGGTCTGCGGGCTCGGGTCGTTACAGTTTAATAAGTTACTTTATTTGCAAAAGTATTATTATGCGCTTTTAAATTAAGTAACACTCCCCTCTATCTCAATATCAATATATATGTTCATTTTTCATTTTTAGTCTGTCTCAAAGTATATATGTTCACTTTTTAAAATGACAAAGCATCTTTACAATTTCTCTCAATCACTCTCTCTCTTATTTACTTTTATACATCACTTTTCATACTCACAATATTTAAATCACTTCCACCATTTCTCACATCTGTATAAATGGAGGGTGAAAATATACTCTAGAACAAAGGGCGTAGTTATTTATAAAAATATCAATGTCTCTTTTAAAATAGTCCCTCCGTCTCAGTTCACTTGACACTTATTTTTATTTTGATCCGTCTCAGCTCACTTGACACTTCCCAAAATAGCATACTTTTTATAATTTTATATTCACTCTACCCCACCACTCATTCTTTCTCTTCATTTTCCACCACTCAATTTATTCAACCAACACTACTATTTACCTCACTCATTCTCTTTCTTCATTTTCTACCACACATTTTCCTTATTTTATTCTTTTTTTTAATTATTGTATCCATCTCTTAGGTATCAAGTGAGGTGGGATGGAGAGAGTAAATCTCAATAATTTGTATAATTAGCATTACCTATAGTATTAAACACATTTTTATGTATATAAAAATATTTAATTTTTCACAACGTTAATTAATGGTGGAAAAAGAGAGAGAGAGAGAGAGAGAGAGAGAGAGAGGGGAGAGAAATAGATTAGGCAATTAGTGTAGTGAAGTGGAGTAGTGAGTTGGCTAGTTTAGAGGAGGGGGCGTCTAGAGGTCTGAATGCTTTGTCCGGAACTGAACAATACGCCGTACATTTATTTGGGTACAACTGAAACAGAGGGTCAGACTCGCTACTACTGGGTCCCACACGATGACGACGTTGACGTGTCGAGCTATTATAGCTACCTTCTATTTAAAATTGTATTTATTTTTTATATAGCTCTTCTGTTTCTTTTACGGCTAACAAACAAAAATAAAATAAAAATGATAAAAGGAAAAATGAAAACTGAATGTGTAGATAAATCTAGCTGTAATGGGGTCCACAAACTCTCGCGCGGGAGAATATCGTAGTAACTGATTTGGATCTGCCTCTTGATGTTGTGCAATCTTATCTAGGGATGACAATTTGACCGAATCCGATTCGTATCTGAGACAATCCGACCGGGGATGGGTGGGTTTGGAAATAGATTTTAAAAATCCGGCGGGTTCGGACTTCGCCAAAGATCCGACCCGTATCCGTATCCGCCCGTATCCGGCCCGTATCCGACCGTATCCAACCCGTATCCTATATTAAGCTTGTTATTATTTTACCCTTGATTTCAATTTTTATTACAACCCTACCCTTTTATATATAAGGTGTGAGCGAGTGTGCTGTGTATCAGTTTCCTACCTAGGTTTTCTTTATATTCAAACACGCCGCCGACTAAGAGAGAGAGGGTGACGCGAGTCGCCGACGCCGAAGGACCTCAGCGACCGACGACGACGACGCGATGATCCGGCCACGAAGAAGAAGACGACGACGAACACGAAGAGAGAGCAAGGATAGAGGACGGACCTCATCGACGACGACCTTGGATCTGGGCTAATCATCGCCGTCTCTCATCTCTCTCCCTTCACCAAATCGAAGTCAAAGGTAAGTGTTCGATTTTGGGTTTGTGTTTTCATATCATTCTCTAGTTCTCCTAGTTCTCCCTTCACCAAATCGAAGTCAAAGGTAAGTGTTCGATTTTGGGTTTGTGTTTTCATATCATTCTCTAGTTCTCCTAGTTCTCCCTTCACCAAATGGAATTTCGCCCAATTTCTTGAAGAATTACATGCAATTTTCAGACTTTTTTCATAGTTGGAGTCATGGGTGTAATTTTGAACTTGAATACACTATGATGGGCTTGATTTTTGATTTTTTTGATGGAGATTCGAATCCAGTGTGTGAAAGATAGGGGTATATTATTTTATTGGGGATTTTTGTTGCAAATCGATTAAGAAATTCGCCCAATTCGCATGATACAAAATTAAGTTGATTCATAGGTTTTCAATTTCCGGGCCAAAAAATAAAAAAATAAAAAAATTGGGCGGATACAGGCCGAATACGGATTCGCCCGTAGTCGGATACGGACGGGTTCGGATACGGACGGAGTAGCCTCGGGTCGGATACGGGTTTGGCAATATCCGGACCGTATTCGACCCGTTGCCTTCCCTAATCTTATCCACTTATTTTTTTTCTGCCCCTTCATCACTTTCCCACGTACTTCCTACGTCTTATTTTAAATTTCAAAAAATTTTATTTTAAATATTCTATTTTAAAATTAAAAGCTTAAAAAGAAAAGTTATATATTTATTTATTATGGATTCCACATGTCATACTCACAACAATTACTCACTATCTATTTCCTACCTCACTTTCTCTCTCATATCAAACCATCTACACTCATAACACATCACATTTTTCTTAATTCTTGAACCCAATTTTTTTTTAAGTTTAAATTGAGACTGAGGGAATAATTGTTATGCGTCCTTTTTAAATTTATACTCACTCCGTTTCAATTTAAACTTAAAAAAAAATTGGGTTCAAGAATTAAGAAAAAACGATGTGTTGTGAGTGTTGATGGTTTGATAAGAGAGAGAATGTACGTACGGTAGGGAATAGTTAGTGGGTAATTTTTGTGAGTATAACATGTGTGGCTCAAGAGCAGAATATTGGAGATATAACTATCCCTTCGAGTATGATTAATCGAGATTTTATGTGGCGAATTCAAAAGGGTGAAGTGGAAATGGCGATAAAAAGATGGGATTAAAGAAAGCCGTAGGGCCGGATGGAATACCAATTGAGGTGTGGAGATGTTTTGGGGAGAGGGAAATAGATTGGTTAACAACACTATTCAACAAGATATGGAGAAGTAACACATGCCATTGAAGTGGAGAAAAAGTACCCTAATCCCTTTGTATAAGAACAAATGTGATGTCCAAGATTGTGCTAACTATCGAGGGATCAAACTAATGAGCCTTACTATGAAGCTTTGGGAAAGAGTGATTGCACAACGGCTAAGAAAAATTGTGAATATTTCGGATAACCAATTTGGATTTATGCCCGGCAGATCGACTATGGACGCAATCTATCTTATGAGACAAATCATGGAGAAATATCGAGGTAAAAAGAAAGATTTGCACATGGTTTTCATTGATTTGGAGAAGGCGTATGATAAAGTGCCAAGAGAGGTACTTTGGTGGGCTTTAGTAAAGAAAGGCGTTTCAAAGAAATATATTGAAATTATCAAGGACATGTATAATGGAGTTAGTACTAGTGTACGGACAAGCGTTGGGAAGACAGAAGAGTTCCCTATCACGATTGGAGTGCATCAAGGCTCTGCACTTAGTCCCTTTCTCTTTGCCCTGATAATGGACGAAGTGACGAGGTCAATCCAAGATGATATTCCATGTGAATGTTGTTCACAGATGATATTGTGCTGATTGATGAGACAAAAAAAGGTGTTGAAAGGAAATTGGAGTTGTGGAGACGCACTTTGGAATCTCGAGATTTTAGGTTAAGCAGAAGCAAAACTGAATATATGGAATGTAAATTTAGCAAAGTTGGAAGCAGAGAGGCAGGAGTGATCACATTCGATGGAAAGATTGTCCAAGCTTCCGAGTTCTTTCGCTATCTTGGATCTATTATAAAAAAAGATGGAGAATTGGATGGAGATGTGGCTCATAGGATTAAAGCAGGTTGGTGGAAGTGGAAGAGTGCCACAGAGTTTCTTTGTGATCGTGGCATGCCAAATAGATTAAAGGGAAAATTCTATCGTACGGCAATTAGGCCTGCACTGCTTTATGGCACTGAATGTTGGGCCGTGAAACAGTGTCATATTCATAAGATGAATGTAGCGGAGATGCGTATGCTACGATGGATGTGTGTGCATACAAGAAAAGATCGATTGAGAAATGAGGTGATCAGGGGTAAAGTAGGAGTTGCGCCCATTGAGGATAAAATGAGGGAGCATCGTCTAAGGTGGTTTGGTCATGTGAGACGGAGACCGAGTGATGCACCGGTTAGGAGGCCTGAAGAGTGGAGAAGTGATAAAATGGCGAGGGGTAGGGGAAGACCCAAGCAAACTTGGATTAAGGTGATTGAAAATGATATGAGTTTACTCGGAGTGGATGAAGATGTGGCGTTGAAGAGGCCGGAGTGGAGGGCGAAATTCATGTGAATGATGGGGGTTGATCGTACTTTTTATTATTATTTATTTAGTTATTTATTTTATTTTATTTTATTTTCTCCATCTTTTCCCTCTCTCTCTCTCTCTCTCTCTCTCTCTCTCGCTCTCTCACTCTCTTTCTCTCTCTCTCTCTCTTCCTTTTATCACGATGACATACGAGGATTCATGTTAGCCGACCCCAAATTATTTTGGGACTAAGGCTTTGTTGTTGTTGATAACATGTGGGGCTCAAGAATAAAAAAGTATAAAAAAAACTTTCCTTTTTAGATTTTGAAGTTTAAAATGAGACACCCAAAATAAAAAAAAATTGAAGTTTAAAATAAGACGGATGGTGTATTTTTTATCTCAAAAAATTTGTTCTTTTTCATTATTAATTTAAGGGGCTTGGACTCTAGGGCCCCTGGCCCCAGATACAAACCCAAATTTGGAAAAGAAGGATACAAAATTCCTCATACACCACTCACCACCAAAAAGAGGCAAGATAACTAAAATGCCCTCATATCTCCTCCCACCCTTACTTTTTGGTCAAATCCTAGTCAGCTCTTATAACTTACGCATAATTATATATAAGAGTAAAAAAAACAATTTTTTTTTTCATTTTTTTTTCTAAAAAATAATAAAATTATTTTGTCAAATATGGTCAAACTCGGTCAAACAACAGTCAAACTCTTATAATTGACACATAATTAACATATAAGAGTCGAAAATTTTCACTTTTTTTTTTTTTGAAAAATAATATTAACAATATTTGGTCAAACCCGGTCAGACAGTAGTCAAACTCTTATAACTGGTACATAATTAACATATAAGAGTAAAAAAATCACTTTTTTTTTATTTTTTAGTGAAAAATAATAATATTATTTTATCAAATATGGTCAAACCCGGTCAAACAACAATCAAACACTTATAACTTACACATAATTAACATATAAGAGTCAAAAAAATTAATAAATAATAATATTATTTGGTCAAATATGGTCAAACTCGGTCAAACAATAGTCAAACTCTTAAAACTGACACATAATTAACATATAAGAGTAAAAAAATTCACTTTCTTATTTTTTTAGAAAACAATAATAATATAATTTGGTCAAATATGGTCAAACCGGGTCAAACAACAGTCAAACTCTTAAAACTTACACATAATTAACGTATAAGAGTCCAAAAAATCATTTTTTTTTTCATTTTTTAAGAAAAGTAAAAATATTATTTGGTCAAATTTGGTCAAACCCAGTCAAACAACAGTCAAACCCTTTTAACTTACACATAATTAACATATAAGAGTAAAAAAAAAATTCATTTTTTTCACTTTTTTAGAAAAAAATAAAAATATTATTTTGTCAAATTTGGTCAAACACGGTCAAACATCCGTCAAGCTCTTATAATTTACACATAATTAACATGTAAGAGTCGAAAATTTTCATTTTTTTTTTGTATTTTTTAGTAAATTAATAACAATAATAGTAATATTAATTGGTCTAATTTGGTTAAACTCGGTCAAACTCTTATAACTAGTGTATAAGACCAATTCTTCTCTTATAATTGAAGTATAAGGGCCATTTTTTTGACATTTTTCACAAAACGTAATAATAATATGTTTATTAGTGTTGACTTTCATATCCGATCAAACAACAATCAACTATTATAATTGACACATAAGACTTGTCTGCCACTTATAATTTACATATAAAGTAAAAAAAAAAGCACTTTTTAATTTTTTTTTAGAATTTTTTTTTTTTGGTCAAACTCTGTCAAATTCAATCAAACTCTTCTAACTAGTGTATAAGACCCATTCTTCTCTTATAACTGAAATATAAAATTCATTTTTCACATTTTCTTCACAAAATAAAATAATAATATTTTACTAATGTTGACTTTTATATTCGGTCAAATAGCAGTCAACTGTTATAACTGACAGCCCGACACATAAGACTTGTCCACCTTTAATAATTAACATATAAGAGTTAAAAAAATCATTTTTTTTCAATTTATTTGAAAAATAATAATAATACTATTTGGTCAAATTTGGTCAATCTCAGTCAAACTCTTATTAAAAATGAAGTATGAGTCATATTTCACATTTTTTCACAAAATAAATTAAAAACATTATGTTATTAATGTTTTTTATATTCGGTCAAAACAACAGTCAACTCTTATAATTAACACATAAGACCTACCCACCTCTTATAATTAAAGTATAAGAGTCATTTTTTTTTTAATTTTCTCATTATTAATAAAAAGAATCTAATATTATTTGGTCTGGGCCTGTCCTTATTTGTAATAAAATATGGGACTGGGGGCCTAGAGGAAATTTTCCTTAATTTAAATGAATTTCATTAGCATAACTGATAAATTTTTTTGTTTGTGGTGAAAGGAGTACCATAATTTATTGGAATCTAAAAGAGATAAAAAGTGTCGGATCACTTGTAATTTTAATTATAAATTAATCAAAATAATTAAAAAATTAATTTACGATTGTCCTTTTGAACATAAAGAATACATATGGATGACCAAACCGAAACGGAACTGCCAAACCGGACCGGAACGGGAACCGAAAAGCCCGAAAACGCTCTGAATCTTGACAAAAACCGGAATCGTGTGAACTGGGACCGTTTGTAACACGGACCGGTTCCGGTTCATCCTCTCTGAAAACCGTGAACCGGCGTGTAACACCCCGAAATTTTTTATTTTTTCATAAATGTCAAAATAGTACAATTTACATTTCCAAAATACTATACAAAGCCTCACTAATAATTCTCAATGCTCTTTAAACTGCTCCGAATCAAATTTCCCGCTGTCCTGGATCTCGATCAACGGTCAAACTGCACAAGGTCAAACTGGAGGGGGGGGGGTGAGCTGGGGGGCTCAGTAAGAAAGGGGATACACAATATCACAGAGTCCAATGAACCACAATATATCAAATAACATTGTCCATGAAATTATAAATATGGAATGCCAATAAGACTCATATTTCATAAACCGATCATCAGTCGATCATATTTCACAGTACGATGCATTAATTATGATCTGGCCCAGTGGGATAACAATAATAACTGAATTGTTGGCCGCCCTCATGGAGCCGGACCCAACACAAACACAATAACCGAGTCCAGTGCGACCGTCACATAGTTAGCAACATCGCAATTGTTCCATATAACAAATCTTATATTTGAGAACAAATAAAAGATAAAGCATGCTTTTCAAATAACAATGACATTAACCCATCAATTTCAATTTCAATAGCAAAGCAATTATCAAATGGGACCGAACAAATAAAATACTCCATCCGTTCCAAGTAAGTTGAAACATTTACTTTGAAGTTGGAAAATTAAGGATATAATATTATATTTAGAATGAAAGGTATGTTGGAATATAAATTACGCAACAAGTAGATTAAACAATTAATCAACGGGGCAATCATGTATTCAACAGTGTAATCGCAGTAAAACCAACAATCAAAATAACATGCAAATAAAGCATACTGTAACAATAAGAAAATTAAAGAGCAAGTTAGAAACTTATCGGGGTAGATCGAGTCGCCTTAGGAAGACTGTCCTAAGAGAAATTATTGCCACCTACTTGTGCGATTTCGGATACAGACAAATTCTTCCGAGGATAAAACGATCTCAAGATTTGAGTCAAGAACGATGCACACAGACTCAAACCCAACTGCGGCTCTATCTCATTCACCGGAGTCTCTCGTGATTTCACCATGTATTAACAATTTGATAGCCTTTTAAATAGGTAACCACCATGCAACAAACGAACAAGACAGTGGCGAGAACCGGAGAAAACTTGCAGTGAAACACCGCAGACATACATACATACGTATGTACTGCTTAATGCGGAGTCACCCGCAAAATTCCCTTTTCTCCTCATTTTTTCGTGTCACACAAAAGTCTTAAGGCTTCACATTTTTATGGTCAAAATAGTCCTATTCCAATCCAATCCAATGTCATACTCTAATTAGGATACTCATCCTAACTAAACTATTGGTCATAATTTATCAAAGAGAAAATTTTGGGGGAAACTAGTTTCTCCATAAGTTATAAAAAGTCCTGTTTTTATAAGGTTAATGTTTAGGGTTTAAGATTTAGGGTTTAGGATTTATGGTTTAGGGTTTAATGTTTAAGGGTTAAAAAGTGGACTTTTTATAACTTATGGAGGAACTAGTTTCCCTCAAAACCAACTCTTTATCAAACGTAACAGTGAATTAGTGTTTTACTTTGGGTTGACTTCTTCGATAAATAAAAGAGTCCAATTTAACTACTTAAATTAATCCAAATAAATTTAGGATTAATTACTTAAGTCAAATTAAATATAATTATAAATTATTTAGATCTCTAATACAAACATATTAATTATTCCACAATAAAAGATAACTAGAAAATACTTTATATAATTTAATTATATAGGACTACAATTAGTCCAATAACTAAACAAAATATTTTCCATATCTTTAAACAGGAACAATATTAAAATGCATGTATTTGAACTATGGATTTAACCATAAATGGAAATATCTCAATTTATAATCATATCTTTGAAACCCACGTTAAACACATAAATATTGACTTCGGTCAAACGCTTTGAGAACCAACAAGTGGACTCACTCAAAGAGCACCATATATCAATATTTCCAACAAGGTAGAGGGGAAGAGAGAGAATTAGTAGGGATGAAAAGAAAATGAGTGGAGAATAAAGAGTGTGGTGATGTTCACTTTGGGCCTAAGCCCATGGAACCCGTTTGAGCCCGTCAGCACGAGTCCGTATGGCTTGGGTCCGTAAGCACGTGGACAAGCCCGTGTCCAAGCCCGCCCTATTCTCGGTCTGGGCCGGATGGTGGTAATGATGCACGGGCCGGGAAAAAGCCCGCGGATCTTTGGGTCCGTTTGGCCTTTTTTTATTTATTTTTTTCGCTCAATGACTTAGACACTCAGTGTAGTGTCTCAATCTCAGTATCTGTGGCAGCATTGGTTGGCAGGCACTTAGGCAGGCTTGGCTGGCTATGTGAGTACTCCCTCCGTCCCTCTTTAATCTACAAAAATTACCCATTTGGTTGTCTCACTTTAACTTACAAAATCCTAAAATGGAAATGTTTTTTATACTTGTAAAACTTACACTCACAACACATCAGTTAAATTGGATTCTACAATTAGGTTATGAAGTGTAACTTGTAAGGTATCAAATATGTTTAAAAAAAAAAAAAAGTTGACAAAATCCGTTTGGCCCGTGAACCTTTCGTCCGGACCAAACGGACGGGTCGGACCCAACTGAAAACGCCGGGCCGGGCTTTTATCCATCCGTGGGAAGGGCCGGACCGGTCAAGCCCGTTAAAGCCCGCGGACATGAGCTAGGGCGGGTCGGGCCGGGCCGGATAACCCTTTTGAACATCACCAAATGAGTGGTTGGGAGGAAGAGAGAATGAGTGGAGGATTATAAAAGTAATAAAAAGCTTCCATTTTTAAATTGTTGCAACTTTTGTGAAATACCCTAAATGGTAAAATGTTGCAACTTCTTTGGAACAAAGGGAGTACGTATCAATAAAATTGAGTACTACGATAAGTCAGATATAAAAGAATAATAAAAGACACAAAATCGACACTGCGTAATTTTCCTTACTTCAAAATAATAAAGACTGATCACCGAATAATTAACTGATCGACTCACGACCTGAAAACTTGTTAAGACATACTCCCTCTGTTTCATGTGAATTGAGACTTATTTCCCTTTTCGTCCGTTTCACCTCAATTGAGACTGTCCAAAATGGCAAACTTTTTAATATTTTATATTCACCCAACCCCACCCATTTAACCCCACTAATTCTCTCTCTTCATTTTTCACCACTCATTTTATCCAACTAACACTACTATTTACCCCACTCATTTTCTCTTTTCATTTTTCCACCACATATTCACTACTTTCTCTTAATTATTGTGCCCATTTTTCAGTCTCAATTCACATTAAACGAAGTGAGTAGTAGCATTTTATTTTGCAGTCTCTCGGCATATATTTTGAAGTTCTGCCAAAGGCAATGAAATAAGCTCAAGTACTGTCAATGCATTTTTACTATTAGTGCAACATACTATGAGTCACTAGGATAGACAGCTCAAGAGAACACGTCACCCACAAAAGCCATGCAAATCACTTGCTGGCAACCATTTCATTTGTATGTAACCCAAGGGACCCACTAAATCAGTACCTAAATTTCACATGATAATGCCGTCCCATAATTTATTTATTTTTTCTTTTGATTAAATTGAGCAACTTATTTTTCAATTCGTCTCAAAACGTCGTGCTTAATTTTGAGATGTTACACGGCGGTTCCGAAACGCCATGAACCGCCTAGACCGAACCGGAACCATTAGCAAAACTGTTAAAAAAACGTCAAAATCGTTATATTTTTAACGGTTTCATCAGAATTAACCGTTACTAACGGAAAGTTGACAAAAAAAGTTTAGTTTTGACTGAATTTTTAGCCAAATTCGGTGAATAAAAATAATAAAAATTTGTTGAGTATATAAAAGAAAAAAGTGACGGACCTCTTTATTTTTTTAAACACTTTTTCTATACCTTTTTATAAAAAAAAATCGGCAATAAAATATATAATTTTTTTCTGTTTAATTTTTTTTAAAGGAAACTGTGGACCGGCGGTTGCAAACCGTGAACCAGCGGTTCCGAACCGTAACCTGTTAAAAGAGAAACGGTTCGGTTACGTTTCAAGCTTTTCCGAAACCGGAATCGTATTTGGTCATCCCTAAGAGAATAGGTAAATTAATTTATTGTTCTCAGCATATACTCTCTCTCCGTCTAAATATAATATAATGTCGCAATTTTTTGGAGGTTAGTATTAAAAAATTCTGAGCAATAATTTTAGTTTAATTTAATTATTTTAGTGAAATATAAGAATTATTAATAATATTATAAAGATATATTAAATAACAAATTTATAATCTTAAATTATTTTATACTAACATATAAAACATACAACATTTATTTTATAGCAGAAAAAGTAATCCATATGCTTAGTTTATTATTGAAAAAAATCAAAACTATTTGTAAAGCACATGAATTTATGAGAAGTAATCAGGTGAAACAATTGTTTAAACACAAAATCTTGGGAAAAACGTGTTTTTCCTAATTTTAAGGAAAAACGTGTTTTAAAAAAACGCGGTGACATTTTTGTAAATATGTGGAACTTCTTTAAAAAAAGCGCGGTGCCATTTTTGTAAATAATCGGAACTTCTCAACGGTTCTGGATATCAATATAAAACCTTCTGGATATGAGATTGATAACCAGAACCTTTGAAAGTAATAGCCAGAATGGTCATTTTTGTAAGTAATCGGAACTTCCAACGGTTCTGGATATCAATATAAACCCTTCTGGATATGAGATGATAGCCAGAACCTTTGAAAGTGATAGCCAGAAGGGTCTTGAATATAAATATAAAGCCTTCTGGATATCAATATAAAGCCTTCTAGATATGAGATGATAGCCAGAACTTTTGAAAGTGATAGACATAATGTTTTTTCTGAATTTTTTTAGAGTAACAGAAGTGTTAATAGATAGCCAGTAACAATGTTTAGGATGGTCAGTTGCTGTGTTACGAAGGTCCAGTGAGTGTGTTAAAGTCCACAAGATAATTTTGTAAAACACGTTTTTTCTAACCAGTAGGAAAAATGCGTTTTACAGGAATCAAACTCTTGTTTAAATGTCACTCACAAATATCTTGTAATTATAGTATTATATATTATATATTATTGAAAGTAGGACCACCTATGGTTCCACCGTGAGAGATCTTCATAAAAAGAAAGAATACACATAGTGGAGTGAGTGTGTGTGTGTTAAGTTTATCAAAAAAGAGATAGGGTTGTAATTATTGAGGCTAGTAGTGTGGTTCCCTCTTTGTGGGATGGGGGTGGCTCTTGTTTTACTAGAACTATCTTGTCTTTATGCTTGGACATGAAAAGGTAGAAGGGGTTGAATTAAAGCTTCCATGGCCATATCCCTATATTAAAATTAAGGGAAATAATAAAGTTATAAAAGATAACTACAAAATGTGTGGCTTATAAAATAATGTGTTATAATTGTGTTGGTGTTTTCAATTAGAGTGTGTCGGGTCCACTATCGATGTAGCCAATGAAATATCGTCACCACATCTTGTATCCTTCATTTTGTAAACTTCTTTTGTAAGCATAGCATTACCCTAAAATTTAAATGCCTCTAGAGTGTGTTGCTACTTAGGTCCCACACTTGAAGAAAACTACACATTAGTGAAAGACAAAATTCGTGCAAATAATCTTACTCCACATTAATCGATTTTCCTAACATATACACTTTCAAAAATTGAAAAAATTATATTTTTTATTTATTTAATGGGACTCATTTTCCAACACACAACAACTTTGCACTACTCCGGAGCCACGGCATGTTTAAAGCGACAATTACCCCCTTGGTTTCTTTAATTTACCAATTTAGCATCACAAACTTTTGACAATATTGCTTTGTCCCTTAAAATTATTAACTTTGCCTCCTTTAAATTATTAAAATGTTAAAACTATATTAAAATCTTGCCCCCCCCCCCCCCTCCTTTTAAACTAACATTAAGCCTAGCATTATAATATGCATAATTTAAAATAATTTTGCCCCCTTTAATGTGTGTTTTTTTTTTTTTTTACTCTTTCACTGCTATTCATTGCTCCACTTTCTCTCTCTTTTACAATTTTTCATACTCACAACCCTACTCCAGTAACACTTTTTCTTAATTTTCGTTTCTAAAACGAAATGTAATTTTAATTGAGACTAAAGGAGTACATGTTTGTGTGGTTGATAACATTATTAAGTCATAAAGTCACGATAAAACATCTTATCAACAAAGTTATCATAAAAGCTAAACCTTCATCAACATATTAACCATCGAGTGACAAAAGTAAATGAGGATCAATATGTTGGAACAATTATAGATCCCTGAATGCCACACTCATATTTAGTAAAAGATTGAGGAAGAGATGAAGCGGAAGCGTTAGGAATATACCTGTTGAATCCATGTTGATATCTTTCGGGAGAATATAGATGAAGAAGAATATGTAGGAAAATGATCTTCTAAATGATAATGTCTCTTAAACTCACAATGTCTTCTTAGCAATAATGAAGATTTATTTAGTATGAGAGAATAAGAAATCAAGTAGTCTCTAGGGTTGATGGAAGACCCTTTATATAGGAGACAAGGTGACATTTCACTTATGGACCACACCCTTTCAAGCCACCATTTCAAGCTTGATGATGTTGTATTACCCTTTTGCCCATCACAATTAGATAATTATACATCAAAAGGAATTCTACATATTTTATTATTGTTGACTATACTTTATATTAATATCATAGACATGATTTTATTTATGGAAGTGCTAAATAATTTGTGTTGCAAACCATAATGATCTAACAATCTCCCACTTGGGTTGCAAAACAAATTTCTTCCTTTTAAATCATGAATATAACATAAATGACAACCCTTATGTGCACTTTGTTGTCATCTATAACAATCTCGTCCATTAGCCATATAAGTATAGGACTAAAGGGGCAGTCGTTGTAATTGATTCGCAACTAAACCCACTATAATCACATATACAAATTCTAACTAAATGACATAGATCAAAAGTATAGATGTGTAGCATGGAACATAATGAATATATCCATATTCTCCAACTAGTCCAAGTTTAACCAAATGAGATCAAAACTTTAAAATAAAGAACAATAAATTGAAGAAACAACACAAACTCCCACTATATTAAATGTTATCAAAAGTTGTTACACCCATATGAGCAACATGCTCGTGAAACACTAAAGGTGATAACGCCTTAGTAAACGGATCCGCTAACATAGAGTTTGTACCAATAAGTTGTATTTCTATTTGTTCTTTTTGTACCCTCTCTCTTACAACAAGAAATTTAATGTCAATGTGTTTAGACTTTGACGAGCTCTTGTTATTGTTGGAGTACAAGACTGCTGCCCTATTGTCACAATATAGCTTAATAGGTCTTTCGACGCTATCGACAATACGCAGTCACTTAGTGAATTTATGCAGCCATATAGCTTGATTGGATGCCTCGAAACAAGCAACGAACTCGGCTTCCATGGTGGAGGAAGTAACGAGTGTCTGTTTGGCACTTCTCCAAGAAATTGCTCCACCGGCTAATGTGAAGACATACCCAGACGTTGATTTACGGCTGTCTTGGCATCCAGCAAAGTCGGAATCGGAATACCCAACGATCTCAAGATGATCTGACTTTGAATATGTAAGCATGTAGTCCTTGGTGTTTTATAAATACCGCATCACTCTTTTGGCTGCGACCCAATGTTCTCTCCCCGGATTGCTTTGGTATCTACCAAGCATCCCAACAATAAAAGCTAAGTCTGGACGAGTACAGACTTGAGCATACATTAAGCTTCCTACTGCTGATGCATAAAGGATATTTTCCATATACTTAGTTTCAAAAATGTTTTTGGGACATTGACTTAGACTGAATTTATCTCCTTTAGAAACAGGGGTGTCATGTGGTTTACAGTTTTGCATGCTAAACCTTTGTAATACCTTCTCTATATAGGCCTTTTGTGATAATCCTAAAGTACCTCGTGAGCGATCACGGTGTATTTGGATTCCTAATATAAAAGATGCCTCACCAAGATCTTTCATTTCAAATTTGTTTGAAAGAAATTTCTTAGTTTCTTTTAGAAGGTTTATATCATTACTAGCTAGCAAAATATCATCCACATATAAGACTAAGAATATAAACTTACTCCCACTAAACTTATGGTATATACAATCTTCACCAATATTCATTTCAAATCCAAATGAAAGAATTACTTGGTTAAATTTGAGATACCATTGACGGGAAGCTTGCTTGAGCCCATAAATGGATTTCTTAAGTTTACAAACTAAATGATTAGTTTGTTCCAAAACATCCACCATTTCTGGTTTCTTCATATAGATGGTTTCCTCAATGTCTCCATTGAGAAAAGTTGTCTTAACATCCATTTGATGAAGCTCAAGGTCATAATGTGCTACTAATGCCATAATGATCCTAAAGGAGTTTTTAGAAGATACAGGATAGAATGTTTCTTTGTAATCAATACCTTCCTTTTGAGTGAAACCTTTAGCAACAAGACGAGCCTTATGTCTCTCCACATTACCTTGTGAATCCCTTTTGGTTTTAAATATCCATTTACAACCAATAGGTTTCACATCCGGTGCCTTTAAGAAGATCAAATAGAGTAAGAAGAAGTGCCATCTCGGATGATTATGAGGTGTATCTAGCCGAGAATGAAGGACACTTAGGTTTAGTGGGAGATGAGCCTCTCACCTTCCATCAAGCCATTAATAGTCATAATTCTCATAAGTGGATCAATGCCATTAATGAAGAGTTGAAATCTATGAAAGACAACGACGTTTGGGGATCTTGTCACATTACCGAAGGATGTGAAACCTATTGGTTGTAAATGGATATTTAAAACCAAAAGGGATTCACAAGGTAATGTGGAGAGACATAAGGCTCGTCTTATTGCTAAAGGTTTCACTCAAAAGGAAGGTATTGATTACAAAGAAACATTCTCTCCGGTATCTTCTAAAAACTCCTTTAGGATCATTATGGCATTAGTAGCACATTATGACCTTGAGCTTCATCAAATGATGTTAAGACAGCTTTTCTCAATGGAGACATTGAGGAAACCATCTATATGAAGAAATCAGAAATGGTGGATGTTTTGGAACAAACTAATCATTTAGTTTGTAAACTTAAGAAATCCATTTATGGGCTCAAGCAAGCTTCCCGTCAATGGTATCTCAAATTTAACCAAGTAATTCTTTCATTTGGCTTTGAAATGAATATTGGTGAAGATTGTATATACCATAAGTTTAGTGGGAGTAAGTTTATATTCTTAGTCTTATATGTGGATGATATTTTGCTAGCTAGTAATGATATAAACCTTCTAAAAGAAACTAAGAAATTTCTTTCAAACAAATTTGAAATGAAAGATCTTGGTGAGGCATCTTTTGTATTAGGAATCCAAATACACCGTGATCGCTCACGAGGTACTTTAGGATTATCACAAAAGGCCTATATAGAGAAGGTATTACAAAGGTTTAGCATGCAAAACTGTAAACCACATGACACCCCTGTTTCTAAAGGAGATAAATTCAGTCCAAGTCAATGTCCCAAAAACAATTTTGAAACTAAGTATATGGAAAATATCCCTTATGCATCAGCAGTAGGAAGCTTAATGTATGCTCAAGTCTGTACTCGTCCAGACTTAGCTTTTATTGTTGGGATGCTTGGTAGATACCAAAGCAATCCGGGGAGAGAACATTGGGTCGCAGCCAAAAGAGTGATGCGGTATTTATAAAACACCAAGGACTACATGCTTACATATTCAAAGTCGGATCATCTTGAGATCGTTGGGTATTACGATTCCGACTTTGCTGGATTCCAAGACAGCCGTAAATCAACGTCTGGGTATGTCTTCACATTAGCCGGTGGAGCAATTTCTTAGAGAAGTGCCAAACAGACACTCGTTACTTCCTCCACCATGGAAGCCGAGTTCGTTGCTTGTTTCGAGGCATCCAATCAAGCTATATGGCTGCATAAATTCACTAAGGGACTGCGTATTGTCGATAGCGTCGAAAGATCTATTAAGCTATATTGTGACAATAGGGCAACGGTCTTGTACTCCAACAATAACAAGAGCTCGTCAAAGTCTAAACACATTAACATTAAATTTCTTGTTGTAAGAGAGAGAGGGTACAAAAAGAACAAATAGAAATACAACTTATTGGTACAAACTCTATGTTAGCGGATCCGTTTACTAAGGCGTTATCACCTTTAGTGTTTCACGAGCATGTTGCTCATATGGGTGTAACAACTTTTGATAACATTTAATATAATGGGAGTTTGTGTTGTTTCTTCAATTTATTGTTCTTTATTTTAAAGTTTTGATCTCATTTGGTTAAAGTTGGACTAGTTGGAGAATATGGATATATTCATTATGTTCCATGCTACACATCTATACTTTCACCAATATTCATTTCAAAGCCAAATGAAAGAATTACTTGGTTAAATTTGAGATACCATTGACGGGAAGCTTGCTTGAGCCCATAAATGGATTTCTTAAGTTTACAAACTAAATGATTAGTTTGTTCCAAAACATCCACCATTTCTGGTTTCTTCATATAGATGGTTTCCTCAATGTCTCCATTGAGAAAAGCTGTCTTAACATCCATTTGATGAAGCTCAAGGTCATAATGTGCTACTAATGCCATAATGATCCTAACGGAGTTTTTAGAAGATACCGGAGATAATGTTTCTTTGTAATCAATACCTTCCTTTTGAGTGAAACCTTTAGCAACAAGACGAGCCTTATGTCTCTCCACATTACCTTGTGAATCCCTTTTGGTTTTAAATATCCATTTACAACCAATAGGTTTCACATCCTTCGGTAATGGGACAAGATCCCAAACGTCGTTGTCTTTCATAGATTTCAACTCTTCATTAATGTCATTGATCCACTTATGAGAATTAGGACTATTAATGACTTGATGGAAGGTGAGAGGCTCATCTCCCACTAAACCTAAGTGTCCTTCATTCTCGGCTAGATGCACCTCATAATCATCCGAGATGGCACTTCTTCTTACTCTATTTGATCTTCTTAAAGGCACCGGTTCTTCCTCATTTTGAGGTTGTTGAATTTCCTCATTTTGATCAACATTTTCATGTTGTTCAATATTTATAGGGGAGTCAATATTTTGAATTTGTTCCTCTTGAATTTCAGGTACAAGTACTTGATTTTCAATTGGAACTACTAAGGGAAGAGGTATAGAAATGGATTCCTCCTCTTCCTTAAATTCAAAATTATTATTCCTAATTTCCCCTCTAAACTCAACATCCTCAAAAAACCTAGCATTTCCCATTTCAAAAAACGTTCTAGATTTCGGGTTGTAAAATTTATAGCCCCTTGATCTCTCGGCATACCCTACAAAGTAGCAACTAACTGTCTTAGCGTCCAGCTTTCCTTCGTTAGGCCTATAAGGCCTAGCTTCTGCTAGACAACCCCAAACATGAAGATGATTTAAGGACGGTTTCTTATTCGTCCATAATTCATAAGGGATTTTATTGTTAGTAGCCTTAGAGGGAGCCCTATTGAGAAGATAAGTTGCGGTTTTTAAAGCATCGCCCCATAATGAGTGAGGTAAAGAAGTATTAGAAACCATACTTCTTACCATTTCCTGAAGGGTTCTATTACGTCTCTCAGCTACACCATTCATGCTAGGCGAACCCGGCATAGTGTAGTGAGGGACAATCCCACACTCTTCTAAGTAGCGAGCAAAAGGACCCGGACGTTGTTCTCCCGAACCGTCATTCCGACCATAGTATTCACCACCACGATCGGATCTAACGTTCTTAATAGTCTTACCTAGTTGATTTTCAACTTCGGCCTTAAAAGACTTGAAAACGTCCAATGATTGAGACTTTTCATGAAGTAAATAAATCTATCCATATCGAGAGTAGTCGTCTATGAACGTAATAAAGTATTGTTGACCATTCCAAGAAGGAGTAGGAAATGGCCCACAAATATCCGTATGTATTAGTTCTAAGACGCTTGATGCTCTCGAGGATATTTTTTTTTCGAGTTTGTAAACTTTCCTTTTAGGCATTCAATGCAAAAGTCCTTTTCAGGAACATCAAGTTTATTTATGATTCCTTCTGACACAAGCTTATCAATTCTCCTTTTGGAGATATGACCCAAACGCCTATGCCATAAGGTATAAGAATTTTCACTTGAAAACTTTCGCTTCTTAGATTTAGTTTCATTATTATGGGACTCATTGATTGTTTGAGTAGTGTTAAGCAAATAAAGATTATCACTACTCGATAAAGTACTAGTACCAACAATAATGGAATTGAAATATAAATCACATCTATTATTACCAAATGAACAAGAGTAACCCTCTTTGTCCAAAACAGTGATAGATATTAAATTCCTTCTAAACGAAGGTACAATAAAAGTATTATTTAATACAAAATAATATCCTGTACTTAACAACAATCTAAAGGTTCCAATGCCTATGACTTCTACTGGGTTCCCAGCTCCCATATAGATGAATCTTTCATCCTCGCTAGGTCTTCGGTAATTCAGGCAACCCTGCATAGACATACTAATGTGAGTTGTTGCACCAGAATCCAACCACCATGTATATGAAGGAATTGAAACTAAATTAGCCTCAGTACAAACAAGACCAAATGACATACCTTTCTTAGCACGCCAAGCGTGATACTTAGGGCAGTCATACTTCATGTGCGTAGGGTCCTTGCAAAAGAAGCACTTCTTTTCCTTACGATCATCAGATGATCCTTTAGGCTTCTTATTGCTTGTTACCGCAATTTCCTTCCCTCTTCTCTTAGTCCCATGAGAAGAGGTGGATGCTAAATGAGCACCTTCAATTTTAGGTTGCTTCAACCTATCTTCCTCTTGAGTCACATGTGAGATTAATTCATTAATATCCCACTTGTCTTTCTGACAATTATAGGTCACCTCAAAGTGACCAAACTGAGGAGGAAGATAAATCAACACTAAATGGACGAGAAGATCTTCCGATATCTCTAACTTAAGTCCTTTTAGTTTAGTTGATAAGTGAAGCATTTCTAAAATATACTCCCTTAAGTTCCCGGTACCCTTGTACTTCATGGAAACAAGCTTTCTTAAACAAGAACTTGTTTTCGACTTTTCGCTTTTGGCAAAGCGCCGTTCAAGGGTCTCAAGAAAGGTTTTAGCATCAACGTCCTCGGGGACACTGTTAAGAAATGCCTCCGGGATGACATTTTTCATGATCATAAGACTTACGCGATTAGAGCGTTTCCACTTCTCAGAGTTCAAGCGGTCCTCAGCGGTGCTATCTTCACTAAGAGGAAGAGGAATAGGCTCCCTAAATGCGAGGTCTATGTCCATGCAACCCAAGATCATAGTAATTTTGTTTTTCCAAGTTTTAAAGTTTGTCCCATTAAGCATCGGAATTGTGCTCATCGCAGCAGTAATAGAAGAAGCGTTAAGTAAATATGTTGAATCGAGAACAAGAATGAATACAAAACAATAATAAGTAACTACATTATGAATTAAAAAAATAATTATATCAAATGAAATCCATCAATAAAGCAATTAACATGACATCAAAACTAATCTTTGGATTGCGAATTGACTCATAAATAATTACTTTAGATGACAAGTAATTTGAAAAATATTTGATTAAATGCTTAATCTTCCTTTGGGTAGTCTTAAGCATTTAATAAAATTACTAAATGTTCATTTTATATGTCATCACATGAATGCTTAAAACTTTCTTAGTACGTGGCGTTGTTCAACCTTAATCGTTCCACCAATCCGTTCGGATGGTTGAGGAGACCAGTCAAGGTTTCCAGCCTGATATACCATCGTTAGTCAAATGTCAAGATCTTCTTTGGAGAATTCAAGTCATTCATATCTTAAACATTCAACACTTTAATAATTTTGCATTTAAATAACGTTAATCACTTAGGTGATAATATTATTTAAATAATGAATAAAATTATTTAAGCATAAAATTAATCCAAGCTTTAAGGTTTGAAAAATGAATGTATTGTTCAAAAAAAAAAAAAAAATTTGTGCAAAATTCAATTCTGATTTTTCTTGCGGCACACTTTGCACGACCGTGCTAAAAAATGATGCACGACCGTGCCAAAATTATCCGACAATGCATGTTTTCACGGTACAAAGAGCACGGCTGTGCTAAAACAAAGACACGACCGGTTCAAGAAATGCATGCGCACGACGGTGCCAAACAAAGGGCACGACCGTGCAAAAAAAAAAAAAATCTGCACTTTTTTGATTTTTGTCCAAATTTTCCAAAAGGCATTTAATAACAAGTAGATCCACATGGTATGTACTTAAAACATAAAACCATGTTATTTAAGGATAATCTTGTTTTAAATTTAATGGAATCAAGTGAGTAGATCCACATGGTATGCACAAGACATAAAACCATGTTATGAAGGGATAGTCACACTTGAATCATTGAGTTTTAATGAACAAAATTTTCAAACCATTTTTCTTAATTTTAGATGAAGATCATTAGTACTTTATAAGATTCCCTAATCAACATCAAAACCTTATGATTCAACAGGGAAAATGAATCAAAGTAAAGCATGAAAGCTTTCTTTAAATAACTCAACTCAAACTAAAAATGAGCGGGGCTCTGATACCAATTGTTGGAACAATTATATACCACTGAATGCCACACTCATATTTAGTAAAAGATTGAGGAAGAGATGAAACGGAAGCGTTAGGAATATACCTGTTGAATCCATGTTGATATCTTTCGGGAGAATATAGATGAAGAAGAATATGTAGGAAAATGATCTTCTAAATGATAATGTCTCTTAAACTCACAATGTCTTCTTAGCAATAATGAAGATTTATTTAGTATGAGAGAATAAGAAATCAAGTAGTCTCTAGGGTTGATGGAAGACCCTTTTTATAGGAGACAAGGTGACATTTCACTTAGGGACCACACCCTTTCAAGCCACCCTTTCAAGCTTGATGATGTTGTATTACCCTTTTGCCCATCACAATTAGATAATTATACATCAAAAGGAATTCTACACATTTTATTATTGTTGACTATACTTTATATTAATATCATAGACATGGTTTTATTTATGAAAGTGCTAAATAATTTGTGTTGCAAGCCATAATGATCTAACACAATATCGATACGAGATCAAATTTAACAGCCTAGACACCCTAGAAACGATTAAATTTAGATAAACTAGGGTTGCAGCAGGGGCGAAGAAAAGTAAAAAAAAGAACAAATTATTAATAAAAATAAAAGAAGATCAAAGTAGGGTCAAACTAATCATAGTTTTGATTGATTGATTAGTTTAGGCTCCGTTTGTTTCACGGAAAATGACTTCCGGAAAATGATTTCCTGGAAAATGTTTTCCGGAAAAGGAAACCGTTTTCCGGAAAATGTTTTCTCTTGGAAAATGTTTTCCGGAAAAGGAAACCGTTTTCCGAAAAATGTTTTCTCTTGTTTGGTAAATCTTAAGAAAATGCTTTCCTAAAAACATTTTCCGGTATTTTTCGAGAAGTTTGTGAAAAATAATTTTAAATATGGGTGGGTTGGGTAGGCAGGGGGTAGAGGAGTTTTAAAAAATATAATATGAGTAAAAAAAAATAAAAATTGGGGGGGGGGGTGGGTAGGGGGTTGGGTGGGTGGGGGTGGGGTGGTGTAGGCAGGGGGCAGGGGAGTTAAAAATAATAATGAGTAAAAAAAAAATAAAAAAATTTGGGGGGTAGGGGTGGGTGGGTGGGTGAGGTAGGCAGGGGAGTTAAAAATAATAATGAGTAAAAAATTTATTTTTTTTGGTGGGGGGTAGGGGTTGGGTGGGTGGGGTGAGGGCGTGCTAGGAGTTTTCCGGAAAACAACTTCCTTAGGTGAAATCCGGAAGTTGTTTTCCTTAGGAAACAAGCCTAATTTCCATTGATCGGAAAATGTTTTCCGTTGACTTCATTTTCCGTGGTTTTACCAAACACCGGAAAATGGGGAAAACGTTTTCCCCATTTTCCGGTGTTTGGTAAACCACGGAAAACATTTTCCGGAAAACGTTTTCCGGACATTTTCCGTGAAACAAACGGAGCCTTAATCTTCCTTTATTAAATCCCATTCCCTTGGCTGTATTGATGCTTAATTATAACTAGTGGGTAACCCGTGCTTTGCACGGGAAACTAATACACTATTTTTTTGTATTTTATAATTTTTTGTTTTTACTTAATAAAGTAACATAATAACTTTTTGTAATATAATTATATTGTATATGAATTAAAACGTTTGATTACAAATTTAGGAAAATTGTGCTAATTTTTTAATTTTGTTGTAATAATTATGATGATTGAAATTTGAATATAAAAATAAATTATTATCATTATGAATTAACTTTTAATTTTATAGAAAATTAACTTGATAATATTAGCTATTGTTCAAGAATAATTTTATATATACACATTATAATTAGTAAATATAAAAGTTTATAATGTACATCTAATGTGTTGGTATAATAATTTTATTAGGTCTTAAATAAATAATTTTTCTAGTTATAGTAACTAATAGCGTATCCATCATCTTAACTAATACTATTATTAAATAATAATTTAAATAACTATTATAATTACCTAATATTATTAATTATATTTACTAACATATATAATTAATATTATTATTCACTAATAATATTAATAGTAATAATTAACTTATATAGTAACTATTATTATTAATTAATACCACCTCTGTCCTATCGTAAGAGTCATACATTGTTTGGGAACACTTATTAAAAAACAATATAAAATTGGTAAACATTGCAAGTGGGTTGAGGGTATAATTGTTCAAAATGGTTGAGGGTATAATTTTCCAAAATACTATTAATTCTTTTTCATTATTTGTCATTTTAGGAAAAAGACTCTTACTCTAGGACATATAAAAATAGAAAGTAAGACTCTTACTCTCGGACGAAGTGAATACTATTAGTAGTAAATATTACTCCCTCCGTCCCGGAGTAAGAGTCTTACCTCTCATTTGCACGGATATTAAAAATTGGTGGAAGTAATGTAAGTGCTGTGGGTATAAAAGTAAAGTAGGAGTGAGAATGAGTGGGAGGAATAGTAAGTTGATTGGTGTTGTGAGTATAAAATTAAAGTATGAGAGAGACTTAGTGGGATGAATAGTAAAGATTCTTTGCCATTTTAGGAATGAAACTCTTACTTTGGGACGTACAAAAATAAAAAGTATGACTCTTACTCTGGGACGGAGGGAGTAATATATATTGTATAATGATTAACTAATACTATTAATAATGATAGTTAACCCATATAGTAATTATTATGATTAATTAATTATACTATTGATAGTAATACTCCCTCCGTCCCAGAGTATATGTCTACCCTCCCATTTACACGGAGATTAAGAAATGGTGGCTGTGATGCAAGTGTTGTGAGTATAAAAGTAAACTATGAGAGAGAATGAATGGGAGTGAATAGTAAGTTGATTGGTGTTGTGAATGTAAAAGTAAGTAAGAGAGAGAATGAGTGGGAAGAATAGTAAAGATTATTTGCCATTTAAGGAAGTGAATATATACTCTGGGATAGACTAAAAAGGAAAAGTGGACATATACTATGGGACGTAGGGAGTAATTAATATATATAGCAACTATTACGATTATTAATACTATTAATTGTAATTTTTAATTTATTCAATAGTTAATTATAAAAGTTAAATATAAATGTTAATTATAATAATAGTTAACTATTAATAGTCAACTATTATTTGTTTAACATTATTAGCTAATAATATTAATTACTATAGAAGGTAACTATTATAGTAACTATTATTAATAATAGTAATAGTTACTGTGAAAGTTAACTACTATAGTTACATATTACTAATAATAGTAATAATTAACTATAATAGTTAACTACTATAGTTACCTATTATTAATAATAGTAATAGTTAACTACTATAGTTAACTATTACTATTATTAGTAATAGTTACTATAATATTAAACTATAATAGTTAACATATATAGTAACTAATATTATTAGCTTATACTATTAGCTAACAGAAAAAAAATGAAAAGTCACTTATTTATGAGAATAGTGTTGATGTGGCATCATCAAATTCAAGTTTTTCCATGACTAATCCACATGTCAACACCTTAGCCCTCCTCACCAACTTTAAATATATATATAGATTTATATACAAAGGTGAGGTAAATAAGACACCTATCATCATCATCGGTGCGCTCATTATTAAATATTAATTCATACTCCTATTTCTTGTTTTTCCAATCGCTGGTTACTCCACACCATGTACTCATCATTAGTCTCAAAATAATTGTAGTTTTATGATTTTCACACAAAACAATTAATATAATGTACTAAATTACCTTTGAAATATTTCAAGTACCAAGACAATTAAATGTTTTTACAATGACAACTACCATCATAAATGAGGGCATAAGTGACAAACAATGTCAAAGATGTCTCGATAAAAGCAAAACCACAAACATTTTAGGACAAATTTCAAACCCAACCCCTTAAAACTACATGTATTTTGGGACGGAAGGAGTAATAACTATGCTCCCTCCGCCCCATTTTAAACTTCAAAATTGAAAAAGGAATTTTTTTTTATACTTTTATAATTGTGGGTCCCACATGTCATACTCACAACAAGTACCCACTAACTATTTTATACCCCACTTTCTCTCCCCTACCAAACCATCTACACTCACAACACGTCACATTTTTCTTAATTTTGAACCCAAAAGTTTTTAAAATTTAAATTAGGGCTGAAAGAGTATTTTGTAAAAATAATTAAGCAAATGGTTAAATAATAAGGCAAATTGCATTTGAGGCCCCAAAGTTTGGGGGGTGTTCCTATGATGGACTCTAAAGTATTTCAGTTAGCATTTTGGGCCCCAAAAGTTGTCATTTTTTTTTCGAGTTAGGGTTTTTAACCAATTTTCTTACAAAACCCCGTTAAATAGGCACGTGCCACGCACATGCCACCTTACGGAGGATAGTTTGAAATTGATTTAACTTATAGGGGGTTTACTGCACATTCTTAAATTTAATGGGCTTAAATATTAAAATTTATTTTCCAAATAATTAACCTTTTTAAAAATAATAACATTTATATAAAAGAAAATTAATTAATAGTAAAAAACATAATATTTGTATGCATATTTGCAATATACTGTATTAAACTTTTAAAATAAAGGCATTATATATAAAATCTCTTTCTTATACTCCCTCCGTCCCTCTTTAATTTACAAATTTTGGGTTTGACACGTTATTTAAGGAAAAAGTTAAAAAGTTGATGTGTTGTGACTATAGATGGTTGAGTGGGAGAGAGAAAGTGAGGTAGGAAATTGTAAGTGGATAGTTGTTGTGAGTATGACAAGCGAGTCCCGTTATTTTAAAAGTATTAAACCATTTCCTTTTGAGACTTTGTAGATTAAAATGGGACAACCAAAATGGCAAATTTTGTAGATTAAAGAGGGACGGAGGGAGTATTTTTTTTAGAGACCAACACAAACACACACACACACACCCTCTCTCTCTCTCTCTCTCTCTCTCTCGTTTCTTTCTCTACCTCCGTTCATGCTCCGGCCACCTTTCCCTTCGCACCTCCGGCGATCCCTCCGACCACTCTCTCTCATCCTCCGGCGACTTCTTTGAACACTTCTCCGACCAATCCATTACCTCCGGCAACCCCTTACGCCGGCGTTCATTGCCGTCCAAGTCAGATCTGCCTAAACCCTAGCCCGATCTTCTCCTATCTGCAGTGAAGATCACCATTTCCGCCGCCAAGCTCGAAGCAAGAACCAAGAACCAAGCCTGGTTATCGTCTCCGATATACAAACTAGATCCGATCGTCTTCTCCGGCGATCTCTTTTTCTGCCCTATGATTATTAATCTTCTTCGCTCCAAGTCGATCTCACCTTCTTCTTGGCACTCCTCCCATGCCACGTCCTTCAGATCTGGAAACAAATCCTAGCCTTCATCAGATTTGGAAATCCCCAACGCACTCTCCGGCGAACTTGTGGTGAGGAAGGGAGAGAGACCGGGGAGAGAAGACACAGGGGGTGGGAGGTGGGTTTTATTTCGGGGTTGATTTTATTTGTTTTCCCCTACTTTTAATTTATATCACTTAGCCCCTTAAATTTTAAATATCAATTCAAACTATCCTCCGTTAAGTGGCATGTGCGTGGCACGTGCATATTTAACTGGTTTTTGTAACAAAATTGGTTAAAAACCCTAACTCGACAAAAAATGACAACTTTGGGGCAAAAAATGCTAACTGAAATACTTTAGAGCCCATCATAGGAACACCCCCAAACTTTGGGGCTTAAAATGCAATTTACCCTAAATAATAGGAGTACCTTGAGATTTAGTGTAGTATTGTTTAGATTATGTTTTGAAAGCCATTCTGATGGGTTTGAAACTGCAAATGATTGACATGGCAACAGTACATTTAACAGTGTCTAATATCTTACAAATGGTTAACAATACCGTTCCAAAAAAAAAAGTTAACAATGCATTTTACTTTTGAGCCACCGGGGTTAGAGAGAGGTTGAAAGAAGGTTGAAAGAAGGGGGGGGGGGGGGGGGGGGGGGGGGGTTGTATTTTAGAGAGAAAGGGGGTGATAAATTATTTTTTTGGCCATTTTTTAATATGATCTTTAAATTTTATTTTTAAATGTCATCACTAAACTTTCTAACACTTTTAAATGTTCTCACTGTGTCCAAATATTCGTTAAGAGACTAAAGAAAACTTCACATCATTAACTCCCGTTATATTTTGTAACATTTGGAACACATTTTATACCACCATTACCTAGCCACTATGTAAACAGCCGAGCCGATCCAAACTTTAGAATTTCAACCTTGAGCTCTTTTATAAATTATCGAGCTTGAGCTTTTCTCGAGTTCGAGCTGGAGCCCAGTTTGATCATTCGAGCTCGGATCGAATCGAGATTCGAGTTGTTTGCGAGCCGTTCGAACTCGTGTTTTAACAAAACCGAGCTCGAGCTCGGACTTTTTTTTTTAAATATTTGAAGTCAGACGAGCTCGAGTGCGAGCCTTATCGAGCTCAAGTTCAAATATTATTGTGTACATACATATGTTATACACATATTATATGTGTATTTATTACAAAATAATAATGATTTGAGCTTAACGATCTAACTACGAGTCGATTACGGACAAAAACATTATGTGTAAACGAGCTTATTGAGTCGAGCTCGAGCTCAAATGAGTCGATCTCGATCAAAACTCATCGAACACGAGCCAACTCGATAACAAACGAGCTTGAAAAGTCGGTTCGGGGTCGATCGAGCACTCGAACTCGAGCTTTTACAAGCAGAGCCCGATTCGAGCTCGAGCCGACTCGATTCATTTAACAGGCCTAACCGCCATCTCCCAGCTATGAACAACAACAACAACACTATCACCATCATCACGAACAAAAAAGTTCCCAACCCACCGAAACCATCACCCTCACAACATACACATTCACCATGTGCACCAATTGATTTTTTTTTTTTTTTTAAAAATTAACATAGTTTTCTCGGGGGTTTATAAACAGGGTATTTTAGGTAAGGGTAGAAGGGGAATGTTGATGGTTCACATAATTATGAGTTTTTTTTTTCTAAATGAACGGGAGATCAACATAGTAAGGGGTCAACTAAAAACCTTGTCTATGAGCTAACGAAACATTAGTATGAGTTAACAAAGTGTAAAAAAAAGTTAGTCACATACGAGTTAACAAAGTGTAACAAAAGTTAGTCAGTGAGGTCACGTAACTAGCGGGCAAATTGCCAATTAGTTACCCGAGTTTGTCGTCAAGTTTCAATTAGTTACTCAGTTTTAGTTTTGGTCAATTTAGTTATTGAATTTGTCTTTTTGTATCAATTAGGTGTAAAATTGGTTAGTTCGTCAAAACCTAACGTAAATGGATGAAAAAACAACAAACATCTTTTAGAATTGCATTGATCATCCCTACAGTTTAAATGATCACACTTTGCCCCCTCAGTTACCCCTCTCTGAAACAAAAGCCTCCCCTCCCCATTTGAACACTTATTCTCTCTCTCTCATACACACACATACACACACAGTTCTCTCTCTCTCCACACCTTCTCCGGCGAAACAACTTCTCCGGCGGCTGGCGGCTGGCGACCGACGATCTTCTACCTTTGTTCTTCAAACTTCGACCTTTGTCTCTCTCCAGATCCGCCTCTCTCTCCGAATTCATCTCTCCAGATCTGGCCACTCTCCAGATCCGCCTCTCTCGCCGACGCCGTTGCCGAGATCCGTTGACGTCGCTGTCGTAGTCGGAGGGTCGGTTCTTCAAGGTGAGTCTGTCTCTGCACTTTTCGCCGCCCACCGGTCATCTTCCTTGCCTCCGGTCACCCCCTCGCCTTCAGTCGTCTCACCCTCGCCTCCGGCTGTGCTCAGGGCCGGCGACGTCGGCGCTCTCTCCCTCACCTTCCTCTTCCTCTGGAGACGTTACCTGTCCAGATCTGGTTCGTGCCTTACTACGACGAAGCCGTAGATCCAGTAGCTCCGGTCGGAAAACACGCTATCTCCGACCGGGATTGATTGGTTTGAAACTTGATTTGGGTTGTTTGGGTTTTGATTTGGTTTTCTTTTTGTTCGGTTTTGAGTAGGGAAAGCTATAAACTATGGTTGAAATCTGGGTATTTGTGAATCCATATTTCTTGAGGAATTCTTGCACTTTCTCTGGCTTTTTTGGGGTGTTATTGAATTTTAAATTCTTGGCTTAAGAAATGGCTAATTCTGAAGGAAACCCAAATGTGTTCATCAAGTAAGAGGCCTCAAATGAGAGTGAATTTTTAGAAACTGAAGCTGATGAGTATAATTGTGATGATGATGATGATGATGATGGTTGAAATCTGGGTAATGGAATAATTTAAACTTTAGGGTTGATCATTGCAATTTTGAAAGAACTTTGTTACATTTTTCATCCATTTACGTTAAGTTTTTGACGAACTAACCAATTTTACACTCAATTGTAACAAAAAGACAAATTCGATAACTAAATTGACCGAAACACAAACTGAGTAACTAATTGAAACTTGACGACAAACTCAGGTAACCAAATTGCAATTAACCCCGTAACTAGCTATTGTTATCTTTTAACAAAATTTTGTACAGGTGAACATATTTGAATTAGTGTAAAAGTTTAGTGATCAAACTTTAAAAAAATAAAGTTTAGTGATCACATTTGGAAATGACTAAAAATTCAGTGACTAAAATATGAGTTCTGCTTTGATGGGATGGGAGGTGATGTTAGGTTTTGTTTTTGGGTGAAAGATTTTATTGTACTCCCTCCGTCCCAGAGTAAGAGTCCTACCCTTCATTTGCACGCTTATTAATAAATATTGGAAGTGATGTAAATGTTGTGAGAGTAGAAGTAAAGTAGGAGAGAGAATGAGTGAGAGAGAATAGTGAATTGATTGGTATTGTGAGTATAAAAGTAAAATAGGAGAGAGAATGAGTGGGGTAAATAGTAAATATTTTTTGTCATTTTAAGAATAAGACTCTTATTCTGGGACGTACGAAAATAGAAAGTAGGACTCTTACTCTTGGACGGAGACAGAGGGAGTATTTAACATTAACAATGTCACACGGTGGTGAGTTTTTGTAAAAAATAGCACTACTTGATTCGGATAAAATCAGTGACTAACATATCATGATAGTCTTTTTTTTTTTTTTGCAATAGTCAGTTTTTTTTTTTAAAGCAATTGATTTGCATCAAGTTGTCTTAAAGAAACGGATCATTTTTGAAAATCGAACTATTCATCCATTTCAAATAAATATTATCAATTATTTTTTAATTTAAAAGACATTATACATAATGTTTCACTTTTAATTTTTAGTAGTAATAGTATAGTATTGATATTTGTGGTAAAAATCAAGTCTGGCAATTTTTGAAGTTTAAAGTTCGATTCTTAAGATTGCTGGCCAAGACATCTCAAAATAAAAACAAAAAATAAAAGCTAGCATTCCAGTAAATTTCTTCAAACGAATAACATCGTAAAATTTGTTGGAAAATTGATACGAGTAATATTTAGACTGATGGATGATTATTAATACAATTTAAAAAAGTCATAACCTGTTAAACCGAAGACCGTATTCTTACCCTCTTTTTTTTTTTTTTTTCTTGTACTCCCTCTGTCCCAGAATGATAGTCCCTTATTTTATGGGTTTTACGAAAAAACTTTGAGTAATAATTAATGCTACTTTTAATTATTCTAATGAAATTTTTAAAGTTGTTTTTGATACACTATTATAAATACTATTAATATCAATTTCTAGATTCACATTAACATAATTATAAGTATCATTTATAACTGCTCAAAGTTCCCTCGTAGTAATAATGAAAAGAGGAAGTAGTATGGTATGGTAATGGAAGTAGTGACCTAGTAACTAGCTTAAGCCTCCCCACAAGATGATGAGATAATGATGTCCCCAGAGCCTCAACAACGAGAGAGAGAGAGAGAGAGAGAGATGGGGAAGGGTGAAAGTAGAAAAAGGGTGGCACCCCTTTTTATCCCACATTCTGATCATTGATTCCAGTTGGGTTTCCAGTGAAACCAACTGGCTTTTCTTCCCATTTCTCAATTAATTTTCCTTTCTCTCAATTTTCAAAAAAATAATTTCAAATCTTGATGCTTCTTTCGGCCATACACAGCCTATGTCAGATAATCAGACCTTGATATAGAAACACTATTGCACATTTTTTTTTTTCTTTCCTCTTCTTGTCTTATTAGTGATTATTTTCAGCTTCATCTTCCCCAATTTTACTTCTGGGTTGAAACCCTCTTCTTTTCTTGGCTCCCCTTTTGTTCTTACTAAAGCTGCAGTTTTGTTAGAGAGAGAGAGAGAGAGAGAGAGAGAGAGAGAGAGAGAGAGAGGGTTCTTCTGCAATGATACAAGGACGGATTAGATATTGAAGAGATTGAATCACTCTGTTTTGTGGGGTTTTCTTGAAAATTCATTTATTGCTCAGTTTTCTTGGAGGGGTCTTTTAAAGTTGTCTTCTTGAGGAGCTAGTTTGAACCAATTTAGCTATATTCTTGCTGGGTTTGCTGTTAAATCAACTGGGTTTATGCCATTCTTGTTCAAAAATTTGAAGTATTGATAACACATTTTTCTGGAAAGTTGTTTCCTTGGATGAGGTTTTTAAGGATTTTATTGAAGATATGCAATTTAGTTTTGGTTAAGATGGCTATGAACTACAAGCACTCTGGCTTAAATGGTAAAATACCAGCTAATTTCAAAGTGAAAAAGGCTAAGGAGGCTATAAGTGGATCTGGTTGTGGCTGGAAATGGAGAAGACTGCTGCTTCTCTTGTGGGTCCCTTTTGTTTTGCTTGGGTTAATTTGCTTACTTTTTGGTTCAAATGATAGGATTTTGAGAAAGCAAGTGGAGGCAAGAAACATGTTTGAAGTCAAAGCTTTAGTCTTGTTTCAGTTTTTGGATGTCAGCAAGGAACAACTGCATCAACTTGTTTCTTCTTTTTTCAGATTAAATCAGGTGCATTGATTATCTCCTGAATTTCTATTTCCCTTATTTTTTTTACAATTTTATGATTGCTGAATTGGAGAAAAAATTAAAAATATTGGGACAACTCAATTCAAGCTCCTTGTTCTTTTAAGTGTCTGATCATTTGAAGATTGCCCACCTATACCTCATTAAGAAGAAAGATGTTGGTTTTCTAAATGCGATAGGGTTGTAATTAGGCGTTAAGATAATAGTTTGATTAGTAATGTACTCGTAGTCATAGTCATCCCAATTAACAGACATATGTTATATCCTGCATATGATACAGTAGACCTATATATTCATTGAATTCATACGGAAGTTGCCACCACAATCTATCTCATCTGCTTCGTGGATTTAGAATGTGTATTTTACTAAGTATTTATTTACAAAAAAAAAAAGAAGAAAGAAATACAAAGGGGTGGGGTGGGGGTTTCTATGGATTCTTGGGCAGAGGAAGATACACTGCCTTTAGATGCTTAAATATTTCAAATGTAATAGAAAAAAAGGGCAGCCCGGTGCACAAAGCATCCCGCGCAGCGAGGGTCCGGGGAAGGGTATGCACCGTAAGGTGAAACGTACCCAAAGGGTAATGCATAAATATTTTGAATTTAATATATCTCCAAAATTATTATTGCCTCTGCACGATCTAGGTCACAGGAAATGTAGAACAGAAGGACCAGTATGCTGTTGAAGAATAGAAGTTCCCATTGGGCGAACATGTCAATACTATTGTTAAATCATCAGAGTTGGGAAGACATAGAGCCTATCACAATATCTATAACCCTTTTGGTTTCTTTTCTCAGAGTTGGAGCTTGAATTGAGTTGTCCATCTTGAATCTCTCAAAATTCAAACTTGTTGATTGAAACATATCTAGTGACGAGATTAAAATTAGATTTGTATGTACTGTAATCATGAAGTTTTTTAATCAAGCGCCAATTAACAAGACCACCAACTTCTTCAGAATATTTCCACCACTCTGATGTTTATAGCATCAAGATTTGTTTGTTTGTGTATAGATTCCCGGAGTCTTTTCCACCCTCCCTAGTGATCGCCTCTTATTTTCAGTTATAAGAGTTTCTTTGAGTGTGGAAACTATTCCACTCACCGAAGAGGCTTTGCTACAACAATATCCAGTAAATAAGCACGTCTGAGCTGTGCATTTGTTACAATTTGAGCTTTGTGAGCACAAGGAGTTGTTAACAAAAATGTCTTTGGGTTGATTTATGTGATCATCCTGCTGCCAATCAAACTAAACTTTTAAAGGATTTAGAGGAATCATTTCAAGCTCCATCTCTGTTTGTAATCATAAGCTTGGGTTTTGGCTAACACATGAATCATATAATTTGACCATACATCTACGTGGAAACATTTTCTTACTTCACATGAGTACTTCTGAAGAGTTCATTTCTTGTGCCAATACGGAGGAAAGATCGTTAGTAACAAATGCCGTTTCCTTCTCATGCTGTTGGTGTATAAGTAAACTAATTAGTGTAGTTTCTTCGTACACAAGATACCGTCACAAATTTTTAGTCATAACCTAATCTATTTTTTTAACCTATCCGATCTTCTGTTTTGGACTTTGGATTCCTTACATAAGGGCTGTTTCAAGCTCTAAACACCTTAATAATCTAGTATATCTGAAAGATGATGACAGCCCGTGATTTTGCTTTCCCAAAAGACATTGATTTGTTCTTTGTATGGTTTGACATTTATCAGAAAGCATTGCGAATGAAGGCGCTTGTAAGTCTTGCAAGAGAGCTCTGTGGCAGCATTTCCTTCTGTTTGATGAAAATATGCTTGTCCGTCATTGTTGTAATGGCTGTGAGCTACAAAATTCCTGGTTTGCTTGAAAAACTATGGAGGAAAAGAAAGCAGAATCGGGTTGTTTTACTTCATAAGCAGAACGAGTTAGTACAAATGTCCTTCTCAAGAAAACAGAATCTGGTTTTACAACGTATGGAGGAAAAGAAAGCAGAAGCCGGGAAGTGGAGGAAGAAGCTTCTGATTCTGTTTGTCGTGGGTGGGTTGACTCTATCCATTTGGTTATTTTGGTACATTAATTCAGATATTCACTTTAAAAGGAAAGAAACATTGGAAAACATGTGTGATGAACGGGCCCGGATGTTGCAAGATCAGTTCAATGTGAGCATGAATCATGTTCATGCCTTGGCAATTCTCGTCTCCACATTTCACCATGGGAAAGTACCTTCGGCTATTGATCAGGTAAATTTGTTGACATTCTCATTTACTCGACCAGTGTGTGTTGTATGTTTGTTTGTAATATAAATTATCATTATGTTTATTTACAGAAAACCTTTGGGGAATATGCTGAAAGTACAGCATTTGAGAGGCCACTTACGAGTGGTGTTGCCTATGCTTTAAGAGTTCGTCATTCTGAGAGGGAACAATTCGAGAAGAAGCATGGATGGACTATAAAGAAAATGGAAATAGAGGACCAGACGTTAGTCCAAGACTGTAATCCGGAGCATTTGGAGCCTTCCCCTGTACAAGACGAATATGCACCCGTTATATTTTCTCAAGAAACCGTCTCGCATATCGTATCTATTGATATGATGTCTGGAAAAGTATGATTCATTTACCTTTTCTCTCTTTTCGTCCGCTCTGGAGTTTTTAAGGGAGAGAAAGGAAAGGGAGGGGAGGGACTGGGAGGGGGGAAGGAAGGGGAGGGGAGATAATTTTATATCTTCATGCCGAGCTCCCGAGTTAGGAAGGAAAGGGAAGGAAACACCCAACTTTTCCTTCTCATACTCCAGAGTTTGGGATGAAATGAGAGGAAACTAAAGAAAATTACATTTGTTTTACATTTCTTTCCTTCCTTTCCTCCCAATTACTCCCAATTTTGGGAGCATTTAAATCCTTTTCTTTTCTTTCCATTTCCTTCCTTAAAAAAACTCGGGAGCACATAGGAAGGGTTTTTTTAAAAAAAATTCTTCTCTTTTCACTTCCTCTCTCTCTCTATTTTTTTCTTTTTTATTATTATTATTATTATTATTTATTTATTTATTTTTAACTCGGGAGCGGATTCGCGTCATTATAAGCAATTCACTTTTATTAGCATGATCACTAATATTTTTCATTGTTCTGAATAGGAAGACCATGAGAATATCTTGAGAGCAAGGGCATCTGGGAAGGGAGTTCTGACATCCCCATTTAAGCTATTGAAGTCGAATCACCTGGGAGTTGTACTTACCTTTGCTGTCTACGGGACCCGCCTTCCTCCGGACGTTACGCCAGACCAACGTATTAGTGCTACTGTGGGGTCAGTTTACAGATGACTAAATTTCATCTTGTGAATAGTTTTATCGAGAAAAGTTAACTGTTTGGGTTCGGTTTTACCTCTTTTAAAGCAGGTATCTAGGTGCATCTTATGATGTCCCATCACTTGTGGAGAAGCTTTTACATCAACTGGCCAGTAAACAAACCATTGTTGTGAATGTCTATGACACGACTAATGCAACTAAACCTATTAACATGTATGGCTCAACTAATGTGACAGACACGGGGCTGCTGCACATTAGCAGCCTTGACTTTGGAGATCCTGCTCGGAGGCATGAGATGCATTGCAGGTCAAATCTAGAAGAACCTTTGAAAACGTTTTTTTTTTTTTAATTAATGAAGGACTTAATCTTTTACAAGAGTGACACTTGAAATACATTGAAATAGTAGCAGTAAAACCATCCCGTCTTTTCTGATTTAGATTTCTTGTTATTTGGGTGCAGGTTCAAGCAGAAGCCTTCTCCACCTGTGGCAGCAATAGCAGCATCTGCTGGGGTTCTTATAATCACTTGCCTTCTTGGTCACATCTCCCATGCAGCCATAAATCGAATTGCAAAAGTAGAGCGCGACTATAGGGAGATGATGGATCTTAAACATCGTGCTGAAGCTGCAGATGTAGCAAAATCTCAGGTGCATTTATGGGGTCAATAAGGGCAAATTAGATTTTTTTGACATTCATTTTGGGACGGAGGGAGTAATTATCTTTTAACTAAGGCATGCATTTTATTTTCCAATGTAGTTTCTTGCTACGGTCTCGCATGAAATCAGGACTCCTATGAATGGTGTTCTAGGTGAGTAAGAGATCTTTATCTTACTATTATTACTAGCTCATGTATCGGAAAAATAATTAATGTGATGGAGCGTTGGAATTCAGGCATGCTGCAGATGCTAATGGACACAAATCTTGATGCAAAGCAACTGGATTTTGCACAGACTGCTCATGCTAGCGGGAAAGATTTAATATCATTGATTAACGAGGTTCTGGATCAAGCAAAGATTGAATCAGGCAGACTGGAACTTGAGGCTGTGCCTTTTGATCCACGTGCCATTCTTGATAATGTTCTGTCACTCTTCTCTGGCAAATCTCATGAGAAAGGGATTGAGGTACATGACAATTTGCTTTTCTTCACTGTCACTTGCTACTCCCTCAGTCCCTTATTCCATTTATGGATTTCTTCAAATAAGTGTCCGCTTCCTCACTTTTGAAAAGTTGTTGGATACCTATTATTCATTATACCCTTATTATGGAATATGAAATGATATGGGCTCATCAATTTGACACCGATAACCTTGGGTTATTAAAAGAAATGTCTATGTGGTCAATATTTTATTAAAAACTGTATCCAGATACATATTTTGGGACATGAAGTAAATAACTTCCATTGTTTTTTTGTCAGTATGGCGCATCTATTCTAATAAGAACTTGTTTCTGTTTTTCTTAACGGGTAGTTGGCCGTCTATGTTTCTGGTGAAGTACCTGAATTTGTTGTTGGAGATCCAGGACGATTCCGACAGATAATCACAAATCTTGTCGGGAATTCTATTAAGGTTAGTCAAGTTTCTTTAGTTCAATTAAGGGTAAAGTAAGTTTCTTTGAGTTCAATTTAACTTGTAAAATGCAGTTCACGCATGACAGAGGCCACATATTCATCACAGTGCATCTTGTAGACGAAGTTTTGAGTTCGCTTGATAAGAAGGACAAAGTTCTTCAACAAAGCATGGCCAGCCAAGATTCATCAAACGTCTCTCATATCACATTGAGTGGGTTTCCTGTAGTTGAAAGACAAAAGAGTTGGACAGATTTCAAGAACTTAAGTGGGGCAGAGTATCCCAAAGAATCTGACATGATCGTGACTGTTGAAGATACTGGTGTGGGAATTCCTCCAGATGCACAAGCCCGCATTTTCATGCCCTTTATGCAGGCAGATAGTTCCACGTCGCGAACCTATGGTGGGACCGGTATAGGATTGAGCATTAGTAAACGATTGGTGGACCTTATGGGTGGTGAAATCGGGTTTGTTAGTGAGCCAGGTACGGGAAGTACCTTTTCATTTACTGCTGCTTTCGCAAAACTAGATGTGGGTCCCGGTGACAGAAAGTTGCTGCAGTATAATCCAGCTAGTTCAGAGTTCAGGGGATTGAAAGCACTGGTGATAGATGGAATAAGCATTCGAGCTGAAGTCGCCAGATATCATCTTCAAAGATTAGGTATATCTGTTGATATAACTTCCAGTTTGGACTCTGCACTTTCTTGCATATCTTGCTTCAAGAAAAGCGCACCGGCTCGTTTAGATATGGTTTTTGTTGACCAGGAGGCATGGAACAAGGAGACGAGTATTTCATTGCAATGTAACCTTAAAGAGCTCAGACCTGAAATTACTCCAAAGATATTTGTTCTGGGAACCTCGATATGCTGTAATGAAATTAAAGCAGCTAATCTAGTGGATAATGTTGTTGTGAAGCCTCTTAGGTTGAGTGTCTTAGTTTCTTGCCTTGAAGAAACTTTTATAAATAAGAAGCGAATCACAAAAATAAAACCAACTCTTGGGGTTTTATTGAGGAACAAGAAAATCTTGGTGGTGGATGATGTTGCTGTAAATAGAAGAGTGGCTGAAGGTGCTTTGAAGAAGTATGGAGCTCTTGTCACATGTGTGGAGAGTGGGAAGGCCGCTTTAGAAATGCTTAAGCCACCCCATGATTTTGATGCTTGCTTCATGGATCTCCAAATGCCAGAAGTGGATGGGTAATCAATCTGATTGCTTTGATGATTATAAATGATTAATACTCCCTCCGTCCCGGAGTAAGAGTCTCACCCCTCATTTGCACGCTTATTAATAAATATTGGATGTGATGTAAATGTTGTGAGTGTAAAAGTAAAGTATGAGAGAGAATGAGTGGGAGAGAATAGTGAATTGATTGGTGTTGTGAGTATAAAAGTAAAATAGGAGAGAGAATGAGTGGGGTGAATAGTAAAGATTCTTTGCCATTTTAGGAATGGGACTCTTACTCTGGGATGGACCAAAAAGGAAAATGAGACTCTTACTCTGGGACGGAGGGAGTATTGTTTTGAATGGATATTATGAATTTTTCGTTCTAATTATGAAATTTGTCTCATTGGTTAGGTTTGAAGCCACACGACAAATCCGCAGAGAAGAGAAGAAGGTTAACGAACAAATTCAGTCGGGTGAAGTGTCGGTTGAGATGTTTGCGAATGTGACTCACTGGCACGCACCTATATTAGCAATGACAGCGGATGTGATTCAAGCAACAGATGAGGAATGCATGAAGTGTGGGATGGATGGTTATGTCTCAAAGCCATTCGAAGAAGAACAACTTTATTCAGCAGCAGCACGATTCTTTGAGTCTGATTGAGAGGATGCATTAGCACCGTCTTGGTGAAAATGTCCAATCCTTTATCCAGCATTATGATCCATCTCGACTGTTTGACTTTCGTGGTAACGCTCGAGAAATCTGGTGGTCTGACTATCAGTATGAGTTGAGACCAGGAGGTGTTGTTATAGACTAGGTGGTGGTTGTCAAACCGCCAATATATATTTTCTCCTACTTAGAATCACAAAATCTTTTGAAAAACCAGTTTTTCTCAAAATAATAGAAAAATATTGGTTTTATGGTCTAACTAAAACCATTTGTGACTCTGCATACACATATGCACATAGGCTATATTTTTGCATCATCCCTTTGTGTTTCTTAGACGAATATGGCATATGATACTACTTTTCAATGGCAATGTGCATGTAATCTCGGTAGATTATAGCTTGCATGTATGTGGTGCCACCGATTCTTCCTTGAAGCAGGATCAAGCAGTAAACTTTTGACGGCTGAAATACTGATGGTCCTGACTGCAGTGGAATTCGGATATGTTCATACACAGAAGAAAGCAATTGTGATTGGGCTTACACCTCATGTTGTATTGATAAAAGGTTCTTGTATTCGTTTGTAAGCTGTTTATAGTTGGTTGCGGGTCAAAGTTTTATCAGCTGTAATCATAGTTTTGTAATCTGTTGATAAATAGGTTTTTCTTTAGGCCTGTAAAGCGAGTTTGTTATGTAGTTACCTCTGAATTATACACTTGATACGTATGGGTCGTTTCAATTTATTGCAAAGACTGTAAAAAATCTGGGAAATGCTAACTTTTTTCTTTCGCCAACTCATAATCATTTTGTCTTTGTTAGGTTTTCTGATTCTTCTCTGAACCATGGATTCATGTCATGATGATCATGGCCCTCCACTACCCAAGCAAATCACAAGAACAATAAAAGCACACAAACAAAGCACAAGAAATCAAAGCAAGAAAAGACACAGAAATTGTTTACCCAGTTCGTCAATATGTTTGACTACGTCTGGGGGCACTACCAAGCCAGGATCTTGCACTATAATATGTTAGATCTGAGTTACAATGATTTTGGGGGCGGAACATTGCTTAAATATAAGCCCTAGAATAAGATCTAAACCTAAACAAATAAGGAGTCCCGAATTCCCGTCAGCGGACCAGGCGCCCGCCTGGCCTACCCCAGGCGCCCGCTCGTTGTGGATTTTCCGAAGTCCCAACCTTCTGTCCAAATAAGCGCCCGCCTGCTATGGCCCGAGCGCCCGCTCGCTCCTCCGCCTGGAAATCTTCCTTTTGTTCCTTTGAGGATCTCTACTCCAACAATCTCCCACCTAGAGATCAACCGCATATACAAGCCCCATATCCGTCTTCAACTTCATCTTTGGTGTCTTCCTAGTGCTCACCTCGATCATGGTAGTGCCTTCCTCCTCTCCTATTCTCCAAGCCCAATTGAAGCTTTACATAGCTTCAACTTTTCAAGGTTTACCACCTTGGTCAACATGTCAGCCGGGTTCTCTGATCCCAATATCTTCTCCAGCCTTAAGATCTTCCTCTCCAAGAGATGCCTGATGTAGTGAAACCTCAGCTCAATGTGCTTCGTCCTAGAATGAAACGCTGGATTCCTTGCCAAGTGTATTGCACTCTGACTGTCACTGTAGAGAGCATTACCACTTCGCGTTTTCCCAAGTTCACCCAAGAAGTTCTGCAACCATACCATCTCTTTGCTTGCCTCTGTCACTGCCACATATTCTGCTTCCGCAGTCGACTGAGCCACGATCTTCTGCAATTTTGAAGCCCAGGAGATAGCCGTACCACCCAATGTGAAAACATAACCTGTAGTACTTCTCCTCTTATCAAGATCACTTGATGCCAAATCCGCATCCACATAACCCGCTAACACGACCTCCTTGCTTGAGAAACATAGAGCCTTACCAGCAGTACCCTTTAAGTAACGCAGGATCCATTTAACCGCTTCCCAATGTTGCTTCCCTGGATTTCCCATGTACCGGCTGACTACTCCCACCGCATGTGCAATGTCCGGCCTTGTACACACCATTGCATACATTAGACTCCCCACTGCCGAAGCATATGGAGTCCTCTCCATCTTGTCACGCTCCTCCTTGCCCTTAGGTGAGTCCTTCTCAGATAGCTTGAAATGCATACCCAATGGTGTCCCTGTCGGCTTCGCCTCTTCCATGCAGAACCTTGTCAAGACTTTCTCAACCTATTCTGCTTGTGAAAGAACCAACTTACCCAACTCCCTATTCCGGTCAATCCGCATGCCCAAGATTTTTCTGGCCTCCCCCAAATCCTTCATCTCGAACCGTTCTAACAACTGAGCCTTCAATCTGTTTACCTCTCTACTGCTAGAGCCCGCTATTAGCATGTCATCCACATATAACAGCAAGATTATATACCCATTGTCCGTGTTCTTGAAGTAGCAACAATGATCCGCCTCACATCTGACAAATTTAATGTCATGCATGAATCCATCAAACTTCCTGTACCACTGCCTAGGAGCTTGTTTAAGGCCATACAAGCTCTTAGTCAACCTGTAAACCAGTTCCTCGTTACCCTTAGACAAGTACCCCTCTGGTTGTACCATGTAAATTTCTTCCTCCAAATCACCATGAAGAAAGGCCGTCTTTACATCCATCTGCTCCAGCAACAAGTTATCCGCCACTACTATCCCCAGAACCATTCTGATAGTGGTCATCTTCACAACAGGAGTGAATACCTTGGTGTAGTCAATACCGTACTTTTGCTGAAACCCTTTTACAACCAACCTTGCCTTGTAACGCTTACTGCCGTTTGCTTCCTCCTTGATCCGGTAAACCCACTTGTTATGCAATGCCTTCTTCCCCTTAGGCAGTCTAATCAACTCCCAAGTTTTGTTGGCTTTCAATGAGTCCATCTCATCATCCATCGCAGCTTTCCACTTATCACAAAGTGAACTACGAAAAGCCTCCGCATAACATTCTGGTTCCCCACTATCTGTCAACAACAAATAGTAATTTGAAGGAGTATACCTGTCAGGTGATCCACGCAACCTGCTGGATCTACGCAGCGGAATATCCGGTTCCGGAGTATGTGGTTCATTTTCAGTGACCCCCTGACTTTGGTCATCATGAACCGTCCTGCTCCCACCCGAGTCTGGAATATCCACCTCTACAACCTCCGGTTCCGAACTAATATCATCAGATGCCCCCTTTCTGTCCTTGTACAATACCTGTTCATTGAATACCACATCTCGACTACGAATAATTTTATGGTTTTGGTCATCCCAAAACTTATACCCGAAGTCATCCCCACCATACCCAATAAACGTACATTTTACAGATTTTGCATCTAACTTAGTTCTATCAGCAGAATCAATATGAACATATGAAACGCAGCCAAATATGCGAAGAAAAGACAGATTTACCTGCTTGCCACTCCATGCTTCCTCTGGAATTCCATTCCCCAATGGTACCGATGGTCCCCTATTGATCAAGAAAGCCGCCGTGTCAACTGCATATGCCCAAAACGTCTTCGGAAGTCCACACTTCAACCTCATACTTCTAGCCCGCTCGTTCAATGTCCTGTTCATCCTCTCTGCAACCCCGTTGTGTTGTGGTGTGCCCTTTGGAGTCTTCTCCATGCGAATGCCATTCGCTGCACAATATTCCTTGAACTCCCCGAGCTCATACTCCCCTCCGTTATCTGACCTCAAGCACTTAAGCTTAAGTCCCGTCTGATTCTCCACCAAGGCCCTCCATTTCTTAAACACCTCGAATGCCTCATCTTTGTGTTTCAAGAAATAAACCCAGACCTTCCTCGTTGAATCATCAATGAAGGTCATATAATATGACGCACCACCCAGAGAAGTTACCGGAGATGGTCCCCACAAATCCGTGTGAACCAGTTCTAACTTTGCTTCCCTCAAAGCCCTACCTGTCCTCGAGAAATTACTTCTCGCCTGTTTGCCAAACACACAATCTTCGCAGATCCCCACGTCGACTGTCTTCAAACCCGGTAGTAGTCCCTTTGAACAAAGTATCTTCATCCCCTTCTCACTCATGTGACCCAATCGACAGTGCCACAAATCAGTATCACCCTTGGCTGACGCCACCGCGATACTATCCTTGGTGTTATTCGCCAAATACAATGTCCCCTCCTTATTACCCCGAGCGATCTCAGAATCCTCCTTGGTAATAACCCAGTTCCTGCAGCAGAATGTTACCTTGTAACCTTTTTCGTCCAACTGCCCAACTGATAATAGGTTCTTTTTCAAACCCGGAATGTGCCTGACCCCGTTCAGATGTAAGACCTTCCCGTCCGATGCTCCTATTCTGACATCCCCTTTCCCCTTGATTTCCAAAGGCTCGCCATCCGCCAGATAGACCTTACCGAAATCACCGGAAGTATAGTTCTCCATCTCTTCTGCATGCCCGCAAGAGTGGAATGATGCCCCCGAATCCAGCACCCATGATTCTAGTGCACTACTAACACTCAGAACCAGTACATCATCACCTTCGACTGTCACATTCACCGAATTGCCCCCACGATTGGGACAATCCTTCTTGTAGTGTCCTAACTCCTTGCAATGATAACACTGCACCGATCCTTTCGCAACCCTTGGTTTATCTCTGATCTCCACGGCCTTGCCCTTACCACCCACTACGTTTTCCCTTGATTCAGTTCTCCCCTTATTGCTAGTACCCGGCCTTCCCCTGCTAGTAGTAGCTAAGGCCGATCCCGAAGTAGACGATGTCCCTAACTTCTTCAAACGATTTTCCTCGCCCAACAAGAAATCTTTAACATCATCATACTTTAACTTGTTCTTACCCGCTGAAGCATTGATCGCTGTCACCGTCCCGCTCCAACTTCCTGGTAAAGACACTAGCAATAAGCACGCATGAACCTCATCATCAAACGTAATATCCAACACAGTCAATGAGTCTATAACATCCATAAACTCATCGATGTGTTTAGCCAAGGATCCTCCCTCTTGCATCTTGAGACTACCCATCTTGCTTATCAAATCAACCTTGTTTGCAGCAGATGGAGTTTCAAATCTCTCAGTAAGATAATCCAATAGCTCTTTGGTGGTTTTCGCCTTCTTGGTAGTCTTCGCGATCCACTTTGACAAAGTAGATCTAACCACCCCTAGGGCCTTCCGATCCATGAGATCCCAATCTTCTTGCTTTTCTCCTTCCGGTTTGACACCCTTTAGAGGCTTATAGAGATCTTTGTTGTACAAAAGATCCTCTATTTGCATCCTCCAAAAACCGTAGTCAGAACCATCAAATTTCTCCACCGCTTGTTTGTCCTTGCCCATTCTTGATTGCTTGACAACACCCAATCGCTTGATAAACCAATCTTACGATTAACCCTGATCTCCAACCAGAGCTCTTGATACCAGTTGTTGTGGATATGGCCCTCCACTACCCAAGCAAATCACAAGAACAATAAAAGCACACAAACAAAGCACAAGAAATCAAAGCAAGAAAAGACACAGAAATTGTTTACCCAGTTCGTCAATATGTTTGACTACGTCTGGGGGCACTACCAAGCCAGGATCTTGCACTATAATATGTTAGATCTGAGTTACAATGATTTTGGGGGCGGAACATTGCTTAAATATAAGCCCTAGAATAAGATCTAAACCTAAACAAATAAGGAGTCCCGAATTCCCGTCAGCGGACCAGGCGCCCGCCTGGCCTACCCCAGGCGCCCGCTCGTTGTGGATTTTCCGAAGTCCCAACCTTCTGTCCAAATAAGCGCCCGCCTGCTATGGCCCGAGCGCCCGCTCGCTCCTCCGCCTGGAAATCTTCCTTTTGTTCATTTGAGGATCTCTACTCCAACACGACACAGAAAGAGTAACGGTTGTTGGACAGACGGTATAGATCTGCTGCTGCAAGAAGAGGCTGCCCTCGACATACTCCCATGGATTCCCCATAACTTCAATTAGATTCAGGTATGTGTCAAAATCTTGACAAAAGTTATCATTTGCTGCATCTCATTAATATTGCATGTCTCTCGGGCAAAGAAGAACATCACTTGTCTGAAACTGTTTGGTTGCAGAATCGCAGATTTACAGGTTTAACGGTTCTGATGCCTTGTAGCCAAGTTATTGATGCTCACAGTCAGTAATGGTTATATAGTTAGATCGACATACGTATAATATTCATTTTACATACTCCCTCTGTCCCGCTCGGATTATGATTTTTGGTTGGTCATGTAAATTATACTTTGACCAATAATTTGAAGAAAAATAATGAGAAAATTACCACCTAATCCTCAGTCCTAAGCAAAATGACCACCTAGTCCAAGCCAATATTTTCGTTTACCACCTAGTCCAAGCTAATATTTTCGTTTACCACCTAGTCCATTAAAATTATTAATTCCCGAAAATACCCTGCTATAAATAAAATCCTACCTCCCTCCTCCCTTTCACAAACCACGTTGCTGCATCTCTCTACTTTCTCTCACTTCTCCCTCCCTCCCTCCGACCATCTCCGGCGACCCCTCCTTTCGCCACCTCCGGTGACCCTACCTCCAGCGATCCTGCAGATCTACCTCTTCTCCATCACGGCCACCTCCTACGGCGATGCTCTCTTCCGACGATGACCCAACAGATCCAGTCAATTCAAATTTCGGCGACTATCTCCGTTCTCCGACCAGATCTGAGCATCTCACTACCCTACCTATTTCAGTATTCCGGTCATCTTCTTCCCCTGAGCCAAACAATCGACTTTTGTAGATCCGGCTAGCCGACCTCCGTTCACCCCTTCCCCACCTCCGTTCAGTCTACGCCCACGCCCACGCCCACGCCCACGCCCACGCCCACGCCCACGCCCACGCACACTCTTTTTCTCTCTCAACACTCAGCCGTTGCTTCCCATCGCCGGCGACCCGGGGAAAACAGGATCGAAGGATCACTGTACCCTAGGTATAAATCCTTAACAAACAAATATTTTTTGTAAATTAATTTTCGCTTGGATTGTGAATACTCATTGAATTTATGGAATACTGATTTTCCGATCGACTATGATTTGCAGAGTGTACTACAAGAGAGAAGGTACTATCGAAATCTCCAATCTTTCGATGATCTAAGCTCCCTTCAATGGTGTTGCCAGACTACCCACTTTGTTGCTCCTATGTTTGTTTCACTATTTTAAATTGTTTTTCTTGAAAAACTTTATTTTTTTTGCTCCTTCGGGTAATTTTCTTGCAACTAGAAAATTTTCCATGATTTTGAGGTGTTTCGGGAACGGAGAATTACAGTTTGAGTGATTCAGCTCATGGAATTTTCTTGAAGACAAGGTGATTGCAGGATGTGGGCATGAGTGTAATTTTCATATACACTATCTTAGCTGTTAGATTCGATGAATTTTTTTATTTTCTTTTTAATTTATTAATTATACATTTAATAGGTTTTAATTAAATTTATTTCTCAATTTGGGGTTTTGAAATTGTAGGTGTTTGTTGTCATTTGATACTTGGGATTATGCATTTGTTGTGCCATATTTATTTTGGATTGTGAAATTATAGTGAGTGAAAATTTCTATGTGGGCTCTGTTCTAATTTTTTGTTTTTAATTAGGTTAGCCATTTCTTCTCACTTGCTACCTAGTCCTAGATTATTTGAAATTGGTTGTAATTGGAGTTACTTGGTCACCAGAGTCGATCGTTTTATTAGTAGTTTAGTTGACAACTGTGAACTTGTTCTTAGAATTTGTTTTGGGAACAACCGTGAACTTATTGTTACAACATCTGTGAACCTGTTTTTGGAACAAGTGTGAACTTGTTCTTGGAACATTTGTGAACTTGTTTTTGGAACAATTGCGAACTTGTTTTTGGAACAATTCCGAACTTACAATTGCGAACTTACATTTGTGAACTTGTTTGAACAAGTGCGAACTTGTTCTTGGAACAAGTGCGAAGTTACAATTGCAAACTTACAATTGCGAACTTGTTTTTGGAACAAGTGCGAACTTGTTATTGAAACAATTACGAACTTATAATTGCGAACTTACATTTGCGAACTTACAATTGCGAACTTACATTTGTGAACTTACAACTGTGAACTTGTTCGAACAAGTGCGAACTTGTTATTGGAACAATTGCGAACTTACAATTGTGAACATACAACTATGAACTTGCTCTTGAAAAAAATAGTATTTTTTTCTTTTTTGAAAATTGTGAATTTGTTCTTGTAATAACTGTAAACTTGTTCTGGAACAACTGTAATCTTGTTCTTGAAATTTATTTTATTTTATTTTTTTTTGAAAAATGTGAATTTGTTCTTGGAATAACTGTAAACTTGTGTTTGGAACAACTGTGAACTTGTTCTTGAACAACTATGAACTAACTGATTAGTTCACAGTTGTTTGGTCGCTGGAGTTGTTTAGGTGACAACTAAGAACTTACTGATAAGTTCTCAGTTATTTGATCACCGAAGATGGTGGTAGCCAAAAAAATAGTCGCCGTGTACAATCGCTGGAAAATGGTGGCCGGAAAGGTCGACGGAGATGGTCGCCGGATTATGGCACCAAAAAAATACTCACTAGAGGTGGTCGCCGGAAAATGGTTGACGGAGGTGGTCGTCAAAAAATAGTCACCGGAGGTGGTCGCCAGATTATGACACCCAAAAAATAATCACCAGAGGCGGTCGCCGGAAAGTGGTTGACGGAGGTGGTCGTCGAAAAATAGTCGCCGGAAAATGGTGACCGGAGGTGGTCGCTGGAAAATGGGGGCCGGAGGTGGTCGCCGAAAAATGGTGGTCGCTGGAAAATGGTTGCCGGAGGTGGTCGCCGGATTATGGCACCAAAAAAATACTCACCGGAGGTGGTCGCCGGAAAATGGTTGACGGAGGTGGTCGCCGGATTATGGCACCCAAAAAATACTCACCGGAGGCGGTCGCCGGAAAATGGTTGGTGGAGGTGGACGTCGAAAAATAGGCGCCGGAAAATGGTGGCCGGAGGTGGTCGTCGGAAAATGGTGCCCGGAAATGGTAGTCGGAGGTGGTTGCCGGAAAACGGTCGCCGGAGGCGGTTGCCGGAAAATGCTGGCCGCCGGAAATGGTGGTCGGAGGTGGTCACCGGAAATGGTGGCCGGAGGTGGTCGCCGGAAAATGGTGGCCGGAGGTGGTCGCCGGAAAATGGTGGCCGGAGGTGGTGACCGGAAAATGGTGGTCGGAAAATGGTGGCCGGAGGTGGTCGTCGGAAAATGGTGGCCGGAGGTGGCCGTCGGGAAACGGTGGCCGGAGGTGGCCGCGGGAAAACGGCGGCCGGAAAATTGTGGCCGGAGGTGGCCGCCGGAAAATGGTCCCCGGAGTCGGTGGCCGGAATATGTCGCCGGAAAACATTGCCGGAAAAGTGGCCGGAAAAAGGTTGCCGGAGGTGGTGGCCGGTCTGTCAAAGTTGTTGACCGGTGAGAAGGTGAAAGGTTGAGGAGGGAGGGGTAATCATGTAATTTCCAGTCATTTAGTAAGGGCATTCATGCCCTTTTAATATCCCTTGGACTAGGTGGTAATATTGAAAATACCTTGGACTAGGTGGTAGTTTAGATTCTAATGAGGGACTAAATGGGAGTTGCCTCAAAAATAATTATCTTAATGAAAATCTAAAAATAGTTATTTAGCTTATTATTAATCGTGATACAATAAAATTTTTTAAATTTTTATTATGATCTTTATTTTTTTTTCAAATTATTGGCCAAAGTATAAATTAGTTGACCAAGAATCCTAATTCAAGCGGGACAAAGAGGGAGTATTATTTTATTGGGGCTTGATGTTGCAGATTTGTTAGGACAAACAATGTAAATTATGTAAGAGCCCGTCTCCTGTGCAACCGCCGCACGGCGTGCGACGGCGCCGGGCGAGCCGAGCCGTTTTTTTTTTTTTTTTTTTTGGCAACCCCAACTTTTTTTTTCCTCCCAACAATAGTAACACTTATTATAACGAAATGTAACACTTTTTTCTCCCTTCTTTTTTGAAGAATTAGCTGAACGGTCTAATCTTTCCGGTAGGACAAATGAGTCCAAAATCCCGGGGTTTTGGCAGTACACACGTACGCTCACGCACACGTACACACACGCGCCAACCCGGATCCAGGTGATAACCATGATTTTTTCAAATGTAACACTTTTTTTCTCTTCAAAATGTACCACAATTTTGCTGCAATAAATTAAAGATAACATAAAGATTGACAACTAAACTAATGTCACACTTTTTATAAAGGAATGTAACACTTTTTATTTCTCCCAAAATTAACATAAGATTGAGAAACTAATGTTACATTTATAAAAAATGAATGTAATATTTTTTTCCTCAATTGTAACAGATTATATTCTTAACGTTATATATGAAAATGTAACAATTTTTTATTGCGAAAGTAACAATTGAAATGTAAACCTCGATTATATATATGAATTTTACTCTTTTATTTTTAAAGAAGAAAAGTAACATTTACTAAATAAAAATGTTACATTCATCTGTATAAAAAATTATAATCATATATTTACTTTGTTACACTTCAAATGTTACTTTTTTAACCACAAAAACTATTAAACAATTTAAATTTTCTTGTAAAACTGCTATTACATTTGACTGTGAAAAGTGTTACTTTTTGAAGATGAATCTGTTACTTTTATCAGAACAGAGTGTTACATCTTAGCTGATGAGCAGCTCAAACTTTTTGTGTGTAAAAATATGTTTTTTTTTTAAAAAAAAAATCAAACCATATGTAATGGAGAACAACCTTTTTTTTTTTTTTTTTTTTTTTAAAGTTATTGGGGTTTTTTTTTTTTTTTTAGGAGGACACGTGTCGCGATCTGGGAAGAGATGGGGACTGGACGGGTCAGGCGGGTGCTGCCCATGGGTTTGGCCCGTTGCACTTGCACATGGTGAAACGGGTGTATATGAGACACTGTCATTATCTAATGGAGAACAACCTTTTACCTAATGTACAAACAGAAGTTTCTCCGTTATTTCCGAGTCCCTTTTTTAAAATATATACTCCCTCCGTCTCACCTCATTTGAAATATAAGAGGTGGACACAATAATTAAGGAAAAAGAATAAAAAAGGAAAATTAATGGTAGAAAATGAAGAGAGAGAATGAGTGGTGGGGTAGAGTGAAAATAAAATTATAAAAAGTATGCTATTTTGGGAAGTGTCAAGTAAGCTGAGACGGAAAAAAATGGAAATAAGTGTCAACTGAGCTGGGACGGAGGGAGTATATATCAAATACATTATAATCAACACTATTTTCTTGTAACCTTCCCCAATTGGTTTGACATTTAACCTTTAATACGAAGTCAAATGCCGTAATCAACTGCTGTCATTATGCTTTCTTGTGTTTTGCCCTCCACTGATGGTCTTTAACACAATTAGCTAGTGCAAGTTCTATGCGTGACAAAGAATGGCAAGATTCTGCTGGTGCAAACTGGAACAAAGATAGCTTTGTACGATCTAGACAACATATATCTTTATAATGTAATTCGTGTTGTGGTATAGACCCTCCAAATCAAACAGATCGCAAGAATATAATATGCAAACCCAACAAGCAAGAACGATAAAAGAAGCAAAAACAGTAAAGAGACACAAAGAATTGGTTACCCAGTTCGTCAATATTTTTTACTAGGTCTGGGGGCACTATTAAGCCAGGATCTTGAACTATAATATGTAAATTTGGAGTTACAATGAGTTATGGGGCGGAACCCTGCTTAAGTCCAAAACCTAGACAGAAAAGAAATCCCGAAAAGACCCGAAAAATATCAATTTTCACGTCCAGAGGGGGTTTGGCCGAACCCAACCCTTGATGACGCCCCCGAACCCACTTTACGTCGTAAATCCAACTTTGCCCAAATTCACATGGTTCGGCCGAGTCACATGTGGGGTTCACCCGAATCCACCTAGGTTCGGCCGAATCCTTCTGATTCCGTCCCGGTTCTCCTTTTTCTCCTATTTTCTTCTTTTCTGATCGCTAGTGTGCCATTGAACTCTATTCCAACAATCTTCCACCTAGAGATCAACCCGTATACAAGCCCCGTATCCGTCTTCAACTCATCCTTAGTGCCTTAGTGCTCACCTCGATCATGGTAGTGTCGTCCTCCTCCCCTATTCTCCAAGCCTCGTTGAAGCTATACATAGCTTCAACTTCTCAAGGTTCACAACCTTGGTTAACATGCCAGTCGGGTTCTCTGATCCTTGAATCTTCTCTAGCCTTAAGATCTCCCTCTTCAAGAGATGTCTGATGTAGTGAAACCTCAGCTCGATGTGCTTCGTTCTAGAATGAAATGCTGGATTCCTTGCTAGGTGAATTGCACTCTGACTGTCACTGTAGAGAGCATTACCACTTAGTGTCTTCCCAAGTTCACCCAAGAAACTCTGCAACCATACCATCTCTTTGTTTGCCTCTGTCACTGCCACATATTCTGCTTCCGCAGTAGACTGGGCCACGATCTTCTACAATTTAGAAGCTCAGGAGATTGCCATACCACCCAATGTAAACACATAGCCCGTAGTACTTCTCCTCTTATCAAGATCACTTGATGCCAAATCCGCATCAACATAACCCGCTAACAGGACATCCTTGCTTGAGAAACATAGAGCCTTACCAGTAGTACCCTTTAAGTAACGAAGGATCCATTTAACCGCTTCCCAATGTTGCTTCCCTGGATTGCCCATGTACCGGTTGACTACTCCTACCGCATGTGCAATGTCCGGCCTTGTACACACCATTGCATACATTAGACTCCCCACCGCCGAAGCATATGGAGGCCTACCCATCTTGTCACGCTCCTCCTTGTCCTTAGGTGAGTCCTTTTTGGATAGCTTAAAGTGCATACCAAACGGTGTACCAGTTGGCTTTGCCTCTCCCATGCAAAATCTAGCCAAGACCTTCTCAACATACTCTGCTTGTGAAAGAACCAACTTACCCGACTCCCTATCCCGGTCAATCCGCATGCCCAAGATTTTCCTGGCCTCTCCCAAATCCTTCATCTCGAATTGCTTTGACAGCTGTGCCTTTAATCTGTTTACCTCTCTACTGCTAGAGCTCGCTATTAGCATGTCATCCACATATAATAGTAAGATTATATACCCGTTGTCAGTGTTCTTGAAGTAGCAACAATGATCCGCCTCACATCTGATAAAATCAATGTCATGCATGAATCCATCAAACTTCATGTACCACTGCATAAGAGCTTGTTTAAGGCCATAGAAGCTCTTAGTCAACATGCAAACCAGTTCCTCGTTACCCTTAGATAAGTATCCCTCTGGTTGTACCATGTAAATCTCTGTTGGATATTATGCCCTAGGCCTTTGAGAAAGGCCTATGCGTTACATCATAGCTTCATTGTTATAGAGATAACAAACTTGATTATTATATCTTTTGCATGTTTATTATAATAATCAGTGTCCCTAGCACTTATGAAGGGCTAGCATGATTTTAATGGATAATCATATGATGATTGTGATGCATAGGATGCGGATTAAACTTGTGGGTACTTGTTGGAGAACAAGGTACTGGTTAGACCCGTTATGAGATTTATCTCATGGTCAAATGTCATAATTAAATCTCATAATAGTTATATCATTTGATATCCTTTTACCTGAGATTATCATGGTCTTCCACATGATGAACATTATGTTTGACATAGTCAAACGCTACCTTTGATCGGGTAGTTATAAAGGCTACGATTGGCATAATCGGATTCTTGTAGAGAAGAATGATAAGTCAAGATGAGATTTGTCCCTCTCTCAAGAGAGATATCTGCTTGGCCACTCGATGAGTGAGATTGATGATAATGTACGTCCGTACCCAAATGAATTGATGTGATCAATGTCATTTGCTTATATCAATCTATTCGAAATCGAGAAAGCATTGGACAACATAAGTTGAACTGGACCATGACTTATGTCCAATATGATATCGCGTGACATATGGATTGTGATATACTCCCCCCGTCCCACCTCACTTGAGACTTATTTCCATTTTGGTCCGTCCCACTTCACTTGAAACTCCTCAAAATGGTAATCTTTTTATAATTTTATATTCAATCTACCCCACCCACTCATTCTCTCTCTTCATTTTCCACCACACAATTCATTAAACCAACCTACTATTAACCCCACTCATTCTATCTCTTCATTTTTTACCACATATTTTCTTTATTTTATTCTTTTTCCTTAATTATCGTGCCCACCTCTTAAGTCTCAAGTAAGATGGGACGGAGGGAGTATTATATAAGGTAACTTTGAACTTTCAAGGTTATACTAATTGGGTAGTCATAATGGCCTGCTAGAGTCCGCTTATGACTTACGGGTTCTGAACGGTTCGGAATCGTTACCAACTTAGTATAATCCTATTGGGTCACACACAATAGAACGGATTGGAAAAAGGCTGAAAAATCTGGGAAACTGGACTGGCCACTGTACGGCTCTTGGAGTGGTGTACGGCCCCTGGTGAGCCGTACGATCCCCCCCTCGTAACTAGTCAGTTTGTTCTTATTTCTTGTGTGACAAGGAATCGCGATCCCAAATGTAATTGGGTCAAACCCTCATATAAATATATGCAGCCGGGTTTGACAGCCTCTAATGTTGATTTTGGAAATCATAACACATTGTTTTAGAAACAATAAAATATAGAGAGGTAAGAATATTTAGTTTGATATTTGGAATCATCAAACTACAATAATCAATGGAGCAAAATAATTCCAATGAAGAAATCGTTTCTTCACCAAGCCTTGGATCTAGCAATCAATCAAGAAGGTGTTCTTGAGTCCGTTCGACGTGTGGATACCGATAGAGGGTGTTAGTTTTTCAACACCTAAAGTCCGTGTTCATGGATTCGATCTTCAAGGGTATGTTTCTTTCATCTAGTATTTAATTTAATTATCATGAACAGATCTGGGCTCATGGTTGTTTGATTTCATATCTTTATTCCGCTGCGCATAATACATCAAAACCCAACAATCTCTTCCTCCAAATCCCCATGAAGAAAGGTCGTCTTTACATTCATCTGTTCCAGCAACAAATTATCTGCCACTACTAGCCCCATAACCATTTTGATAGTAGTCATCTTCACAACAGGAGTGAAGAGCTCGGTGTAGTCAATACCGTATTTTTGCTGAAACCCTTTTACAACCAACCTTGCCTTGTAATGCTTACTGCCGTTTGCTTCCTCCTTGATCCTGTAAACCCACTTGTTATGCAATGCCTTCTTCCCCTTAGGTAGTTTAATCAACTCCCATGTTTCATTGGCCTTTAATGAGTCAATGTCATCATCCATCGCAACTTTCCACTTGTCAACAAGTTCACTACGAATAGCCTCTGCATAACATTCCGGTTCACCATTATCTGTTAACAACAAATAGTAATTTGAAGGAGAATACCTATCAGGTGATCCACGCACTCTGCTGGATCTACGCAGCGGAATATCCGATCCTGGAGTATGTGGTTCATCTTCAGTGACCCCCTGATTTTGGTCATCATGAACCGTCTTGCTCCCACCCGAGTCTGGAATATCCACCTCAACAATTTTTGGTTCCGAACTAATCCCATCAGATGCCCCCTTTTCTGTCCTTGTACAAAACCTGTTCATTGAATATGACATCCCGACTACGAATAAACTTCTGATTTTGGTCATCCCAAAACTTATACCCGGAGTCATCCCCCATAACCAATGAACGTACACTTTACAGACTTAGCATCTAATTTAGTTCTGTCAGCAGAATCAATATGAACATATGAAACGCATCCAAATATGCGAAGAAATGACAAATTTACTAAAGGTCCCCCATTGATCAAGAAAATCGCCGTGTCAGCCGCATATGCCCAGAACGTCTTCGGAAGTCCACACTTCAACCTCATACTTCTAGCCCGCTCGTTCAATGTCTTGTTCATCCGTTCTGCAACCCCGTTATGTTGAGGTGTCCCCTTAGAGGTCTTTACCATACAAATCCCATTCGCATCACAATATTACTTGAACTCCCCGAGCTCATACTCCCCACCATTATCAGACCTCAAGCATTTAACCTTGAGTCTCGTCTGTGTCTATACCAAGGCCTTCCATTTCTTAAATACCCCGAAAGCTTCATCTTTCCCCTTTAAGAAGTAAACCCAGACCTTTCTTGTAGAGTCATCAATGAAGGTCATGTAATATGATGCACCACCTAGAGAAGTTACCGGGGACGGTCCCCACAAATCCGTGTGAACCAATTATAACTTTGCTTCCCTCAAAGCCCTATGTGTCCTCGAGAAATTACTTCTCGCTTGTTTGCCAAACACACAGTCTTTGCAAATCCCGACATCGACTGTCTTCAAACCCGTTAGTCTTCCCTTTGAGCAAAGTACCTGCATCCCCTTCTCACTCATGTGACCCAATCGACAGTGCCACAAGTCCGTATCACCCTTAGCTGATGCTACCGCGATACTATCCTTGATGTTGTTCTCCAAATACAATTTACCCTCCGTATTACCTCGAGAGATCTCAGAATCTCCCTTGGTAATAACCCAGTTCCTGCAGCCAAAAGTTACCGAGTAACCTTCTTCATCCAACTGCCCAACTGATAACAGATTCTTTTTCAAACCCGGAATGTGTCTGACCACGTGTAGATGTAGGACCTTCCCGTCCGATGCTCCTATTCTGACATCCCCCTTCCACTTGATTTCTAAAGGCCCGCCATCCGTCAGATAGACCTTTCCAAAATCTCCGGAAGTATAATTTTCCATCTCATCTGCATGCCCGCATCAGTGGAATGATGCCCCCGAATCCAACACCCATGATTCTAGTGCACTACTAACACTCAGAATCAGTACATCTTCACCCTCAGTTGCCACATTTTCCGATTTATCCCCTCGCCTGGGACAATCCCTCTTGTAGTGTCCTAACTCCTTACAATGATAGCACTCAACCAATCCCTTCGCGACCCTTGGTCTATCTTTGTTCTCCACAGGTAGAGCCGTCAATTCGGGACAACGGGACGGGACGAAACAAAACTATGATGTCCCGCAAACTATACGGGACGGGATGTCCCATATTTATCGCGGGATTGAAATTCCCCGTCCCATCCCAAATCACATCGGGACGCGGGACAAATACGGGATAAGTTGAGGCGATCACCCGATCACAAAAACTGACGATTTTTCAAGTTGAAGTGAGCATATCACATTTTCTATTAGTTTTTTGGCACCTCAATACACAAGAAACAAAAGACACAAGTTGGTCTTCCCATTCTCTATTGTGTCTTCTTCTTTCTCTTGTTCTTAGTCTCTCTTTTCTCTCCTTCTGTCTTCGTTCTAATCCTTTTCCTTGTAGGTGATTTGTGCTTGTACGTCCTACTTTAATTTACAAAAATCTATATATATTAAAAGTTAAGGTAGAGTCTTTAGGTGGTGCCATGTGGATAAGTTTTGGGTAACTCTTGCTTTTGGTGGTGCCACATCATCCATGGCATTTTAATTAGGTGACTTTTCATTTTTCTCTTATTAGCTAATAGTATTAATTAATTGTAATAGTTACTATATTAGTTAACTATTACTATTAATAGTATAAGTTTATTATAATAGTTAACTATATAAGATAACTATTACTATTAATAGTATAAGTTAAGTATAATAGTTACTATAAATGGTAACTATTACTATTAATAATATTAGTTAACTATAATAGTTAACTATATAAGATAATTATTACTATTAATAGTATTAGTTGAATGTAAAAGTTATTATATTAGAAAACTATTACTATTAATAGTATTAGTTAATTGTAATAGTTAATTATATAACATAATTATTACTATTAGTAATAGTAGTTGGGTGTAATAGTTACTATATAAAGTAACTATTATTAACAATAATATTAACTAATTAGAATAATTACAATATATTGTAACTATTACTATTATTAGTATTTTTTTGAAAAAAATTACTTATTAGTTTTAGTTACTATACATAGTAACTATTACTTTTAACTTATTATTTACAATAAAAATTATTCCATCCGTCTCATAGTAAGAGTCATATTTTCTATTTTGGTAATTCTAAAGTAAGAGTCTATTTCTTAAAATGGCAAAGAATATTTACTATAGATCCCACTCATTATCTCTCATACTTTACTTTTATACTTACAACACCAATCAATTTACTATTTTCTCCCACTTATTCTCTATCTTACTTTACTTTTACACTCACAACACTAAAATCACTTCCACCATTATCTTTTAATTTATTATTTAAGCTCATAATTACTATAATCTTAACTATAATTAAAACATTATTTTCTTAATCGATCAAGAGTAAAAATTGACATCATTATGGGACAAACGAAGTAAATTTTTTAAAAAATTATAAAGTTATTCTTAATCAATACTATTAACCAATCTTAATATCTACTCCCTCCGTCCCACCCGAAATAGGACGTTTTGCCATTTTGGGTGTCCCACTCGAAATGGGACATCCCAAAATGGAAAGCTTTTATTACTTTTTTATTAATAGGACCCACTTATCATACTCACAACAACTTTTCATTTATTATTCCCCACCTACTTTCTCGCTCCTTCATACTCACAACACCTACTTTTCAAACAACTTTTTATAATAAAAGATTATTATTCCTTAATCCCCGTGTCAGGACCAAGAATCCTATTTCGGATGGAACGGAGGGAGTATTTTATACTATAATAACTAAAACTATTTCCACTATTATTAAAAAATCACAAGTAGATTTATATACTCCCTCCGTCCCACTCGAATTAGGATTTTTGGGTTGGGCACGGGGATTAAGGAAAAAGTGTTAGTGGAGTGAGTGTTGTGAGTATGAAAAGTAAAGTAGGAGAGAGAAAGTAGGGTAGAGAATAATGAATAGAAAGTTGTTGTGAGTGTGAATGTGGGTCCCATTAAATAAAACACTTCCATTTTTGGGTTGTCCGAATTCGAATGAGACATCCAAAATGGAAATTTTTCCTAATTCGAGTGGGACAGAGGGAGTATATCTTTAAATTTATTTATTATAAATATTCACGCACAGAAGAAATCACCGGTGCTAAGCACGGGTTAATCCCTAGTTATGGATGTGTTTTTACTCATCCAAATCACATACTTTTATGACTTATTAGATGCTCAACCTTGGGTATTTTGATGGTTTTTGGAGTGTATATGAGTATAGGGAAGGAGCGAAAGAATGTATGGATTCATGTACGTTAAAGCGTGAAAAAGAAGGATAAAGAACGGACTAATAAAGATAAAGAGATTTGACCTCCAAGTAATCCATGCCATTGGAGAGTACTAAAAAAGAGCTTTCCAGCGATAGTTTACACGTCCAAATCGGAGATCGTATGAAGAAGTTATGGCCTCCGGAAGTTTACGCGTAAAATGTACAAGCCGCAATGCAGAAGGTGCGACCGCACACCGTAGAAGTGCGCGACCGCACATACACCGGAGCAAACCCCAGAACAGGCTGACCAAGTGTGCGGTCACACACTTCCACACCGGGTGACCGCCCACTTGAGGGACTTCAGGGGAATTTTCCAGTGACCTTATAGGAATTTCCAAAATATTGTGGGCTTTTTAGTAATTTCCAAAATTCCAAGGGCTTTTCTGAAATTTTTGGAGGACCTTTGGGGAATTTTTCAAAGAATTTTCTAAAAACTCAAAAATACCAAGGGCTCCTGGGGAATTCCGGCCACCAGCACTTTATTTATCCTTTTTCAACAAGGAATCCTAGGGTTTTTCCTATTTTTACACCTCCTTAGCCCTAGTATAAATATAACACTCCACCCAAATTTATTTTATTCATACCTTGTACAGAATTTATTCAAGATTCAAGATCCAGGTTTTATGTTTTTATTTGTGTTCATTATGTTGAATATGAGTAGCTAATTTCTTAATTCATGGGTTGGATGTAAAACACTATCTAGTTCTATGTTATAAACGTTTTTATTCATATTGAGTTCATTCTAGTTGTTCAAAGTATTTTAATCAAGTTTCTAGGGTTTCAATAATTGAAGTAGTCATTATTAGCCTTTTTAATAATTTAGGGTTTTAACTCCGCCATTGATTTGGGGATTAAAGCATAGACCAATGCTTTGACTAATATATCTATTTGATGCCGTGATAGAAATCAAGTGGGTGTAGTTTTATATGTTCTTTAAAACGTAATAACTCTTTAAATAATTACATGGACTTAATTTGCGAAGTGTGATTAGCTAGAGAGAAAAAGATTGCAATCCGGCCGCCTCACCGTCCCAATCTTTACAAGAAGTGAACGAACCCTGGAATGGAATCAGTAACTTTATTTCAAAATAACATAGAATGATGATAGTGTGAAATCCAACCCGTGAATCTCTTTAATCTATTTACATCGTTGCTAGTTGATCATTGCTTTGTTAATTTAGTATTTAATTTGAGTTTTTAGTTAATAAAATCAAATCAAAACCCCCCCTTGGTTACGTTTGCATTAATTAAATCAACTTGTGTTTCATTCAAGTCTCTGTGGTTTGACCCTTACTTTTGTATACTGCTGCTTCGGCACTTGTACACTTGCAAGGTTTTTATTACAGTGGAATTTTATCCATCACCTAGTAAACTTCAAAGACAAATGCTTCTAATGTACTCAGAATTTAAAATGATGATAGAAGACATGTAGATTAAATGATGTTGGGCTTGGATTGCTTGAGCTTGGGTTGGAATTAGGATTGGACCTAAAGTTTCAAAAAAATACGGGACGTCCAGTCCCATCCCGTCCGGTCCCGCGTTGTATCTCGTCCCAAACGGGATGTCCCGAATAGGCCCGCATTTTTTCGGAATTAGAATATATTGTCCCGTCTCATCCCATATATATAGCGGGACGGGACAGTCCCAAATTTACGGCTCTATCCACAGGCTTACCCTTACCACTGATTACGTTTTCCCTTGGTTCCGTTCTCCCTTTGTTGCTAGAACCCGACCTTCCCCTACTAGTCGTAGCCAAAGCCGATCCCGAAGTAGACGGTGTCCCTAATTTCTTCATACGATTTTCCTCGCTCAGAAGTAGATCCTTGACATCATCAAACTTCAATTTATTCTTACCCGCTGAAGCACTTATCGCTGTCACTATCCCGCTCCAACTCGCTGGTAACGATGCAAAACCAAAGCATGAACCTCATCACCGAAAGTAATTTCCAACGCAGCCAATGAGTCTATAACATCCATATACTCATCGATGTGTTTATCTAATGATCCTCCCTCTTGCATCTTGAGATTCTTCTTCTTGCGAATCAAATCAACCTTGTTGACTGCAGATGGTGTTTCAAATTTCTCAGTAAGATAATCAAGTAGCTCCCTCGTGGTCTTAGTCTTCTTGGTGGTTTTAGCGATCCACTTCGACAAAGTAGATCTAATCACCCCTAGGGTTTTCCTATCCAGGACATCCCAATCTTCTTGTTTTTCGCCTTCTGGTTTGACACCCAATAGAGGTGTATAGAGATCCTTACCATATAAGAGATCTTCTATCTGCATCCTCCAAAACGCATAGTCAGAACCATCGAACTTCTCCACCGCTCGTTTATTCTTGCCCATTCTTGACTGCTTGAATAAACCCTTGGCTCGTCTAACCCAAGCTCTGATGCCAGTTGTTGTGGTATAGACCCTCCAAACCAAACAAATCGCAAGAATATAATGTGCAAACCTGTAAGTACCCCAATCTGAAATCAACCTACTTTAGAGGAATTCTTGGTACCATTTAGGGATAATGGGCCAGGACCTCACTAGGATAAACCTGATATTCCAGGACTGAACTGGAATTAAACTTGGAAAAATCCAGAAGCTCGCCAAGTCGAGTCGTACGGATGGTTTGGGCACGTGAGGTCCCTAGCCGTACGGCTACTTTGGGCACCCTCAGCCTCTATAAATTGAACCCCATGCTGATCATTTCAGGGGGGGGAGAAAGAACATAAGAAGGATTACTCTGTCAAAATCACTGCAGGAGTGTGAGAGAAGAGTGAAACAAAGAGTGAAAGAGAGAAAGGAAGATTGACTAAACCAAAAAAGGTAAAGCCACCTTCTCCCCCTCCCTTCTCTTCATCTATAACTCTATCTTCTCTTTAATCTTTGTTTAAGTTTATGTTAATCTTTATATTACTTGCAAGACTTGTCCATTCAAGCACTTTTACATTACTTGCAAGACTTGTCCATTCAAGCAACTTTACATTTATGCAAGACTTGTCCATTCAAGCAAATATACATATATTACTCTATATTTCTCTTGTCCAAGCCATGAGATGATCCAAGGTTCCCTCCATGCCTTGTGTGGAAGAGGTTCAAACCTAGATGATCATGGCTTGTTGATTGTCATTTACATTCTTGTCTAGTTGGAATGATGCTTTTGTTGGCAATAATGATCATTTAATCATCCAACATTGATCTAGCTCTAAAGTCCCTTTTGGGGTTATAAAGATTCAATCTTTATGTGTTAATTTGACTCTTTAAAGGTTAATAAGTCATAAAAATGCCATTTTGGTGATAAAGTTTCAATCTTTAATCACCAAATTGTCAATTTTGGCCCAAAGGGCATGTTCATCAACTTTTCTCAATTTTCTCCAATGAATGCTTATGATCACACCCAAATACTTGTTTTGGGGACTAAGTGATGATCATTTAGCATAGGAATGTTGTATTTAAACTCATAAAGTGTTCTAACCAAACTGGAATCGAAGCAGTTCTGTCCAGTTTCAACAGAATGTTCTGTTTCTGCTCTGAAACTGGACTGTTCTTGACTGAACTGTAAAATCCCAGGAAACTGCCTGTACATCCGTACGGCTATGTTGGGAACTGGGGGCAAAATGTTTGTTTTGCCCTCTGATTCCTATTTTCTTAATAAACAGACCCTCTCAGTTAAGTTTTTCCAAATAAAACCAATAACATAAACTTTTCCGTTAAATACACACACACACATGCACATTTTCAAACTAACAAGGGAGACTCGGTTTTTTCGAGGCATTTTGGGTGAACCGCATGTATGTTCTTCCCAAAGTGTAACCTGACCTCCGAACTCACATTCTCTAACCATTTTCATTTGTTTGGTTTAAAATTAACAAATGTGGCGACTCCGTTTCTTTTTTGTTAGGAAAGTTACCCGTGTTTGGCATTTCTTCCTCGTGCGAACTTCGCTTGTTTCGCCCCCGAGGGACGGGATCCTTACAGTGGCGACTCCGCTAGGGAAAAGAGTGCTTATGAACTTCTCTTTAGAAGCTTTGGAAGCACTTTTGTGTGGGTCAAACTCCCGTTTCCGTTAGTTAACTTTGTGCATGATTGTGTGTGTTTGCTGTTTCTGTTTGAACTGTTTTGAGTGCATACGTTCTGGAAATGCAATGAATTGGAGCATGATGATCGCTACTTTGGTAAAGGGCCAGAATGTTGCAAATTAACAGTTTTGTGCAGGGCAGCAACATTCTGAATTGCCTTCTGCTTCTGCTTTTCCAGGTTCCAAATTTACAGCCTTACTTGTACACATTACCTTTATTCTTTTGGCCAAAACTTGTTTTTTAAAACTTGGTTATGCATGATCTTTTGTCAATAAAAATGATTTCCAAAAATCTCATTGTGCATAACCCCTTTTTGTAAAAATGTCTTGACTCTTTGCGTTGTGCACAACTCGCTTTGTACAAATGGTTTCAATGTAAAGATCGTTCTTTTTGGCAAAATGTTTGATTCGAAAATTTTTTGGTTGTGCACAACTTAGTACATATACAAGTTTTGGTCTTTGTTTGTATTCTTTGACTCGTTGTGTATAAATTGCTTGCTCCATGCTTGTTCATACTTGTTCATATCTTGCTTATGCCATGCTCATCATGTTGAAAAACAAAATAAAAATCTCTATTTTGACTCAAAAAAGGGAATATAGAATTGACTTCACACAACGCGCACTTGGCCTTGCACGTTCCAAATACCCTTTAAACCCGGGATGGATGCCAGATGCAGCTCGATTGGCGCTCTTGTTCCCTTCGAGCGCGCACGGGTCCATTCCACCTCCCCTTCCGAGCCGAGTCAACCACACATGTCCGTGACACACAAATACCGTGACTTTGGTTGGTTTTTGGTCTAGTTCACGTTGCCATTATCTTTAAGCATGTGTCCAAAGTTAATTGTAGCCAAGTTAATGCCCGGGTTACGACTCCTTGATGTAATGCAAGCGTGGCCTAACCTGCCTCTAACTCGTGTGTTAATGACGACCACAATTAACAAAGGTCATGTGCTAAAGATAGGGTAACACCGTGTCGTTAAGCCTTAATGAACGGGTCATGTTAATCATCCTTAAGCTCATGGTCTGGGATTGAGACACCTCATTAAAAATGGGGTCATGTCAGAATGTCGGTGCAGCCTTCGGAACAGTCTCGATCCCGACTGGGGCTTAATCATGATTAGGATGACCCGCACATCAAGAGCCTTGCGACGCACTAGACCTTAGGATCATTTCTTTCGGTCGGTGGAAGCCGCTTGCCCTATAGGACCCTCGCCCGGGATAGTCCGTCCTTGGGAGTGTGCAGTACATGTGAAAAACGAGGGGTCTATAGGCGTAGTGATGGCCTCCACTGATCCAGGATTTAGAATAGTTGAAAAAAAAAAGAGAAATCTTTTCCAACCAATTAGGAACAAAACATGTTTTGAGGGTACATAAATAATAAGCGTTAAGTCATTAAATTGCGCGCTAACGTTTGCTCGTGTGACAAAACCGCTTAATAATGGTTATAGAAAATAAGCAAAATCCTTTTCTAAAAGGTGGAAATTGTTACGTTCATCCAAAATGCATGGCTTGGGCTTACCCCCCCCCCCCAAAGGGTCAAACTCGTTTCTCTCAATGAGTCGAAATCTCATTTGTGTCAAGTCCCCACCTTACTCAAAGCATGACTTTTCGAGATTCTTTCCACGGCGCCCTTACGGCTTGTCGATCCTTTGTGCTATAGGAAACAATGGCAAGCAAAGCTCAAGCAAACGAGATGGACATCAGATTGGACGCACAGGCCCGATTGGAGGGCAGAGTAAAGCTCTTAGAAAGGACAGTCAGCATAATGAGAGAGCAAGTGCGGAGGACCGAGGTTGATCGTAATGAGGAGATCAAAGTGGTCCAACAGCTCCGTGAGGAAATTAAGGAGCTCTTCCACAAGAGGGTCGAAGAATTGTGGGAGAAGAATGGCACAAAGCTCAGAAAGGACCTCGAGGAAAAATACGATGGCCGGTGCGAACTTCTACATAACCGAGCAGAGTTGTCAGATGAACTGGAAAGGCACAACTCGAGGAACACCCGAGAATGCCTGCACGAGATTATAAAATCTATCGAGGAAATCAAAAGGTCCTCGGAGAAGTTGTCTCCCTCCCCGGGGACCACCTCTGGTCACTCAGTCCAAGATGGGCAAAAGTCTCGAGATCAGCTCCAGCCCGTTACAGTATCCCATGGGGAGCCCGCGGTGGTTGTAGGAGGATTTCACCCCAAGGGAAAGGGGCCCATTATCGTTGGTTCCATGAGTTAGGAATGCCGAGGGAACAAATGTTGAAGCACTTGCTCCGGATAGGAAAGATGGAACTGCTGGGTCGCCACGTAATATGTGCCGAACCGCTCGGAGCGCACCATGATCCTAAGCAACACTGCAAGTATCACCAGGTCTCGGGTCATTCTACGAACGCCTGTCTCACCTTGAGAAATCATATCCAATCGCTCATCGATAAGGAGGTCATCACCAAGCAAGGTGATGAATGGGTGTGAGGTGAAGAAAAAGAAAAAGAGGAAAAGAATTTTGGGAGTGGTCTAGCGTTGTAGGTTCTAGAAAATCCATGAAAAGTCCGCTGTGGACAAAGTCTTTTGTTTCTTTTACGAAAATCCCTGCGAGGCAAATGTTATGTGAAAAGCCACGGAGTTGGGCATGGTCGAAACGGTGAATAGTAGAATGATCGAGTCAATAGAGCCAATAGTTGAGTCTATGTTTGTAATTGAATCTCCCGTGAAATGGATCGTTTTTACTTCTATTCTCTCTAGACTTGAGGCATTATTAACTCTCGGAATCGCTTTGATTAATGTTTTCAAGTGATTGCTATGTCCCCAAAATGATGAGTTGACTCCCAAGCGTAACAGTCAACAACGACTCATTAAAGGATGAATGGACCTAAACACAAAAGAGTACGAAATGCAAACAATTAATCTTAATATGAATAAATGTTGTGATCAATTGGCATGAAGAAAATCATTAATGGAAAACCCTCCCCCATACACTCTCCCGATACACAACCCCAAACACCTTTCTAAGATAAATCCCTAATACATGCCAAAGACATCCCGAGACAGTGAAAAAGCAAGGGCGTTGTTGCTCAAACCCCAAGGTTTAACCGTGATCACATGCGCGCAGTCAAGCAAGGGGCTTCCCGGACTTTCAAAGTCAGCCCAAAGTGACAGGCACACCGCCAAGAGGCTACAAAGGAGCTAATACCCGAAAAAGAGAGCTAGGGCTAGTGTTGTCCTCCTCCTAAAAAAAAAAAGAGAAAAAATTGAATGATGAGAAAAGAAAATGAATGAAAGGAAAGGAGGAGAGGAAATAGCAAAAAGAAAACGCTTGCCTCAAGAAACCCATCCACACCCAAGAGGGTTCATCCCAAGATATCCATCTCAAAAGGATCGCCGCAAAGCAAAGTGAGCAACAACGTCCCCCGAGACAACAAAAGGAAACCAATCCCTGCCAAAGCTGCCCATAGCCGAACTACAGCGACCTGAGCTCCCCACATCGAGGGGAACGTAGGCAACCTTTGGGTCCGGTCATAGCATGAAATGAATCCATCAAGCCTCGGTCCTCCCAAGAGGACCCGGCTCTCTTCCCTTGGTCCCGTCAATGACCAATCTCTCGGATAATGACTAATCCCTCCTAAACACACTTCGGTCTTGCCATTGATCGAGTCTGAATCTCAAACGATCACAACATTTATACACATTAAGGCTAATTGCTTGAATTTTAACCTAATGCTGGACACAGCTCATTCAAGCAATCATTTTGATGACATTAACTAAGACTGATTTTGAATGCCTCGACAAGTATTCTTTTCCCCATCTTAGGAAAGAGCCAAACACTTGAACTTCTGTCCATAGGCTTCCTTCCTCAGAAAAGGGACTCACTCCCGTAAATGCCTATGCGTGTTTATCTGTGTGAGCAAGCATGATCTGCTCTTGTCCGCGTCAGAGTCAACTAGGCCACTCCCAGGAAGAGAAGATGATGGGATATGCGAAAGAGGGAAAAATGACATGTTTGGATTGATTAGGAAGAGGAAGCACGTGCAAAGGTAGACCGTGTCCTGGGCAAAGAGAACACGCACCCAAAAGAATAAGGTGGGACCCGAGGAGTAGTTCCCGATAAAGGTAAAGCACTGGGGCTGGCGAGCCATAATCGTGCAATGGAAGGACCAACGAAGAGTCATGCTTTGGATAAAACGGTCTGAGTCAAATAAGGTCTCCCGTCTGTCAAAATTCCCCAAAAGTACTCAGAAAGTTTGGTCGAAAAGTCAACCATGCTTGTATGATCCGTACGGCTGGTTTTTCCATGTGAAAAATTTCATATCAGCAGCTTGTATCAGCTGATTTCCCACAAGTGAAACTCATTTTCACTTGTTCAAAAACCTGTCAGATCCGTGTCAAGGTCCAAATAATTGAGTTCAAACACGTTTCGGGAATCCCCGACGGTCCAGAAATGACCACGAAGCCCTCTCGAGGCCCAAGCTATGCATAAATGGTGAATTTACAAATAAAAGGGACAATGTTTTAAACAACCAAAGATAGCAAATTTTCATACATTGTTTTTGAATAAAACAAATCAAAAGAAAAATTGTTCAGGTTGGTGCATCCTAATCTGAGTCCGGATAAGGGTCCTCCAGAGGCGAATGAACCCTCTCCAAAGGACGAGGTGGGTACATGCTGGGGTCAAAGAAGAAAATGGACTCTGCCATGCTTGAGCCTTCACCCAAAGAGGATTGGCCCGGGAAGAAGGAAGGAGGAATCTGGGAATGAGGACTGGGATGTCTGATCGGCTGGGGCTCCACACGCTCCAAATCCAAATGATCAAAAGGATCCGGGGCGAGCTCGTGAAAGCCGGGGTCACGGAGCGAGTCCCGAAAGGCCTCCAAATCAGATCCGCCTAAGGTGTGGCGACGGACAAAAGACGGGGGTTGCTCCACGCTTGAGGCTCGTCGGAAAGACCTCTCCCCACCACTCACCGAATTTCTGCCCGGCGTGAATCGTGATTCAGTCCGAGGCCCCCTTGGAAGAGCGACCAACAAACCTCTTGAGCCACCTTTTGGCCCGCTTCATGAGGGAAGGTTTCTCCAGCAAAGCTCGCGCAGCGACCTGCACATGAAAGTGAAACTGCTCAGTGAAAAGGGAACAGGGGTATGTGATAAGTGTGTGCAAAGAGAATGAATGAAAGCATACCACGCCCTCAGGAGCATCCTCAGGAGTGTTGGGAATTTAGTGGTACCCCATTGCAATCTAGATCAAGAACACAAACCCACAAGCACAATAATGGAAGAATCACACACACAAGAACACAAGAATTGTTTACCCGGTTCGTTCAACACATGAACTACGTCCGGGGGCAATTGCCAAGCCAATATATTATTAATCACACCTTAATAATTTGCTACAATGTGTCCTAGGTCGTGGCTATGCATATATAGCAGTACAAGGAAGATCTAAATCAAATTAAGAAGAGATTGAGTCAAAATAGGAAACAAATCAGCCCAGCCGGCATACCAGGCGCCCGCTCGAATTAATATCCATGCGGACCAACCTTTCTGCCCAAATGAGCGCCCGCCTGGTCACCACCAGGCGCCCGCCTGCTTCTCCGCCCAGAAGTTCTGCATCCCCACTAGCATGACATGAAGCTCCAGAATCCAACACCCAATCTTCACCTGACTGCTCCTCTCCTAGGATTAATACATCCCCATCATCCACCATGTGTGCATCACCATCCTTCTCCGAACAGTCATAACTGATATGACCCATCGTGCCACAATTGTAGCACTTGACCGACTTTTTCCCCTTTTTCGGTCCTCCCCTTCCCCTATTTCTCTCCACCCTAAGTGCAGCCCCATCTGCGGAATATTCTCCCCTTTTCTCTTTCCTTCTCAACTCCTCTTGAAGGATGCGACCTCGAACCTCCGTATACACTAATGGTGTTTTCGACGTACTGATCGTTGTGACAGTTACCTCCCAACTATCAGGCAACGATTTTAGTAGAAAACATGCTAACACTTCATCGGAGAAAGTAATATCAACACTTTTCAATTGGTCCACCATACCTTTGAAACTGCCGATATGACTCGCTGCTGTCTGCCCCTCTGACATCTTTGTATTCGCAAACCTCTTTATCAAATGCACCTTATTGATATTCGACGGCTTCTCATACATGTCTGACAGCATCTGTAGCAACCCCACCGTTGTCTTGGCCTCCATCGCGTTCCGTGCAACGTCGTCGGTTAGAGCGCTCCTCACCGCTCCTAACGCCTTCCGATCCAACGTCTCCCAATCCCCTTGTGACATGTCTTCGGGTTTCGCACCTAAGGGTTTATGAAGATCCTTACAATAAAGGTAATCTTCAACCCTTGTTCTCCAAAACGTGAAATTCACACCGTTGAATTTCTCGATTGAGTTCTTCATCTTGATTGCTTCACAAAGTCCCCAAGAACGTGATTCAAAATTAATCAACTAATGAAACTTTGAATCCTCCTAACCAAAGCTCTTGATACCAGTTGTTGGGAATTTAGTGGTACCCCGTTGCAATCTAGATCAAGAACACAAACCCACAAGCACAATAATGGAAGAATCACACACACAAGAACACAAGAATTGTTTACCCGGTTCGTTCAACACATGAACTACGTCCGGGGGCAATTGCCAAGCCAATATATTATTAATCACACCTTAATAATTTGCTACAATGTGTCCTAGGTCGTGGCTATGCATATATAGCAGTACAAGGAAGATCTAAATCAAATTAAGAAGAGATTGAGTCAAAATAGGAAACAAATCAGCCCAGCCGGCATACCAGGCGCCCGCTCGAATTAATATCCATGCGGACCAACCTTTCTGCCCAAATGAGCGCCCGCCTGGTCACCACCAGGCGCCCGCCTGCTTCTCCGCCCAGAAGTTCTCCTCCGGTTTGAACTCCTTCTTGATCTCACCAACTCCCCCGACTTAGACTCCTTTTCTTCCTTGTAGTTTAGGATCCAATCCCAACAAGGAGGGGCCTCCTCTCCCGCCACAGATGTGGCCACCATGTGAACCCGCCCATCTGATTATATGTATGAGAAGTCCTGCCACATCGGAGGAACCACCCCAGAAGCTACTACCTGCGGTGATCTTAGCCTCCGGGCCACGAAACGTCCGTATGGCTCATCAGTAATAAAATGGGATGCATCCGCCCCCATGAGGTAGGGGTCGCCCCCTCGGTTTTCTATAAACATGGTGTCAGGAGGGTCGACAGGAGCCCTCTGCATGAGACCGAGCCCGTGCTGCCAGAGCACCCTCTCTCCCAAGTAAAAGGCCTCCCCCCGGAACCCTACGAGCAGTCTCCTCTCCCGGGTTACCCGCAGAGCATCGAACGGGTCAATACCTAACCCTTGCCCCTCATACCTCGACTAAGGAAAGAGGTTAAGCTCAGCCGGCATAGTCCCCCTTAGCACTGCCCTGACATCGGCATGACGGACGGAGACTCGTCCCTTGGATCCCCTCTTATTTCGGGCCTCTCGAGCCCAACAGACCATGGCCGGGAATGTGATAGCGGGATCAACGGTCAGCTCCCAGGGATAGCCACCAAAGATCTCGTAGTACCACGCCTGAAAGGAAAAGGCCAAAAATCATTAAAGCGCCGAAAACCGAAAAGGTGACTGAGAAGGAGAAAACAGAAAATGGGGAGGGAAAGGAATGTACCTCCAAGGCGATTTGGAAACAAGCCAAGGATTTGCTCGCTTTCCGGCTGAATTTATGAAGCTCCATGTACAGCTCAGCCAACCCGGCTTCTCCCCAAGCAATACTCTGGACGATCTCTGGAGCGGACAGTGATCCCAGTAGGGGGAACATGCATGTGGTATCGGCATTGGCAAAGAGGGTGTTACTGAGAAGGATCCACACGTAAGCTCGCCCGAGCTGCTCCGCCGTCACTAAACCAGCCAAATACTCCGGAATTCTGGCCCGAATGGCCCGGTCAACATCCTGCACCAGGATCCCCAAGCCCTTGGTAGGGCCCAAAAAGCCAATGAGTGCCTCAATATCCACGGCCAAGAGCCGGTCAGCCCAGATAACTGGTCGGCCGCCGAAGGAGAGCCCGGTAATGGCAGAAAAGTCTGCGGGAGTCACGGTCACTTCCCCCCAGCTCAAATGAAAGGTGTGGGTCGTATCCCACCAATGCTCGCCCAAGGCAGAAATGAGTCCCAGGCTCCTGTTAGTGCTAACCAGCTGGCCTACGGCATGGATGAATGGTACCAAACCGGTACGCTTTACCCACTCTCTCGGACCAGGCCCATCGCCAATTGCCTCGGGCATGACCTCCCACAAGGAACAACACATGTCGGGAGATCCTCGAGATTTGGGATCACCGCCCTGCAGGTAAACACAACAAGGTATGAATAACACAATTTTAAGATACCAATGCGTATGATAAATGGATATGACGAATGAATCATGCAAAAAATGTGATTTTACCCTTTTTCAAATTGCGTTGGGCATTTGAGGGTGTGTCTTGTGAAAAAAATGTGATTTTACCCTTTTAAACTGCGTTGGGCATTTAAGGGTGTGTTGCTTATGAAACGAATGTGTGAGGTTTTGTTCAAAAGGATTTCCCCCTGTCCCAAAGAACGAAATCCGTCCCCATTTTGAGACTTAGTGTCCCGAATTTCCACAAACATGCAACGACTTATCCTAGGAAATGCTAGCATACACCTGAATGTGTCAAAATGACTAGTCGAACCTAAGGTACAAGTCCTTTATGCACAAAATTACGGGCAATATACTTTGACTTCGGAAAGTATAGCTAGGCATGACCCATCGAGAAAACGAACACATGCCCACAATCTTAACAATCCCGATTCCATCATGATGGTACCAATTTCACAAAATGCACCAAGAAGCACAAAATGCCCAAATGGCATAAGCATGAACCCTAGGACTAGGGGGGGGCACAAAATGGACAAAGATCGAGTGGGAAAGAAGACTTACCACTCGGTCATGGCATAAATGAGCGTTAGGGGACTTATAGAACCCCGCTTCCACGTCATTAAGGGCAATGGTGTAGCCCCGAAAATTGCGGACCATGTCGAGCCGCTTGTCCGCCCCTCTCGGGTAGCCCCTTCGCGCCCGAGCATCCATAGGTGAATCTTGAACGATTTGGAGAACGAAATCCGGAGAATTTTGATGATTTTCCCTCTCGAAATCGCCTCTCTCTCTAGGATTTTCAGCTTGGATTTTGAAAAATGCAGCAACCATCCGTATGGCTGCTGTTTTGAAAAAGAAGGAGACACCTTCCTAAGCCGTACGGCTGGTTTGGGCGAGAAAGAATCTCAGCCCACAATTTACATTATGGCCCCTGACGCCTTGAACATGGTTCCCCCTAGGTTTCCGAAATAGAACTTAGACCCCCGCCCTTTGGAAAATGTTTAAAATGCCCCTTGTGGCTCATGCAATTTGCTTTGAACCTAGAAAATTAATTAGGTTCCCACTGAAAATGTGTCCGGGCAGTCCATAGATGGACGTAAGACCAGCCTTGTTGAAATTAACCCGGCCATACTTTGTAAGCCCAGGTTAAGAGTGTGATTTAGCCCGGCCGTACTTCGTAAGTCCAGGTTAACAGGTTAAAAATATGAAAAGAAAATTGGCCGTCCTTGACGTAAGCCCAGTTAAAAACTATTTGATTGACCAAAATAGAGTCAAATCCCGACTTCGACCAAATGAGTGTCGAGAAAATCCTCTGGTTGACCAAAAGAGAGTCAAGCCCCGACTTTGACTCATTGAGAGTCAAATTGAATGTCAAAGAAAATTGGCCGTCCCTGACGTAAGCCCAGTTCAAAATCATCTGATTGACCAAAAGAGAGTCAAGCCCCGACTTTGACTCATTGAGAGTCAAATTGAATGTCAAAGAAAATTGGCCGTCCCTGACGTAAGCCCAGTTAAAAAAATGATTGACCAAAAGAGAGTCAAATCCCGACTTCGACCAAATGAGTGTCGAGAAAATCCCTCCGGTTGACCAAAAGAGAGTCAAGCCCCGACTTTGACTCGTTGAGTGTCAAATTGAATGTCAAAGAAAATTGGCCGTCCCTGACGTAAGCCCAGTTAAATATCATTTGATTGACCAAAAGAGAGTCAAGCCCGACTTTGACTCATTGAGAGTCAAATTGAATGTCAAAGAAAGTTGGCCGTCCCTGACGTAAGCCCAGTTAAAAAAATGATTGACCAAAAGAGAGTCAAATCCCGACTTCGACCAATGAGTGTCGAGAAAATCCATCCGGTTGACCAAAAGAGAGTCAAGCCCCGACTTTGACTTATTGAGAGTCAAATTGAATGTCAAAGAAAATTGGCCATCCCTAACGTAAGCCCAGTTAAAAATCATTTGATTGACCAAAAGAGAGTCAAGCCCCGACTTTGACTCATTGAGAGTCAAATTGAATGTCAAAGAAAATTGGTCGTCCCTAACGTAAGCCCAGTTAAAAAATGATTGACCAAAAGAGAGTCAAATCCCGACTTCGACCAATGAGTGTCGAGAAAATCCCTCCGGTTGACCAAAAGAGAGTCAAGCCCCGACTTTGACTCATTGAGAGTCAAATTGAATGTCAAAGAAAATTAGCCGCCCCTGACGTAATCCCAGTTAAAAATCATTTGATTGACCAAAAGAGAGTCAAGCCCCGACTTTGACTCATTGAGAGTCAAATTGAATGTCAAAGAAAATTGGCCGTCCCTGACGTAAGCCCAGTTAAAAATCATTTGATTGACCAAAAGAGAGTCAAGCCCCGACTTTGACTCATTGAGAGTCAAATTGAATGTCAAAGAAAATTGGCCGTCCCTGACATAAGCCCAGCAGAGATAAAATTAGGTCCCCCGAGCGACCATTGCGAGATAAAATTAGGTCCCCCGAGCGACCGTTGTGAGATAAAATTAGGTCCCACGAGCGACAGTTGTGAAATGAAAATTAGGTCCCCCGAGCGACCGATGTGAAATGAAAATTAGGTCCCCGAGCGACCGTTGTGAAATGAAAATTAGGTCCCCCGAGCGACCGTTGTGAAATGAAAATTAGGACCCCCGAGCGACCGTTGCAAAATGAAAGTTAGGTCCCCCGAGCGACCATTGCGAGATAAAATTACGTCCCCGAGCGACCGTTGTAAAATGAAAGTTAGGTCCCCCGAGCGACCGTTGTGAGATGGAAATTAGGTCCCCCGAGCGACCGATGTGAAATGAAAATTAGGTCCCCCGAGCGACCGTTGTGAAATGAAAATTAGGTCCCCCGAGCGACCGATGTGAAATGAAAATTAAGTCACCCGAGCGACCGTTGTGAAATGAAAATTAGGTCCCCCGAGCGACCGTTGTGAAATGAAAATTAGGTCCCCCGAGCGACCATTGCGAAATGAAAGTTAGGTCCCCCGAGCGACCATTGTGAGATAAAATTAGGTCCCCCGAGCGACCGTTGTGAAATGAAAATTAGGTCCCCCGAGCGACCATTGTGAAATGAAAGTTAGGTCCCTCGAGCGACCATTGTGAGATAAAATTAGGTCCCTCGAGCGACCGTCTTGAGAAAAGAGAAAACTTAGAATGAGAAGGGCAGTCCTTGACATAAGCCCATGATAAACCTTGCCTCTGACCAAATGAGTGTCACGCCCAAACCTTGCCTCTGACCAGATGAGTGTCACACCCGAAACTTGCCTCTGGCCAAATGAGTGTCACGCCCGAAACATGCCTCTGACCAAATGAGTGTCACGCCCGAAACTTGCCTCTGACCAAATGAGTGTCACGCCCGAAACTTGCTTCTGACCGAATGAGTGTCATGCCCGAGTACCCGCCTCTGACCGAGTGAGTGTCATGCCCGAGTTCCCGCCTCTGACTAAAGGAGAGTCACGCCCGTTCCTTAGGAAAGGATGAAAAATATCCACCTAGGTCCCAAAGGTTTGAGACGCCAAGTTCTCCACCCGACCTCGAATGGTCACCCTTAGGCTTAAGACGCTAAGTTCTCCATTCGACCTCAACGGTCGCCTATAGGTTTGAGTAGCCTTAAAATCTCTCACCCTTTTCGAACTACGATAGGCTTGATTCCCTCGAATAGGGATACGTAGGAATCCTATACCCCTAGGTCCAGCCATAGAACAAATCGGCTATGCCGTCCTCCCATCAAACTGGGATGCTTATAGGTTTGAGTAGCCTTGAAATTATCTCACCCAAATTGGCCAAGCCGTCCTCCCATCAGATTGGGATGCATTTATCGACAACCCCGCTTTCTTCAAAAGCGACGTTGCCGAGGGGCTCTGTAAGTACCCCAATCTGAAATCAACCTACTTTAGAGGAATTCTTGGTACCATTTAGGGATAAACCAATGGGCCAGGACCTCACTAGGATAAACCTGATATTCCAGGACTGAACTGGAATTAAACTTGGAAAAATCTAGAAGCTCGCCAAGTCGAGTCGTACGGATGGTTTGGGCACGTGAGGTCCCTAGCCGTACGGCTACTTTGGGCACCCTCAGACTCTATAAATTGAACCCCATGCTGATCATTTCAGGGGGGGGGAGAAAGAACATAAGAAGGATTACTCTGTCAAAATCACTACAGGAGTGTGAGAGAAGAGTGAAACAAAGAGTGAAAGAGAGAAAGGAAGATTGGCTAAACCAAAATAGGTAAAGCCACCTTCTCCCCCTCCCTTCTCTTCATCTATAACTCTATATTCTCTTTAATCTTTGTTTAAGTTTATGTTAATCTTTATATTACTTGCAAGAATTGTCCATTCAAGCACTTTTACATTACTTGCAAGACTTGTCCATTCAAGCAACTTTACATTTATGCAAGACTTGTCCATTCAAGCAAATATACATATACTACTCTATATTTCTCTTGTCCAAGCCATGAGATGATCCAAGGTGCCCTCCATGCCTTGTGTGGAAGAGGTTCAAACCTAGATGATCATGGCTTGTTGATTGTCATTTACATTCTTGTCTAGTTGGAATGATGCTTTTGTTGGCAATAATGATCATTTAATCATCCAACATTGATCTAGCTCTAAAGTCCCTTTTGGGGTTATAAAGATTCAATCTTTATGTGTTAATTTGACTCTTTAAAGGTTAATAAGTCATAAAAATGCCATTTTGGTGATAAAGTTTCAATCTTTAATCACCAAATGGTCAATTTTGGCCCAAAGGGCATGTTCATCAACTTTTCTCAATTTTCTCCAATGATTGCTTATGATCACACCCAAATACTTGTTTTGGGGACTAAGTGATGATCATTTAGCATAGGAATGTTGTATTTAAACTTATAAAGTGTTCTAACCAAACTGGAATCGAAGCAGTTCTGTCCAGTTTCAACAGAATGTTCTGTTGAAAATTAACAAATGTGGCGACTCCGTTTCTTTTTCGTTAGGAAAGTTACCCGTGTTTGGCATTTCTTCCTCGTGCGAACTTCGCTTGTTTCGCCCCCGAGGGACGGGATCCTTACAAAACCCAACAAGCAAGAACGATAAAAGAAGCAAAAACAGTAAAGAGACACAAAGAATTGTTTACCCAGTTCATCAATATTTTTTACTACGTCTGGAGGCACTACCATGCCAGGATCTTGCACTATAATATGTAAATTTGGAGTTACAATGAGTTATGGGGCGGAACCCTGCTTATATACACAACCTAGAATAAGTCCAAAACCTAGACAGAAAAGAAATCCCGAAAAGACCCGAAAAATATCAATTTTCACGTCAGGGGGTTTTGGCCGTACCCAACCCTTGACCCCCCCGAACCCACTTTACGTCGGAAATCAAACTTTGCCCAAATTCACATGGTTCGGCCGAGTCACATGTGGGGTTCGCCCGAGTGCCTACCAAGGTTCGGCCGAATCTTTCCGATTCCGTCCTGGTTCACCTTTTTCTCATATTTTCTTCTTTTCTGATCGCTAGTGTGCCGTAGTACTCTAGTGGGGGTCTCTTGTACACCCGTCGCACAGCGTGCGGCGGGCCAGGAGCTGACATCCTTTTTTTTTTTTTTTTTTTTTTTTGCCACCACCAACTTTTTTCCTCCCAACAAAAGTAACACTTATTATAACGAAATGTAACACTTTTTCCTTTTCAAATGTAACACTTTTTTCTTCAAAATGTACCACAATTTTGCTGCAATACATTAAAGATAACACAAAGATTGACAACTAAACTAATGTCACACTTTTTGTAAAGGAATGTAACAATATTTTTTTTCAAAATGTTCTACAATTTTGCTGCAATAGATTAAAGTTAACATAAAGATTGACAAGTAAACCAATGTCACACTTTTTATAAAAGAATGTAACACTCTGTTTTTCAAATGTAACACTTTTTTTTTCAAAATTAACATAAGATTAACAAACTAAACTAATGTTTACATTTAATAAAAAATGAATGTAACATTTTTTTATCTCAATTGTAATAGTTTATATTCTTAAATGTAACATTAAATCTTAAATGTAACAATTGAAATTGAGAAAGTAACATTTGAAATGCAAACCCATTTTTTTTTGTAAAAATTGTTGTTACCTTTAACAGTAGAAAGTGTTATTTTTTGAAGATGAAATTGTTACTTTTATAAGAACAGAGTGTTACATCTTAACTGATAAGCAACTCAAACTTTTTGTGTGTAAAAAATATATTTTTTTTAAAAAAAATAAAACCGTATCATGACCTATGTAGTTTTATTCGTCTCGTCGAGACGAACACAACGGTATTTTTTTTAAAAAAAATCTGAGTTATAAATATCAAGATATAGCATACGGTATTTTTTTTAAAAAAAAATCTGAGTTATAAATATCAAGATATAGCATTTTAAAGTTTTTGGAGGTATTTTTTTTAACCGCTGAACAAATGGATGGACTAGTTTTAAAATGAACCGCTGGGTAATAACCGATGGATAACGCCTTGAACCAATGGACAACGTCTTGAACCGCTGGACAAAACCGTTGCACGGTGATACAACCGTTGTATATAATTCGAGGGCACGTATAATGAGATTCAAGTAGGTGTAGTTATAGCCAGTGTTGCTTGGATTGAAAATATGTAACATACCCTTTTCTTGTAGCATGATAGAATGGTATAACAATCGACAAAAAATAAAAATAAAATAATTAAGAATGCTTCGGGAACAGTATGAACTCGTAGAATTTTGGCCTCAAACACTTGATTGGTTGTGTTGTTTCATTGAAACTGTATTTGATTATTATCCATTTCTTGTATTTACAATTTACAATTGAACAATATTCAATTGGCACGTTTATTTGATAGAGCTAGATGTTGAACTATTGTTGGGACCTTAGACTTTTTCTATGACAGTTTAACTTTATTATATCTAACCGTTCCAAAATGAATGTCATACTTTGACTTAAATTAATTTTGATAATCAGTTTGAATGAACATTGACAAAAAAACTTATGAAAATATATTTGTCTTCATAAAAAATAAATTTTTGATAGCATTCTTAATCGTTCATGAACATTAGTTTTTAGAATTATATGACTATTTTTGTGAAATTTCGATTAAGTTGACTATTAAAGTAAGTAATGTATGACATATTTTTTGGGACTTGCATAGTACTACCTTTGCCAACAAATGAAAGGTCCAAAAAAAATCAAATTTTTCCTTGATTAAGTGCAAATTTGATTTATTTATTTTTTTTTTTTTTTTTGACATTTGATTTTAAGACGGAGGGAGTATATAAAAAACTTGAGCGTTATTTCTATGCCATTACTTTATGTGCAAGTGGATCCCACACATCACTAATCAACACTATTTTCTTTATTATCTCTGCCCCAGTGAGGACAAAGTCTGTGTGTGTATTTGTTTAACATAACTTGTTCCATTGATGCTTTCTGAACTTTACAGAACCATGGATTCAAGAACTGAAAACAAACGTGTAAAGAACAGTGAATGGTCAAAAAATGGAATGGATCGTCTACCGCGAGAAGTTTCGCTCGACATACTGACAAGACTTCCCATAACATCTCTGATACAGTTCAGGTACGTATCCAAGTCCTGGAAGAAGTTATCATACGATCCACATCTCATAAATCTTCATTTCTCTCGATCAGCAAACAACACTACTTGTCTCATCTTTCACTCTTCCAGCAACCAGCTTCAGTTTGTGGCGTTTTCAGATCATACTGACAAAGAAACTGTCAGAAATTTTAATCCTCCTCATCATCCCTCTCAGATGTCAGAGATTAATGTTGTTGGCTCGTGTAACGGATTAATATGTTTATCCAACTCAAAAAACCATGATGTTATCCAGATATTTAATCCGTTCACCCGAAGCTGCAGACAGCTGCCTGAATCAAGGCAGTTTGATGATCAGAAAGTGATGATTGGATTTGGGTTTCATCCTTTGACCAACGAGTTTAAGGTTGTCAGAATTGTTTATTACCAGAATGTCAATGAACGGTACCCTCGTCGTGGTAGACGTGGGTTCCATTATCTTTATTCACAATCTGAAGTACAAGTTTACAGCATGGGAAGCAATGACTGGAGATGTATTGGGAAGATGCCTTTTCAGATCGAGCCCAGGATGTCTGAATCCTTATTTGTCAACGGTAGGCTTCACTGGTTGACTCGAGTTGGTAACGGAGGTGGTTTTGCCCGTCGGATCATCTCCTTTGACCTTGCTGATGAACAGTTCAGAGAGGTTCCGGCACCGGAATGGGCCGGAATAAGGATGTATCCGTACCCGTTTGCAGAGCTAGGAGGTTGTCTTTCTGTACTAGTTTATCCTCGTTACAAAAATTTAGAGATTTGGGTTATGAAAGAGTATGGTGTAAGAGAGTCTTGGAGCAAAGATTTTGAGATCGACGTTAATGATCCGATCCCAAGCAGCCCTCAAGCGTGGGCTCCATCTATTCAGTCGTTAGCAATCCGGGTGTTATGTCTAACGAAGAATGGTGGGATTTTGCTGATGCGGGACGGAGAGTTGACTTTTTATGATCCAGAAAATAGAGAGCTCAAGAATGTTGTGTTTGAGGGTATACAAAAATGCATTCAAATCTTTGTACATATAGGCAGCCTTGTTTCAATTGAAAATGTATAAGATGACAAGTTTAAGCCAATTTCTGTAACTATTCTTGTAATCTGGGGACTGGTTCAGATCTGCAATAAAGTTGTAAAAAGACAGAATTTATATACAGTCTACGTAGTTATACATCAGTTGACTTTATCAAACAAATTGTAACTCAAACAAGATGGAATTCTTCCAAGAATTTACATAAATATTTGCATAAATCTACATATCAATGGGGATATCAATCCAATTCAGGCTGCCTACATGTACTACTGTCTGAAACAGACTTGGCATACCCTCAAAAACTATGTTCTTAAATTTTCCGGTTTCAGGATCATACGAAGCCAATGTCCCTCCTTTATATTCAAGCAAAATCTCTCCGTTGTTCAAAATGCAAAGAATCCGAACCATTCTCCCTGTCAAAACTCTCCTCCAGATCCCATACGACTGCTGCAAATCTTGACTAATCAACTTTGGCGAGTAAGCTCCGACACTGAATTCCTTAATCCAAGATTCTTTCATCCCGTATTCTTTCATAACCCAAATCTGCAATTTCCCATACCCACAAAAAACTGCTGCAGAAAGGCATCCTTTCAGCACTGCCAAATGATAGTTGCACTTATTCAGACCTCCACATTCAGGCTTATCAACCTCTCTGAACTGCTCGTCTTCGAGATCAAACGAGATAATTAACCTGCCACGGACCCCACGATACCTACCCGGTCGACTCACCCAATGAATCCTCCCGTTCACTAAAGATGCTTCGAGTGATCGTTGTTCGAGCTGGTAAGGCGCTTTACCAATACTTCTCCACTCATTGGTACCAAGACTGAATACTTGTACCTCTGACTGAGGAAAATCACGAAGTCTGAATCTCCGGTACCGCCAATTCCCATTAAGTGGTGTGTTCCTGTAATAAACAATCTTAACCACCTTATAAACATTTGTCATCGGATGAGCTCCAAATCCGTACACAACTTCCTGTTCTTGAAACTGCCTAGAATCAGGTAGTTGAATGTAGTTTCTAGTAAACGGATTGAAAACGTATAAAGGATTTTTGTATAACGAATCAGATAAGCATAATAATCCATTACACGAGCCTACTATATTGAACTCAGGCATGGAACTGCAAAAGGGTGTCTGAATTTTTCTTACGACTTCCTTACCTACTACACTATGATCAGATAACTCAACGAAAGCAAGCTGGTTTCGAATGGGATAATCACAATGGAAAATCAGACATGGATTTCTTGTCAGTTCTCGGGTGAGATGAGAATGAACAAGAAGATGGTCGTGTGATATTAAACGCCACGCTTGACAAACAAACCTGAATTGGATCAGAGATGTTACGGGTAGCCTCGAGAGAATATCAAGAACTATATCACGAGGTAGATTTTCCATCCCGTGTCCAGGCTGATCTTCTTCTTCCTCTAACTTTTCATTATCATCGAGCTTAATCTTCATCTTCTTGCTTCGATTTTCTCTGTAAGATTCCATTTCCATAGCTCAAAATCAAAAGAAAAGCTAGGAAGAGGTCTAGAAATGGAGAAAGAAGTTTGTAAATGGTGGTGGTGGTGGTGGTGGGGGGGGGGGGGGAATGATTAGATTATAACATAGAAATGATTAAGACATTGTTGGTGACGGAGAGCACAAGAGAAGGAAAATGTTGATTAAGCTTTTTGTGTGGGATCCACCAGATTGAATAATCTCTTGGAGCCATTGTAAAAGTTGTATCTTTTTTCATTAAAGAAAATATTAGTCTGACAAATCTGGATCATCCAGCGAAGAATATAGATGACCTTATGGCGATCCACATGATTTTTATTCAAAATAATTAGGTGATTTTTTTTTCCAGATCTTTATGTTAAATGCATTTGTAACGTATACATATCTAAGTTCTAAAAAGCGCTAGGCGATCGCTAGGTCTAGGCGCCGCAGCTGGGCCTCGCGCCTAGGCAGGGCCGAGAATTCAGACATAGTTATAATATCCGAGGCGGGACCAAGGCGTTTCACAAACACCTAGCGCCTAGGCGAGCGACTTTTAAAACACTGATACAGATAGTGACATCTTAAATAAATACAAGTGTGGTAGCATAAAAACAGGGGAATATATGTGCATTTTCCGTTGAATATTTCCAAGTTTTCATACTTGTAAGAAATTAGAAACAGTGGCCAAAAAGAGCGACACCTCGCCATTTTTTCCTCACCATTTTTTTTTGTCTTCGTTTCAATCTCAACCGTTGATGCACCTAGGTGGGGTCGTGGTAGGTGTGCTAATGGTGGAGATCTGAATTGGTCAAGAGTCGAATCGAGACACTTGATCAGTGAAATTTCGAGGAAAAAACTAAAGAATATGGTACTAAATAAAAGAAGTTAATAAAAGCATATTCCAAGATAAAGAATATTTCTTTCAAAAAAAAAAGATAAAGAATATAAAGCAAATATGTTATGATAATGATTATGACTAATGAAAAGGATTAAGATTAAAGTAGGAAAAAGATAGCCAATGGGATCTAAAGCAAGTGAATGATGGCACCTCACTAGCGGCACTCCTAAAGTATGGCTACCAAAAAAATATACCTAAACCTTAATGTTACTTTCTCAGTCGTATAATAATACGTGTCGCACTTTCTTTTTCATTTTATTTAAATAAATTAAAGTTCTTTACAACCATTCTACAATGGCTACTTTATTCCTCTATCTTTTTTTTTTTTTTTTCTCTTTATATTTTTCTAGTATATCTTTATGATACGTAATAAAAATACTGACAACCTTTACCTTCTGGGCAGAAACAATGTCAGCTCTGTTGAAATAGTCCAGGTTATCTTGTAATGACAGGGGCCCACATTTGGAAAGCTTCAAGTTTAAGCATGCCTGATGACAGTTGAGAGTAAAATTAGACCCTAAATTGTTTAATTTTTGGTTACAGGTAATATGCAGTTTTATTGTGTTTACAAATATACAACAAATATTATCGTTGTCAACAGAAGGAAATGCGCCACAAAATATCGTGTCTGATAAAATGGAGGTCGAAATATAGCAGAAGTGGCGAATATGAAGAACATTAATTTAATGCCAGGGAGTCAGAAAGTCTAGAACACTTAGCTTGCCCGTGATCCAAAAACGACATTCGTTTTTAGGAGAAAAAAAATCTTGAAAATTGACATTCATTTAGGGACGGAGGGAGTACATCCATGATTCACATTACTCTTAGACAACATCTCAGAAACGAAGTTGCTAGGAAAAATAAAAAGGGAAATTTCATTCATATAAATATAAAAAAAAAAAAAAAAAAAAAAAAAAAAAAGGAATCGAAAGAGATATAGGACTGTAGAGGTATAGAAGTATGTAATTGAGCATTGACCTTGAAGGCTTTTGGAATTTACACGCATTTTATGACCTACATATACCGGAAAACCCATGCCTGATAACTAACAAGTATACACCATTATCGAGAATTAGATACGATGAAACTTGCCTCCCGGAAAAGCCGACAATACCAGCAGTCAAAAGACTTCCAAACTGCAACACAATATATAAATCACACATTAGAAGTATTCAGCTGAACATTTCTTGAACCATATTACTGTAGTTGCTGTTTTTGTAAATATACTACTCCATGTATTACTCTTTGGAGTTGGATGAAAGAGCAAGAGTCAGTCCAGAGCATGAGATGGAGCAAAAAACTGGTGAAGTGAAAACCTACATATATCTAGCTGAAAACTTTATAAAAGGGAGGGTTGCATTGCACCCCATAATGACTTAACGAAGTAAACGACATTAAATATAAACCTATCCTTCTAGCTCAAACTGCGCAAGTGGCAGGAATACCGAGTTCTAATACAAGATTCTTGGTTAAAAATCAAGACTGTAGTAAACAAGAAGTTAATACATCTGAATCCGAAATACAAGTTGCTCAAAACTATGTTTGAGCTTCTCTAAAAACAAATGTGAGCTTTGCTGCCGTTGATCAGTTTTTGATCCTTTCCAGCAAATTAATATCTTTCGTCTCTTCACCTGTATTTAGACCTGTACACATTGTGAATCATCTCAAGACATGTCAGATGTCAGAAACAGGGCCATTCTCCAAAAGTCTTCAGCTATCTCCAAAACAAGGCATCCCTTCTGCCACCACTTCGGTTTCAGACAGCATTTGTGCTTGAGCTTGACTAGGTTTTTCTTCCCCCTCCACTTTGGTTGACGTCTGAAGAAACTCATCTGGAGTTGCAGCAGGGTCTAAATCCCAGCATCCAGCTGGCAAGTTGAGAGCGTCTCCTTTGAGTATACAAGATGGGACTTGGTGTGAAAAACGGAGCATCTCTCTCCTTGGAATCCAAAGGACAGCGCTCTTGTTTGAGTTCCTCTGATATACTGTTTTATACCCGTTTAATTTTACCAGTGGGGCCACACAAACTCCGAGCTCTTCCGAGTAGTCATCAAGAACTTCCACCATCTCATACTGATGCCTCACTTCTTTTGGTGTTGATCTGTTCCATTTAGGTGACCAGTTTCGGTATACAGCCCAAATATCCCCACTTCTTGGGTATATTCTAACACACCCTCCTCTGCCAGCCTTCTCCCGACTCAGGAGATGAGAAAAGATGTTGACTTGGTCAACTATTTCAGAGTGGAATACCCTGAAGCTTCCGCAGGATTTGGTGAACCCTGAATCAATCCAATTGACAGGACCAAATTCAGTGTCGGTTTTCGAGTTCAAGTAACTGATGTGAATCTGAAACGGCTTCACGGAGATGACCTGGCGAATGAGACAGTATAATCGGGGCATCCCGTCTTCTTCATCGTATAAAGCCCATATTTGTTTTGGCTTGAAGCATTCTTCTGTTCTATCATTATCAAAATCGTGGAAGTCTGAATCAGGGACGTTTATTGGCCCTGACACGGTTTTCTTTGGTTCTAATTGACTTCCAGGCTCACCCACACCTGGTCTTACTAGTGAACTACCAAACTTTGCAAGTTCTATGAGCTCCTTTTCTTTCCTCTCCTCAGCCAACTTCAGTTCTTCTAGCTTCTTACGAATTACAGTTCTAGCTTTGTCAATCAACAGCTTTCTTGCATCAAATGCAGGGGCAGATGAGTAACACCTGACCGATGACTCACCTGGCATAGGTAGCTTACCATTTCCATTAACTGTTACCACATTTGGTTCAACTCTTGAAGGCACTTCTACACTTCCATTCCGAAACAGGTCCCCAACATCAATCTTCCTTTTCTTGGGAGGCCTACCGAGAGGCTTACTACCAGGAGGCCTAGTATACACGATCTCAGTAGACCCATTGGGACCCACCACCACATGACTCCTCTTCTGATACTTTCCATTGGCTTTCGCACTGCTAATATTTCCATTACTCTGATGCACAATATTGACAGATTTATTAGATAACCCATTCGGATCCAAAACTACAGAAGAAGTTCCAGGAATAGTGTTCCACTGAAATGATACACTTTGAGAGTATTCAGACCCGTGTCCCGAATGGAACCCTGACCCACCATTTCCTGAAAAACACAGAGATGAGTTTGGAATATAGGTCGAAGCCCCGTTAAATGCATGGGTGCCATACCCACTCTCAGGCGTATTAGACCAAGGGCAATAAGTCACTGGGGCCGCTCCGGTTTCAACAGCTACAAAAACACCCCGACAGTTCTTACAAGAAAGTCTCTTATTCACGTACTTTCGAAGGTACTCATACTGAACCTGACAAGAAGTGCAGACGGTCCAAAAGGTATCAAGTCTATTAAGAGAAGGTGACGTCTTCAAGGAAGAGTCAAACCCAGCCACACCATAAGATAAGTTTGACTGCAGAATCACAGGAGATAAGTGCTTGTTTCTCCTGGCATCATAAGAGCTTCTTTTAACACCATCTGACAACAAAGTCCAGGCTTCAGAAACAAGCTTAAAGGCCCCTTCAGCTCCCACAGTTTTGTTCTTATCAGGGTGAAGCAACACAGCCATTTTTCTGTACTGCTTCTTCACTGCTGACCTGTCTGCAGATGGATCTAGCCCAAGAACAGAATAGAAATCAATCTCCCCATTCATCTTCAGCTCAGAAGCAGCATATATTCCAAATGTTGCCACCATATTAGATATGCCATCGAGTTGAGGGCACAGCGTTTGAGCTTTTAAAGCGTAACTTCTTGCACCAGCAAAGTCTTTAACTGCAAACAGCTTCTCAGCATTCTCTTTTGCCGTAAGCGCTTCTTCTATACTTGATTCCATCTCGAAAATTCAAACTTTTTGCACCCAAAGTTTCAAGCACAAGCTGTAACCAGGAAACAGTGCTCTAATAGTTGAACTCCAATTTCACATGCAACCGTGTTTACATTTCTGCCAACACATACTGAAAATTGTTCAACAACAGATGAATTCAAATTAATGTGAAAACAAGCGGATTAAATATAGTAATGTGAACACAGATCAACATATTTCAGCCTCAACTTTTAGACCTCAACTCGCATTACTCAAGTTCCTAGACAAAGGTTCAACTAGATTGTCCACATCAACTATCGAACTCACACGAAAACAATTGCACCTTGAAAAATGAATCCATCTCAACATTGACTAAACACAAATTTTGAAACCCAGCAATAAAGCTAAAATTACCAAAATCAAACCAGTTAATCATAGATAAATAATTCACTAACAAGCAACAGCTCAAGTTAAGTTCAAACTCAGTCAACAAGATTTTAACCTAATCTCCACCTCAAAAAAGTCAAAATAATAGAAACCCCACATCTCATTACACAATCAACAATTCAATATCACAAAAGACAGAATCTTTCACACTAACACTAAAGATCGCAGCTAAAAACCAAACCAAAATTTCAAAATTAAAACCTCCAAAACCCTAATGAAACTCATATAGCCCCATTTCACATTTCACCATAGTTAGCATAAAAATAACAGTAAAGCGAAGTAAAACTTACTCAGATCCGGAAAAGATTGAAATTGAACAGCACATAGATCTCCAATCGGCCCATAGATCCGTTAATTTGCTTCAGATCTCAGTGAAATCGATAAAGAATCCAAACTTTCTAAATCTGGAAAGGGGAAATATTTCAGACCGAAACCATACGTTACGGATTGCGGGGCTGAAAAAAGAAAGTGCACCTAAATAAATTTTAAGGAGATATCAACGGAGGCTAAATTGTAGCTCAGATTCCGGGATTAACGACGGCGAAGGATAGGAGATTCCGTCAAACTTCCGACCACAAAATAGTTAAAAATAGATAATATAATGATTATGCAGTGAAAGTAAGCGGGTTAAGAGTATTTATGTAATAAAATGTGACAGAAAAATGAAAATGAAAATGAAAAAATAAAATAAAATAAAAAAATACACAATACTTTATTGTCTGAAATATGTAAATGTCTTTTCTCATAAAATTACCTAAATGTTTGATTTTCATTTAATCAAATTGTGATAATATTTTACTTTTCCATAAAATTTATTGATAAGATCATTAAATATTCTTCCTATCAACTGTTTGTTTCATTTTATTTTGTAAATATATTTTTTTTTTTTCAAAATAATGGTCATTTTTTATATTTTCTTTTAACTAAGAATAAATTAAAATTTAGATATTATATTAGAACGAAATTGATACAATAATAGTAAGAAAATTTAATAGATAAATATTTAAGACTATTTCACCTAATAAAAAATATTTAGAATATAATTTATAATAATACACATAAATTTTAAAACATTCTCCGTAGTTTCTTTTTCTTTTTTTTTTTAAGAAGCGGACATACACCATAATTTAAAAATAGAAAGAGAAAAGTGAAACCTTTGGTAGTGTTACTAAGCTAAATTCAAACAAGGACATGCTCCAGTTACAAAAATACATATTTTTCGTTTTTGTTTTGCTCTAAAATCAAGTAAAGACTGTATTAGAAATTGTTTAAAACAATAATTACAATCTCAATAAGTATTTTTTTAGTTTCATATTGAACTATTTTTTTTTGTTCCCTTCCAAAAAAATATTTATTTTTTTTAGTGGTAAAATATTTAATTTAACTTTGATTAACGATATAAAAAATATTTCAATGAAATTCTAAATGTGCCATACGATATTATAAATAATATCAATAAATTTTGTTTACTTTTAATTAAATTAATGTATACTGTATTAGATATTATATTAGTGGTATAAGTTCATTAAATTAACAACATACTCACTTATTACAGTATGTAACAGATAGTACATGAGTACAACTTTTAGAGAAAAATATAACAAAGATGATAAAATTAGTGGAAGAGGTAAATGTACATGGTTGAGCACTGCTCTAAATTGAATTTGGGCTAATGGAGAAATCGTAGTCCAAGAAAAGATAATTTCAAATATTCTAATTGGGTTACTAGTTAGGCCCAGCAACTTTTTTCTCATAGCAATCTGTAAAGTTAAATGCTTCTATTTTTAGGAATATCAACCATTTTATTGATACTTTTTTTTTCCTTTGAAAGAATGACAAATTCCTTACTTGCAATCAAAATAAGGTATCAGATGGCACTTTACAAAGTCGAAGGCTCAATTCATACTCTCTCTCCGTTTCATTTTAAGAGTCAAAAAATGGGCGGGTTCAAGAATTAAGGAAAACGTGATGTGTTGTGAGTGTTGATAGTTGGGTAGGAGAGAGAAAGTGGGGTAGAGAAAAGTTAGTGGATAATTGTTTGTGAATATGACATGTAGGACCCACTTTCCATTTAAGGATTTTGACTTTTAAAATTAAACGCCATTTTAGGAAATTTTTGACTCTTTAAATGGGACAGAGAGAGTATGTGAGTATTATCGTGAAAACAAGTTTCAACGAGATGCAATCAGCCTTTTGGAGAGTCGATTTTCCCGATGCTTACCTTTTACCTTCAAGAACCCATAGTTGCCATAATTTATACTCCAAATGTACACCCGGTTACAATTTAAAATCTTCTAACATACTCCCAATTGAACGATAGCGATGAATGAATCCCTATCCAAATGTAATTTGGACACTGCCTCAATTCGGCATTTAAAAACTCACTTCTCAAAGAATATTTTGTTTTGCTTTAAGTACACAAAAAATTGAGGAATTCGGGTCAACGATAAGTCGGTTTTCAAAAATTGCATTTTTGTAAAGAAGTGAAACTTTGCGCGTGGTGGCATGCTGTAAATAAGTGAAAACTTGTGCATGATAGCGTTTAAGAGTGCTAGTCAGAGGCGGACCTAGGTAGCCCCCCACCCCCCGTTTGATTTTTTTTTTTTTTTTTACAAGTGCAATGTTTTGTAAAAGTTAAGGGTGTTAGTGCAATTTAGTAAACTTTGCCCCCTTAAATGTAAAATAAAAATACACTAACATTTTTTTGCCCCCTTATGCAATTTTGCCCCCCTTTATACAAAATCCTAGGTCCGCCACTGGTGCTAGTTCATGTGTTACTAATGCTAGGTGAGTATTATAAGAGTGTTAGTAGTAGTGTTTAAGAGCGTCGGTTTTAGTATTTATGAGCGCCAGTTAAGAATGGTAGTTTGTGTGTTATCGTGTGTCAGGTGTGTGGTGTAATAAGAGTGCTAGTGATAGTGCTTAAAAGTGTCAGTTGTAATGTTTGGGACTTGGGGGTGCCAATTACCAGTGCATTTGTTAAAGAGTGAAAGTTCATATGTTAAAGAGTGCCCGTTCACGTGTTGAAGTGCTAGCTCATGTGTAGAAGTGTCAGTGGTGTTGTGTTGTGTTAACAAGTTTTTTTTTTTTTTGATCGATTGTGTTAATAAGTTCTAGTTATTTAAAAAATGTCACTATACTTTTTTTAAAAAGTGTAAGTTATTTACAAAAATATCATCGCGCATTTGAAAAAAGTGTTAGTTGATTACAAACATGTCACTGCGCATTTAGAAGGGGGGAAAAATCTAGAAAAGAGAAAAAGAAGAAGAAGAAAATATTATAAATAAAAAAGAGATGAAATCTCACATTGAAGCTGAAGGCTCAGTTTCACATTCATATAAATGACTATACTCCCTTGTCCTCAACTCCTCGTACTCATATGATTGTATTCAACCATTATTATTAGCATATACTATCCACTGCATATGACAAAATTTTCAATGACATATACTCCCCTCTGTCCCACACCTGCTTTTGGTCAAACCTACTTGAACTTTTACTAACATGTTATGCTAAATAATTTATCTTTATAAAAATTTAAAAATAGTTATTGATAATGTTTCTATTACTAGTACTAATTTAGTAACTTTTTTTATTTTTTTTATAAAAATTAATAATTTAGCATAAAATGTTAGTCAGAGTTCGAATTGATTTGACTAAAAATGTCCATTGATATGGGACGACAGAAGAAGGAGTATAATCATAAAAAAATTAAATCTCATAAGGTCATCAACGCAATCATCCATTTAAAGAATCCCATCAATCTTATTACTAGTAGTACAAACTACGAAGGTCAAAGTAGAAAAACAAAAGTCACCTTTATTTTAGTTCTCCAATACTTCTAACCACAAATATTAATTTCTAAATAACTTGACTAAAAATGAAAAAGAAGAAAAAAAATTATAAAATAAAATAAAATAAAATAAATAAACTAAGAATGTCTCTTGCTACAACAAATTGAGTCCGACGACGTCGTGTTAGCATTGGGTTGCCAAATGCGCGAGTTTTCCGCCGTTGTTATACATTGACGGCCTTGCAAAGAAACTTGAGCGACGACGCCGGCGAATCACCGCCGCTCCTCCCAGCTCCGCCGCCACTGAGCAACCTCTCATAATACTCCACGCAAAACAACGACAGAGAGAGCTCCACCTCATTCTTATTCCACACCCGCTTCACCAATTCAGACTCGCCTCCGCTCCGGCCGACGATTCTCCTCTGTTTGAGTCGACTCAGCACCGGCCTGACGCATATCATGTAAAGCCTCCGGTACCCACCAAGCGCCACCACGACGGGCCTGACAGCCAGAGGAGGCGGCGAGACGTGGCGGAAACAGAGGTGCTCCCAAATGGAATCATTCCGAGCAATGGACCGCCATTGGCGGCAAACACAAGCCGCCGTGCCCAATGACCGGCCGTCAAGCCTCTTCAAAATCTCAATCAACAAATCCATATGGTCATTGATACAAAACTTGGGTCTCTTCTGTAACTTTACCCTTTCACCATTTTCATTAATAATTTGCACCATTGTTGTAAATTCAAGAAAAAACACACACACTCACACACACACACACACAATAATCTGAATGTGTGAGAAGGGGGGATGGGTATTTGTAGGGGAAGAAGGAAAACGTTTTGACTCAAGAAAGAGAGAGAGGGGGGGGGGGAGAATCGAAGGAGAGAGAGGAAGGGGACAAGGGAAAAGTTCCAAAGAGAGGGAAAGGATTGGAATTTGGAACCAATGTTATTGTGCTTCAATTTTATAAATTGTTTCTTCTTGGGGTTTGTTCAAATTGTTGTTCATATTTTTACATTTTTTTTTTCATTTTTGTTGTTGCAAATTTCAATGCAGAAATTTTGGTCCGTTGAGAGGAAAAATGAACGTTGAGGAAGGAATAGTAGTGTTATTTTCAACTGCATGGCATTTGGACAAAAATTCTTAGAAGGCCTATTGCTATAGATACCCTATTAAAATTTTAATACTACTATTGATTAGTGTATATGTATATTGTACTTTTTGAGGTTTTTTTTTTTTTTACATATAGTAATTGAGATGGTAAAAAATAATATTTGGGCAACATTTGTTTGCTACTCCCTCCGTCGTAGACTAAGGTTCTTATTTTCTTTTTTTGTTTGTCCCAGACTAAGGTTATTAGTTGCTTTATTACCTAAAATGGACTATGGGACCCACTTGTCATTCTCACAAAAAAAAAACTTTCTACCCACTTTATCTCTCCTACTTTCTCTTACTTTTTTATACTCACAACATTTACTTTTTTTTAATCTCCGTGTAAAGTCAAAACTAAGAACCTTAGTCAGGGACGGAGGGAGTACTTGTCAAGTTTTGTGTATATTGTTCCACTTATTATAAATTTTTATGATTACTGTATTGTATAAATTCAATCAAGTTAACTATTTTATGACTATTGTATTTTTTAAATTCAATCAATCAAGTTGACTATTAAAATAAAAGTAAGATTTAATTTATTTATGCGACACATAAGGAGTAGTACTCCCTTCATCCCAGGCTAATGTTTTTTTTTGTTGGTCTGTTTCAGATTAAGGTTATTAGCTGTTTTATTACTAAAAAGTGATAATAATACCCATTTGTCATTCTCAGAATAAAAATTCTCTACTCACTTTCTTTTTTGAGAAAATTTTATCTTACATACTCACAATATTTATTTTTTCTTAATCCCCGTATCAAATTAAACTAAAAACTTTAGTTCTAGATAGAATAAGTATGACTTACTACCTCATGGCAGAGGTGTGATGTGATACTACTAACCAATTACGAGCATACACTAATTCTAAAAGTTTCATGACTTAGATTTTCATATCTTTTCGTCTAAAATGCAATACATTTTTTTTTTTGACATAATAAAATGCAATAAAGTTAATGAAAACAGTCAAGATATATTTATAACATTTATTGAGGTGATTGGAGGGCATAAGTTCATTCTACATTGTGTATTTTAATTTATCATAAAATAGAACTTACATATAAAAGTTAAGTAATGAAAAATTATTATTGTGTGTATATACTCCCTCCGTCCCTTTTCAATTTACAAAAATTGTTATTTTCGTTGTCTCACTTTAATCTATAAAATTCCAAAATTGCAATGTTTTAATACCTTTTAAATAGTGAGACCCACTTGTTATATACTCCTTCACTTACTATTCTATACACTACTTTCTCCCTCCCACTCAACTATACACTCATTATCTTTTCAATTATTTTTCTTAATTCTTGTGCTAAAAGTGATTTTTGTAAATTAAAATGAGACATAGAGAGTATATACAGTCTATTAAATTTTCATTCATTAGAAAGCAATTGAAAAATTGGGGAGCTAGCTAAATGAATAATTAAGTTACTACTCCAATAAATAGAGTAATAGTGGTGTGAATGAGTTGAGTAGATAAATTAACAAGGCAGGGGTTTGAACCCCACCAACTGCGATTTCTAGCACTTTGAAGTGCATACTCTTGTAATAGATTAAATCTTTCATTTAATAAAAAAATCCATTTAAAAAAAAAAGTGTTTGTTTTTTTTAAAAAAAGGATAAATTAACAAGGCTAGGGATAGTAGGATTTAGGCCACTGCCCACACTCCACTCCACAGGGAAAAGAGAAAAAAGGTAAAAAAGGAGAAATGAAATTTAACAACAGCTTTAGCTTTAGAGGCGTGGTTAATCCCATCACTTTCCAAAACACCGATAAAGACATGATTAATTACTACATAATTATAGCCACCATCTCCGACTAAGTTTCTTACTTACTTTCCTTTTTGTTTTGTCCCAAATAAATGTTTTTAGTTGTTTTATTACTTAAATAGATAATGGGACTCACTTGTCATTCTCACAACAAAAACCTCTACCCACATTATCTATCCTACTTTCTCTTATTTACTTTTTCATACTCACAATATTTATTTTTTCTTAGTTTCCGTGTGTAAAGTTAAACTAAACTAACAACCTTAGTCCTGGACGACGGAGGGAGTAATAAAGTCGACTTCAATCTTGTTTATTTTATACATTATTTGTACAAAAGGACGCACTATTGAAAAAATTGTACTGGGACAAATTCTTAAACCGTTCCTATTGAACACCATTTTGGAACTTTTATTAATTTAATACAAATTAAATTATTGATGCCGTATGATGATGTTTATGTATATATTACATACACTATTAAAATTAGAGCAAATTTATCTATACTTTTCTTTAGAGAAAAATGAATAGTCCGTACTATATAAACTTAGGAATGAACGAAGATTTGTGTTTTCTAAATGATTGACCAATATTTTTTTATTTTTTTTTAAAGTTTACTCTTAATCAATAATCAAGAGCAACTTTGAGTCTTACTTTTTTTTTTTTTTAATAATTCATTTTGGGAGGGACAGAGAGTAATAGGTAATTCGGAACATTATTTTAAACACAAACAGAAACAAATTAAGTACTCTTTCCGTCTCAAACTTATCGCTATTTATTTTTGTCTTGTGCGTCTCATACTTATTACTACTCACTCAAAATGTTCAATTTTCTCTCTCATACCTACTCACGATACTTACTTTCTCAACATATTTTCTTAATCTCCATGCACTCACTTTTAGTAGCAATAAGCCGGGGCGACGGAGGGACTAATAGCTAATCAGTGGGTTGAAGTGTGGAAATTTTGATTATAGTATTAAAACAGAAATGAAAGGCGTTGACATGGCAAAGAAAACGGAGAAAGAAACAATTGTACCTCGGATACTTCAATAAGGTTTGTTCGTCAATGTTACATCGTTGAATTTGTTTCTCCAGATTTTGATTATATTGTTGACAATATATTCAAATATTGTCTTCACATACATACATACATACTGACTTCACCCCCTGAAGAATCCTATGCTTCATTCTTGTTTTATAGTTGCACCACTCTTTGGTAGAGATAACTAATTCACTTACATCTTCTTCTTGATGTACGTATGATTTTTTTTTTTTATTCAGTTTTAATGTTTATTCGATGTACGTCATTCTTTATAATGATGTATCAATAATAAGTTGTAAATTTTCATTAAGATAATTAAATGTAGCCTAAATTATTGCTGAAATTTTATTGGTAATAACAACAAAGGAACAAAGGGGCTAACTTATGTTATAATTGAGGTTGTATAAAACATTTGATGTGAGTTGCTCATCTAAGAAAAAAGTGAATACATGATATCACGGTCTCTCTGATACATCTCCTTCGGCATTTGACAACGCTCGACTTTATGGAGGTATGGTTGGAGGAGTTCCTGTTGATCATTCGGCTCCAATGGCAGGTAGCAGAAATTTGGAGGATTACTATGATGATGAAGACGGCTTTCAAAGAGTCAAAGGAAAACGAGGAAAATCTGGCTCGAAGAATAACAAGCCGAAAAGGTCTTGGAAGCCGACAAGGCATTTTATTTGATCTTTTTCCTTCTTTTTAGTTTAGCCTTTTTATTTATCTTATTTTTTTTATTTTTTTTGTGATGGTTTCCCCCATCACTTTTTTGTACTTTTTATTTCATTTCAATAAATTTTAGGGGGCATTGCCCTTTTCACTTAAAAAAAATAAATGATATCAATGTTATATGTAGTAGTATTCACATATAATTACTCTTCTCCCACATTGAGTTTGTAAGCAACTTTCTTCATTATCCATTATACAAAAGCTTTGTTGTCTTCTCTTGTCTTTTTTCATTGTGTCTCCTTTATCCCACATGGGATTCCTATCTAAAAATTGGAGCTAAACTTACTATATCATAGCTAAGTTGAAGAGTTCCTAGTAGCTTGCTTGGGCTTCCCATTATTATGGGAAAATACCAAGAATGGCTTTGAGTTTTGAGTATTATATATTTATATATTTATATAAAATATATAAGAAAGAAAGAGAATGAATTAATTAATTTAAATATTAGTTAAAACCCGATTGGTTACAGTAATGGGTGTGATGTTTCAGTTTGGTTGTGACTCACCGAATGGTCACGAGTGTGACTGTTCATTGAGGTGTACCACTTGGGGTGTATCGGCTAGGCTGCCTCTATAAAATGGGACTGCTTCCTCCGAAAACATTCATTGAAAAACATCCTGAGTCTTCTTTCTTCTTACTAAAATTCTTTCCTTCGAGTAAACAGTTAAAGCTTCGATATTATTGTTCCGTAATTATTCAAGGGAGTGTACCTTTGAATAGAGTGCGTAGGTTTTGTATCCTGGAGGTGAAATATGTTGAGAACCATTACACCATAATGGGACGGATTAAATACCTTAAAGATAACATCTTTTGGTGTGCCTAACCTACTGATTCCTTACCCACAATAGAGTCACATATATACAACAATCAATTGGCAAAGAAGGTCAGGTTTGGAAACGAATACTCCCTCCGACCCTCTTTTATCTACAAAAAATATCCATTTGGTTGTCCCACTTTAACTTACAAAATCTTAAAATGATAATACTTTTAAAATTGTGGGACCCAATTGTCATACTCACAACAACTATCCACTAACTATTTTTTATTCAACTTTCTCTCTCTCACCCAACCATCTACACTCACAACACATCACTCTTTTCATTTTTTCCTTAATTAATATGTCCAACTCATTTTTTGTAAATTATAGAGGGACGGAAGGAGTAGATACAAGTAGAGGGAATAATAAATGGCAAGGTTCAAACAAAGCAAAAAGTGTGAGAGAAAGGAGTTGGGAATGAAAAATTGAAGAAGATGTACGTAATAAGGTTGTCAGGTAGTTTTCAATATAGCTAGGGTTGTCAACAAGGTGTTGGATTTTGGTAAATAAAAGGAAACCCCCAAAGTTGGCAAGGGACACAAAGCATTTCCCCATTTATGATTAAAATACATTATTTCCATTACCCCTTACAATTGACATTATATAGATGCATTTTATAATAAAGTCTACCCATCTCCTTTTCTCTTTCACTCACACATACAAAAAGTCTTATTGATTAGTGTCATTGTATTCTCCAATGAAGATATCCTTTTATTCACATTGTTTTTGGTTTATATTCATTTTCAATCATCGTACTTTCACTCAACATATTTGCAAACATTCTCAAAGAATTTTTGTATTTTTTGTGTTAACCTCCGCAAATTTCTTTTTAAGTTGGAATAAGGAGAGAGGACAATGAATACACATCCTCCGTTCATCCCACCCGAATTAGGATAATTTATCATTTTGGGTGTCCCACTTGAAATATGACAACCCCAAAATAAAAATGTTTTATCTAGTGGTACTCACTTTCACACTCACAACAACATTCCATTTATTATTTCCTACCCCACTTTCTCTCTCCTATATCACTTTCATATTCACAACACATACTACACCAATAATTTTTCCTTAATCTCTGTTGAAAAAGAAATTATATTTCGAGCGGAACGGAAGGAGTATAACTCTCTCCGTCCCAGAGTATATGTCCACATTTCCTTTTTATTCTGTCCCAAAGTATATGTCCAGTTCCTAAAATGGCATAGAATCTTTACTATTCCTTTCACTTATTCTCTCTCCTACTTACTTTTATACTTACAACACCAATCAACTTATAATTCCCTCCCACTTATTCTCTCTCCTACTTTACTTTTATACTCACAACAATTACATCACTTCCACCATTTCTTAATCTCCGTGCAAATGAGAGGGTGAACATATACTCTGGGACGGAGGGAGTATTATATAATCCTGATTAAATACTAAATAAAAATTTAAAATATAAGAGTTTTTTTTTTTTTTGAAGAAAAATATAAGAGTTGTCAAAAGCGAAATTTAAATTAAAGGGTTAATGACAATTTAGACCCTAAAGTGATATACCACTCTCCCACACGAACCCTGATGTTTTTTTTTCGCCAGATCAGACCTTGATGTGAAAAAACTCGTCAATTAAGGCCTTTTTGACGATTTTCGTTAGAAAAGTCAGTTAAATAGCATGTGCCATGCACATGACGGACGGATTGAGTGATTTTGAAATTGATATTAGTGTAAATTTTAATTACAAAAATTGCGGATCCGACCTCTCTTTTCTCTCTCTTTGTCAGTATAATTGTTGAGTGTGTGTGTGAGTGTGAGAAAGAGAGTTGTCAAGGATTGCAGGAGATTGGTCATTGTCAGTATATTGTACGGTGGTGTGTATTATTATACAAATACAGCTAGAATTGAGAATTTGATGAATGCAAACTTACAAGAAAACCCGTCAAGTCCGCAAATCTTTTTTTTAACTCTTTTCACTCTCTCTTATTCTCTATCCTTACCTTGTTCTTTCTACTTGTACTCTAGGAATCCATATCTATGAGTATATATATATTTTTAATATTTTACCCCACCCTCACTTCCATTTGTATAAGTCAACCAAATCATTTTTCATGCTATCATATTTATGATATTAACTACAAGTAATGTTGTTAATAATTAGTAAACCTGGATTTGGGGCGCAAGAAAACAGTATCAGTCAGCTGCTTTATTGGACGACCCAGATTCATGGAAGCAAATTTTGATGATTGTGAAATCTGAAGAGGGAGACTTTGAATGAATATGCTTGCATGTAAAGTGTTTGCATTAGATAAAGAAATCAAATGCAAATATATTGTCACTCAGTCCGACTTCACAGCAGTTGGACTGATCTGTGTTAGATTTGAATTCTACATGAACCATCAACTCAATTTACACTCTTTATTTTTCACATTTTGAGCATATTTCCCTATCATCCAAACGACAAGATGTATGATTTGGTCCTTCATAAATCCTTAGGCAAGTTGACACTAGCAAAAATATGTTGTATGTGAGTTGTCACAATAATATAAGTATTGTATTTGACATTTGCAAATATATATTGACACCTAAGTTTGACAAGAAGCAAATTAGAAAAAGTCAAATGAAACTAAACAAATAAAAATACACCAAACCATGCATAATGTCGTAATCTCAAACAATTTAATTACTCTAGTATAATCTTATCTGTCAGCTATATACAATAATAATTGTATTAAAAAAATACATAAACAAATACTCCAACAAATGCATAAGCATATTGTATTAAGAAACAAGAAGGTAAAAGGTAAGCAGAAGAATAGTTGGGGAAAGAAACCATGAAAACTATGCCAATGCCACTGTAAGACATCCAAATTCTCTCTAACTGCTCTCTTAGCTCCAAGCGATGCACCCACGAATCTCCTTAATCTCCTCTCTCCCGGCCTCGTAGAGAGAGAGAGAGAGAGAGAGAGAGAGAGAGATTAAGCATACTTCATGGCAGATTAAGCCCTGGGGGAAATGAAGCAGGACAAGCTTCAATGCCACTGTTAGAACTATCAACTGGCTCGTTTCAACCACTGGGAGTAATTCATGCAATTATAAAAATTGTGTTCCCTGAACTATGTTGGTGATTTTAGTGTCATCAACGATTTTATGTAATTGTGATTTACTAGAGACCAATGCGATTTCATATTCGGCTCGGATACGAGTAAGGGAAAGTGTGGAGTACACACTCGTATGAGTTAATATGTTTTCGACCACGATAAAGAAGCAGGGGTCAAGGGGCAGCGCCCCTTGTTGGGGTCCCGCTCCCAACAGAGCGGGCGGGGGTCGAGGGGGAGCCGCCCCTCGCGGGGCTCGGGGCAGCGGCCCGAAACCTAGACAGTATATTTGGTGTTCCAAATAATCTCCCGCCAGTTTCCCACCAAAACCCGAAAATTAAGAGACAGGCCAAACAGGAGGTGCTCGGCCGAGCACTTTCTTAACTCGGCCGAGCATGATTTTTACAGTAAACAGAAGCCTCGAAAAAAGGCCTGCTCGGCCGAGCACATTTCCTTGACTCGGCCGAGCAGACACTGAATCAGTGAAAAGGTGCCTTTTCTGTTGACAGTCATGACTGTTGTGAATGTAACCATTGTCTCTCTTCTGCTCCAGACGAAAATTTGTTTATAAACAGATTATTTGGACTCAAATAAACATAGAAAACACACACAAATTCTCCAAGTTTTGATCTGATCTCTTTGCCTAAAATCAGATTGCTTGATTGTCTTATCCCATACAAAGATTTCGTGTAACCTAGGCATAAAGGGTCGAAATACTTTGTTCGGAAAGTGAACATACACAATTCAATCATTATCCAAGATTATCAACAAACCCTATTTCCCCAACAAACTACTCCATCCGTCCCATTTATATTGGCCACGTTTGATTTTTTTGGTCAAACTAATGTGAATCCAATCATCCTAGATTGAGAAATTTTAAAAGTTGTTATTGATAAATTAATATTATTGTTAGACATGGTCAAAGTTCTCTTGTGTGTTGACTAAGAAAGTCAAACGTCGCCAATATAAATGGGGTGGAGGGAATAGTATGTTTAGATAATTGAATCAGCATTCTAAATTTGGAATACAGTACAGTAACATGGCTTGGACATTGTTCTATGTTTGCAAAAGTCAAATGGACAAACTGAACACCAGCTAATGCTAATCGAAAAGTATCATGAAAACGGAAGTAATATATGAAATCAATAGAAAATTAGATATCTAATTTATAGTTGCCATGAACGATGGATCTAAGGAATGCCAGAAAAGGTTAACCCGAATCAATCTTAGCTCCAACTCATGCATTTGAGGAATTGAAGTTCTCTGATGTTCTTCACTTATTGTTTTATTTATTTTATTTTTTCTCTTCGCTTACTCAAATTCCAAATCTGATGCAGTAGTTCTGTACACTCAAATAGTAATGCGACATTTTTTATTTTATTTTATTTTTTTTTGGTGGGGGGGGGGGGGGGGGCGCGGGGGAGCAGGGTCATATTGGCCTAGAGTATTATGTGAAAAAAGTCCAATGTGATTTAGACATTGAATAAAAATCAAGCTCAGAGATTACAGCGAAAGAAAATCTCCATGAGCAACTAATTATGTGACTAACGGCAACGTCCTCAATACTTTTCCATCAAGAAAGTATTGCATACTTGAAATGCAAGCCAAGGTACTTACCTTGTGATCTTCCGTTCTCCATGTTCAAAGAAGCTGACGGATTGCCATTTCTTTGGCCACTTTCTCAACGAACCATTCATGATATCTAGCGGACAAGTTTGTTCAAAAAATCAACCCCACTATTAATCCACTTCCGACTCCAATAAATAACACAATCCAATCGACTTCACCAAGAAAATCAGAACCCGTGCCTCTATTAAAGGATGGAGAAACGTCAAAATGTCCACATTTCTTGGCTAATGGATCCCCACATAGTGCTAAATTCCCCTCATACGAGTTGTTCTGAAATGTATTGAACTGTTTCCCTTGTGGTATGGGCCCATCAAGACGGTTAGAAGATACATTCAAGAAGGCAAGAAAGTTTAGTTGGGATAATTGCTGAGGGATCTTTCCCAAGAGATTGTTTCGAGAAAGGTCCAAAGACTTGAGTTGTGATAGATTCCCTAATGAGAATGGGATACCACCTGTAAGTTCATTATTGGAAATATTGAGCGACTGAAGACCTACGAGGGATCCAACACTTTCTTGAATCTCCCCCTCAAATTTGTTCTGGGAGAGGTCAATACTCGTGTAGATGTTCAAGACCTTTTCATACTGTATCTTTACACCTTTGTTCGTTAACATAATCGAGTACAGATAGTTGCCTTCCCATGGCTGATTGAGCACGTCAAAAACAGCAGTGAATTGCATATATTCCACATCTAAAGTTTCCATTTTCATTCCAGTCCAACCTCGGATGGACTTGAGAGGCGAATTTCCTGTAACACATTGTTGGATAGGTCGATGATCCGTAACTTTGGGAATGATAAATTATGTTTGGGATGTTTTACGATTCCATGGAACTTGTTGGATGATAAAATAAGAACTTGCAGCTCTGACATAGCTTCTAACCAAAAGGGAAATATATCCTCATAACTTGTTATTTCCAAGATCAAGAACCTGGAGGCTTGTACAGTTTGCTAGTGATCTTGGCAACTGCCCATCGAGTTGATTTTGACTTGAATCAATCATTTTCAAATTGTTATCTACATTGAATGTCTGAGGAATGGTGTAATGCCCCATCCCACATCGGAAAGATATGGGCTTTGATTGTGATATATAAGCTTCCACTATACTACCATTGAGCACCAATAACATCCATGGACTTTTGGGTGGGCCTGTGGTAAGCCAAGTGGACCCAAGTTGTTTGTGCTCAGTGGGCCAGTGTGTGGTGCTTATGTAACGGTTAGCGAGGTCAAGCTGCAGATAATTGGTGAAATTTCTCCACTCAGCATGTTATTCGACACAGAGTAGAAACCGGTTGTGGGTGGTGGGATTGGGATAGAGCCCTCTAGAAAATTATTACTAAGGTCGAAAATGTGTAATTTTGACCAGGAGAGAATTGGGTGGTGGTTTAAGCCTGATTTATTCCCAACACTTTCTCTACTTCCATTCCACATCCATGATGGTATACGCTCAATGGCATTATCGGCAAGGGATAAAGCCTGTAGCTCATCTTGGAATCGGAGAAAATCAGGGAACTCGCTTAAATTGCAAGAGGGTAATACCAAAAGCTGAAACTTAGGAAGATTAAAATCGGTAGTAGTCGTGTTACTGATGAGCAATGATATCTTGTTACCAGATAGGTTGAGTTGGGTAAGTTTTGTGAGGTTAAGAAAGACATTTGCCTCCACTGTGCCACTGAAGTTATTGTTATGAAGTGGGATAAGTTCAAGATTCTTGAGCTTAGAAAAGAGAGATCTAATGAAGTTAACTGGGTTAAGTTAGACAGCCAGGAAGGGACTTGACCCGTTAAAGTGCAGTCAAAGAGACTTAGGAACTCAAGATTAGTTAGATTGGAAATGAATGAAGGGACTTCACCTCGTAGATTAGTACTTCCAAGCTCCAGTTCAGTAAGCTTGTTTAGGTTAGCAAGCCCAGACAAGTCCTCTTTATATAAGTTTATGTACGCCATATCTAAGGCGGTGAGTTGAGTCAGGTTGGATAATGAAGATGGATCAGCTACTGAAAAATAACCAAACAAAAAAGAAAAAAATTATCAGATCCAAAAATAAATATGTATGTATGAAGAACAAATAAGACCATGTAACAAGCATAGATTGAATGGTTGAACTTGGTAGCTTACCAGATAAACCTGTAAGACCAATGTCCAATTTTTTAAGGCTACTCTTGTTGTGAAATTCAGGTAAAGAACCAGTGAGGACCTCATTGGATGACAGCAGAAGAAACTGCAGATTGGGCAACAGGAAGATTCTTTTCGGAAATTCACCATACACTCCACAAGAATAAAGTCCAAGCATACATATTACCAAATGTCTCAGGAACCATAGAATTTATGAAAACAGAACCAAAGTTGAGGATTCTCAGGTTTGGTAAACTTTGAGGGAGGCTTTTAAAAATACGAGCCTCCAGTTCCAAAAGACCATCAGGTGACTGACGGTCGACATTTTCTGATATCTGAAGCGAAACTAACTTGGACATATTGAAGATTTCCGGCGGGACGGAGCCGGAAAATACAGAATTTGAGAGGTCGAGATGCAATAACCTCGAAAGGCAGGCAGTTGCTGATGGAATTTGGGAGTAATTGAAGTCATTATCTGCAAGGTTGAGCCTTTGGAGGTGACCAAGGCTGAAGAGGCTACTACTAGAGTTTATAGAACCATAGAGGGAACTGCTATCAAGGTCAAGGCCAATTACATTACCTGTGGCCTTACTGCATTCGACTCCGTCCCACAAACAACAATCAGTTCTACTTTTCCAGGACTCAACTTGTGGCCGAGGATGAGGTTGAGTAGAAGCAGAGAAGTCCACCTCAAAACTTTGCTTAAATTGCAACAAGGCAGATCTTTCACGATCAAGGCATAGTGTCTGCTTAGGGGATGAACGAGTTTGGGCAAGTATATTGATATTAAAGCCAGATATCAATACATATAAGTACATGATTGTAAATGCAAAACAACGGGAAACTGATCCCATTCTATCTTATTTTTCTCTAGCTCACAACAATAAGCAATGAACTGTCAAAATGATGCAAGTCCGTGTACTTATATAGCTTTGAATAATGCAATAAATAAATAAATACATGCTCAAGGTTGGTAACAAGAATGAATGAAGATTAATAATTCATGCACAGGCAAAATCTTGTGTTCTATCAAGTAATACTCTCTCTGTCCCTAAATGAGTGTCCATTTTCAAGAAATCTATTTCCAAAATGAGTGTCTTTTTTTAGTATAACTTTGTCCTTAAATGTTTTTTTTTTTTCGATTTTTTTTTCACCGGTCTCTTTATACGTGCAAAACTAAATGTTTGGGAATGAGATTACAAGAATATATATGAATCTTTGCCACCAAAGTGTACAAAATGTTGAGATTTTCAGATGTCTCTTAAAATGAAATTTGGACACTCATTTAAGGACAGAGGTAGTAACTTCTTTTAATCAGATAAATGAGTTAGTATTCTAAATTTGGAACATGATACAGCTAATTAAGATTATACTCCTAAGACAGTAACATGGCACGGACCGAGCCCTGATCTACAAGTATCACGAGTTTCCAATGAGAGGGGGTCTCCTGTGCAACGGTTGCAACGTGCAACAGGAGCCCTTCCTCTTTTCTTTTTTTTTCTTTTTTTTTTGTTTCTTCTGCTGAGATTTTTTTTTTTGCCACCCCAACTTTTTTTCCTCCCAATAAAAGTAACACTTATTATAACGAAATGTTACACTTTTTTCTTTTCAAATGTAATACTCTGTTTTTCAAATGTAACACTTTTTTTTTTCAAAATTAACATAAGATTAACAAACTAAACTAATGTTACATTTTATAAAAAATGAATGTAACATTTTTTTTCTCAATTATAACAGTTTATATTCTTAAATGTAACATTATATCTTAAATGTAACAATTTTTTATTGAGAAAGTAACAATTGAAATGCAACTCGATTATATATATGAATTTCTACTCTTTTTTAAAGAATAAAAGTAACATTTACTAAATAAAAATGTTACATTCATCTATATAAAAATTTATAATTATATATTCACTTTGTTACACTTCAAATATTACTTTTTCTAACCACAAAAACTATCAAAACAATTTAAATTTTCTTGTAAAATTGCTGTTACATTTGACTGTAAAAGTGTTACTTTTTGAAGACGAAACTGTTACTTTTATTAGAACAGAGTGTTACATCTCAGCTGACAAAGCAGCTCAAACTTTTTGTGTGTAAAAAAATATGTTTTTTTTAAAAAAATCAAACCATATCATGACCTATGTAGTTTTATTCGTCTCGTCGAGACGAACACAACGGTATTTTTAATATTTTTTTTTCGAGTTATAAATCTCAAGATATAACATTTTAAAGTTAATGGAGGTTTTTTTTTAGACTTGCCATGTGTCGCAATTTGGGAGGGTGTGAGAGGCTGGGCTGGGCGGGTTGACCCACAGGTTTGACCCGTTGCACCATGGTGCAACGGTTGTATATAAGAATTTGTCTTCCAATGAAATTAAAGCCTTAAGCAACGGAAGCAGCATATGATAACAATAGAATATTTGATAGGGTGTTGTTATACACATGCGTAAAATTAATGAATACAAAGTGCTGTAACAATGCTTGAAATTTTAAATGGTACAACACTGTGATGCACAGTACGGGTGTATTCATAATTTTACTGGTGTGTATAACAACACCCTATTTGATATCAAGTCAATGAAGCCATAACTTGTTAGCCGCCATGGGCTATGGATCAAAGGAATGCCTCATCCAAAACAATGTTAATTAGTTTTTCTGATGATCTTCATCAGGGGTCCGCTCCCGAGTTTTTAAGTGAGAAAAGAAAGGAAAAGGAAAGAAGGGGAAGGGAAGGAAAAGAAGAGGAGGGAATTTAATTCCTTCCTGACTTGCTCCCCAGTTAGAAAGAAAAAGGAAGGAAACACTCAGGGCTCGTTTGGTAGCAAGACATGGATAAGCATGATTATTTACTTGTGTACTAATAATCGGTGTATAAATAACATCACCCCTTTTTAAAGGATAAATAACAAGGGGATAAATCTCTTATCGGCTCCAACCCTCTAATTAGTTCAAGATTTAAAATCCAACCAAACAACCCTATTTCGTATTATTTATCTTATCCCGTCTTTTATCAGGTAGACGATAGGTTGGCTACTTGACTACTTCACTAGCAGCATACTGAAAAAGTTGTAATTATGGTTTTAGTAAATTGGTTGGGTGAAGAAATTAGTAAGGTGCTTACCCCTTCCATGACTTTTTCTTTGCGCACAGGTGAGAGTTTGCGTTGTTGAAGGTTTGCGCAGAGGTTGGGATTTCCATAGGTTTTTTGGGATATGAGGGGACTAACTGAGAGGGCTAAAGTTGGAATAGCTCTGTCTTTGAATTTCTTTTCTTCCGAATCATCCCATTTTTGAGAGGATTTGAAATGAGGGAAAATCTCTCATATTTTCCTTTCTTTTCTCTCTACTTCCTTCTTTTAAAAAACTTGGGAGCACTAACCGGAAAGAAAATTTTATAGATTTCTTCCCATTTCCTTTCTTTAGATTTGGAATTCGATCAATAAGTTGGAACGAAGATTGATTTGGAATTCTGAGAGCCAATAAGAAAATCACATGTAATTTCTTTTCTCTCCTTTTTTAAACTCTGGAGCAGACCCAGGGGTATCGTTGATAAACGCGCAACAGAGGCGAACAGGCCGGCGTTCCGCTGCCCCCAACCCACATTTCCCGGCGATAATGGCCGGTTACTGAAGACTCGCTGGAGTGAACCACTCTTTCCGGTTAAGGTCAGTGGCCGATTACGTTGTTTCTGGATTGTCTATTTTTGATCTCAATCGGAAAATCTTACTCATATAAGCAATTCTCCCTTTCATCACCACCAAAACCACCTTAATCCCATGTTTTAGGCCTATTCCTTCGCAATGTATTGAGTATCCTACTCATAAACTGATCCCCAAATAGCTTCGGAAACCATGCTTCTCTATTTACAATCTACAAAATTTGCTAGAGAAATCGCCATGAGTTAGATTCAAGCTTTGTTTGAATAATGGTTATAGGAAGCTCCTGTTGACCTGATCTCAGGTTAAGTTCTTCTACAAATACAATCCAAGTTCAAATTTTTAATACTCCCTTTGTCCCTAAATGAATGTCCAAATTTCATTTTAAGGGACATCTGAAAATCTCTACGTTTCTTACAATTTAGTGACAAAGATTCGTATATAATCATGTAATCATCTTTCCAAACATTTAGTTTTGCTAGTATAAAAAGACAAGTGATAATAATTTGGTAAAAAAGGGTCTAGAGACGAAGTTTTTTCCAAAAAGTTTCATTTTGGGAAGAAAAATTCTTAAAAATAGACATTCATTTAGGGACAGAGCCACAGAGGGAGTATCTAGATTAACAGTTGGTATCAAATGTCTGATTACGTATTTTATAATGAAACCCTATTCACTAATCGTGGTACGGGATGGGGTGTGCAAGGCATGAATCTGAGGCCATATAGGCAGATTTGGTTTATACAAGTTTGAAGCGAAAAAGGGAGTTTACGAGTAACTGAATTTGTATATTTGTCCCTTAATTTCTTTTTCCACAGAAGTTGTGGCCACAAAGGAGGTGGTAAAGCTTCAACATGATCCAAATAACCACTCGAGTGTTTTCTAGTATGAAATGTTCAGTTGTCTTTGCATATGTGGTCTGGATGTAATCTTTATCTTCTGTTATGCATAAATGCCGTTATCCTACTTTTTTGTCGAACAAGTTAAAGATTGTAACTCATTTTTGTGAATGCTCATAAATATATAATCTCTGTATTGTGCAATTTTTATCTGCGCTTATACATAAATGCCAGTATCCTACTACTCAACACATTTGGCTTTATAATTCCAGCATTTTGGGAGTATTACATATAGCTTTCAGACCCCACTTCCCAAGTTTTCATGCTTTCAAGAAACATAAGGAATTCTCGTTAAGTACAATTGTTTCTTTCTCTTGGCAACTACACCAAACGTCTCTTCCATGTCAAGTTCTTCTGGTATGATTCCATCTGTAGGTTCCCAATTGAAGTGGTATAGTAGATTAGCCAGTGGAAGTGAAACATTTGCAGTTCCAAATAACATGCCTGGACACATCCGTCTTCCAGCTCCAAATGGGATAAATTCAAAATTTGTTCCTTTAAAATCAACGGAGATCCCAGAGAACCGTTCAGGTTCAAAGCGCTCGGCATTAGTCCAATATATTTCATCTCTCCCTATTGCCCAGGCATTGATCATGACCCTTGTTTTAATGGGTACCTCAAAACCTTTGATTTCACACCTTTCGCGGGATTCCCTTGGAAGTAACAAAGGAAATGGTGGGTGTAGTCTGAGAGTTTCTTTAATCACCAATTTTAAGTAATTTAAATTTTCAATGTCGGCTTCTTCGATTCGGCCCTTTCCTCGAAAAACAGCTCTCACCTCAGCTTGTGCCCGTTCCATGACTCTTGGATTTCTCATCATCTCAGACATTGCCCATTCCATGACTGTTGATGAAGTCTCACTGCCAGCGATGAACATGTCCTAAATGTATTATCAAAGATATAATCAAAACATTATTATTTCAAAATTCTTTGTACAAGATTCATGATAGTATTTGGAATCAATTCTTATTCTTCTCAAATGAGTTTGCATTTATGAATTATATGGCGCCCAAGTAAAATACTAACACAGACAAAATGATAATGGGATCATAGGTATAGTATAATAAGTGATCAATGAGTCTGGAAGAGTGAATTAAGGAAAACCCTTTTAAACAAGCTGCTAAGATTCTTTTCAATGGTAATTTGATCACCCAACACCTTCTTGGTTAGCTTTGCAGATGATTGATTCAAAGTTTTATTTTTTCAGTTCGTAGGGGTGTGTTACATACTCCCTCCGTCCCAAAATGATCTTCTCAGTTGCCATGTTTTATTGTCCCAAAAAGTTCTTCTCATTTCTACAATCTAGGCTTTAAAAGTGCACAACCAATACATGGCTAGTGAAGCAAATGTTCATATCCTTAAAAAGTTTGAATAGTCAAACAGGAAGATCATTTTGGGACGGAGGGAGTATAAAAAAAACATCTGAAGTTGGAGTCAACCTATCACCCTTCCTTAGCAAGGAGTTTAATCATGTTTAACTTATTGCTTTTGATTTATATCAGCAAATTTGTTATCCCAGCATAGGTCTGGAGACGTCTAAAGTCTTAACATTGGGTAGGGATCCTAAAGTTTGACAATTGATCAAAGAAGGGACAGTTCTTAAGATGATTTCCCACTCAAAACGAAAGGAAGTTCTTTTTCAGAAGGTGGCTCCTTGATTGAGGTTATCTATTTTCTGCCATTTCTCTCGTTTGAATATAAATATGAAGCATGCATTAATCCTTTTTGTTGTATGGAGTAGCAATTTGTAAGGAACTTTCTAAAACTTACCAAAATGATGGCCTTGATGTTGTTGATTGTAATAGGAACTTCTAGATCACCGCTATCCTGGACTTTCAGAAGCACATGCAACAAATCTTCATCATCTAATTTAACACCGCTGACCATCTCTTCCTTGTGCTCGCTGATGATCTTATCAAGAATATTGTCCACCCTACAATGACTTTCCATGAGTACCGGCTTCACCCTGCTGATTGAATGAAGAAATTTAAGCGAAGGGAATAAATCAGGCATGTCAAATCCACTGGACAACTCAAGTATCTTTGTAACCTCCACGATGAATTGAACTTGATCTTCACACTTCTTACCAAACGCTGCCCTGGAGATTATGTCGTTGGTCAATTTGGAAAGCTTATCAGTGAGATTGACAGCATATCCTACGGATGAAGAAATAGATTCAATGAATTTTCCTACTTCCTCTTCTCTGATTGATCGAAATGATTGAACACGCTTTGCAGTTAAGAGCTCCAGCACACAAATTTTTCGCACTTGTCTCCAGTATGGGCCATAAGGAGCAAAGACCACGTTGGTAGCATTGTATGAAATTATCTTGACAGCCATAATTTCCGGTCTACTTGCCAAGACAAGATCGTTGGTTTTCAGCACTTCTTTAGCAGTTTCTGCTGATGAAATGACATAAACAGAAGTTTCACCAAGCTTGAGGTGCATAATGGGTCCATATGTTTTGGCCAAGTCTCTTAGGGAGTGATGAGGTAGTGCACCACTCAATTGAAGTAAGTTTCCAATGAGGGGCAGTTTCCATGGCCCTGGGGGCGATCGTGAGATTGCACGTCTAGCTTTGGATCCTTTCAGAGTTTTGGCAGATATGAAGAAGACGAAGAGGAGTGTGAATAACAGAGGAAAGAAGGAGAATCCAAGCAGCTCCATAATGTACAAGGTGAGAGGCCTTATGATCGTATGTAGATGCTGCTGTTGTAAGTTTTCTTGCACAGCAAATATATATCTGAAAATTTACTTTCCTAGTACTCATTTATTTAATGGCATTCCTGTGCTGGTGCTCACTTATTTTATGCCATCTTTGTGTAACTTTTCTCATCTTCATCATCATCTCGTTTTTATGCGGAGTACACATTTTGCTTTAGTATATTGTTTTGATTGTCCATTGTTTATTTACTTTTCAATAAATCAATCTAAAGAAATTACTTTCTTCTTTTAAAAGAATATTTTTCCAATTATTTCACTGATTTTTTTTTTTTTTGTGCATGTGTATTCTTTGTTTATTATTTTTCATTTAACAATAAATCTAAGTGGAAACGAAAAAATCTAAAAGTAAATCTTCTCTGAAATTTGGGATATGTTGAAAGCGATATGAGTTTACTTGGAGTGGATGGAGATATGGCGTTGAAGAGGGCGGAGTGGAGAGCAAATTTGATGTGAATGATGGCGTTTGATTTCCCTTTTTTCTCTTTTATTTCGTCTTTTAAACTTCTTAGTTTTCACATTTTGTATTCGTATTTTTTTTCTCATTTTTTTCTTTCTTTTTATTTTTATTTACTATATAGTATATACTCCCTCCGTCCCGGCCGAAATAGGACGTTTTGCCATTTTGGGCGTCCCACCCGAAATATGACGTCCCAAAATGGAAAGTTTTTTTTATGGGCATCCTCGCCCGATAATGGTTGGTTCTCTAAGTTTAGGTACCAATCCAGATTGGAAATAGACTCAATCTCAAACATTTGGTTTGGCCCTATAAATTTGAGAATCACCTGTTCTCCGCACTTTCCTGATACCATTCAATAATTTGATTTCTAGTTTCTGCATTTTTAATTCAATAATTTGATTTTTAACTCAACAAACACATCAGGCAGCCAAAGCAGCAAACAATCATAGAATGGCATTAAATTCATTTTCAACTAGAAGTAGTGACCACAGAGAAAAGAAGGTAAAGTTTCAACATGATCCAAATAACTGTAAACCAAAACCCCAATAATCTACTACCCACAACAAGTGGATTTGTATTTCCAGCATTACGGTGTCAAGAGGCATTCTTTATCTTTCTTATGTGATACGTCTAGCTTTCAGTCCCATTTCCCAGGTTATCATTTATACTCTCAAGAAACATAAGGGGTGCCGGTTAAGTACAATTGTTTCTTTCTCTTCGCAACTACACCAAACTTCTCCGTCATGTCAAGTTCTTCTGGTCTGGTTCCATCTGCAGGTTTCCAGTTAAAGTGATATAATAGATTAGCTAGTGGTACTTCAACATTTATAGTTCCAAGTAACATTCCCGGACATATCCTTCTTCCAGCTCCAAATGGGGTCAATTCGAAATCTGCCCCTTTAAAATCAACGGAAGATCCTGAAAACCGCTCAGGTTCAAAGATCTCTGGATTTGTCCAATATTTTGGATCTCTCCCGATTGCTCACACATCTTCCTCTTGCTTCCCTTGGAAGTAACAAAGGAAATGGCGGATGGAGTCGTAGAGTTTCTTTGATCACCGATTTTAAGTAAGTTAATTTTTTTATGTCTGATTCTTCAATTCTGCTGTGAACTCGAAAAACCTGTCTCACCTCAGCTTGTGCCTTTTCCATTACTCTTGGATTTTTCATCATTTCAGACATTTCCCATTCTGTGACTGTTGCTGAAGTCTCACTGCCTACCGTGAACATGTCCTGAATATATATATTATCAAAGAATTAATCAAAAAGTTTATAGTATAACGATTCACTGAGCATTCCACTAACATAGACAAAATGATTATTGGACCATACTCAAGATATTTTCGTTCATTTATGAGTTCGATAGAAGGAATGTAGGAAGCTTTCGTAAATTTAAACTGATTGAATTCTTATTGATGGCGACTTAAGCCCCAAACACGACCATGGTTAACATTGCAATCATGATTAATTTACAGTTTTATTTTTTGATTGATTTTCATTGGGGTTGTATCCAGTGTCACGAAATCCATTATGTGAGCAGGAGCTAAGCCATGTTTACACTGTACCTTAGATTTTTGGAGTATTTTTCATTGGGGTTGTTATTATTATTCTTACTATCCTTTGTTTTCTTTTTGCTTCTTTTCCGTTTCCAAATTTTATTTCAACCTATTTCTTCTTTTAACTTACTTTTTTTTCCTCACATCTTCACTTTGATGATTACACATGAGGATTCATGTTAGCCGACCCCAAATGTTGTTGTTGTTGTTAGATTTTATTGGCTAATTTGTTATCCTATCACATGGTTCTGGGACCTATAAACATCGGGTTCAAGATCCTAAAGTTTGACGTCTTAAAGGCTATAGACAAATTCGTGTGCACTAGGATTGCAATTTCCCTTTCTGTTATTACTTTTTAGGTAATCGATTTCCTATCATTTCTTTATTTGATTATATAAATAAGTTTCTTGCATCATAAATCCTTTCAGTTGTAGGAATCTGTAACGAAGTTTCTGAAACATACCAAAATGACGGCTTTGATGTTGTTGATTGTGATAGGAACTTCAAGATCACCGCTTTCCTGGGCATCAACTAGATCTTCTTCCTGGCCTACTTTAACACCCCTAACCATCTCTTCCTTATGATCACTTATGATGTTATCAAGAATTTTGTCCAGCTTACAATGACTTTCCTCAAGTACCGGCTTCACCTTGCTAATTGAATGAAGAAATTTAAGCTAAGGGAATAAATCAGGCACGTCAAAACCACTGTCGAGCTGTAATGTTTTTGTAATCTCCACACAAATCTCCCTAAGGGACTTGTCAAGTCCCTTAGGGAGTAATGCGGCAGTTCACCACTAAAGTGAAGCAAGTTTCCAATGAGGGGTAATTTCCATGGCCCCAGTGGCAATTTTGAGATTGCAAGTTTCTAAGGCGAGTTAGGCTGGTAGTCTCTTTGAAACCTAGCCTTTAAGCACCAGGTGCAGGATTAGAGCCTAACCGAGCTCCTTAATGAGACTTTTGCTTAACCTATTCCAGATTGAAACTTAATTTTCTTTGTACACATCCACATAACAATATGAAAATGAAATCTTTACTTATAATATTCCTCTTATTCACTTATAGCAATAACGATTACGTATTCATGTTGAAAAATTATTTAAGAAGCATAAGGAATGGCAGTTAAGTACAAAGCATTCTTTCTCTTAGCAACTGCACCAAACGCCTCCGTCATATCTAACTCTTCTGGTTTGCTTCCATCTGCAGGTTTCCAGTCAAAGTGGTACAACAGGTTAGCAAGCGGAAGCTCAACATTTATGATTCCAAACGATATTCCTGGACATATCCTCCTTCCACCTCCAAACGGTAAGTACTCAAAATCTGCACCTCTAAAATCAACTGAAGATCCCAAAAACCGTTCTGGTTCAAAGCACTCTGCATTAGTCCAGTGATTTGGATCTCGTCCTATAGCAAACACATTGATCATGATTTTGGTTTTAATGGGTACATCGTAACCGTTTATTTCACAACTTTCTCTTGCTTCCCTGGGAAGTAACAGAGGAATTGGCGGATGCAGCCTTAGAGTTTCTTTGATTACCATCTTTAAGTAACTTAATTCTTGAATATCGGTTTCTTCGATTTTGGTCTTTCCTGTACACAAGCTTCTCACTTCGGCTTGTGCCCTTTGAATAACTCTCGGGTTTCTTATCATCTCTGACATTGCCCATTCTACTACTGTTGATGATGTCTCGCTGCCCGCAGTGAAGATGTCCTGGGTACATCATATCAAGGATATCAACATATTTTGAAGCTCATTTACAAAATTTAATTGACTAGCGTTGATATAATTGTTCATAAAAAATATTGTCGATGTGCTGTAGATAGATTTTCAAAGGTAGAATACTTATTTTTTGTTGTGTAGGTCAACGTTTTATTGGTCATTCTTAAATTGTTTTCAAAGGTAGAATACTTATTTTTTGTTTAGGTCAACGTTTTATTGGTCATTCTTAAATTGCTCGTTCCTTGTTAAAAGACACTCCCTCCGTCCCGAAATGATCTTTCCACGTTTTTTTTAATTTGTTAATACGAAGCTACTTTATGCAATAAATTTAGGCTAATGTAAATTATGTACTGCCACACCATTATAAATACTGTCAATAACATTTTTTAGATGTTCATTAGGATACGTATATTAACTAAAATTATTGCTCAAAATACCTTTGTATTGACAACAAAGAAAAGAAAAGTAGGAAGATCATTTCGGGACGGACGGAGTATTATATCATGAGTATTTGACTGATTTCCATGATGTATCGAGTGAAATCGTGTGAAAAAAAATAATGGAGAAGAGCCAAGTTGATAGTATTCCCTCTGGGCCAGAATAAATGTCACATTTGACTTGTCAAACGTTTTTTAAAAAGTGCTCTACTCGTTTGTACATTACTTGTTCAATGCTAATTGCACCATGTTTCTTTCCTTATCTACAAAAAGTGACATTTCTTTTGGGACTTACAAAAAAAGAAAGTACAAAAACATGTATTATGTGATGGAGGGAGTATTACGTACCAAAATGACTGCTTTGACATTGTTGATTGTGATAGGAACTTGAAGCTGACCACTTTGCTGAACTTTGAGAAGCACATCAACAAGATCATCTTCCTTGCCTAACTTGTCACTACTGCTGCTGACCTTGTGATCGTTGATGATGTTGTCAAGAATCCGGTCCATCTTCCCCTGAATTTCCTCTAGCGCCGGCTTCATCCTGCTAATCGAATGAAGAAACTTAAGGGACGGAAATAAATCAGGCAAGTCAAAACCACTACCCAACTTGATCGCTTTTGTAAGCTCCACAATGAACTCCTCCCCATCTCTGCACTTATTACCAAAAGCCACTCTGGAAGTTATATCATTGGTCAACTTTAAGAGCTTCTGGCTAAGATTAACACTAGTGTTTTCTGAAATGGAGTCGATTAAATTTCCCACTTCATCTTCTCTAATTGATCTAAATGACTGAACGCGTTTCGCTGTTAAGAGTTCCAACACGCAGATCTTTCGCAGCTGTCTCCAGTAGGGCCCGTAAGGAGAAAAGATTATATTTGTAGAATTGTAAGCAATTATCTTGACGGCCAAAAGCTCCGGCCGGTTGGCCAAGGCAAGATCGTTAGTTTTCAACACCTCTTTGGCAGTTTCCGGTGAGGAAACAACAATGGTGGAAATCTGGCCAAGCTTAAGATGCATAATGGGTCCATGTTTTTGAGCCAAGTCCCTGAGAATGCGATGAGGCAGTGCACCGGTCAAGTGGAGCAAGTTTCCGATGAGGGGTAGTTTCCGGGGGCCCGGAGGCAACCTTGGGATTTGGTCCCCGGGGTTCCGGGTTTTGGTGAAGATGAAGAAGAAGAAGATGATGATGATAGGGAAAAGGAGAGGATAGAAGGAGGAGATGAAATGAATCTCCATTAGAGCAAAAGGAGGTGAGGTAAAGGCCATGTCTGGATAGATACTGATTTTGATATTGCAAGTCTATTTTCTGTACATCTAATGACACTTATATACCACCAAAACATTGCTTTTTTTCAACTTTTTAATGTGAAATGGCTCCTTTTTTTGAAGGTTGACTTCATTGCAAAGCTGCCCCTTTGTTTCATATTTACTTTTTGGGAATTTGTGTTTCTTAGTGGAAAGATCCGATTTGATTTGAGATTGATGGTTGGTTAAGTTTATCTGTGTTTTATATTAGTCACGGTCTCGTTTTCCATGTTATACAAAATAGTTGGTCTCTGCCACCCGTTATATTACTATAAGTTTCTTGTTTTTTTTTTTTTCCTTCACACTCTCTATGTTCCAAAGTAAAGGCTACAAAAAGTTAATGCATGGAGATTAAAAAATATATATATATTTGTTGAAAAAGAAAGTGGTGTGAATGGGTATGAGAAAAATTAAGTTAGTGGATAGTTGTGTGAGTGGGTAAGAGTGAGAAAATTGATTATTTTGAGTAAGTAACAATTAATATGGAACACCCACAACAGAAATAAGTAGCGATTAATTTGGGACATAGGGAATGATAGAATAAGGTTCACATTGTACTTCATTCCTAAAATGGAAAAATTAGACGTAGATAATGGACGAGTTTGTCCTTATAATATTTTCAGAATTAAAAAAAATACAAAGAATAAGGTTAAGAATAATGTTTTCTTTTATTTTTGAATCATTTACCATATAGTCCTTCAGGCTAACCAATACTACGTCATAAGACAAGGAGTTATCAATTCTACCATATAGTCCTTAGCTTTCAAATGGACAAACATACCTTTAATGAGTACACCCTCCTCATCATTTTACTAAGTCGATCCTCCTAATCATTTTATTTTTTATCCAACCACCATCACCTTAGGCCACCCATTCGGCAAATACGAACTCCGGCGATCGAACAACTGAGAACTAAACTACTAAGAACACGATAAAGTCTGGCGACCACCAACTCCGGCGACTAAACAATTAAGAACTTATCAGTAAGTTCGCAGCTGCCAACAAAACTACTAAAAACATGATCAAGTCCGACGACCATCAACCCTGGAGACTAACTTCAACGGCCAAACAATTGAGAACTTATCAGTAAGTTCTCAGCTGTCTAAACTAATAAGAACACAATCAACTTCGGCGACCATCAACTCCAGCGACCAACTCTGGCAACTAAATAATCGAGAACTTATCGGTAAATTCTCAGCTGTCAACTAAACTACTAAGAACACGATTAATTCCGGCGATAAAAAAATTGAGAACCTATCAGTAACTTCTCAGCTGTCAACAAAACTAATAAGAATACTATCAACTCCAACGACCACCAACTCCAATAACCAAACAACTAAGAACTTATCAGTAATTTGGCAGTTGTCAACTAAACTACTTAGAACACGATCAACTCCGATGACCACCAACTCCGGCAACCAACTCCGACGACCAAACAATCGAGAACTTTCACCCATCCTCAATCTTTCAAATTTGCTAGTGAGCCTCCTAAGCTTAGTTTCATGCACACTACAATCCCCTTCACAAAATCTTTGTAAAGTATCCCATGCTTCCTTAGCAATGGGAGTGTTTTGAATGAGTTTAAAAATATGCATATCAACCCACTCATAATTGGCATTAAGTGCCTTTTCATTGAAACTAGCTAGGTTGTTCTCTTTATTGGTCCACTCGGATTTAGGTTTGGCTTGAACGTCACCATCTTCATCCGGAGGTAACAATGAAACAGAATAACCATTTTTGATAGATCACCAAACCCGAATATCAATTCATTTGATATGCGAATGAAGACGAATCTTCCAATAGGCATAATTCGACCCATCAAGAACAGGAAGTCTCTTTTAGTTAGGATTGGCTGGATCATAAGCCATGACAAACTGGACCGAATACTTAGTACGTCAAGTAACCAGCTCTTGATGCCACTTGTTAGAATTTGTCAATGGCTTGTTTTGAAAGTGTTATCAAATGTGTTGACAGTGCAACGATAACACCACGGGCAACACTTACACACACGAGTTGAAAACAATTTTTCAAAAGAGTTTGCAGCGAAATCAAAACACAAGAATTGTTTTTCTCAAGATATATAAATGTATATATATTGAATGTGCCTCGAAAGTCGAGACCTTTACTATAAATTTGAGTTGTACGTATAAGGCTGAGAGTTCCCTATCGCTATTACAATATATGCTCAATGGAACGACTAAACGATATACACGAAACCCTATCCTAGCCAAGACAAATTTATAATCAGAGATTATAAGAATGGAAAATAGGTTTTGGAAAGACAGGGTATATCGGAAACAATGAGTATATAGCATTTTTCTTGTACAAGGAAGAACTCGACAATGATGTTCGAGTTTTGTGTGTTGTAGTGTTGTGATCTTCTTTGTCCAACTCCCTTGCTATTTATAGTCTCAAAAGACTTGGGAATACTTCATAAATGGCTGAAGATTCGTTGGAGAGAGTGGAGTGAATGGATGGAGTGGTTGCCGAAACTTGGGGATGAAAATCTCCACTTGTCCATGATTTTAGGAACCAACTCTTGCAACTCAAGTCCATGCTTTGTGTCCTTGTACCTTCGAGCTGTAGTTCCCTTGTACTCTCTCTTGATAAATGCTCAGCCCTTGAACAAGTCAATTCACCACATTTTTCATTTGCCCTTTATTTCCATGTTACGCATAAAATCTCCTTTTTATGCATAACTTATCCTTCTTCCACTTTGTATAATTTTAGCATTCCCATCTTAGCCTGATTAATGGACCAACACAAACAATATTTTTGCAAACATATTAAATGTTGGTACAAAATATAATCATGAAGATAATGTTCAGATATTATCCAGACATTCGTCTGATAACATTGAGACAGTGTTGGCAGCATTTGTGGTAACACCACAGTCTGCACTTACATCTAGTTTGATACTTCCTCTGTTAAATTTTTTGCCTATACTTATTTCAAATTTACTGCAGATAAATAACATAATTTTATTTTATTTTTTTGACATTCATTTTGGGATGAATGAAGTATTAAAATTCAAAATGCTACTCTTCAACTTTAACTCTTTCAAGTTTTGCCATGTTTCATTACAATATTATTGCTTTTATTTCAAACTTTTAAGCATTATTTGCAATTTCGTAAAAGTTCAAGCGGCCAAAATTGCATATATATGTAATTTTTCTAAAACTGAGGGACGTAAAATTGCATGTCCTAAAAGTTTAGGGGGGTTGACCCCCTTGGCCTTGGTCTGGTTGAAAAATTGGACCAAAATATTGGTTCTCACATGCATTGGTGGTTGTTCTAAATTTCTGAAAAACTAAAGTATTGGTCCGGTCTTGGTTTAACGTTTTTTAGCAAAAATCGGACCACACCAGGTTATGAAAACCCCTAATATTAAGCGTGCAAACTGCAAAGTCAAACTAAGAGCCGTATATAGTTATATTAGGACAAAATGGAGAGAGATAAATACTCTATCCGTCCCAACAACTAATGTAGTTGACTTGTAATTGCTTTAAGGAATGTATTTACATGAGACGTTGACAAAAAAAAAAAAATATCATTCTCAAACTGCAGAAGGTCTTCAAGTTGCTAGAGTATTAGTCAGTCACTCAAGAACAACAATGTCATAACTCCTCCCCACAGGCTTCAGCAGCAGCTATTTCAGAATCTAACTTGTTTATTAATTGCTCGCTTACGTGTTTAGCCACTGACACCATGTCACGTACGACACTTGGATCAAGACCTGCACCACCTCGTTTGGTCAACCCACAAACATCTCCTTGCCTATTGACTGAAACAGAAACAGCTGAGCTCATTTGGGATTCCTCTTCTGAAGTTGCATCTACAATATAGTCCCTCCCAACCTACATAAACCACCCGTGAAATTCAAGTAGCAAAATAAATACGCTTTGCAGTGAAACAATTGCAAGAAAGTATAATAATAATAAGAAGTCTCACCTTGGTTAAAGTAACAATGACGGGTACCCCTGATGTGTCGAACTGTAAAAACTCTTGGTCACTCACATCAACCTCTGGCTGCTCATCAGAAGAGGCATCAGCAGCCACATCAACTTTAGGAAGGCCTGTGTTGCTCAAAGCAGCCTACAGAAGCAATCATGAGTCCCGTCATTCTAATTCTTCTTACTTAATGGTAATTTAATACTCCCCTCCGTCCCAAAATGATCTTCCCATTCGCCATTTTTCATTGTCCCAAAAAGTTCTTCCCATTTCTACATTTTAAGCTTAAAAGTGTATAAACAAAACATGACAAGTGAAGCAAGTGTTCATATCCTTGTTTGAATAGTCAAATGGGAGGATCATTTTGGTACGGAGGGAGTATTTAAGAGACGTGTCTCGTACCTTGATTGCAGCACCCAATGCATCAAGCAAATTCCCATCTGAACTAACCACAAGGCCATCAATGTAGAGATCCCAACAGATCTTTCCTTCCATGATCAACAGAGACGAGAGATCAATTGCAGCACCTAGAATAAAATCATTTGATAATGCGGTATTAGTGCATTGAATTTTAGTTGCAAGTGGGTGTGAATTTATTAACAAGCGTTTAAAGAATAGGAGGCGTTTCCTGCTTGATTTTTACTTGTACCTACTCCAGTTTTACCACCCAAAAGACAGCGTTGTAGAGCTGCAGATAGTTCTCTGGACAACTCTTCACCGGCTCTACCCTGGCCAAATTGAGACGTATAGGAGTCACTTAATTGATAAAAATCTCAAAGAAATAGATTTTTCCCCCTAAGGTTCTGCTTAATTTGAAGGAAAAATACTGCCACTTGTCTCTCAAAGGAATTGGGAACTGTGTAGTGTTTATGGAAGTATATTTAGTTTAATGCTATCTACCAAATCTACCTCGAGGTCCTAGATTGTGCCCCCTGCTACATACAAAACTCCAACTTAGCTTACTCATGAAGCTGTTATTTCAACAACTGAGTTCTAAAAGCAGGATTTTATGCCCTTATAAGCTTCTCCTGTTTCCTACTGTCAGAGGCTTGGGTATACAATTGATAAAATAGCACATCAAATAATTGCAGCATCTTAAATGACTATGTAATGATGATACTTTATAAATACACAATATGAAAGTAATGAACTCTTTTCCATCTAAACCAGACGGGGAAAAAGCAAAAAAAAAAAAAAAAAAAGAAAGAGCGTGGTTGATTGCAGTTCTGCTGCTTTTCCTACCACCAAATATGTTTTCACACAAGCACTAGGCATACCATAAATCATAAGCGAGACTTGCATGTAACAGAAAGAGAAATGGTTAAAAAAGATCCATTAATGTAAATAGTAATAAAGAAAACAAAGTCGAAATTAGAACCTCAAACATTGGCGCTGCCGTCGGACTGCAATCAATGTAAATAGAAACCTTCCCTTTGTTGGGCTATGATGTACTTGGTCTTCCTAATTCAGCCTGCAACCAACATATAATCAAGCATCATCACAAATCAATCGTACGCAACAATAGGCTTGAACTTCAAATTCCCAACTATGAAGTATACCTTTACACTAGCTATGACTTCTGTTGCGCCCATTTTCACTTTTGCTGAGCCATTTGCCTATGTTAAAAGAAGAAGGTTAAATTTTGAGCTACCTAGCTTCGAAAAAATAATCACAAGGAAAGAGAATTCCTATGTTAAAAGAAGAAGGTTCTACTTGCGCAATGACCCCAGTTTCTACATAAATGGGGCGGTAGGCTAATCTTTTACGACCATCTGTCCGAAGGTCTTGAGCAATACCACTCTGTATAAAATGCTTCTCTCCAACAGATAACCCTACCATTCCTGTAAAAAAGAAAAAGGGCATACTGAGTAGAAAGAACCACACACCGTTTATGTGGTAAAGATCATGCTCTTGTTAAAGTAAAAGGGCAGGACATGCCCAATATTTAACAAAATCAAATGACAAAATTAAGAACAAGAAACACATTCTTCGCTGCATTGCGAAATTGACCTATTTGAACTGATATGATGGACTACCCATCCAAGAAACCACCAAAGTCCAAGACACCCACTTCGAAATCACAATTCCATTGAACACAAGGTAGAAATTTAAGCAGCAATTTCATTCACACATTTTTACAAGCGGCTGGTGCGCAAGGCCAGATTCACTAGAAATAACCAGTTAAAGCACAGAAGACAGGACAAAGGATGTGATGTTTAAAAATAATGGTATCACCTGCGAGAATGCTTGAACCTCACACGCCAAAATCAAATGGGAGCAGTAAGTTTTGAACTTTTGCAGTAACGCCAAACGAGAGAGAAGGACGGCGGCGGCGGCTCCGTATCCAAAAAGATGCGCGGAAGGGGCATTTTCGTAATTAACCGCAAGTAGAGGACGAAATTGAAAATTGAAACGCAGCAAAATAAGGGTTTCGAATTAACGTCTCAATTTTTATCTTTTTTGATTGATTGATGATCCCCCAAGTTTAACAAAACTTGTGCGCAATTATCAGTGAATCAGGTTGAAGATCGCAAGGTTTCTTGCGAACTAAACGGGTACAGTTCGGGGATAAGATGGGTCGGTCTCGCGCAGTTACCCAGTCCGTTGACGATGATCCCAGTCAAAGGTCTGTCTTTTATTCTAATTTCCTGATGATGAACAATTCTAAGCTTGTTATGTTATGTGACTGAATTCGGACAGTCTGTGATTGTGTTTGCTAAGAAAATGAGGTTTAAATTTTGGTAACTTTATTGTTGATTATGCTTATAAATTGTCAAACTTTTCATATTTATTGCAAAAGAAACACAAAATTCTTCTGTGTTTGAGTAGAATGTTGGTGGTTTAGCTTATGAGAGTGCGAGTGCGTGTGCGTGTGCGAGCTCCTAGCAGCAGTTGTTGTAGTAGTAGTAGTAGTAGTAGAACTGGGCATGGCTTCAGACTGCCTTCAGCTTGATTTTTTTCATTTGATACTCTTGTACAATTTGATGCATGTGACAGTAACATGTTTTTTTCTGTTGAAATTCCGTAATGCTAGTATTGTGTACTCCCTCTGTCCCAGACCAATGGGCACATAAAATTTAAAGCACAGGAATTAAGTGTTGGTGTCGTGAGTATGAAAAGTGAGTAGGAGAGAGAAAGTGTAAGTGTTGTGAGTATAAAAGTAAGTTGGAGAGAGAATGAGTGAGAGGAATAGTAAAGATTCTTTGTATTCTGGTCTCCATGCCATTGATGATTTTACCTTTTTGTGTGTCTATTTTGCAACATGTTGTGTTCACATTGGAGCTATTCGTTCCGTTATGTTAGCTCTTCATTTTCTTTGACCTGTTGACATTTCCTTTGCATTTTCCCTGTTAATCCTCAGTCGGTCAAAGAGGAAAAGGACAGCTTCAAACTTAGACAATTTGGAGACTGCAACAGCAGGTATCATTCATCAATTTATCAACAGAAATGCTTGTTGTTTCATTCGAGAATTGTAGACAAAGTGGAACACAAGCTAGAATCATTTTTTACCATCCTTATCCTTTTAAGCACATGTTCTTTGCTCATGTGTTGCACAATTTTTGGTAGTTTTCTATTCGTTGAAGTCCGAATAAGGGCCAGCCAGTACTTAAGGGCTGATGGGGAACCCGTAACATTTACGCCCGCTACGAAAGATGAAGAGGGATATGCCTTTCTGTGTGACAGGGTTATTGTTGTATATGGGATTTTATATGGCTCATTTATTACCCTTTTTCTTGCTTAAACTGTAAAACTACTTTATACTGTATTTTCCATATCCTCGATTATCTTTTAAGGTTAGCACCATCCTATTTCAATTTGATAGGTCAAGGGACGAGCGATGGGAAAAATGCTCTGTACCACTGTAATTACTGCAACAAGGATATCTCAGGAAAGATTCGCATTAAGTGTGCAATGTGTTCAGATTTTGATCTTTGTGTGGAGTGCTTTTCTGTTGGAGCTGAGGTTAATCCTCACAAAAGTAATCATCCATATAGAGTTATGGTTAGTGACCCTATCAACTTTCCCCTTGACTGATTTTATTGCTTTAAACTACTGTTTAAAGTGTTATAAGGTTTAGTTATTGTGAACAAATAAGCTCTTTGACTCGGTTCCCCGGCTATTTATCAATCTTTTCATTTCACAGGATAATTTGGCGTTTCCTCTCATATGTCCTGATTGGAATGCTGATGAGGAGATATTGCTACTAGAGGTATTGGCAATTTTTTTAAATCAAACTCCCTCCGTTTCTCTAAAATAGTTTCTTTTGTGGGATGTGCTACTCAAAAAGTCTTGTTTAAAAAATCAAGTTTTTTGTGAGTTCTGAAATTTACCATCCCATTAAAATGTTTGATTTTCAAACATGGGCTTCTGAGTGGAATGGAAGAATATCATTTCGTGGAATATCTACTGAAATCGGAGATCCCATTTATAAGAAACTCGAACGTTAATAATATTCCTTTTTAACAGCTACTCTTTGTTCCTACTGGTCTCTTTCGTGATCTTCATGTTAGCATACTCTAATCCTGATTTCAAGGATTAATCATTTTGGTCTTTGTGCAGGGTATTGAAATGTATGGTCTAGCAAACTGGAATGAAGTTGCTGAGCATGTCGGAACTAAGAGAAAATCACTATGTATTGAGCACTATAATACCACATACGTGAACTCACCATGCTTTCCTCTTCCGGTATAACACTGTATTATCATTGTTATTATTTATTTTTGTTTTCTCCAAAAAGGGTTTCAAATTGAGACACTAACTGGAGCTTTATGTATTTTCCTCATCTCCCTAGGACATGTCTCATGTTATGGGAAAGAATAGAGAGGAACTCCTTGCCATGGCCAGAGAGCATGGTGACATGAAGAAAGGTTAGCTTTTCACTGATCTCATTCTCTACTTTATTTGTCTTGGACGTTCTGCTACATTGAACTTCAGACAAGTTTGCTAAGGTTTCACAATATCTATTATATTTATTATTAAGTACAAAAAACATTTATTATACATGCGCGGCCTCAACGACTTGTAGGAAATTTAAAGCAAGGATTTCTAGTTAAAACTCATTTATTATTTTTCCGACTCATCAGCTTTATCACATTCTTACCACCGTGTAAACCATTATGTATTTTGTTTTTCTTTATAAACATAAGATTTGTTAGTTTCTCTCTCAAAGGTGTAATAGTCAATCTGATACATGCATCAATAATTAATGCGACTTAACTAGTAAATGTATGCGTATATACTTTCCTTAAATCCATTGGTATTTTATATTGCGTCAGGAATCCCATCGGCTGGTGAGGTTACTGCAAAAGAAGAGTCACCATTCTCTGCAAGAATCAAGTATAACTGATATCTTAAAATCCTCTATTCATTTCCATTTCAGTTCTTTTCTCTTCCTTGACTTACTTCCTTGATATCCTTGGTCAGGATCGAAGAGCAAAGAAAAGAAGGCACAGCATGTCGATCTTCTCCTAGCTTAGCTTCAGGTATGTAATCTCTCTCTCTCTCTCTCTCTCTCTCTCTCTCATTGGAACATTTTCTCTTTTGCATCAGATCCAGGCTCTGGGGTAGGTACTATTAATGCTAATGCGTCAACAGGGGCAGCTAAGAGGACATCAAGCAATGGTCCAAATGATAATGTAGTAAAATTAGAAGGTGCATATTTTCCTCTTATCAGCTATACAATAACTATCCTTGTCTTATTATTTTTTCTTGGGATCTAGTTTTGATTTTCAAATTCAATTTCCTTATCTTGGGGAGTTTAATCTTCAAGATTTGTTGTAATCGGTATGATTCCGTCAAAATCTCAAGCAGAAAGGACTTTTGGAGAGAAAAAACCGAGAACTTCAGTGGAAGAGGGACCTAGTATGACAGAGTTGAGTGGCTATAATGCGAAGAGGCATGAGTTTGAAATTGAATATGATAATGACGCTGAGCAATTGCTGGCTGACATGGAATTCAAGGAAACTGATACGGATGTTGAACGTGAAATTAAACTAAGAGTTCTACGGATATACTCAAAAAGGTTAGCACCATTATTAAGTGCATCATTGAGCAAAGAACTCATTTTGATTGCTGAGACCTATATAAAGTCAACACCTTTTTAATTGTACGTCAATATTTTTTGTATCTACTTAGTTTTGCTTTTAGTCTTATGTCAGTTTGTTCATTGTTGAAATTTGTCCTGGTTATATGACAGGCTTGATGAAAGGAAACGGAGGAAGGAATTTATCCTGGAGAGAAATTTGCTTTACACTGACCCCTTTGAGAAGGGACTGACAACTGAAGAGAGAGAATTATGTCATCGTTACAGGGTATTCATGCGTTTCCATTCTAAAGAGGAGCATGAAGAATTGTTGAAGAGTGTAATTGAAGAACACAGGATTCTGAAACGAATAGAGGATATTCAGGTTCGATGCACCATATATGCGGTTCGACCAAACGTTAATATCAGTCCAATCATCCCAAATGAAACATTAAATAATGCTATCAATATCAATTTTTTAGAGTTTTGCTAGGATGATTAGACTGACATAAATATTTGGCCAAAGTTCACTTGTGTTGACCACAAAAAACCAATTAAACTATCTTTCCGGGATGGAGGTAGTATGTCTTCTAATTTAAGCAACACTTTTTGACTTCCAGGAAGCTCGAGCTGCTGGTTGTCGGACATCAGCTGATGCAGAGAGATATATTGAGCAGAAGAGAAAGAGGGAAGCTGAGGAGAATGCACGTAAGGCAAAGGATAATTTACAGGCGGGACCCAGTGGTAAATTCTTGCAAAGGGCAAATCATCTTAAGGGAGAACTTGATAATATTAACAGCCCACGTGGAGGTGTTAGGGGTCCCACAGTTTTCGAATCCTCTCTAACAACTGGTGCGCAAGCTATCTCTAATTCCTTGGACGATTGGGATGTCACTGGACTTCTGGGAGCAGATCTACTCTCAGAAACTGTAAGAACGCCTATTGCTTTACCTTCTCCCTTTGTCGTTGTTACACACACACACACACACACATACATGTGTGTGTGTGTGTATACTTCCTCCGTCCCGCTTGAATTTAGACTTTTTTGGGTGGCACGGGGATTAAGGAAAAGTGTTAAGTAAAAATTATAAAATGCTTTTCATTCATTTCGGTCTTGTCTAGTTTTAAATGGGACATCCAAAATGGAAATAAATCTAATTTCAAGTGGGACGGAGGGAATATGTATGTTCACACACGATACACACACACATATATACATACTCCCTCCGTGCCATATGAAATTGCAAAAAAACTGTCGTTCACGGGAATTAAGAAGTACCCCTCCGTTCCAGCTCACTTGACACTCAAGAGGTGGGCACAATAACTAAAGAAAAAGAATAAAATAAGAAAAATTGTGTGGTAGAAAATGAAGAGAGAGAATGAGTGTGTAAATAGTAGTGTTGGTTGGTGGAAAATGAAGAGAGAGAATGAGTGGTGGGGTAGAGTGAATATAAAATTAGAAAAGTAGGCTGTTTTGGGAAGTGTCAAGTAAGCTGAGACGGACCAAAATAGAAATAAGTGTCAAGTGAGTTGGGACGGAGGGAGTATATTATATTAAGACTGATGCTCGGACTCTTTGGTTTACCCCCGCCGTACATGTGTCTTGGACACTCGTATTTTAGTCTTGTCGACACGAGGCCAGCGGGGTAAACCAAAGAGTCAGAGCACCTTAGTATTAAGGTGTTATGAGTGTAGATAGTGGAGTTGTAATTATTAGTGGGGTATGAAATAGTAAGTGGGTTAGTTGATGTGAGTATGACAAGTAAGTCCGATTGATTAAAAAATATTACTCCCTCCGTAATTTGAGCCGAAGAATTAAGGAGAGAATGTTTTTATTATAAAATATGACAGGTCGGGTTTGGTAGAGTGTTGTGAGTATAGAAAGTGGGTAGGAGAGAGAATGTGGGATATAGAATAGTTAGTGGATGGTTGTTGTGAGTATGACATGTGGGGCCCATCAAATTAATAATAAGTATAATAAATTTCCCTTTTTGGGGTTTTGAAGTATAAAATGGTACACCCAAAAAGATAATTTTGAAGTTTAAGTGGGACGGACGGAGTATAAGCTTTTCATTCTTGGCATTTGCATTTTATAAGTGATGAGACCCTTAAAATGACAAATTTTGCAATTTCAAATGGAACTGAGTTAGTATATATTCTGACGTCTTTGTTGCAGGAGAAACGGTTATGCTGCGAGATCAGGATCCTGCCTGCACATTACCTAAACATGATGCAGAAAATGTCGGTAGAGTATCTTAAAGGAAGTATAACCCAGAAATCTGATGCATACCGATTGTTTAATGTTGATCCGAGCAAGGTGGATAGGGTTTATGAAATGCTTTTGAAGAAGGGTATTGTTCAGGCGTGAATCAATCAGAGGTAACGCCCATTATAACGGAGGAGCTCTTAAATTCAGGCCTTGCACAGAACATAAAGTCACAGAACATAATATAAAAAGTAAGTAAACTGTAATTTATATTTATGCAGAGCAATATCATCCGACGATTCTTGATAAAATGTACAATTGTAACGAATAAGTGTATTTATGTTATCTTTGTAAGACAAGTAAGTTAACGGGAGATTGGAAATAAAATAAACAACCTGGTGTTAAAAGAGCTTTCACAAGTGCTTACTCTGTCTTTTTATAGAGCAAGTATTGTGTAAAACGCGTTTTACAATAGCCTTAGTGTAAAACGTGTTTTCCACAAAAAAGGGTTCTTTGGGTTATGGGGCAGGCACTTTCTGATACTGTAGGAGACACTTTTCAATATTTTTACGGCAGACACTTTTTTAACCCTATAGCAGGCACTTTTTTTGGGACTTTCACAGCAGACACTTTTTTACCTTAGAGTAGACACTTTTTTTGGCACTTGTAAACTCAGCAGGCATGTTTTAAAATACAAGCAGGCACTTCTAATATTCAGCAGACATTTTTATATGTGTCTGCTTGAATTTTAAAACATGTCTGTTGAGTTTTTTTTTTTTTTTTTTTACAAGTTCTAAATAAGTGTCTACTCTGAATTATTTTGTGCCTCTTATAGCATTAGAAAATGCCTCTTGTACTATAACAAATGTAAAATTCAAAACAGGCACTTCTTAAAATTCAAGCAGGCACTTCTAAGTTCAAAGCATACACTTTTATAAGTACCTGCTGAGAGTTTTTTTTCTTTTTTTTTTTAGCAAGTCCAAATAAATGCTTGCTCTAATGTTAAAATAAATGCCTGTTATGGGCATTATTTGTGCCTATCCTATGCATCAAAATGTCTAAACATGCTTTGGTAGTGTCAAAACATGTGCCTGCTTTAGTGTTAAAATTTGCCAGCTGTAATATTGAAAAATGTCTCCTACAGTTTCGAAAAGTGTCTGGTGAGTTTTCATGAGTTCCAGTTATTTACATCAATGCCACCGCGCCTTCTCACAGCGTTCCGCTTATTTTAAAATCTGTCACTCCGCTTTTTTAAAAACACGTTCTAAGTTAAACCGTGTATAAAGAAATAATGTGGAGGAAAATAAAGTCAGTTTATTTCCTTGTCTTTGCCGAGTACATACATACACAATATATACAAAGACTCTTTCTTGGAGACTAAGTCTAATCCCTATAATTTAGCTAGGTCAAATATATCCTACCTATTTACATTTATATCAAATAGGTAACTAAAGATACACACAATTAGGAAAGAAGATATTCCGAGATCCTTGAAGATCTCGGCTATCTCAACACCCCCCCCCCTCAAGTTGGAGCGTGTAAATCACAAACGCCCAACTTGCCTAGAAGATGCAGAAACTGTTGACTGCCAATTCCTTAGTAAGAATATCCGCTAGCTGTGAGGTTGTATGAACGTAACCAGTTGTGATGACACTTGACTGTACAGCATCGCGAACAAGATGACAGTCAACTTCAATATGTTTGGTTCGCTCATGATGGACAGGATTTTGAGCCATATGCAATGCAGATTGACTATCACACAGAATAGCCATAGGAGCTGAATGAGAAATGCCGAACGAACCAAGCAAGCTACGAAGCCATTTTAATTCACACGTGGCACTTGCCATAGAATGATATTGTGTCTCGGCCGATGATCGCGAAATAGTAGTCTGTTTCTTGGTTTTCCAAGAGATTGGAGAGTGACCCAAGAAAACAAAATAAGCAGTAAGAGAGCGTCGAGTAAGAGGACAACTTGCCCAATCAGAATCACAATATGCTCGAAGATGAAAAGCAGAATCGGAGCGCAACAAAATACCTTGGTCCGGACGATTTTTCAGATACCGAACAACACGTAGAGCGGCTGTCCAATGGGCCCTCTTAGGCCGAGTCATGAATTGTGAAAGAGTATCCACACTGTAGGATAGCTCCAGGCGAGTAATAATAAGATAGATAAGGCGGCCCACAAGTCGCCTATAAGCCTCAGGATCTCGTAAATCAACATCTTCAGTCAAAGCCAAACGGTGGTTCTGTTCAATAGGAGTAATGGCTGGACATGCTCCCAGAAGACCAGCCTCAGAGAGTATATCAAGCGCATATTTGCGCTGAGAGAGGAAAATACCATCCGGATGTGTGGCCACTTCAAGCCCCAAGAAATATTTAAGACGCCCGAAATCTTTCATGTGAAAACAACGACTAAGATAGGCCTTGAAGCGGCTAATGGCAACCGAATCATCCCCACCAATAACCAAGTCATCAACATAGACGAGAACGTGTATTTCAGAAGCGGAAGTCTTGAAAGCGAACAAAGAATAGTCGGAACGTGATTGAACAAATCCATACCTCTTCAATGCCATAGAAAGTTTTGCAAACCAACAACGAGGAGCTTGCCGAAGACCATATAATTATTTTTTAAGTTTATAAACCTTCGCAGAAGACGAGTCCAGATGTCCCAAGGGAACCTTCATATACACATCTTCACTCAGATCACCGTGTAGAAAAGCATTGTGAACATCCATTTGATGAAGTTCCCATCCTTTAACCGCAGCAATGATAAGAAAAACTCGTATCGTAACCATTTTGATGGTGGGTGCAAATTTCTCCTTGAAGTCTGATAAATGACTATTTTATAGTCATTTAAGGTCCAAAAATATAGTTTATTTACCTTATTTTAAGTAATTATTAGCTTATACTATTTGATTTTAACTCATTATGCGGATATAATGCACTTGGTAGTATGTTTATATATAATACAGGTTTTGGAGCATTATTATGAGCTTTGGACATCTCTTGGAGGAAGGTGAAACAAATAAATAAGGAGCAAATTAACTGGACAAAGAAAAATTGAAGAATAAAAGTGTTCCAGCAGTTGCTCGGCCGAGCAGCACCCTTGACTCGGCCGAGCATAGGCATCAGAAAGGCAGAAGTCATTTTCGAAGGCCTGCTCGGCCGAGCACCTTCCTTGACTCGGCCGAGCACCCCCTGTTCAGCAATTTTCCAGACTTCTCCAAAAGGCACCTTTTCAAGGAGGCATCCGGGAATAATCACTTCCCTTGTAAACTTACTATAGTGAAAATTTGTACTCTCAAACATTAATAAATTCTCAGAATTTGTGAAAGATATTCAACTTTTCTTGAGCAATATTCTGAGTTCTTCATCAATAATATTCAGAGGTTCTTTTCAAGTCTTTTATCTTCATTTCAATTCAGAATAAGTATCTCTTCTTCTATCTTTTCTTCTTTATCTTATTCTTATTGTTATTTATATGGCTTGTGAGTAATCCCCCATTTTCTTGGGGTTGGAAACTCAATAACATTTATGTTTATTAAGTAGTCATGCTCTGAAATTCTTCTCTTCATCTTAAACAATTCTACTATATCAAACTCTAACGCCTACAACCATGATGACGTCCATGATTTGTATGAATCTTAGTTAATCAAGGGAAGTACTGATCGGAGAACCTTGATTAGCGGATCCATATAGTCAGAACTAAGTTCATTACTCACGAGAGTAGTGTAATGGCTTAGGGATGCTCCTTGAGTGGAAAGTATGCTGACTTTCATAAAGAAAACTTAATGGATTCTTACTAATTATGGGCCATCGAGAGATAGGGCATAATTAGTATGAGAATACAAACGCTACTTGCTTGATCGTGAGAAGTAGTGTAGGCCAAGCATACCATCCTTGTTTTAAAATGAAACTTTAATCTAAATAGAGCATGGATAGTTGATGAATATATGTTGTTGATGTTCCAATCCCGAAGATTCCTTAAAATATAAGAGTTTTTGTCTAAGTTATAGTAGTTGCAATTTCATTTCTAGTTTAGTGACAAACAATTTTATAACCCCCAATCATTCTCTTTTCTTTATTTTCTTATTCTAAGCAAAAAAATATTTTATAAGTAAAGTTGTCCTCGTGGGATCGACTCGCTCTTGCATTATCTATACTACATACACCCGTGCACTTGCGGAAATAAACCTAACAAGTTTTTGGCGCCGTTGCCGGGGACGACGTTTTACTTTTTAGATTTTTTTTGCTTTTTATTTTCAGTTTTTTTTTTTTTTGTTTCTATCTAACATTCCCTCCTAGATATTTGTTCTTCTAATTTTCTTTTTAGGTATTCTCTAGAGTTTATGAAAAGAGCCCGGAAGCCTCTTGAAGAGTTTGATCCGGAATCTGAAAGAACCTTTCACGAAAGGTTAAGAAGACTTAGAGAAGTGCTAGAAGAAAACATGGCACGAAACGGTGCAAATAATGAGGGTAATGACGGAGAACCCGCTACACCCTTACCTAGGACCCTTCGGGACTTTGTCAATCCAAGTACCCCGGGGACTAGGACACCCATTGTCATTCCAAATGCCGACACAGCCCATTTTGAAATTAAGCCTCAACTTCTACACATGGTTATGAACAACCAATTTGGAGGCTCGGCACTTGAAGATCCCCACCTTCACATCCAATCCTTTTTGGAGTATTGTAACACTACCCGAGCTCTCGGTGTCACACCCGAAGCAATACGGATGCGCCTTTTCCCCTTCTCTTTGAGGGATAAGGCAAAGCAATGGTTGAACTCGGTCCCTCACAATTCTTTAACAACATGGGACCAAGTTCAGGAGGCGTTTCTTGGACGCTTCTTCCCACCATCCAAGACCGCTCAGATTCGGACTAAGATCACAAACTTTAGTCAAATCAGTAATGAATCACTCTATGATGCTTGGGAGCGATACAAGGAGCTTTTGAGGATGTGCCCACACCACGGGCTTGAAAAGTGGTTGATCGTGCACACATTCTACAACGGTCTCATGTTCAAGACAAGGGAGACCATAGATGCCGCAGCAGGAGGGGCATTAATGAATAAAACGGTGGACGAAGCCTATGATTTGATCGAGAATATAGCTTTGAACCATTATCAATGGTCCAATGAAAGGGAGCAACCACAAGGAACTCCAGGTAAGTACACTATCGATGCTGTTACTCTCCTCTCATCTAAGGTTGACATGATTCTAAAAAAGTTTGAAAATCTAAATGTGAATCCCGTGGCCAATGTAAACGTTTTTTGTGAACTATGTGGGTCTAACTCACATAGTACCCAAGGTTGTGAATTGCTTGACACTACCCCTAGTGAGCAAGCAAATTTTGTAAACTCTTATGGAAAAAATGGGGGTATGTATTCAAATACATATAATCCCGAATGGAAAAATCACCCCAATTTTTCCTATAAGAGCAATAATGTTTTGAACCCTCAACCTTCTAATCAACCACCGGAATTCACATCAAATTTCAACAATAATTCTTTCCCTCCCCCTAAATCAAAGTTAGATCTTATAATGGACTTCATGGTCGAAAATAAAAATACACAAGATAAGATCAACAATGAAGTTATGGAAAGTTTAAAGGCATTAAATAGCAGGTTCGATAATCTAGCCGCATATAGTAAAATGCTAGAGAACCAAATTTCTCAACAAGCCAATGCTTCGTCTAGACCACAAGGGAGCCTTCCCGGTCAAACGCAAAGGCCAGATGAGCACGCTAATGTAATAACTAGCGGGAGTGGAAAAGAAGAAAACCTTAGCAAGAATAACCATAGTCAAACTCCTCAAATTTTTAAAACTAATAAGGAAGTTGAAAAGGGGACGGACTCCCCAATACCTTCTAGAAATTTTGATCCGCCAATACCTTATCCTCAAAAATTGGCGAGGGCAAATCTTGATAAACAATTTTCAAAATTTTTAGAAGTTTTAAAATCAATTTACATCAATGTTCCTTTTATTGATGTTTTAAAACAAATGCCCTCTTACACAAAATTTTTAAAAGAAATTCTTTCAAATAAGAGGAGACTTGAGGAGTTTGAGTCTGTTGCACTAACGGAAAAGGTAAGTGCCGTTTTACAAAGTAAAGTACCTCCAAAATTAAAAGATCCCGGCACTTTCTCTATCCCTTGCAACATAGGTAATTTCAATGTTGAGAACGCATTACTCGATCTTGGGGCAAGTGTTAGCCTCATTTCGCTATCGGTTAGTAAGAAAATAGGTGTGGGGGAAATCAAACCCACCACAATAACTTTACAATTAGCGGACCGTTCCATTAAGACTCCGGTGGGTATTATGGAAGACATTCCTTGTCGAGTCGGGAAATTAAACATCCCGGTCGACTTTTTAGTTCTTGAGATGGAAGAAGACAATAACATTCCCGTTATCTTAGGTAGACCATTTCTTGCCACCGCAGGGGCAACCATTGAGGTTAAAAATGGTAAACTTTCTTTAAACGTAGGGAATGAGAAAGTAGGATTTAAATTAAAAAAAAAATCCAAATCTTAAGAACCCTTGCTCCGGTATTAACATGTTAGAATCTATGAGCAAGGAATGTGAAATTAAAAATAAGTGCCCTACTAGAGATAAAATTGAAAAATCCATACCGAATGGTAAGGTACCAAAGAAGAGAAGCAAACCGGGGTGGCGTGCGTGTATCGACCGCAGAAGCTCAATCATTCCAATGGGCATGGAATGGCGGATTGTCAAGGACAATAGGCCATTACAAGACCATTCCTTGCCCATTCGAGTTATAAGAAAGGGGTCGAGCTAATGACCTTAAACAAGCATCATCGGGATGGTAACCGATGGATTATTTTTGTTTTATATATTGTTATTTTGTTCTTCTCATTTTTCTCCTCCTCAAGGTTTTTCTTTAAAAGTTGTCCTATTTCAAAACATTAGGGACAATGTTTCATTTAAGTGTGGGGGGGTAGAATCTATCTTTTTTAATTTCTTTTCTTTCTAAATTTCTTTTTCTTCTTTTTATGTTTTTCTTTTCAAAGAAAATGTAAGGGCAATGTTCCCGATTTTTCAAAAAAAAAAAAAAAAAAAAAAATATTTAGCCAATGCTCCCGTTGATGAGAATGTTATCTCTATTATCATTTGTCTAAAGTAAAATTTTTACCTTTCTAACTTCTACTTCTTAAGAAATTTGATAATAACAACATAGGATTGTATTGGATGGTAAATAAAAAATTTTCAAAATTAATATGAACTTTTAAATCCTATTGAATAGAAGCATTACATTATTAATGAGTTTGTGGGCATTAAGTTTTGATACAACATACTTGTGAAACTTTTAAAACATTCTTGTATATGCATCTCAAAAACTTTCATTTCTACTCTTTTTCAAAGGTTTTTCATCTTTGTTATGCTTATGAATCACAAAAATTTTCACTTTAATCCATCTTTCCATTCCCACTTTTAAAAGGCTAATTAATCAATATATTCTTCTTTTGATTGTCCACTCAAATATCTAAATGAATATATCATTATAGAGTGTGACAATTTAGAAGCAAGAAACTCAATTGCCACGTCTAATTAATCAAATCTCGAACCTTATTCCACTATCATCCTCCGCCTTTCATCAATTTTTGTGATTCAAAATGCATAACGACATATGGACATCTTTGTTAAAGAATAAAGATCATAGTTTAAGAAATGTATATTCAAGCATGAAAAATTTATTCACAAAGCACTCTAAAAGAGTGAATATAATTCTTAATTCATACTTATTCCCCGCAAATTCATTTTTTTTTTTTCTATATGCTCTTATTCAATGGAATTTATTCATGTTATATTAACATTTAAACTTTTCTATTTACTCTTCAATATCATCCTACATTCTTCTTCACAAATTTCTTGGGATAAAAAACTTTAAAGGAAGAAATTTTATGAAGGCGATACCTTATATAACAATATTCTGAGGGAGCATTGATGACCTTCTTTGTTTTTCTTACTATTGTCGTTTTCACTCCTCTATTTTCAAATGTTTAAACTTGCTCGAGGACAAGCAAGATCCAAGTGTGGGGGAGTTGATAAATGACTATTTTATAGTCATTTAAGGTCCAAAAATATAGTTTATTTACCTTATTTTAAGTAATTATTAGCTTAAACTATTTGATTTTATCTCATTATGCGGATATAATGCACTTGGTAGTATGTTTATATATAATACAGGTTTTGGAGCATTATTATGAGCTTTGGACATCTCTTGGAGGAAGGTGAAACAAATAAATAAGGAGCAAATTAACTCGACAAAGAAAAATTGAAGAATAAAAGTGTTCCAGCAGTTGCTCGGCCTGAGCTTTGGACATCTCTTGGAGGAAGGTGAAACAAATAAATAAGGAGCAAATTAACTGGACAAAGAAAAATTGAAGAATAAAAGTGTTCCAGCAGTTACTCGGCCGAGCAGCACCCTTGACTCGGCCGAGCATAGGCATCAGAAAGGCAGAAGTCATTTTCGAAGGCCTGCTCGGCCGAGCACCTTCCTTGACTCGGCCGAGCACCCCCTGTTCAGCAATTTTCCAGACTTCTCCAAAAGGCACATTTTCAAGGAGGCATCCGGGAATAATCACTTCCCTTGGTCCAAGGCCTATATATAGAGATAGATATCAGTAGTTTTGGAGAGCTAGAAACATTGTAAACTTACTATAGTGAAAATTTGTACTCTCAAACATTAATAAATTCTCAGAATTTGTGAAAGATATTCAACTTTTCTTGAGCAATATTCTGAGTTCTTCATCAATAATATTCAGAGGTTCTTTTCAAGTCTTTTATCTTCATTTCAATTCAGAATAAGTATCTCTTCTTCTATGTTTTCTTCTTTATCTTATTCTTATTGTTATTTATATGGCTTGTGAGTAATCCCCTATTTTCTTGGGGTTGGAAACTCAATAACATTTATGTTTATTAAGTAGTCATGCTCTGAAATTCTTCTCTTCATCTTAAACAATTCTACTATATCAAACTCTAACGCCTACAACCATGATGACGTCCATGATTTGTATGAATCTTAGTTAATCAAGGGAAGTACTGATCGGAGAACCTTGATTAGCGGATCCATATAGTCAGAACTAAGTTCATTACTCACGAGAGTAGTGTAATGGCTTAGGGATGCTCCTTGAGTGGAAAGTATGCTGATTTTCATAAAGAAAACTTAATGGATTCTTACTAATTATGGGCCATCGAGAGATAGGGCATAATTAGTATGAGAATACAAACGCTACTTGCTTGATCGTGAGAAGTAGTGTAGGCCAAGCATACCATCCTTGTTTTAAAATGAAACTTTAATCTAAATAGAGCATGGATAGTTGATGAATATATGTTGTTGATGTTCCAATCCCGAGGATTCCTTAAAATATAAGAGTTTTTGTCTAAGTTATAGTAGTTGCAATTTCATTTCTAGTTTAGTGACAAACAATTTTATAACCCCCAATCATTCTCTTTTCTTTATTTTCTTATTCTAAGCAAAAAAATATTTTATAAGTAAAGTTGTCCTCGTGGGATCGACTCGCTCTTGCACTATCTATACTACATACACCCGTGCACTTGCGGAAATAAACCTAACAAAGTCAGCACCTTCAACTTGTCTATTTACCAAGATCACCAACCGAGATTTACAACGCTCAATTGTCCCATCAGCATTGTACTTGATTTTATAGACCCATTTGTTACCAATCACCTTCTTATCAAGAGGAGCATCCACCAACTCACATGTTCCATTCTGATCAAGAGCATGAAGCTCTTTAGACATAGCCTCGCGCCATTGAGGAAGCTTAACCGCTTTACTAAATTGTTTTGGCTCAACACCTGAGTCAATAGCAGCAAAAAAACAACGATGTGCAGACGAGAATTTACTGCAATTGACAAAGTGTGATAAGGGATAACGAGTACCTGAAGATTTGGATTGAGAAGATGGACGGGACGGGGGTGTAGCTTGAGTGATATTCGCATGTGATTGTCCCAACTCATATTCAGAAGCTGGATATCTGGTAGAAGGAACCTTAACTCTCTGACCACGTCCCAAATTTTCTGGCTCAATCAATTCGGGAGGCTGTTCAACCTGTTCAGACAACTGTGCTGGAATCTGTTCTGTCAACTGGTCAGTCAGTTGGTCAGATAGTGGGTCAGAAACTTCATCGGTGGCTGGTATCAGTTCTGCCAACTGTTCGGTCACCTGTGTAGTGGGTTGTGCAGTCAACTCACCAGTCACATGTACATCTTCTTCACAATCCTCCATATCATTGGAAGAACAAAGAAAAAATGTCAGAATCCATGTATGCTCTATCTTGGTCAGCCCGACCGTGAGCAAAAGGGAACTCCTGTTCCACAAAAATAACATCCCGAGAAACGAGCAACTTATTTTCATCAAGATCATACACATACAACCCTTTCTTGCCAAGAGGATACCCCAAGAACACACATCGCCTACTTCGACAAGCAAACTTATCATTATCACGTCGGGAATAATGTACATAACATAAAGACCCAAACACCCGAATGTGTGATTAAGAAGGAGGCTTCCCAAAATAATTTCATAAGGGGTTTTCCTGTTTAACAATTTTGAGGGGGTTCGATTAATCAAATGCCCAGCCGCCAACACACACTTTCCCCAAAAATTGACAGGTAGTTTAGCTTGAAACATTAAAGCACGAGACACATTTAAAATATGTCGATGCTTTCTTTCCACCCTTCCATTTTGTTGGGACGTACGAACACAAGTAGTGTGATGATCAATTCCATGTTCAAGAAAATATTTTGCCAAACAAGTAAATTCCGTCCCATTATCACTCCGAATTTTCTTAACTTGTTTATTAAATTGTCGCTCTACCATGGCGAGAAATTTTTTCAAAATTTGGGAAACATCATTCTTGGACTTGACCAAATAAACCCACACCGCACGGGAACAATCATCCACAATGGTTAAAAATATAAACCGCACCACACAAAGCAGGTTTTCAATAATCACCCCAAATATCACAATGGATTAAATCGAAAATTTCATTAGAATTACTTTCACTAAGTAAAACCTTATCCCTACTTTGCTTAGCCTTGCAACAAATCTCACAAACGTCTTTATTAATACTACTACGATTAATGAAAGGTAACAAACCCACTATTTTTCTTGACGGATGCCCGAGTCGCTGATGCCACAACTGAAAACTGCCAGATTCTCTAACGTTTCACACTTGCGTTGTTGGTGACCTCCTCAAGTAGTACAACCCCCCCTCCAGTTCACCCGCTCCAATCAAAATCTTTGAGACCCGGTCCTGTACAACACATTGTTTGTTAGAAAAATGCACCAAATAATCAGAATCTCGAAGCAATTGAGAGACAGATAACAGATTGCAGTTAAAAGTTGGGGCATAAAGAACATTTTTTAAAACAAGATTCTCGACAATCTCAACATTACCTTCTTTCGTGGCTTTCAGGTATTTCCCATTAGGCAGACCAATGTGATCCGCCTTAATATCATGAACATCACTGAGCAAAGATATATCCCCTGTTATGTGTCGGTTGGCTCCACTGTCGACAAGCCAACGTTTATCATTCATCTTACCAGTTGTGCTGCCAGTTGTGCTGACAGTTGTCGGAACCTGTGTCTGCATAAAATTCTTGAAGTTGTTCCATTGATCTGATGTGAATCCCAGCGCCCTAGCCTGATCTGGAATCCCTTTTATACTGACCTATGCATTGTTGGATCTTGTGCTCGGCTTCCCTTGATCTTTTCTTCCCGAAAAGGATTGGCTTCTGCCTCTTCCTTTTGCTGGCTTTCCACGCTTGTCTTCCCACCATTCTGGATATCCTATCAACCTAAAGCACGAATCTGCACTGTGTCCTTTCTTCTTGCAGTGAGAGAAAGTGACATTGCTCATATCCTTATTTTCTGTCAATCCACCTGACGAGCCATCTGTGCTCATAACTGGTCTATCAGCTGCCCTATCAACTGTACGAGCGACAAAACTTGCTGGAGTTGGGAATTCTCCATGTCCGCCTCCCAGCACCTGTTCCTCCCTTATAGCATTAGAATAAGCCTTATTCACAGAAGGCAGAGGCTCCGTATTGACAATAGAGGTTTTCACGTTCTCAAACTTCGGAGTTTCCAACCCCATGACGAATTGATGAACCCGTTCCTCCTCACGTCTCTTCGCCAAAACAGCCCCAATATTGCACTTACAGCCCAAACAGGAACAAGTCGGCAGTGTCTCAAAATCATTGAGAGCATCCCACAGTTTCTTTATCCACCCGTAATAAGAAGCCACGCTTTCATTCTTCCCTTGTCTGCAGTTTGCTATGTCCGCCTTCAACTGTTGAGCCTTCGGTCCATTCCCCAACCAAAATCGTTCCTTCAAATCATCCCACGAAACCTTCGCTTCGTCCACATAGGTAATGGTGGAGCGAAGAGTTGGTTCTATCGTATTAAAAATCCATGAAACAATCATGGAATTCACCGTCCACCATTGGTCTGCTTCATCAACATCGTCAGGACATGGGATTCTGCCATCAATGAATCCGGTTTTCGTCTTCGCTCGAAGCGATCCTTTGAAAACTCGTGCCCATTCTTCATAATTCTCACCTTCAACTGAACATGGGTGATAATCATTCCTGGATTGTCACTTGAAGAGAGAAAATAAGGAGATCTCTTTTCTTCCTTGATCTCCTTACCTTTGCCGGAATTTTCAACTCCGGGTTTCTGAGCTTCGTCGTCGCCGGCCATGGTCTTAAAACCGGGCTCTGGTGCCAAGTTAAACCGTGTATAAAGAAATAATGTGGAGGAAAATAAAGTTAGTTTATTTCCTTGTCTTTGCCGAGTACATACATACACAATATATACAAAGACTCATTCTTGGAGACTAAGTCTAATCCCTATAATTTAGCTAGGTCAAATATATCCTACCTATTTACATTCATATCAAATAGGTAACTAAAGATACACACAATTAGGAAAGAAGATATTCCGAAATCCTTGAAGATCTCGACTATCTCAACATTCTACACTAGCGTTAGTGTAGAACATGTTTTTCTCAAGATTTTCTGGTCTTTATATATTACTGTAAGCTCTTATGATTAGGAAATGAAACGAAATTAGTTTTATGTACTACATCTGTCTCAAAATGAATGTCCGAAATTTACTCTTGATTAAGAGCAGTTTCGGTTATTTATTTTGGTACGGAAGGAGTATTCGTTAGAGTATTATAGAGTACTTTTTGTAATGATATTTATTGGGTTATAGTCTTATTTGACTTTTAATGATTAGTACAAGTAAATTTTAATTGAACAATAGTGTCATTTTATTTAGGGATTTTTACCAATAAGTCCTTGGGGGAATGTGGTATTTATCAATAAAAACACAACATTTCAAATTCTACCTTAGGGTCCTTAGGTTCAAATCAATTTTACCAATAAATCCCTTATACCATTTAAATGGCAAAAATACTCACAGCCCAAATAAAATCCTCCAACACCTCTAACCTTTGACCATTTTGACTGCCACCTTTACATTTGACCACCACCGCCTGCCGCCGCCACCCACTGCAGGCCACCACCACCGGCCAGCCGACGCCGACCAACACCACCATCCGCCACCTACCGCCGGCCACCAGCACCGGCGAGCCGCCGCTGACCACCGCCGGACATCGCCGGGCCTCCAGCCAACCGCCATCTCGCCGGACCTCCGACCCCTGCCGCCGGACCTCACCCACTGCCGCCACAACCATCTGCAACCCCAAGTATTATAAATAAAAAATATTTGCTATTGGGAGGGTTTCCTAACCACTATGCCAAGCTTCTTACTTGTTCCATTAGTAAACTATTATATACTCCCTCCGTCCCAGCTCACTTGACACTTATTTCCATTTTAATCCGTCCCAGCTCACTTGACACTTCCCAAAATAACCTACTTTTTATATTTTTATATTCACTCTACCCCATCACTCATTCTCTCTTTTCATTTTCCACAACTCAATTTATTCAACCAACACTACTATTTACCCCACTCATTCTATCTCTTCATTTTCTACCACACATTTTCTTTATTTTATTCTTTTTTCTGAGTTATTGTGCCCACCTCTTGGGTGTCAAGTGAGGTTGGACGGAGGGAGTATTTAACAATACAACCTCACATTTGTTGTTGTTGTTGTTGATTTTTTTTTTTTTTTTTTTTGTGTGTGTGTGTATTAGGAGTATTAATTCTTCACAATTGGACAATTACTCATTTTTAATAATAAAAAAAAAAATTATTTCACAATTATTTAAAGAGCATTTGACAACACATAGTTCTGAAAATGAGTATCATTTGTAAAAACTGTGCGATGAATTTTTTAGTTGTTACACTCAACTCATTTGTTAACAACTGAGAAATAAATTTACCAGTTCTTATATTAAACTCGTGTGTAAATAACTGAGAAATAAATATCTCATTTATTATTATATTAACAACAGAAAAAAAATTGATAACTAAGAAATGAATCTACCGGTTTGTACTCAAATTCATATGTGAATAACTGAGAAATGAATGTCTCATTTATTATATCATTAAACCGATAAATTGAGTCATCAATTGGAAAAAATGAGAGATGATTTTATCATTTTTTATTCAATTATTAACAACATTTAAATGAATGTCTCAGTTATTATATTCAAATTCATGTGTGAACAAGTGTGAAATGCATGTCTCAGTTATTATAATGATTGTGAAAAATTGAGAGATGAATTTATCAGTTTTAAAAATGAAAAAATGACACAACTGTGAAATCACACAACTGAGAAATTAGATGAAAAATGATTTACAAGTGAAAAATGAAAATTTTATTTTTTAAAATTGTGAAATTAATTGAGAAATTAGAAAAAAAAATTCAAATTTTTGCAAGTGAAAAATGATTTTTTTATTTATAAAATTTGAATTATGTGTTGAGTATACTTGTTTGATTCGTATTGTCGACACGATTAAAACAATGGTTTCGGTTTATTTTTTCAGTTTATAGATTTTGAGATATGTCATTTTAAAAATTTAGGTGGAAAAAAGAAAGAAAGAGAGAGAAACAGTAAGAGAGAAAGAAAGAGAGGGAAAAAAAAAGACATTAATTGTATATGCGCTCTGGGTTGTGCGCGCATGCGAAAGAAGAAGGGCATTCTGGTACAGGAAAAATTTCAAGGACTTTTTAGTAGGTTTTCAAAATGTATGTTCTTATTGATAGTTTTTATTTGGCCTAGGGACTTATTGGTCAAAGCCTCTTTTATTTATTGCATCATTGTATAGTTGAGGATATATTTTCCGCTAATTGAAACTAGGGGTGGCAAAATGGGTGTCCCGGTTACCATTGGATAAAACCCATATTTATCCATTAACTAACGGATAAAATCGGGTATTATCCATTAGTACCCATTAATGGTAATGGGTATTAATGGATAATACCCAATTTTATCCGTTAGTTAATGGATAATACCCGGACAATCCATTGTAAATTTGAGATTAAGTGCAAAGAATGCTAAAAGACTTGAAAGTAGTTGCTCAGTCCTGGTCTTATTTAAGTTGTTTCACGTTTTGTTTTTTAGAGATTTGATACTATCTCATTATATTTTTAAATCATATTTGACTGATTTTCGTTAAATATTTAACGAGATCAGTTTTTTTTTTTTTTTTTAATTTCAAATGTACAACCTGTCCTCATTCATGTTTCAACTTTTTATTAAATATCCTCACTCCATTGACAAAATTGTTAAATATTTATCTTTTTAAATCATATTTGACTGATTTTCGTTAAATATTTAACGAGATCGGTTTTTTTTTAATTTCAAATGTACAAGCTGTCCTCATTCCTGTTTCAAATTTTTATTAAATATCCTCACTCCATTGACAAAATTGTTAAATATTTATCTTTTTAAATCATATTTGACTGATTTTCGTTAAATATTTAACGAGATCAAGTTTTTTTAATTTCAAATGTACAAGCTGTCCTCATTCCTGTTTCAACTTTTTATTAAATATCCTCACTCCATTGACAAAATTGTTAAATATTTATCTTTTTAAATCATATTTGACTGATTTTTGTTAAATATTTAATGAGATCAGTTTTTTTTTTTTTAATTTATTTCAAATGTACAAGCTGTCCTCATTCCTGTTTCAACTTTTTATTAAATATCCTCACTCCATTGACAAAATTGTTAAATGTTCATCTTTTTACATCATATTTGACTAATTTTCGTTAAATATTTAACGAGATCAGTTTTTTTTTAAATTTCAAATGTACAAGCTGCCCTCATTCCTGTTTAAATTTTTATTCAATATCCTCACTCCATTGACAAAATTGTTAAATATTTATCTTTTTAAATCATATTTGACTGATTTTTGTTAAATATTTAACGAGATCATTTTTTTTTTCAAATGTACAAGTTGTCTTCATTCTTGTTTCAACTTTTTATTAAATATCCTAACTCCATTGACAAAATTGTTAAATATTTATCTTTTTAAATCATATTTGACTGATTTTCGTTAAATATTTAATGAGATCAGTTTTTTTTTTTTTTTTAATTTCAAATGTACAAGCTGTCCTCATTCTTGTTTCAACTTTTTCTTAACACTCCATTGACAAAATTGTTAAATATTTATCTTTTTAAATCATATTTGACTGATTTTCGTTAAATATTTAACGAGGTCAGTTTTTTGTCACCGTTTTTTTTTTTTTATTATTATTTTCTGAATCCCAAAATGGAATCGTGTGGGGATTGGTGGCTGAGATGGCGGTTGTGGGGGTGGACGGAGGAAACAAGGACGAAGAAAGTATAACAGTATCATGAGCAGTGTGAGTTAGAGATTTTGGGTAAATCCATGGCAACCCGGTTAAAAATTCATATTGTCCAAATTCATTGATGGTTGTTATATGTCTTTATCCATATGAACCAATAATTCTAACGGATACCAAATGGATAACCCAATAAATCATTTATTAATGGTTAATGGATGAGTTATTGGATATGGATAAAAAATTGCCACCCCTAATTGAAACAAAGACTAGTGTCAGAAGATGAGATAAATAATGCCAACTTGTAAATAAATATAGTTTTGAAGTGATTACATGTCCAAAACAATATTTTTGAACTAAAAGTGATCGTATCCAAAAGATTTTTTTCATACAGAAAATGTTAAACATACTACTCCCGTCCCTAAATGAGTGTCAATTTTCAAGAAATTTTTGTCCCTAAATGAGTGTCTTTTTTTAACATAACTTTCTCCCTAAACGTTTTTTTCGAAATTTTCTTCACCGGTTTCTTTATACATGCAAAACTAAAGGTTTGGAAAGGAGATTACAAGATTATATATGAATCGTTGTTACCAAATTGTTCACAAAGTTGAGATTTTCAGTGTCCCTTAAAATGAAATTTGGACACTCATTTAGGGACAGAGGTAGTATCATGTACAAAAGATTATCCGAATAAATGTGAAAGTGAGAAATAGAAAAGGACATAAGTAACAAACATAAACACAGGCCGGAAATTGCATGTTTGATAATTGTCCAAATACAAATATATTACAAGTCAATTCCAAAATCCAAACAGATTTAGAAGTAATACCTCATTCACAAACCATAGTATTAGTTTAATCTTAAATGATCATCAACTTAGCGATCTTCATAATTTTAGCAGTTAAATAATAATAGATAAATTTCAATTTCAATCCCCTTATCTGAAAGTAAAAATAACATTAAATTGTAATTTTAACTCTTTTCTAGTTAAATTCATATATTATTATATTTCAACCCAATTAAAAATTACTCCCTTCGTCCCGACTCACTTGACACTTATTTCCATTTTGTTCAATCTCAATCACCTAACACTTCTCAAAATCGCATACTTTTAATAATTTTATATTCACTCTACCCCCACTCATTTTCTCTCCTCATTTCCATCATTCAATTTATTCAACCAACACTACTATTTACCCCACTCATTCTCTTTCTTCATTTTTTACTACACATTTTATTTATTTTTCTTAGTTATTGTGCCGACCTCCTAAATGTCAACTGAGGTGGGACGGAGGGTGGATATGACTTCGCCACTCCGCTTGACACCACCACTACTACTATTACTTTCATCATAACTCTAACCAACTTGGGGAAAGGACTCAATAAGTTGCTAAAAAAACACTTGAATCAAAGTAGAGCCACAAATTAAAAAAGAAGCATAAAAAATTACTACTAGTTGGATTTTCTTATCCAAAATCATTAGGCTAGTGGGAGTTAGCCCCAAGCTACAACAGTTTGATCTGAGTTAAGAGTATAGTGTAGTCTAGGGGGACTTTCTTTTAGTGGTTACAATTTCTACTACACCCATACTTCATTATATATATACACCAAATTGCACCTTATAACTTATAAACAAGTTCTTATATATACTTCTTGCGTCCCCACCAGAATGAATGTCAAAAAAGAAAAAAGAAAAAAAATCATATTTAAGCCTCGTTTAGTAAAGCGGTGTGTCGAACATGGAGTTAAAAAAAAAAAAAAACATTTTATTTGCTAATTAAGCGTCTCAATGGAGAGTTTTCGAGCGGAGTTTTTTAAAACTCTAGGCCAATTTGAGTACTTCAAATTACAGTAGATACAGTAGTATCACAAGTATAGTAGAGGTGTGAACCATATCTTCTAGTCGCTCAAAATAGTAGCGTTTAAAAAAATACGTTTTGAAAAACTCCGTTTTTAAAACTGTGCACCAGACGAGAAGTTGATTTTTTTATTATTTTTCTTACATTTATTTTAAAAGTTCTTTTATTTTTTTTTATTTTTTTTTGACATGTTAGTATGCGAGTGGCACTACAAATGGAAATCTTATCTCATATAGATGGATATCTCACAAATTGTCAACTGTGAGTTGAGATCATCATTTCAGGTGAGGAGATCTCTTGTGCCCCTCCATGTGTCCCTCTCTGTGTCCTTTTAATCTGGACCGTTTACAATATCAACATAAACGGTCCAGATTAGAGGGGCACAGGGAGGGGCACATGGAGGGGCACAAGAGATCTGGACTCATAACTGTGAGGCACAACTATTTACGATAAAATGATAAAAATCTAGGCATAAAGTTTTATCAATGTGCCCTAGAATTACACTATGGCTGAAAAAACAGTTTTATTTAATTGGTCATCATTATCAAATATTAATGAACATTGATTAAATATTAATGTCAATCTTATCATCTCAAATTTTAAAAATTGATGATAAATTGCTTAGTAATTTATCAATAAACTCCCAGTCCTGTTTATTAGTCACATTTGACTTTTTGGATAAACAGACGAATGAACTTTGACCAAACATTAATTTCAACATAGTCATCCTCTAGTGAACTTTGACATTAATATTTGATCTAAACTCACTTGTATTAATCAAAAAAGTCAATCGTGACCAATATAAATGGAGCGGAGTGGAGGGAGTAACGGTTTTTTAAAACTTGTCAAGATAATTAGATTGACGTAAATGTTTTATCAAAGTTAAATTGTGGTCATTAAAAGTTAAATAAAACTATTTTTAGGACGGAGGGAGATTTTTTTTGGGACGGAGGGAGTATTATTTTGTCCACACGGACCACACCACACCACACTCGGACCATTTTACCTGACCTGCATATCAAGGCTTAGATGCCCCAACTGATTAGAGGAGGGAAAATAGAGAGAAGAGAAGAAAAAAAAAAAAAAAAAAAAAAGACTTCCATCCCCTTCAAAGGGGTTAGTCTAGTCAAGTCAAGTCAAGCCATTGCGACATTTCTAGTGCAAAATCTAGTTCCATGATGTTGACATATGTTTACATTACTATTTTTTTTTTTTTTTAAAAAAAAAAAAGATGTTAACATTACTATTTAAATCTCATAATGAGCAACATATTATGATTAAAGAAAGATTATAAAATCCACAAGATCTTTATGCCTATCACTCGTAATCCAAAAGATCTACTGCCTATCAGTTGTTAATATGTGTTTGAAAGCTAAATGTTATCGTATACTCCCTCCGTCCTCCAATAAAAAACAAACGTATACTCTCTCTGTCCCAGAACAAGTATCAATTTTTTTTCCCAATAAAGAACAAAGTATCAGTACTCATTTTAAATCAGATATATATGATATATTCCCTCCGTCTCCAAATAAATGTCCAAAAGATTATTAAATTTGTTTTCGATCTTGACCAAAGGCCATCTCCTTGGAGGATGATATACATATTTTCAAGTTTAGGGTGCAAATAAATTAATTCAACAACTAAGAGGGCTTAAATATAAATTACTGCATGCCACCTCATTTCTTTCAAAATTATAAACTTTGGGATTAAAGATGTTTGCTAATTTGAGTTAAGAGGCAATTTAAATAATTGTCTCAAACTAATCAACATGCCTACCCAAATATTGAGAGAACTTAACAACATGTGTTACCTAATTAAACTCAAAGCCATCTACATGGCAAATTGGCAGCCCCAAATCGATGAATAATTAAAGATTAAACCCTTTTTTAAATAAATAGGGTTCATGAGTCATGACAGCTTGAAAGTTTCCAATATTTTTAACCGTATAACAAGTTAGGTGACTGACTTCTGCTTCATAGTTCGTATACACACATTCACACACAGCAGTTGACTAAGTAATGACTTGGGTGGGGTCTTGGCCTTCAACTCTCACGGATTTGCGGTCTGTACAGTCCCATTTTACGTAAGTTGAATTTATGTTACTTTAAAATGTAACTCATTTTTAACTTTTCTCGATAATATCTAACACATAACATTGTATTCATATTGCTATAAAATATAGCTCATCTACTATAAAAATTTGACTGTTGTGCAATTGAACTGCATAAACCCGAATCCAACTTCCCACCACATCCCCTCACCAGAACACAGTTGATTATTTCAAGTAATCTCACACGTTCCCGCTCTGCAACTCAATTCCTCTTAACTACTCTTTTCTCAAAAGAGAGTCTCATTTTTTTTTTTTTTTTTTTTTTTTTTTTCAGTTACAAAGTAGAGTTAGGATTGGTCATATCCAGGGAAAGGGATCTTATTGCAGTGAAATATCCTTAGTTATTTAATTTTCATTTTTCTAAAGAAGGAAAATAAATGACAAAGCCGCCCCCCCCCCCCCCCCCTCCACTTCTTATTAGTTAAAGAATTCTACAAGAGCCTGCTATATAAGTACTCCATCACCAACACAAACCAGCATCTGGTTCATATCACACCACCACCCAAAACACACACATATCAACTCTCTCTCCCTCTCCCTCTCTCTCCCTCTCTCTCTCTCTCTCTCTCTATCTCTCTCTCTCTCTCTCTCTCTCTCCACCAAAGAGAGCCGAGCCTTTCATCCATAGAGAGCAGACTTCAAGAAACAGAGTAATGGAAACAATGAGCCAATTCAGCCAACTCAATATGTCAAAGAAATCAATCCACATTGCACTCTCACTAGTCTCTGTGTTATCATTTGTACTAGTCTCTTACTCTCCTCTGTTTCTCCCACTCCTCTCCACACTCTCCGTCAACTTGTTTAGCTATTCCAGTGAGAGAAACTACATATTCCTACTCTGCAACGGAATTCTTGTTTTCATCATAAAAAACTCTGGATCAATTACCAGTACGCCACTAGTTACTGATCATATCGAAAACAGTACTCAAGTTGAGAAAACAGGGGATGGGGAAGAAGTAAAAAGAACACAAAATGAGTTTTCGGTTTCAGTTTCTGATAATGAAAACGATGAAAATGAAGAGGAGAAACAAGAGAACTTGCTTGATATTCAAGAATATGACAACAATAACTGCAATGGCGACGATGGAGGAGAAGGAGAAGAAGAAGAAGAAGATGATGATGATGATGATGATGATGAGGAGGAGGAAAGAGACGAATTGAACAAAAGATGTGAGGAGTTCATAAGGAGAATGAAACACGATATCCAAACTGAGGCTACTAGACAACTTATACTAACTATGAGAAACAATTCCAAGTCTTAGTATTGGAATTACAAGAAAAAAAATGAGTTCTTTGGGACAAAAATTACTCTTCCAATTCCATTGTAATGGCTTTTAGCATTGGGTAGCCAAACGAACCCTAACTAATTTTCAATCCCACTGATCACTCTCTGTTTATTCGTCATTGTTAATAGTTTCTGTTAAATGTTAATGTAGCCTTAACATTGGGCTCTGCTTAATGATTAGTGTTAAACTTTCTAATATTGCATTTTTGTTCCTTTATTCATTCAAGTAAATATGAATGTACAAATATGTTTACCAGGTAAAGGTTCAGATATGCAACTAATCCCCCCCCACCCACCCACCCACCACATTTTTATTTTTATTTTTTGTTTTGTATTTAAATGTCGAAGGGAGCATCTTGTAGATTTGATTTACGATAGGACTACATAATTAATGCTAACTCAGGATTTAGATCAAAATCTATAATAAACTAAGACAGACAGAAATATCGGATGGGACAGTGTCAGTCACACTCCAAACTCTGATTAGTGATTTAAGTATTTAACTTTAGAGTATGGAATGGCAATTTTTTTATGGCTTTTTACCCCAACATGGCCTAACAGCTTAGGTGCCTCTCTCAATAGAAAAAACTGAGTAGATACCTTAACGATATGTAAATGTACAACCTCCCCCCCCCCCCCCTCCCCCCCCCCCTCCCCTAAAAAAAATAATAATAATAATAATAATAATAATAATAATAATAATAATAATAAAAAAAAAAAAAAAAAAAAAAAAAAATATATGAATCTTAAGAGAATTGCATGTTTTTTAACTAAATGGGCTCATGACAGATTGATTTTTCATTTCTGAACCCAATTCTGGACCTCACACATGTTTGGTCAATACATGTTAGTTGACTTTGTCAAAACACACACACACATACACGCTAGAAAGGTAAATTAGCTGACTGACTTGGTCTTAGGGGTTCAATCTAAAGCCTTCCCATATATTTTTCGACTAAATCTGATTTTTGTGAAATAGGATTTGACTAGGTATCAAATGGTTCTAAAAGGCTTGTTAAAGAGAGTTTTGCTGTCTTTGTGGTCCTAAAATGCTCAAACCAGATTAATTTATAACGAAAAAAAAAAAAAAAAAAAAAACTTTAAAGACTCACTAAAGCACATACCTCGTAATTTTCTTGAAATTGTAACTTTCTTGAAATTGCGAGTAAATGCAATGGTTCCTTCCATGAGTCCACTGTAGCCCTGATGTAACAAAGTGTGATCTTAATAAATTTAAAAAGTAAATGTAAGATGTCAGACTCACACCTTATTAACCAAAATAGTTTAGAATATCCTACTACTCCCTCCGTCCTGGAAAGTTAGTCCAACTTTTTAGTTGTTAGTTTGAATTAACTTTGAGCAATAATTTAGGTTACTTTTAATTATTCAAATGAAAATCTAAAAGTGGTTATTGATACTTGATAGTATTTATAATGGTGAATTATAACAAGTTTAAGATATTCATTAGGATAATTAATTGTAATCTAAATTATTTCTCATAGTTCATTTAAACTAACTAACTAAAAAAGTGGGACATACTTTCCAGGACGGAGGGAGTATATAAGTATCCATCATCAACACAATAAGCATCAGGTTCATATCATATACTCCCTATAACACACATTTAGGATCTCCCTCTCTGTCTCTTTCTCTCTCTCCCTCCCCCCCCCCCCCCCCCCAACCAAAGAGAGCTTTTCCTCATCATCCAAAGAGAGCATAGTTCAAGCAACGCAAAGTCGAAACAATGAGCCAATTCAACCAACTCTACATGTCTACGAAAGCAGTCCACATTCTACTTTCACTAATCTCTGTTTTATCATTTGTACTTGTCTCTTACTCTACTGTATTTCTGCCTCTCCTCTCCACATTCTCTATGAAGCTCTTTAGATACTCCACCGACAGAAACTACATATTGCTACTCTTCAATGGAATTCTCGTTTTCCTCATCAAAAACTCTGGCCTCGTGACCAATTCTTCCCTTGTCACTGACCATACTAAAAACAATCATGCAGAGAAAATCTTTGCTGGCAATTTTTCCTCTGTTGTTGATCATATCAAAACCAATCAAATCAAGAAAACCGTGATAGGCATTTCTTCCCCTGTTTCTTATCATATCAAAAACAACATAGTCGAGAAAACCAGGGAAATCAATCCTCAGGTGCCCGAGTCATCACCTGTCAATCCAGAAGTACTTACTCAACAAGGAGAAGAAGAAACGGACAGAAAACAGGACAAGATTATATTTTTAATTGCAGATAGTGAAAGTGAAGAACAAACAGGGCAGGTTATTGATATTCAAGAAGATTGCAACGAATACTACGTTGACGAAGAAGATGAAGAAAGATCGGATCTGAACAAGAGATGCGAAGAGTTCATAAGGAGGATGAAACAAGATATCCAAACAGAGGCTACCAGACAACTTACAAGAATCAGCTAATTAATTTCAATAAGGAAGTGAATAATTTTCGTTCGTACTCACTCTCTGTTTATTCATCTTGTTCAATATTACTGTAAAATAGGCTTCTTTTTCTTGTTCTCTATCTCCCTTGCATTCAGCTCCAGCTCCATTTTTACACAATGTGTTTGTTATGTAAAGAAACTGAGCTCTAGCTAACATGTCTGTTTAGTTTTGTTCTTTAGCTATTGCTAAAATGTTTTTAGATATTGTAAATAGATATTACTCCGTAATATTGTATATTTATATACTTTCTGAAATATTGTTTTTTACTCCATTATGAGAACATGAGGATGACCAATTATTTGAGGGACTTAGATTGTACCGACTGCAGATCATGTCCATCCTTCGAGAGATCATATTTTGTTTTTGTTATCGCAAACATCAAAGCGAATATCTCCCCGCACTCACTTTAAAATTAAACCAATACCGCAATGAGTGGCTATGTCCTGCCAATCACTCCTACTGGTGTCATGAACTGGCAAATACATTATACACAAAACCTGGCCAAAATAAAATAAAAAATACGGTGGTTGTTAAGAAATATTAGTCCAACCAGAATTGACTAACTATAAAAAGCCGACCAAATGTTCAATTGCAATTATAAAGGATCAGTCTCCCCGGTTAAATCCCAAACTGATCAGTGTTTATCCAAAAGATAGTACAAAAATAACATATTGACCTTATATAATTAGGGATCGCTAGGGATTGAAAGTTACCAAGATATATATTGTGAAACAACCATATCTTTGGGGTTGGTTGTACTTTAGTCTTGCTTTAACAAGTACATGTGATGATGATATTGAGATTGAGATTGAGATTGAGATTGTAGAATATTTCTGCCTTTACATTTTATACTCTTTCTAAATAAATTTCTGGGAAAGCACATGCTTGACTTAGATGTGGTCTTTTAAAAGATGACAAATGACATAAACTGAAGAATCAAGGGGATATGCCACTCTGGTTCATGGATCAGCAGACAAGAAAGTAAGAGATTAAATACAATTACTAACCAATACACACTAAATAATGATTATTTTAATAGCTAATCATGTTTAAGTGGATTCGCTATACTGTTTATTCCGCCTAGTATCTTTGGGGGGCAATAATAAAATACAGAAGCTGTATGTGGTAAGTTTACGCTTCAACTAAGCCAGAAACGAAGATTAGATTAAACAATTCACATATTTGTTCAAACAAAACGCCTATTAATAATAATACTACTAAAGATAAATCCAAAGGACTTTTCAGTTATCCCTATGGACATTTTGGAACCATTTGTGAGATATCAAAATGAGTCTGTCAATACATCTGTGGAATGTGTGGATAGACCTCTCATCACACTAAATAATGATTATTTTACATGTCATGCTCTAAGAAAATTATTTGTATTTTCACATCAACTTTTTTTTTCTTCTCCCCCACCCCCTCCCAATTTTAAACTATCGCCATGCCAAAATGAATGTTCAATTTGCTCTTGATCAAGAGCAAAATTGGACATTCATTTTGGGATGGAGGGAGTACAAAAATTGCAGAAAACACTAATGCATCGTTCTTTAAAAGAAGATCTTGCAGGTTTTTTCATATAAGAAACATCTTCCGTGTTACATGTCAGAATTTCATGGTAGATCTTGTTACATCAAGAAAAGCGTACCTATTGCTTTACACTCGATCCAAGCACCCAAAATCCCATGATCATGCGAGCCTGTTACATGAAATGTACAAGAACTTTTATTAGGATATACAGATACAGGTGCTAGAAATACAATTCAAAGAAAAAATTTAATTCTAGAATGGAAATGGAAAAATCTTCCGGACCAACACACTCAAATGCAAGCTCCTAACCCGAAATATCCTCCAAAACCACCTTAAGTTATAACAATATGAACTGAGCGTGAGATACGAAAGGATATTTATGGATATTTATGTACTCAATATATGTAGAAATATACCTCTTTTATAGCTGACTAGCAGAAACAACTTTCCCTTATCTCCTGCGATCCAGGAATAGATAGACAAATTAAGCAGTAACATACTAAACTGGAGAACTAAGGAGAAAAGAAAGGAAAAACAAAGGAGCACCCTAAAACTAAGGTCATTACAAAAAACGTGTTGCACCAACTAACCTTTTGCATCCGTGCTCGAGCCAAGTTTTTTCTCTTAAAGTTGAACCATGTTCTCATGCTTCTTAGTCATATGCACCTTCGCTATGGTTAAGTCTTTTGGGAAGATATAGAGCTTGTGGTAAAAGCAAGTAAAAGAATGAAAGTTTGAGAACATTTCACACATGAAATAACAAAAAAGTGAGAGTTTTCTCACGCGGCTTTTGTGCAGAAGAAGTGGCATAAGAAGGCAAATCGAATTTCAACAAAAAGTTACAAATTTATAGACACTTGTCTATAGCACAGGGTTAACTCAGAAACTATGAAAGGAGAATAAACAACAATTAGACCAGAGAAGTAGGACTGCATGATGAAGATGAAGATGAAGACGAAGTCATTCTTTTATCTTTTCACTGCTTCTATTTGCTTTACAATTATGAAAGTATGAGTTTAAATCATCATTCAGAGAATAAAGAACAAAAACCTATGCTTCCAAGTATAGTTTCACTAACCAATACTCAAAATATCATAAACCTGCTATTCACCAATGTTGTTGGGTATCCAAAGCAACTTCATCAAGAACGGGCATAGTTCGAACATGCTCAAGAAGTTGGGTCAATTCTCTATGAACATAATTGAACCGCTCCTTGGAGATAAATGATTCTGAATATAGACTTGCTGTGAGAGAGTGAAATGCTTGAGAACACTCATCATTTGCATTATGAATTATTTGACTGTCAGAGAGACCTAAAGAACTCTCCATTCGCCACCGGAGAGGAAAATATTTTTCAGGGATTTGAAAGTAGCTCTTTACTACAAGTACTCGAACAGAATGTCTGCACAAAATCCCAGAATGTTCAAATTCCTTACAAGAACAATGAACTTGCTCATCTTCTGGAATCCAAATCACGAGACGCTCCCCTTCCAATTTCTTAAAGTGACTCACAAGACATGAACCATTAGCCATTTCTGTTATTGAATACTGCATTGATAACATGATTTCGTGCTGTAAAGCATTAAAGGCGTAAGGTGAAAGAACAGTCCGTGCATGTTCTTCAAGAGGCAGGCATGTTCTGATGGGGAAAGAAAACAGCTTCTCTTTGTTTTGATTGGCATTGTCAACAGCCATACCAACCTGCAAATATAAAATGCAGATTTTTTTAAAAAACAAAATTATATAAAAATCAAGCAAATGATGAAAATTAAATTTGAAAGATAATCAACGACTTGGAATTAATGATAACCTGCTCGAAGAACGTCTTGAAACATGACTGCGGACTCAATATATTCTTCAAAAATGCATCCACAGACTTCAAGTACTCCACTGTCATTGTACGTGCTAGAAAGTAGCTTCTAATATAGGAAAATGGCCAGAATGTTCGGTAAGAAAACAACAGAGCAATATGCTTATCGGAACTAAGTCCAAAACGAACAACAAGATGATTCCACTGATGCTCAAAGTCCTCTACGCTCTCCATATGGCACAACAAATCAAACTCCGATCTAAAATATGAATATTGTGACCCTAGTGGTGAAGAGAACCAACTAGATAATTTAGACATCACTTGCCATATACATATAACATGTTTAGTATTCGGCAACTCAGTTGCTATGGCATCCCGGAGCCCTGAATCTATGTCAGTTACAATTGTCTGAGGTCGATTTCCCCTCATGAATCGGATGAATACCTGTTAAAAGAGTACACAAAGATAAGAAAAAGTGTGAACTAGATACAGAAGGAATAAGCTTTAGGTTTTGCATCAGAAACCTGTAGGGCCCACAAAAAAGACTGAGAAGTTTCATCTTGTAGAAGAACACACCCAAGCAAAACAGCTCTGCCGTGATTATCAATACCAAACCACACTCCAAGGAGAAGATCGTAGGTGATGGAGCGATACGTGGTTTCAAAAGTAACCACATCACCAAATAGAGAAAAAGCGCGAACGGACTCCCCATATGCCCAAGCAATGCTCTCAACTTTACCATTTTCATCACTTGTAAAATTATACGCAAAACCCTCATCTCTCTGTGCTATAACCCTGCAAGCCTCGAGAAGTGCCAACATATCGTTTTCCTTTTTTTCTGTGAGCAAGGCATCATTTTCTTGAATAGTTTTCTTACACGTCCTAACAAAATTCCTAACATCCTTCTCTATGAAGGGTAGTTGTCCGGGTTGAACTCCTTTTTCTAATTCAAGTACTTTGACTATCCGATTAACTGGAAACCCGGCTTTGGTGAGTAAAAGAATGCGTTCTTGATCGGCCTCCTGTATTTTTCTATATGCAGGAAGTAACCTTACCTGATCATCTTCCAACAATTCATGGTTGTGGACATTACTAAATTGAGAAATGTACCACTGTGTTACGCCATCAACAATCTCCTTTGTCAAGTACAATTTTGCATCACAACCACACCTTACTGATTTCCTGTCCCTAGGATGCTCCACGTTGGCCTTCTTTCTTGGTTGATTGAACCCGGAGCGATAACAAACAAAATCTCTTCTATAAACCCCCAAATTTTGGCTTTCAGTCGAGCGTGCTTTTCTGATCGAAAACCCATTCTTTCGAGCAAAGTTGCTATAATACTCAAATGCTTCTTCATCACTTTTGAATATCTGGCCCACATATGGAGTGAAAACAACATCCGAAGATGTCGATGGCACTGCTTCACTCTTTATCAATTCAGACCCAACGGTTGCTTGATCACCACCTTCATATTTGATATAGCATTTCCAATCGCCACATGGGCATTGCTGGCGACGAATCCAAATGTTGTTTAAAGGCTTTGTCGCCATCACCCAGTAGCAAAATTATAATTCGCAAACCTCCAGGACACTGGAACAGTTTTCAAGCCAAAGCCTTTGTTCCAAAAAAAGGAAATTGAATAAATCCACGTGAATTATTACAATTAAACTAACAAATGGAGATCGAAAATATAACAAAATAGTACAAAAATTCATAATTGGTTCACTAGTTTGATAACTGGCAACTAGCATTTGCTTAAAAAAAGGGGGGGGGGGGGGGGGTAGGATTCATCTGGAAACAAGATAAAGGCCGAAATCACACATAACAACACTTACCCACTTCTATCAGAAATCCTAAAAGAACCAACAAAAAACAAACATATTTGCTCTTGTTTGAGACAAAGACTATAAATAAAAATCATAATTGGGGAAATTAATAAGTGGATGAACAGCTTAATTATTACTGCCTCTGTCCCAAAATCCCAAAATGAATGTCTAAATTTGTTCTTGATCAAGAGCAAATTTGGACATTAATTTCGGGACGGAGGGAGTATTAACGGAATTCCCAAACAACCCATTAATCGTATTCGATTATATCGTTATCAAACAATGCAGAATTTCAAATCTCACCCTTATGCTAATGAAATAATATTTGGAAATAGAAGAGCTCAAATGTAAATATTAAAGTAGAATTTGGGGTTAACTAAGAAAGAAATACGTACAAATTTATTAAGAACCTGGGAAAGGTAGATGATGAAGGGTCGTCGAAGATGGGAATCATAAACCCTGGGAAGAACCCTTTTGTCTTTGATTCCTCGCATGTTGGGGTTCCTCGGAGGAGTCCAGTGTTCCGGGATAATATGTTCTGTTTAAGGAATGTCATTTTGTTGCACATGAACATCAAACAAAAGTCAACATGGGTCGTTTTTGCACCGGACTATTGATTGGGCCGGGCCAATATATTTTACGCTGGCATCTACTTAGTAAATGAATACAGTCGAGTCAATCTTACGAAAAACTTGTTTTATACTAATAAGAAATAAGTCAATCTTATGAAAAACTTGTTTTATACTAATAAGAAATAAGAGATACGTAAAACCTGTTTTACAGAGATTATGTTTTGAGTCAATCTTATGAAAAACTTGTTTTACACTAATAAATGTATAAAACATGTTTTAGATTTTGTTTTACATTGAGGGATGAAAACAAGTTTTACACTAAAAGAGTTTAAAACAAGTTTTTCTCGAGATTTTCACTTATATGTTTTACAAGGATGAAAACAAGTTTTACACTAAAACGAGTGTAAAACAAGTTTTTCTTGAGATTTTCACTAACTGATAAGTTAAATTTGTATTATCTCTTTCATTAAGTGATTAAAAAAAAACAGGTGAGACGTAGAAAAGCTAATCAATGACTAATGTAAGATCAGTAACATATTTGAATTAAGCAATTGTGATTATCTAGATATGAAGGCTTTGAATCAAAATTGTGCTTCATATAATTTCATCTAGGTCAATCTCTTATGCCAGATCAAAGAATTGCATGAAATATAGCAATTGGATATCATGAACGCAAGTTACAAGTTTTGATGCTCAATATCTATCAAGTGGAATTCAAAATTGAGGAATTCTTGTGTGAGACGGTCTCACACGTGAGACGGGTCTTGTTGAGAGAGAAAATGGGCTTGCCCTGCCCCACCCATAAGGGGCAAACCATTTCTCTCACAATAAGACCCGTCTCACACATGAGACCGTCTCACACAAGTTTTTGTCTTCAAAACTGTACACTACCTACTCAATCCTCATTACATGATCACAAGATACATTTTGGGATTATGAAAGAAAGTTACAAGCTTTGACCTGCCTTTGAATCCGCAGTCACGTAGTCAAAGTCAACGGAAAGTACTAAATTTGGAGGTTTTTCTGTACAAATAGCCTAAAGCAATCAACTCAAAAGGTCAGAAGAATGGTCATATGAAGAAGAAACATCATACAAAACTTGATTTCTGCCAATCCTTCAAATATTTTCACTGCCTGCTGTTTTGCCGAGTCACATTTCCCAGAAAAAGACTGCAGGCCAAGTGGGCCCGGACAGACCCCGAGCAGCTTCGGGTATGAAGTAGTCTTGGTCCAGCTTGAGCTCTCGTTGGGCAGTAAACGAGCCAAAGATTGAGATGCCATGACCTAGTTTCATGGAGGTGACCGGAAAGAGGGCAATTTAGTCATTTTGTCGTCAGTTTCTTTTTGACCGTTTGTTATCGAATGCTTGAGCTACAGGGAATTCAAGAAGAATAATGAAGGATGATCTGTGATCGTCCCTAAGATATTGAACGGTGCCATTCATGATCGTAACAAGCTTCTGGCTGATGTAAAGGCCTAGGCCTTCCCTCGAAGCACTCTGGTTGTGGTGAAACATCTCCTGAATCAACCCTTCAGGAATCCCAGGGGCTGGATGGGTAATCCTGTCATTTCAACAACATATTCAGATTCAGAAAGATAAATTTTCTTCATCTTTTGTCAAAAAAAAAAACATACTCCCTCCGTCCCAAAATGATATTCCCATTTGTCATTTCTCATTATCCCAAAAAGTTCTTCCCATTTCTACAATTTAGGCTTAAAAATGCATAAAACAAAACATGGCTAGTGAAGCAAGTGTTCATATTCTAAAAAAATTTGAACAATCAAATGAGAAGATCATTTTGGGACACAAGGGAGTGTAAGGATACAAATGGATTGGTGAATCAATGTGAGCAATTCAATCATACCTCAGATTTTGTAAACATTAGAACTTTTACGAAAAACAAAATAAAATGTTATAGCAAATAGGAAAATACCGAAATTCAAGATGGACGACTTGTATCTTCATCCCTATCTGTTGCTTTCTTAGATTTAAACGGAACAGAACTGAAGATCCTTCAAATGCTGGAGTAAAGAGGAGCGCATTTGTCAAGAAATCTGAAAGGACTTGCTGAAGCCTCAAGTTGTCACCATACAAGCACATAGATGACACTTCATCAGGTGAATCAAATGCAATCTCCACTCGGCGCTCCAGACTCAGATTCATAACTTGATTTAAAACGACTTCCAAAGTTTCCCCAAGACTAAATTCCACACATTTCATTTCTGTATAGCTGAAAATTATTTCCACAAGAATCAAAACCATTTTCAAAGTGACCAGCAAGTATGATGCACAAAGAAATACCAAAACAAGGGGGGAAAAGTTCAAAATCAAGAAAGTGAATGTGCTACTAAAAACTTAATATATAAAGCCAAATCACCAAGAACAATAAAAAAACGGTAGTTTTAGTCTGATAAGCATACCCTTCTTCGATACTCCCAACATCAACGTCATCAACAATCTTTGCTAATTGTTCTTGACACAATCTGCTCTTCTGCAAAAGCTGCCTTTGCTCATTGCTCAATTCAGTTGACTTCATCAGATTATGAACGCAGTTTATCCCGTTTATGGGATTTCTTATTTCATGACGCAAGTATTTCAACTTCGTTAGGCTATTTACCGCAGCCTGTTCCGATATTCTCTGCACTTGCATGGCATATTGAAGTTCTGGACTAGGAATGTGCAAGAAGCACAAAACCCCAGTGATCTTTCCATCAGAACCGGTCCGTTTATTTGCAGAAAGTAATGCCTCAGTGTATTTTCCCTGCTGATCAAAAAACCCAAACAGCAATTTTTCTGCATCTAATCCAGCAATTACCGTATTTAGTAATATCCTAAGTCTGGTCAATGTGTCTTGATCTTTGACCCGACAACCAAACTTGTCAACAGTGAATACCTCACCGAGAAGCATTCGACCAGTCACTTCTTGCCTCTTCAGACCAGAAAGTTTGTGCATTGCATCATTCCACTCCAAGCAACGACCATTCTCATCCATCATAAAAAGTGGAGGTATAAGGTCGCAACGGCTTTGCATAATTCCAACATAATCACCTTGAATCTTTATAAACTTGTCCATAATCAACTTTTCCCCTGTAATATCTTGCCCAACAAAGCAAACCCCTATAATAGCTTCATTTATGTCTCGACTACAACAAGCATTAGCAACCAAAGTAATGGGATTGCTTTCTTCTTGAAGCCCAAATCTTTTCAGCTTGATTTCAGCATTTTTCTCCTCAACGCCTGCAGATAAATATAATATCAGTTGGAAATCCGGAATATTGAAATTTTCGCAAAAAAACAGAAAGAATATTACTCCCTCCATTTCAAAATACATGTCGTTTTGAGAGTTAATTTTTGTCTCAAAATATTTGTCATTTTACTATTTTCAAGGCTTTTTTGTTGTTGTATACCAATTATACCCTTATTAATAATAGTGAACTATCTCTTGCACAAGCATTTAATTGCCTAGGTAAATGGATTACTTTAGGGGTATATGAGACTTTTTCACATGCATTAGTATTTCTTAAGAATTGTGAAAATGCTCAAAACAACATCTATTTTGAGACAAATGGAGTACTAACATATACTCCCTCCATCCTAAAATGATTTTCAAATTTGACTATTCAAACTTTTTAATGACATGAACACTTGTTTCACTAGCCAAGTTGTGTTTATGCACATTTAAGCCTAAATTGTAGAAATGGGAAGAACTTTTGGGACAAAGAAAAATCGCAAATGAGAAGTTCGTAACGAGACAGAGGGAGTAATATTGATCATACCTAAACTCCAGTGTTAAACAAACAAGTAAATCTAGAAATGATAAGTCTACTAATTAAAATTACCCAGCAATCATCTAGAAATGTCACAGCCAGAAATATTGAGAAAAAGTCCAAGTTGTTGAGCAGGATATTACCTTGCAGAGCAGAAGAGAGTATGTGTTTCACAACTTTAACTGAATCATCCGCAACAACACTGACAAAAGGCATGCCAATAGCCTGCTGCAAAGACAGGCCAGTAAGCTCAGCTACTTGATTATTCCACCCGTTGATATTGCCTGAAACATCAACAGCAAAAATGGGGACGGAAGCTGTCTCGATGAGACGAACCATTTCATTTGTTACAATACGCAGTTCATCCATCCTTTGTATACTCATATCGACCGATGGAACACTCGTGACCATTTTAGAATCATCCTTCGTCTCATCTTGCAAAGATCCTCTCAATATTAGCTGTAACGAATGAATTGCATCCATTTCCACATCTTCCCAAGGTCGACTCCGTCTTTTCACAACCTCAAGAAAAGCCTTGAATGATGACCTGGGGTGCATTTTTCTTCCATCATCTTTATCACCAGGGTCGTGTTTTGCTCCGCCCCATTTAATCTCTTTTTCCGCGTGGGACCGGAACCAAAAAAGGAAGTCTTTTGAAGAAATCTTCACAGCAGCCATCCCACATACTTCTTCACCAAGAATCGAAGCACCAGGATAGTCAGCATCCATGAGACTATCAGTACTTAGCCCTGTACTCTCAGCATGGTACTTGAGAAGCCATTGAGCTATATCTCTTATTTGTGCCTGATTCGGAGTGACTCCGAGCAACCAAAATTTGTTCTTGTAGTACAATGCAGCTCCATCACATGTAACGAGGTCCATCACATTGGGGGATTGAGTAAATATTCCTATGGGGGCATCTCTCAGAAGCATGTCACAAAGCACGGTTTGAGTTTTCAAAATATGCTTCTCGCTTACTTGAGCCGCCATCTCCACTTCCTTGTTAATTTGAACACCGAAAACTTGAATCAAGAACTCACATGCATACCTCAAAGGGAACGGAACAAATCTAGTTCCCGAATGATGACAAACAACCAAACCCCACAATTTTCTTCCTTTTTGCTGATCACCACTCTCCAACTCATCATCATCTTCATTGATAGTAACAGACATCACAAGAGATGCAACACTACCCATATTTGCCATATATTGGGCATGACACCCGTGTGGAGCTCTTAAAGCGGACCCACAAAGACTCAACGGCTGAGCTAACCTCTTGTCTTGAATCACTTTAACAGGTGGAGCCAAACAATCGCAAATCATCCTAACCTTATTTTTCATGAAAAGAAATCTTGAAGCTTGTGGAATATCAGTGGCAGGGTAATGCAAGCCAAGATATGGTTCAAGCTCAGGGTCCTTTCGAGATTCAGCCACAACTTCTCCATGCTCATCCTCATGAAATTTATACACCATAACCCGATCATAACCCGTTAAATCACTAACTTCTCTAACTAACACATCACATAGTAACGTAATATTTCCACTAGGCAAAGATTGTAATCTAGAAATAGCTTTAGCAGCGAGTTTATATGATTTTAATGCTCCAGCAGCAGTGACTGGCACATCAGCTGGATTGACAGGTTCCAAATCTATAACTAACCCAACATCGATTCTATGTAAAATTGCATAAAAAGGCTTACCCGAATTCTTACAATGAACCAATATAGGGTTGAGAAGGTTGACTTCTGCAAAGTTGGCTGCTTTCTGAAGAGCAGCTGCACTTGAAGATCGAAAAAGAGTACGAATATCCGTGCCAAAGGTCAAAGCCTCTTGTTGCTCGATGTTTGGAACTGCGTGAGGGGCTAGGTCCAACATTTCTGGGGCATTCTCACTGTACGCAAGAACGCTCAAGTTTTGCTCATCAATGGCAATCACACAACCAAAAGGTTGGATGAGGCTTCCTCTTTGCATCTTCTGAAGATAAGCAGATACAGTAGAGGAAGGAACATTACTAGTGGAAGTAGAGGCGTTAACATCAACCGAAGTAGAGTAATCAAATTGTTTTTCGGATTGTTCAAAGTCAACATGAAGCTTGGCATCAATGGGGGTTTGAGCAACCACACGAGCACCATGTTTCAATCGAGTTGAACTACTCCTGGAGAGACTCGTCTTGTTACTTGATTTAGATGACATTTCTCTCAATTCCCCTACCCTCTTAATGTTCTTTATATCCTAACTAAGGCTACTTTAAAAAGTTGTAATAATCAAATTCATGAAAATTAAAAGAATTTGCAAACCCTCACATCTAGAGTACAATCAAGATTAAACCAACATCAACACCCACAAAAGGCAAATAAAAACCAGTGAAGATAACCTGCTAAATTTATCAACAGGATCTAGCAAAATCAGAATTGACCAAAACCAAAGCAGCAGAATCTAGAAAAATCAAGAAGATGTAATGATAAAGAAGGGGAAAAAGGTGATACCCACCTCCAAAAAGATATCAACTACTAGTAAGAAACCCCTTTTTCATAGCTAGAGAGCCATTTTATCCAGAAAGGGGATCACTAAGCAGCAAAAAAGCTATAGAAAAATACATAAAATTGTAACAACCTCGCCTGGAAATTCGATTCTCAACCCAAAAATAGCCGAATCAAATCAAAAAGAGCCAGCAGAATCCCTAAAGACTCATAACTGAATTGAACAGCAAGTTGATGAATTGGGACAAAGAATTGGCAATCATTATCTTAGCTGACAAAATCCAAAATCCAAAGAAATGAAAACGAAACTAACGGAAAATTCCAAAAACAATAAAAATAAAAGTCATGGATGAAGGGAAATAAAGAGGTTGGATTATTGGAATGGGAGGGAGCAAGAACTGGAGTTGCAGGGGATGGAGATCAACAAACACGTGAAATGGTGAAAACTGTGTTCTTTATTTTTATTCAATGTTCAATTTTAGTTAAGGGTAAACATAAAGTTACAAAAAAAAAATCACAAAAATTTGGCTTATAAAATGAGGCGTTACTCTTTCTGTTTCAAAATACATGTTACTAGTAGATAACCCGTGCTCTGCACGGGAATCTATTCCGTTAATGTTTTTTGTATTTTCCTTTTTTGATGTTTTTAATTGATAAATTAATATAATAATTTTATTTGAAAATATATGTATATTTTAAATTAATCAAAACATTTTCATAGCTTTGGTTGTACATAGTTGTAATAAATATGTTTTTTAATTAATTTAGAAGTACATTTAAGTCTGTTGTATGAATATTTCAAAAAACCTAATGGTATTAATAGTAATAGTTAACATAAATAGTAACTATTATGATAAAATAATATAATTAATAGTAATAGTTAATATATATTGTAACAATTATGATTAACTAATACTATTAATAATAATAATTAACTTTATAGTAACTATTATAGTTAACAATTATATTTAACTATTATAATTAACAAATACTATTAATAGTATTAGTTAGTTATAATAGTTAAATATTACTCCCTCCGTCCCGGAGTAAGAGTCCTATCTCACATTTGCACGAAAATTAAGAAATGATGGGAGTAAAGTAAATGTTGTGAGTGTAAAAGTAAATTAGGAGAGAGAATGAGTGGGAGTGAATAATAAGTTGATTGATTTTGTGAGTATAAAAGTAAAGTAGGAGAGAGAATGACTGAGATGAATAGTAAATATTCTTTGTCATTTTAGGAAAAAAACTTTTACTCTGTGACGTATCAAAATAGAAAGTATAACTCTTACTCTGGAACGTATGTAGTAATAGTTAACTATTACTATTATAAGTATTAGTTACTATTATAAGTATTAGTTACTATAGTAGTTAACTATAATAGTTCATTATTATAGTAACTATTACTATTATAAGTATATAGTTAACTATTATTATAGTTACTTATTATAGTAACTATTACTATTATAAGTATTAGTTACTATAGTAGTTAACTATATTAGTTACCTATTATAATAATCATTACTATTATAAGTATTAGTTACTATAGTAGTTAACTATAATAGTTACTTATTATAGTAACTATTACTATTATAAGTATGGGTTTTGTTAGGATACCCTCATCAAAGGTAGCTTAACAAGTGACCCAATTTTTTAAGACTAAAATAACCCAATATATGATACATGAACCAAATTCTTAACGAGGGCATAACCGTAAATCCGATTTCAAAGATAAGCCCACCTTCTTCATCTTCCTTAGCCCTTTGATCCCAGAGCTTCCATGCCACAGTTTACTTTTCATTCTCTCATGTTCATTTCCTTTGACTGCAACTTGCTGATCCACCTCCATCAAAACTCCATTAATGAAGCTTCAAGATTGGAGAGGATGGCGTTCAAGAAAAATTGACATAAACTATTGAACGGAAGGAAAACATACATTCTGATTTATTTTTATACACTACCAAAAACTCCATTAATTGAAACATTATTCAAGCATGGCCAGACTGTGGTGCAGTAGGAAAGCTGCAAAAGATAACATTTAAACCCCATCTCTCATCCTCAATCCGGGAACCAAGAGCATGGTTGATTTACAAACTGAGCTTGATGGATAATCAACAGTGGCATCCGCCCAACACCGACCATGTACAAATACCGTGGAAAGAGAAGCCGACCACAAATCCGAGGAATGACCGTCAAACCTATTAGATCTGCAATGGTGATTATGGTTCGACATGAATTGATGAATTGGGGATTGACGGATTGTATCCTTGGTCAATAAATTGGGACTTCAAATTTACTTTAATGCCCTAATTTCTATTTCTTTGCAACCATAAAAAGAAGGGTATTTTTGTCCAAAAAATACGAGTCACTTGTTAAGCTACCCTTGAAGAGGGTATCCTAACAAAACCCTATAAGTATTAGTTACTATAGTAGTTAACTATATTAGTTACCTATTATAGTAACTATTACTATTATAAGTATTAGTTAACTATAGTATTTAATTATAAAAGTTACCATATATAGTAAGTAATACTATTAGCTAATACTATTAGCTAAGAAAAAGAATTTGAAAAGTCTCTTATTTATAAGAGTGGTAATGATGTGGCAACACCAAATGCAACCTTTCTCTAAGACTTATTTATGTGGCAACACCATGGCTCTCCTCACCAACTTTAATATATATATATATATATATATATATATATATATATATATATATATATATATGTATGTATGTATAGATTTTAGACTTTTTTACACATATTAAAAAATGCAATTAATACATACTCCCTCCGTTCTTTATTATTTGTCACTTTAGCCACAATTACACAAACCAAGAAAGCATTTACTATCTTTCTATTTTTCATAGTTGCCCTTTCTCTCACATCTTTAGTAGTTACCATCTTATTAAAAACAAATGGAATATGAAAAGTTCTCTTTAAAGACAAAGGGTAATTAGGTCTAACAAAATATAACTACCAAAAGTGACAAATATTTAGGAACAAATTTAGATCTCTAAAAAGACAAATAATAAGGAACGGATGGAGTATAAAAAAGACGTGTTTAACCTTAAAAAAAATCAATTACCTATGCAATTAAATGCTTAAACAAGAAAGACAAACACTTCCGTGAGACCTTCCATACCCGTCTCATCCATGAGACGTGTCGGTTTTTGACCCACCCGCCCGACCCACTGAACCGGCTCCAGGACCCAGGGGTCGAACCTGCCACGTGGCAGCCTCTCATAGGCCAAAAAAAAAAAAAAATTTGCTTTTTTTTAAATTTTTATATATTTTTTTTTTTTTGGTTTTTTTTTTCGGTTTGTCAAAAGTAATAGTTACTATAACATAATGTAATGACTGTATACATATAAAGTAACAGTTTGTATACATAAAAGTAATATATATATATATAGAAAAGTAACAGTGTTTTTTTTTTATGTTTTCTTCGTTTGCCAAAAGTAATACTTATTACAACTAAAATGTAACGAACGTGTTACTTATATGTAATAATGTTTATACATAATTGTAACACATATGTAGAGAAAAAGTAATAATTCAACCATTTACATTTTTAGAGCTAAAAACACTTGATTAGTGTTACATGTAAAAATATTACATTATCTATAGAAATATGTTATAATTTCTTTTATTAAAGTGTTACATTTACTTGTACAAACAATTACATTCATATATATGAGTTGTTACTTTTCAAATGTTACTTTTTTTCAAAAAATTAAATCAAAGTACACAATATTTTACATTTTTGCAAAATCATTTTTACATTTCAGTATAAATGATAATTACATTTAGATATTGTTTGGGTTACATGTAATTATAGTTAGTATTACATTTGAAAAAATGGGTAAAATGAGCTTTTGTTTTTGTAAAACAGGTGTTACGTTTACTTATGAACAATATTACTTTATAAGTATTCAGTCATTACATTAAGTTATGGTAACTATTACTTTTGGTCAACGACGGAAAATCCGAAAAAATAATATAAAAACTAAAAAAAACCAAAAAAAAAAAAAAAGACCTCTGGGAGGCTGCCACGTGGTGGGTCATCTCCATGGGTCATGGGGCGACCCGTCTCATACATGAGACGGATCCCCTTGTTCTCATGGGAGACCACCTCAGAAATAGGTTGCAATTAGTGAATGATGGTATAATTGGTATACAAGAGAAAAAATGTCTCGGAATTAGTAAAACGTCAAATATTTTGAAACAAACTTTAACTCCTAAAACGTCATGTATTTTGAAACGGAGGGAGTATGATTTTTATTGGTGCTTTTAATTAGATTGTGCCGGGTCCACAATCGATGCAACTAATAAAATAACGTCACCTCATTTTGTATCCATCATTTTGTAAACTTCTTTTGTGCCCCTAGCATTGCCCGTTAATTTAATTCTGAGCAAATTACATCAAACCTTAAACTATTTTATGTTATCAAGTTGTACACATGATTTATTTTCTCCGCCATTAAATCACCATACTATCCGACCCGAATACTACACACCAACCAGACAAAATCCAGTTAAATATTTAACAAAATCAGGTAATTTCAAATAGCATACTGCCACGGCTGCTGCTGTCGTCTTAAAGTGAATGTCTAATTTTCATTTATGATAAAGAGTAAAGTCAGACATTTATTATGAAACATAGTACTAGTACTTATTTTTAAGACAAAATTACGTTAAATCTTTAATGATTGCCATTAAACTATCTAACGAGGACATTATCCATCAATGACTTTTAGGATTGAGTCAAATCATATTTTACAAAATCCTAAAGTTTGGTGGGACGATTATTTGGACGCATTTTTTTTTTTTTTTTTTTTGGCCATTTAATAAATCTCAAAGTTGCACTTCTTAAGTTCTAGATCTTTTCTTATTGTTGTTTACATATGCTTTAAATTTAGAAAGTGATTATATTTCAAAAAGTATGACAATTTTAATTTATTTACGAAGCCACAAACATATAAAACCTTGTGCCAAAAAATTGGATATCATTGTGTGACATCTTTTAACGGAATGGTACGAGATGTTTATTTAGATATGTATTAAAAGTTGATAGTTCTTACTATTATGTCCGTCTCAAACTAATGTCCAAAAATAATTAAAATTGCTTTTTATCAAAAGCAATTTTCTAAAATAATTGAACATTATTTTGAACGAAATTTTTATTTTATTTTTATATAAATGGCCATTCTCTTAATTTTTTTTTTTTTTTTTAACCATTCAGTTTTGTGTCAAGTTGCCAAACAGAAAAATAAGGCATGCATCCACTAAACCATTGAAAATCAAAGCAAATTAACATTGCCCTTTAGCCACACAATTAACTTTAAAAAATGGGAGTTGGCTTTTAGCCTAATTATATGCACTAACAATATCTATGTATATAATATAAAAGGGAAAGCACACTAGTGTTATTAAAAGAGACAATTATAATTTGTTTCAAAAAAAAAAAAGAAAAGAGACAATTATAATTGGAGAGTGGGGACCCGAAAAATAAAAGAAAAATGTAGTATGCTCGACAAACTAACAAACTGAGTGATCTACGCAACATGGTCGGTCACGAGAGACAATACTTCCTTTCAGAAATCTCACCCCTGGACAAGAAATAAATTTACCCGTGGCGGATCAGGATAAAATTAAACTGGGTGCACAAATGAAAAATAAAAAAGGGGAATTGAACCCGAACCATGTATGTAGTAAGCGAACACACTTACCACCACACTAAAATAAGTTTTGTTATTGGATACACCGCCACCCAGTATAACACACTTGTGTCCGCCTCTGGAATTTACTGTTATCCTCGTCATGCAAATGCGACTGTATAATAGTAACTTATGCGTACGTGCTAAAAAGAAAAGTTTGAATCTTGTTTTGAGACGGATAATATAGTAAAACCATAATTACCGGGAACTCCCAAACCCCCCCCCCCCCCGCGTCCCACGTCCCGGGAGCACGCGTCCCGGGTTCACAAGGGAACTCGACCCAAAGTACTCAAACAATCGTACCGGGAAATTAACTGTTATCAACGTAGAATCTTGTTTACATTTACAATCTTTTATGGTTATCCACATTTACATTATACTCGTTTATCTCCGTAAAAGTATATATAACTAAATATATGTAAATGTGTGTGTGTATATATGCTATTATATTCAACTTAGTGATGTGTTTTCAATACAAAGCGTACCACGTTCCCGATTGATCCTACCCCCAAGCGTACCCAAAATTTACTAAGTCACGTTCCTCGTTCTAGTACCCGTCCCGCGTTCCGAAACGTCTCACGTTCCTGGTAACTATGAGTAAAACAGTACAATACAAGTGCTAAACATTGCACCAGCAAAAACAACCAGCTGCCGCCTGAGAGAGTTAAGCTTTGTTCATATCTATAGATACTAGCTAACAAGGATCATGATAAAGTCTGAGGTTCCATCCCAAAACCAATTGACAATGGGAGGAGTGGCCCTGGATCTTTATATAGTCAGGCATTGGCTAGTTAATTCCCGATATGGGATAAATGCTCCAACAGAACAGACATACTTACACAGACGACAAAATCCAAATCCCATAAAACTAGTACACAAAACTTCAAATCAAATAAAATCAAAATGGTAAATCAAGGGGTGATGGGGTGAATGAGTGGATAGGTCTGCAGGGCATGGGTGAGGGATATGTAGGTGATGCTGACTGGAGATACACAAATACTAATTTATACTCCGTATTAAATACATTACTCAGTCCGTCCCAAAATGAATGTCCAAATTTGCACATTCATTTTGATTGGGAGAAGCGTTAGACAAGAGAGAGAGAGAGAGAGAGAGAGAGAGAGAGATGTCAGACATGAAACTGCAAACGTCGATAACCTCTAGATATTAGTACCTGTCAAGAATTGAAAAGCATGGAAACCTCAAAAATGAGATGTCAGACATGTAAATAGGTATAAGGGATAAAGATAGAACAACAACAGTCACCAGTTAGTTCCATAAGCTGGTACCACAGAAATCCACTTGCAAAATGGTGCTATGCAAAAAGTAGGAAGATCATTTCGGGATGGAGGGGGTATAAAACTAGTCTATAATCATATTAAACATTCTGAAATCTGAGTCACTTATTGCTATCCCTTCGACAACATACACAGAATACTTGTCTGTCATAAATGACTTGTCGAGGGCCGTAGTGCATTACTAGTAACAGCATTTTGAAAGATTACTAGACCCACAAATGGTCGCTCTGTGATAACACCCCCCCCCCCCTCCCTCCTTTCCCGTATCTATTTGGCTGGATTGGGCTTTAAAGAGATGGGCATCCAAAAAGAATTTCTACCTTTTTTTGCAATCCATGACTTTGAGTCAGTATCAGCCGATCTGCAGAGATTTTCCTATTTGTCCATCAATTTAGCTTCAGCAAATTCTTTTTAAGTAACCTTTCTAGAGTTGACCGTGAAAGCCAGTGTGTTCCACTAGAGAGGAAATCCTTTGTACCACACTTTGTGTACCACTTGTGTACCACAAGTGATCCAATGGTTATAAGTTATTAAGGCTTAAATAATTATAATATCAATAGTGATTCATCTCCGTCAGATCACTTGTGGTACACAAGTGGTACACAAAGTGTGGTATTGAGGATTTCATCTCGTTCCACTATGGATTGCAGTCTTGCACCTATCCACGCTTAATTAGGGAAGGAGTTCATTGACTGCAGTCTAAAACTTATCCTAGTATATTTGGGTAAGGAGTTAATGAAACTGCAACCTTCTCTAAAATTCCATATACCATTATTCCACTAAAGAGGACATGCTCAAGTTTATCCACATATTGCAAAATAATGACTGCAGTTAAACCATAACTATCGGCCAAGGTTAACACCACTTCAGAGTAACAACACTTTGGTCTACATGTACCTGTAAAGGGACTTAACAAAATAAAGTAGTGTGGAGTATTTTTCACGTATAGGAATAAGACTGAAGCAATGCCCGCAATTATCATCTACTCTGTGTAAAGAGAAAGAAATCCACGACAAGCAATGCACAAACAAGTAAAGCACACTCCTTAAAAAGGTTGACAAGTCAAATACGACATTTACTATGGGACAGAGGGAGTAATATTCTACTAGTGACTTAACAGTTGTATACTTTTTACCTTCACAGTCTCAAAATAGAGTAAACCGACAATTCATTTCATTACTTCCACCACCATATAGAGACTGGAGTAGTTTAAAGTTTTAACCGTTGGTTACTTGGTGATGCCTTTCGCTTAGAGATGATAAAGGTTACTGTCTGGCTAAAAGCGGGAACTAAGGGCTCAACTTTATATGCACGTCCACCTTCACAAAATGCAACGAAATTACCATTTAAACGTTGGTGTGTACGCCCTAAGCATGTTATTAGAACGATATTATGTTATCATTTATATTCATTTATAAGGAGATGTTACTTGATTATTATTTGCTGTTACATGTTTTGTTTATAATATTGATTTAAATGTTGGTGTGTATGCCCTAAGCATGTCATTAGAACAATATTATGTTATCATTTATTATTTGTTTATAAGTAGTGTGGAGTATCTCATGTATAAAACTGAACCAATTCCCGCAATTGTCATCTACTCTAAGAAAAGAGAAAGAAATCCACGACAAGCAATGCACAAACAATTAAAGCACACTCCTTTAAAAGGTTGACAAGTCAAATGCGACATTTACTATGAGACGGGGGGAGTAATATTCTACTAGAGACCTAATAGTTATATTCTTTTTACCTTCACAGTCTCAGAAATTACTTCCACCGCCATATAGAGACTGGAGTAGTTTAAAGTTTCAGCTGTTGGTTATTTTATGATGCCTTCTGCTTAGAGACGAAAGGTCATTGTCTGGCTAAAGGAGGCAATTAAGGGCTCAACTTTATATATGCGTCCACCTTCACAAAATGCAAGGAAAATGGCCATTTAAAAGCAGTGTGAGAAGGCGGGTTTGCAAAAATAGACAAGAGAACTAAACCTGTAATAAGTACTAAATAACGATAATGATTTGCATTGCAACTACACTAATGCAAAAGAGCTTTAGTTAGTGATGAAGAGAAGAAGAAAAGAAACAAATGAAAAAGCATCCATTATTATTCATTCACTATGCAACCACTCATTCATGTGATGAGGTAATAGTATTTGAAAAATATAAAGAAGATTCTACAACCATAAGTTCACTATCATAATCAAAACTTAATTTTAATATGGAAATATAACAATGTAATTTTCCCATGGCATTATACAAGTATGTTACACCATGATGCTTTCTCTTACTAACATGTGAAAAATCAAGAAGCCATACCACTTAAGAAGGTTCCGGAATCCAAACTGCTGAGAACTATCAGGAAGAACCTGCGCGTTTGGTGTGATACATCTTAGAAAAATCCAGGCACAATTGGTGGTCTCTAGTATCTCCCCAGCCGCCCCAACCCCTGAATCCAGCTTGGTATCCCTCTTGATTGTTATTCATATGTACTTGCCACTCTGATTTGATGTTAACAACTTTATCTGTCTCTTCAACTCTAATTTTAGCCACACCATTATCAACACAAGCAGCTTCCCCCTGGCCCTGATGCAGACCACATTTCCCAAAATGTATGGCACTAGACTTAGGTCCCCGCAATGAGTAAACAGGACTACCAAAGGAAGGATAAACTGTTGCCCACATTGTTATGTCCCAATTGTAATCGTCGAATAAGCAAAATTCACTCCCCTTCCTATGAATTTTCTTCCAGACTGTCCTATTAAATGCATAACCCACATTACCCATTCTCTCCGCTATCAAGCTGTCCACTCCCTCTCCTCTAGACTTCACATCAAGCGGAGCCAAATTTGCAGCATAGCAATTAGGGCATTTCCTAGGCTTCAGTTCTGTGAGTATCTGCATATTGCGATAAGCATTGGGCAAAATGAAGTGATCCTCCTCTATGAATAGAACATGACCCGAGTGCCCATGAGTCTCCTTCAACCCATCCCACACAGTGTTCATCATCCACCACCAATGATGCTTCAACGACACGATCTTTGGTGACCGGTGATTCCCGTACTGATCGGAAGTCCCTTCACAGTGTTTCTTTTTCGGGTCGTCTTTATCCTTGCAATCACTTGGGGAGACACCAGGAAAACTATCCCGAAAGATATGAGGCGAATACGGGGCAAATATTTGCTTCACCTGGCAAAACTTAATACCTTCCACAATCGTATTCATTTCCTCAAAGTATCCGTCATGACTAACGATCAGTAATGTCTCATTAATCCCCACTACTTGAGCTAAGCTACTAACAACTAATTGAAGATATTGGGGCCGATTGTGAACATACAAAACAACTATAATATGATCCTTTCCTAGCTCAGGATATAAATCCAAATTTCTAGGGGGTAACCTATTTTTCTTCTCCAGCAAAATTGACATATCATTCTGTTTGGGGAGGTTTATTCTTCCGTTCAAATGGAGATCAGTGGAACTGAATTCTCTACCAGTACCAATCTCACCCGAGTTTTTCCATGATAGATCCCAACTCGAATTGGTCCCAACAAGAAAAACTAACAGAAAAACCCCTAATAGTGTTACAGAAACTAAATACAGTAATCTACGCAGAGCCCCATCTCTAATCCGGGGCTTCTTGTAAGAAGCAAAAGCCCCATCAAAGTACTTCTTAGACATTTACACAAACAGTATCTGGGCAACAAACTTTCTCAATAACACAATCACCAACTTCAATCGAAAATACCAAAAATCAAAACTTGATACATTTTTTACCAACTAATCACAGAAATAGCAGCAACCCATTAGAGCAGAGATCAAAATAATAGAAGGGTGAGTGTTTAGAAGAACCTCAAAAGAGATGGTCTTCACAGCTGCAGAAAATTAAAATTCATCAAGAAAAGATGCCTGGAAGGACTAAGGGTTCAAAGATTTGGAATTAGTAGGAATGTGAAGAGGGGAAGACCGAATCTGGATGTGGGAAAGTCAACTATCGAAGGTAAGATTGGAGTAAGAGTCACTGCGATCGTGGACGGAGTGAGGAACGGAGACTGGAACTGAGTTAAAGGAAACGAAGAAAAAAAAGGGAATTGGTATAATGAATTGTTAGTTGGGTCCGTGGAGGTTAATTCTATTTGCAAGGCACCATTTCGTACGAGGCACATGAATGCCTAAAATACCCTTATCCGGATACGCGCGTCTCGTGTACAAGCCCACGAAATAATGGGATTATTTCGCATACTTTTACACGACATATGCCAAAGGTTGTAGATGTTAGTTTCGCCTAATTTTACACGAAACAGTGCGTTGGGTTTCACCCAAGTTTACACGAAACATAACCATGCATTTCACCAACTTTTACATGATATAATGCCATGCATTTCACCTAGTTTGACACGAAATAAACAGTTTTTAACAAGGCTGCTGCATAATTCATACATCCAAACATCCAAACAAACAAATTTCATACAAACTGGATAATCCAAAAACCAATACATGATACACACATACTATTGCCTATTTCTTGCAATTCTTGCTTCGTTCGCCGCATTTGAGAGTCGATTGAATGTGTCTATCCGAGCTCGGTATGGCATGACCAGGTTACTTGCGCTTGGTTCACGTTCATTCTCCCAATATATCGCTGGTGATGGTATTGGGTAATCATTATCTGACATGTGCAGCTGCAAAAGTAATAAAATAATTAAATATAACGAATTGAAATAAGATAGTTAAATATAACGAATTTAAATAAGATAATTAAATATAACGAATTAAAGTATCATACCAATATAAAATGGTTTCCCACATGTCCCAACACAAGTGTGTCTGTGGGTGGTCCTCTTCCTTGTGGTACAGTCACTGGAAGGCATGTGAAGCCACTGGTTTGCGTGTACGAGACGAACACCACATTATACCTCGTGGCAATGATGTGCCCTAGCTCTGGGAGTCTCATATAATAATATTGAGGAGCCGGGGAGGTACAACAAGCAATGCGATCGTAGAGCTCGTCTACTGGTCTCCAAGATATAACTCTCTGATAAAGCTCGCGGCGACTATGCAGCTCAATGCAACAATCTGAGCGCACTTGTTTCCACATGTCCTCATCTCCGTATATTTGCGCTGCTACGGCTCTATAGCCACAATTTCCATCACCCATCACATCTGTGATGCCTTCAATAAATGGGACAATGAAAGGCATAAACGACAAAGTATACCCAGAAGTATGTAGATTAGTGACTTTGAGTTGTCCATTTTCCTTTCCACGACCCCGACCCCTTCCCCGTCCTCGTCCTCTCCCACAACTTGAAGTAGCTAGTGGTGGAAGAGACGTAGGAGTAGTAGGGGTAGATGGTGTACTGTTTGGAGCTGATTTCGGATTGGGCGTGGACTTCAAAGAGTTTGACTCTCACGACATCAAACTCGATTGGGTTGATGCAATGAATGAAGATCTAGACATGTTGCTAGTGGATGGTGGTGTAGTGGGGACTCCAAAATATCTGTCAGTATGCTCCCAATCTGACAGTATTCTGGAACTCATGGTCCGGGGTTTATTTGCCTTTGAAATATGATCTGGCTCAGAAGCATCTCTGGTTTGTGGCTGTAGCCTTTCATTTATCGTTTGGAATAACTTTCTCTTTACTGGTTCAGGTGCGTTCTGTAGTTCATTCCACATAGCTTCAAAAGAATTTTTATTAATTGAAGGCTCAGTTGGACAGTAGTCTAGTTAAATGTCCAACTTCTTCCAAAAAGCATGAATCGAGGACAGCTCAATCCGTCCCCCAATGTTTTGTATGCATGCAATCTCGTGACTACATGTGTAACGACCCCAAAACACGTCCCTATTTATTTTATATTTTTGGGGATTTTAAATTGAACTTATATGTGCATTTTATGTGTTGCATCATATTTTATGATTTGCACATCTTATTTGATTATTTGAGTTAGTCACTTGATTAGTAGTGATAATGGTTAAGGGAGTTAATTGATTAAGTTGAAACTTTAGGGTCCTTTGTGAAAATGCAAGTTTAGGGGGTTATTTGTGATACTTGTAATTTTGGGACAAAGGGAGTATTAATATACTGTGAAAAAAACCAATGGTTTAGGCTTGAAAGTAGGGTCTTGGGTATTGCCTAGTTGTTAGTAAAGGTATACTTATACTTTTGGGACGGTAAAATATTTAAATGGAATAAAAAAAAAATATTCTATTATTTTTGGGACGGTAAAAAAGAATGAAATAAACTTGAAAGTAAAGTTTTGGGCATGTATTGCACTCTTGGGTATTGTTAGTATTGTTAAAATGCTAGTGAAAGTATACTCCTACGTTTGGGACGGTGGAATAGAGGGAGTATAATTTATTCAAGTTTTGACCTGTGAGGTGTGTTGGGCGGCCGCCCAAATCGGGCGTGCGGCCGCACACTTATCTGGAAGGTTTTTGTCTTGGAACAGAGCATTTTGGGCGGCCGCACAGTCTGGTGTAGGCGACCGCCCAGGGCTGCTGAAAGTTTGAGTTGTTTTAATCCAAGTGATTTAGAGTTAAATCTTGGTCTAGGTCTTAGGTGATATCCTAGAGTACCTAAAGGGTTGTTGTGGAACACTCTAGTATTTGAAATTGGTTCCTTTGTGAACATATGTGTTGTGGAATTGGACTAAATGTTAATTGGATTGGTTCATCTTTGTGATGTGTTTGGCTTGGTTCCCTACTTTAGAATCATTGCCCCCGGTTGTTGTTTAAGCAAGTATTCATTACTATGCTCGTGTTTAAAGTCTAGCTGATACTTGTTGTTGAGTCAGGTAGTGGGAGAATTATAGTGGCACAAGTTTAGTTCACAATAAAGTTTTCCATTGGTACCTTGAGTCAGGTAGTGGGAGAATTATAGTGGCACACGAGCCAAGTTCACTATAAGGTTTTCCACTGTTGCCTTTTTTGTTTTCCCCGGTCCAGATTGGCCTTGGATAGGATGAATCGCTCCCTTGGGTGAGTATTTGGGTTATGACTTTGTGTCATATTCCCCCGTTGTTACTTTGGTTCTTATGGTTATGGTTGGTTTTCGGGATCCCAGCTTCAGCTCTTTTATGCTGCTCAGTTGATACCTCTCAGATGGTTATATGTTTGATTCGAGAACCTTGGCTCAGTATCCACTTATGAGTGTTTATTTCCGCCTTATGTGTGGTGTGATGAGTTGGCTTTGCCTCTCATGTTATGTGCTAAATGAATGTTTATTGACATTGTTCAATTACGAGTATCATTTCAGCATGTAACGTAGTTGTATTTTAGTAGCTTACTGAGATTCATTCTCACCCCTTATTTGTATACTGTTTTAGATAAAGACGAGTCATGGGGATAGGTCACTTCACAAGGGAGGACATCGGGTTGATAATCCATTTTGGAAAGTAAGTGTGGTTTAAAGGTTACATTATATAAATGTATAACCGTTGGGGTAGTGTACCCGAGACTTTATCCGTGTATCAATTATTTTGTTAAAGTGTGGTAATTGTACATTTGTATAAGAGCGTGTAAGCCTTCGTGCTAAGTACTTTCGTTTGTGAAAAAGTTTGTTTGAAAGTTAAATGGACGTCTTTGAACTTCGAGTGTGGATTTTGTTAAACTTTATGAAAGTATATTTCGAAAAAAATTCTAAAAGTGTTTTATGACGTCTTCCACTCGTGTCCCGAGCGTGGGGCCAAGTAGGACCACGGGTCTGGGGCGCGACAACATGGAAGTCCATGTGTTCGCCTGAAGTAACACCCACAGTCTGAGGGATCCATAACATTATCCCCACTACGAGTCCGCTCTTCTTTGATGATGTCCAAGGCTACCTTTGACACTCGCCCCAATATGTCGTGATACAGATTATAGATCTTCATATCATTTGGAATTCTGCTATTTGATTTCTCCATACTAGCTTTGATTTTTGTTATCTGGATTTCCATGATCTCATGAGCCTTTTTGAAGATTGTGTCAAAAGTAGAAGAAGTACTTCCCAAGGCCTTCTTCAACCTGCTATGCTCACTCTCAGACCTGTTCGTGGTGTGGGTTCCAAAGTGTAGTAACTTATCCGTGTGCATGGACAGAATATTCGGAGAGTATGGAGTAATCCATGTATCGTAGATGTAGCTCAATAAATCAGGATAAGCGCTGAAACGTTCACAAAACCATTCCCAACGGGTGTTCCATTCTTCGCAAGTAGCGGCTGATATTGCTTCATTGAATCTCCTCATGAATGATTTTGCGAATTCCGGGCTACCAATTTTAGCCAACGCTCTCTTTCTAACATTGACTTCGATATGCCTTCGACACAAATGGTGTGCGGTCTCGGGAAATACTGTTTGGACAGCATTAATGAAAGTCAAGTCACGATCAGTGAAGAAAACTATTGGCATATGGGGAGGTTGAAAAATACTGCGCAAATTCCTGAGTCCCATGTGTAATTATCAATCTTCTCATTTTGGAGGAACGCATACACAATTATGAAATCCTTCCCCGTGGAAGTAAATCCTAGAATCTGAAGGAATGCCAGTCCATAGCAGTTGGTGTTGTAAGTGCAGTCACCTTGTATCATTTAAAGAGAAATAAAGTTAGAAATGAATAAAATTGCAATTAAAAAAAATGCAGTAACAATGTCGTGTAAGTTGATACAAAATGGTACACTATAACTCGTGTGAATTTATACGAGTGGGAACCATACCACTCGTGTAAATTCATACGACTTGGTACCATACCACTCGTGTATTTCTACACGAAATCCAGTCAGAACAGACTGTAAAAACAGAGTCAAAAACAGATTAAAAAAATCAAAAAAATTACTTTGTACTATATATGGGAAACAGTTTAGCATATTCGATGCTAGTGGGTGAGAGAAGAATATGTTGCCGATGATGGCACTCTCATTGGCTTTCCCCATGAAGACGATATATCGATGATCGTCGAGTAATTTTATGAATTGTTGTAGCGGGGATCTCCCTTGTCGTTCTTGTGCTCTAAATTTTAGGAGGGCATTGTGGACGTGTGTCTGAGTAATCACGTTCTTCTTATCCTTCGGCTTTAACATCGTGAGAATGTTATTTGGACGCATTGAAGATTGACTTGCGGTACACACCTCCTCATATTCATCATTTGTCAATTTTCCGAGCGGATGACCTTTTGGATATGTTGGAAAGTCATGATTATGAGAACCATGCTTGACAACGTAACCCCATACCCATCACCCCTTTTTTTGGCCCGAATTTCAAAATTTCACCCAATCTTCTTACTGCTACTCAACCTCCGATTCTTTGATTTGCCAGCCCTATAATTGCCACTAAAATGACATACTATCTTTGCGTAGGCTAGGATATTACCACTTGACTTCCTCGAATCTTGTATAGAAAGGGTTATATTTTGACGGGCCGCAATATCCCGTACGTGTTTAAGAAGCTCATCCCTATTTGAAAATAATAGTGATATGTTGAATTGATCACTGACATCTGGATATTGACCCTGCAAATTATATTAGCATCAATTTAGTTTCAAGATTGGATTTTTATTCTAATGTGTATTTCAAGATTTGATTTTTATTTTGATGTGTATTTCAAGATTGGATTTTTATTCTGATTTTGATTACCACACGAAATAAAATCTTAAAAACTTACTTCATTGCCGCTTGGATTTTGATTCTGATGTGGAGAATTTGGTGCCCATCCTTTTTCTTCAAAGGTAAATTCTACAACATCAAGGTTAATATGATCATAAGAACTTGGAGAATGTTGTGGAGAATGTTGTGGAGGATTTTGTGAGGAATCCATAATATGAACTTTGAGACTTGAATTTGTGGTTAATAATGGGTGTAAATGAATGGGTGTTAAGAATGGTGAATGGGGCTGTTAAGAATGGGTGTTAAAAATAGTGAATGGGGCTGTTAAGAATGGTTGTTTTGTAGTACGGTTTAAGATAAAATTCAGGTTTTAAGGGTTCTGGGTTTTACGTATTTCGTGTATATATACACGAGCTACAGTACAACATATCTTGTAATAGTACACGAAACACTTTGTTTGCTGGTTTAATGGTCTCGTACACGAGCTTCAGTGATTTAACACGTGTATTGTCACACGAAACCTCTGTTTGCTGGTTTAGGGTTTAGGGTTTAATAAGTTGTTTCGTACACGAGTTATAGTGCTACATCTCGTGTATTGAAACACGAAATACTCTGTTTGATGGTTTAATTGGTCTCGTACACGTGTTCTTTTGCTGTACCTCGTGTATTTTATCACGAAATTACTCATCCCACTCGTGTATTTTCATACGAGATACCAAATCAAGGTGTTCTTCGATGATTTGCCACACTATGTTAATGATACGCATATACTATATTAAATTATTGATTTGTGGTGTTAATTTGAGCAATATATTGTACATTTAGACATGACAACTAACAAACGTCATATTGGATCATAATCAAGTAATTGAACATGTTATATAACGAGATAAGTTGTACATGAGAGGAATACCACTTAACAAGATTATATATTTCAAATCATCATATTTCTTAATCAAGATTATATATTTCTAATCAAGATTATATATAACGAGGTTCTTAAACATGTTATATAACGAGATAAGTTGTACATGAGAGGATTACCACTTAATCAAGATTATATATTTCAAATCATCATATTTCTTAATCAGGATTATATATTTCTTGTTATAATAAGTTGGACAAACAAACATGATTACATATATGAATGAACCAACATCATACAATATCATATAACCTATCACATTTATTTATAATCAAATTTCTTTTTTTTAATAAGTTGTTTCGTACACGAGCTGATTTTCCACATTTCATGTATTTCCACACGAAATACTCTGTTTACTGGTTTAATTTGTCTCGTACACGAGATGGTGTGCCTCATCTCGTGTATTTTCACACGAAATGAGTCAGATCATGTCGTATAATTTCATACGGACCACACTATGGATCTCGTGTATTGGAATACGATATATATATATATATATATATATATATATATATATATATATATATATATACGCAATGAGTTGAAGCATTTTGTGTAGTACCATACGAAATGATTCAGACAATTTCGTGTATTTCCACACGAAATGATCTGTGTACTGGGTAAAACAGAACTGGCATCTGAATAATATCTCCCCGTTACACATGATATTAGGGGTCATATACTCGTACGTCATACAGTCAGAACTCCAGACAAGTAAACTGAGCATAATATACTTTAGAGACGGATAAAGAGAATGAAATAACTCGAATCGCTTTTGAAAGAACAGATAAATCAATAATAATGCATCAAAAGATATATACATAATAAAGATTCAGCACCATCACCAAACCATAAACAAGATATCAGACTGTTCCATTATACTCCACCTAGTAATTGTATTGGGTAGTAAATAACTAATAAATACATGCTCTCACAATATTCCCATCAAACTAATATGAGTGTGCTCCTAGTCGAATATGTCGATAATCATCTCATCATCACTCTCTTCATCGGCATCCTGCAATATCATAAACCATAAACAAGATATCAGATAAGTTTAATATACTCCCTCCGGCCCAAAATGATAGTCTCGTTTGACTTTTCAAAAGAAAAATGGAAATGAGACTATCATTTTGGGACGGATGGAGAATATAAAGGAACATAAAAATGGTACTAATTTTCTGGGACGAAAGAAAAATGGAAATGGAAATAATAGTACCTAAATGTGATCTCCTAACATCTCGTGCACCCGTGTAATAGTAGCTCTGGCGTCCTCAGGTACCCTGTCATCCGTGAGCAAGGGAAGTAGCATATCTCTGATGCCGGGTAGCGCCTCTGCAAGCCCAGTCTGAGGTGGAATGTCAACTGCGGGCTCATGTATCGGATTACTAATCCGAACATGACTCCTCATCCGAAACCATTCCATATAGTCTGGAGTTACAAGATAAGATGCAGTCACTAATGGCCCCAAACGACGACGTGGATCTTAAGCATCCATGTCGTACTCAATCCACTTTACCCAAATATCATCCCGGTCACCATATGCCTTCTTGTACCCCTTCTGACCAGCCATCAAAGTTCACGTCAAGTGAGGCAAGGGCGCCACTCTGGGGATCCTCTGCTGGATCGCGAACTGCCTGGTAACCCGGTTAGGCATATACGCTTCAGTGATGTCTAAGAAGCGTATAATCCCTCTGAAGTATGATACCGGCAGAAGCGCGTCTACTCCGGTACCATAAGGAATCCAACAAACCTATAACTCACTTTGTTAGGCAACGTCAACAAAATACTCCCTCCGTGGAGTATAACAATTTATAACAATTTAAATATAAATAACTCACCTTCTCAGCAGACATCGTGTCTAGGGTGCGGCGATACATCAGTAGATGCTCCATCTCCCTCCCAGCTCTATCACTACGTGCCCATCTAAGGGCTCTCGGCTGCCCCTCCTACGATCGGGGGTTCAAAAGTCGCCGGAAGTCCGGGAAGTACTCGTATATCCAGCCCTGAAATATATGTAAATAAATTAGTAAATAATTATTACTTGTAAAAAAGACTCAATCACCCCTCTAAAAGTTCAACTACCAATTAAATTAAATATTGGGACAGAGAGAGTATTAAAGAAATATTAAATATTACCTCTAGCAGAGTCGAACAACCACCCATCTGAGCGCATCCGGATCTGGACGCCTTCCCCAACTCGCGGTACAAGTACGCCAAAGCAGCTGATCCCCAGGAGAGACGCCCCACTCTCGGAAGATCCATGCACAGTGAAAGATAGGCTGCATGCATCTTATCCTGAGTCTTGTCCACGAACAACGTGCAACCCAAGAGGAACAAGATATAAGTAGAAGCACGCTGGTCATCTGTCATGTCTGAACGGGCCTGAAAGGCAAGCCGGAGTTCACGTAATGTGTAGGACGTGCCCTCAGACAGCCGATGAGGTGTCTCTGGATCTCGTGTAGGTCAGGCTCTGGATCCGCCTTCCTAACAGGAAAACCTATACAGCTGATACCTATAAATTGAAAATGAAAAAATTAATAAAATTGATAAAAGTATATAACAACAATATACCTAGAATATGAGTGACGTCATGCATCGTGATCGTCATCTCCCCCCACGGCATGTGGAACGTGTTAGTCTCAGGAGACCACCGTTCCACAAATGCCGTAAGCAGCGCCGAGCTAGTCCGGCGAATGGTGGTATCATGCAGGTGCTGGATATCCGATGCATCAACTGTAGTCAACCAAGCTCTATCATCCTCCGCCAGATTAGCACGCGAGAACCTGTTGATTCCAAACAAAAAATTATAATTAATACTCTCTCCGTTATAGAAAAACACACTAAAAATAAATAATAAAACTATTTATAAACAAATGGCTTACCTATCCAGATGCTGCTGTCTGGTATGGAACTTCACCACTGACTGACAAGTGGGGTTGCCCCAAAACTCTCGGGCTCGGTGATGACCGAACCCGTATAACAACTCACACACCACTGGGCCGCCACCTGGGTCGCTCTCAATCTGCCATGGTGTAACAGGCTTCTTCCCCCATGTGGCCCGTGCCTCCCCTCTAGCCACCTGCGGACCCTGCCTCAGGCGAGGCCTCAAAGCTGCATCCTCCTCCTCATCATCATCAGATGCCTCGTCTGATGCCGTCTCCTCAGAATCAGAAGATGACGACTCCGCATCTGTCTCATCATCTGTACGCTCCTCCTGTCCCTCAGTCTGTACATCCTCAGTCTGATCAAGCAAGACATTCTTGTCATGCTTCTTTTTGGTGCGCAAAGCTGCCTCCTCGGCCTTCCTCTTTCTATTAGATGCATTCGAACGTTCACGTCCCTACAAAAAATTTAAATAAGAGACAATAAATAAGCGACAATTCTAGTTGAAAATGACACAAACAATCTACAACAATAAATCATCAATCTACAAATTTTTGTTTTTTTCAGTAACAGTTTACATTTTGTGTGTATGCATATGAAATGGTTCTCAACATTTCGTGTGTAATCACACGAAATGTTGAGAACCATTTCGTATGCATACACACGAAATGTTGAGAACCAAATCGTGTACAGTTCATACGAAACACACAAAACCAACTCAGTCTGTACATCCTCAGGCTGTACATCCTCAGTCTGATCAATCAAGACATTCTTGTCATGCTTCTTTTTGGTGCGCAAAGCTGCCTCCTCGGCCTTCCTCTTTCTATTAGATGCATTCGAACGTTCACGTCCCTACAAAAAATTTAAATAAGAGACAATAAATAAGCGTCAATTCTAGTTGAAAATGACACAAACAATCTACAACAATAAATCATCAATCTACCAATTTTTGTTTTTTTTCAGTAACAGTTTACATTTCGTGTGTATGCATATGAAATGGTTCTCAACATTTCGTGTGTAATCACACGAAATGTTGAGAACCATTTCGTATGCATACACACGAAATGTTGAGAACCAAATCGTGTACAGTTCATACGAAACACACAAAACCAACTCGTGTAAAACCACACGAAATCAACCCCGACAATTCCAGATTTTTAAACCACCAATTTGTTAGAAATTTTTGGGGTTAGGGTAATTTATAATCCTGGATATTTGATCGAATCGCGTACAAATCGCTTTCCGAATAAAGTATTTCGACCCTTTATTGCCTGGGTATCACGAAATCTTTACCGGGATAAGACAATCAAACAATCTGTTTCAAGGCAAAGAATACAGATCAAAACTCTGAGAATTATGTGAAATTTTTTCGTGAAAGAAACATGAGACCAAAATCTGTTTTATAAACAAATGGGAAGAAAGATCAGATATGACTATTGGCATCAAACAGTCATACCTGTTAGCCAACAGTAGTGTCCTTTGGAGTTGCGGGAAAAACTGGCGGGAATCAATTGGAGTACCAAACAAGGGGCGCTGCCCCCTTGACCACTGCTTCTTTATCGTGGTCGAAAACATATTAACTCAAACGAGTGTGTACTCCACACTTTCCCTTACTCGTATCCGAGCCTAATATGAAATCGCATTGGTCGCTAGTAAATCACAATTACATAAAATCGTTGATGACACTAAAATCACCAACACAATTCGTACAATAAACCCCAAATAAAGCAATAAAACACAATTACAACAATGTAGGATCAAATTTAAACAACAATTAAGCATTATAGGATCGAATTTTAGGCAAAAAAAGTCAAGTTTTTGAAATTGAAAGTTAGGGTTATAAATTGAGGTTACCTGTGTAGCGGCGGTAGAGGAGGCGGCGCCGGCGCCGGACTTGCCACCGACGGTGGGGAGCTTCTTTTTCATTGTTGCCGGCGAATGTGTGTTGCGGTGGAGCCGGCGGTGGTGGTTGTCGCGTGGAGTCGCTGAGTCGTTGATGGAGGGAGTGAGGGATGGAGGGTTTTTTTTTAAATGAGAGGATTTAAGTGTTTTGGAGTATATATATGAGGGTATTATAGTAAATTGCATATGCCTTGTGTGTTTCATGCGTTGCAAATATATGTACCCGTCGGTGGAGAGTTGATTTTTATCGAGATTTCGGAGACTACAAGAAATGTGGGTTCCATTAACATGAAAAAAGAAGACGAGTACAAGTGTAAGCAGTTTGCTTCTTTGTATAAAGATTTGATTTTTAATCATTCTGAATATTTGTTCATAAATATATATATATGTATATATTTATGATTAGGTTAATTGTGATAGTTGATTTGTGATTTTTTTTTTTTTTACAAAATTATTTCTTTAAAAAATTGTAGTTTAATTTTACTTGCACATTGCTTTAGCCTTATTTATAACATGTTAGAATTACAATTTTAAAAAAATCTTATTTAGAAATATAAAACTTTTTCTAGTAGGAAAATAAAAAAAAAACATTTATTATACTCCCTCAGTTCTAAAATAAATAAAATTTGCTATCAATTAAAAGCAAATTCGGTTAAAAAAAAAATTGTGACAAGGTAGTGATATAGAGTAAGTATCCAGCAAAACAAAGGGAAACTTCAAACAGAAAAGAAAGCAATGATGGAACAAACTGAGTACACAATGCTACCTACAAAAGGAAGCTATTTAATTCATTATTTGTATGTGGCAAATGTGTATTAAACAGTAAAAGTAAATTGTGTAAATGATCTTAATGGCGAGTGTCATTTCCATTAAAAAATAAAATAAAAAAATACTACCCCCATTCGGCACCGGTTTTTTAGGAGTTTCTGCAGGTGAACGGTCATGATCATTTTGATGAGATCCGCTTAATATGAAGAAACATGACGGGACAACTCTAACAGGTGGAGATACAACTCAAGGTGGCCGCACAGCAACACACTTTAAGGGAGGGAGGAGAGCGATGATCTCAACATAGTGGACCTCCTGCAGTACATATGCGCTTGTTGCCGCAAATTGTTTTTTTTTTTTTTAATTGAAAAAAACATTGACCCCTAAATTTTATCAAAATAAAAGCGAAAATAGAGTATTAAGGAATAGTATATATTCCTAGCATATAATGTAAATATCAAATTACCAAATATATAGATTATTCTAGAACATTAGTTTCCTTTTTGTATTAGTTTTCCTAATTAGATTAGAACTCTAGAATACTCTTTGTAACCCTATAAATATGTATCTCTATTATCAATAATATTTGAGTCATCCATCTCCATGTATGATTGGCTCCGACTATCTCTTTCTCTAATCCTTGACATAGAGAGGTGATAGGGGACTAGATCTTACTATCATAGTATAACAAAATAAATTATGATATGATTAGATATAGATTTGGAAAGGAAAAAGTGTTAATTTAGATATAATTATCAAAAAATTCGTATAATATTATTTAAATTCTCCTTCACTTGTGACAACAATGTTATAATATAAAGAAGTTATCAGAAATTAGCTATCAATTATAAGTAAATAACATTAGTTTTAGAAATGAAGGGATAGTTCAGATCTAGAGCTCTGCCATCAAAATGCTTGATGGTACTCATGATGGCCATCAGATAATTTTTTAAGGGTAAAATGGTCTTTGATTAACTCCTAATCAAGATTGTTCATTTTAATATCTCTTGATAGTTCTACTCTCTTCTAGGATTGGAGTTTGAATTTGATATTAGTTGACATGTGCTCAAACCCTGGTCATTCACGTACATCCCGCGATTTAACTTGTAGTAGCAATGAGGAACCGAAACTACTATCCTCAGGATTAGTTTGGCGCAAGCGAGGAATGTGACAAGGAAAAAAAAAGGAGGGGTAGTAGTTCAGAATGGAAGGGTAGGATATACTAATAGCTAAGTGTCACAACAACCATATCCAAATCCAATAGATATATGTGTGATTGTGAAGGACTCCTTTCTGAACAGTTCATTTTGGACCAAAAATGGCTGCCAAATTAGCCACCTCCTCCTTCTTTACCACCACCACCAAGCTTCTGCTCTCATCACCATCTTCATCTCACACCATCCTCTGCTTTCCAAGGTCAAACTCAAATCATTTCAAGATTTCTGCAAAACTAGGTTTGTTTCTCTTCTCTCTTTCTTCAACTCACATCTCTCTCTCTCTCTCTCTCACACACACACACAAACAAACAAACTCATTTTCCTATATCCATACCTATTTTTGGTCATTGACATGAATTTGAGGCTGATATAGTAGGGGTTGTTTTGGTAATGTGCTAGGAGGTGGAGAGGAAGAACTCAAACCAGGTGATAAGAAAAAGTTCATCACTAAAGAACAAGAACCTGAACAGTAAGCCTTCATTTCATTTCATTCCCCAATTTTTACTTCACTTACACTCTAATATCCAATCAAAAACTCCTCTATTTAACTTAAACAATCTCCGCCTCAAAATAAATCTCCATTTTTTTGTTCTTACCCTCCGTCTCAAAATGAATTGAAAAATGTCCATTTTTGTTCTTGATCAAGAACAAATATGCACATTCATTTTGAGACGGACGGAGTGGATGATTCACTTACATACTTCCCTTTTAGAAATAATGTCTACTACTCCCTTTGTCCCAAAATGATCTTCACATTTGTCGTTTTTCAATGTCCCAACAAGTTCTTCTCATGTTTCCTACAATTTAGGCTTAAAACTGCATAAAAACAACATGTCTAGTGAAGCAAGTGTTTACATCCTTAAAAAGTTTCGATAGTCAAATGGGAAGATCATTTAGGGACGGAGGGAGTATATAAAGATTACTCAAGAAAGCTAGACAAATTAGACGACATTCGTCAACATTTTGCCTCGCGCACACATGACACTGAGAAGTGTTAGGAATGGTTTGATTGCTAATGCATAAGCTTACTGCAGATATTGGCAGTCAGCAGGGGAAAGGGAAGGGGAGAATCCTATGAAGACACCACTTCCTTATATCATCATATTTGGTATGTCAACCCCTTTCATAATCCTAGCCATTGCTTTCGCTAATGGCTGGATTAAGATGCCCATTCGATGATACTATTGCAGCAGAGCTGAGCTAGCCATCCGATCTCGATTCGATTAACAACCTTGTTAATCGTATCATCTGAGTTCCTATATGTAACGTTATCATTCCTACATATTCATTTTCAATACTCGGGATATGATTGTACCTTAATTTATAAGAAGAAAGAAAAACGACAGCGATTTTGTAATGCAACTACATTGTGAATGTATGACAGCAGTTGAATATCTAGCATTTTCTCTGTATGGAGATGCCAATATAGCATCAACGATAAATTATATTATCCAAAAAATGAAATAAATCTAAAGGGGATTTTTATATCACAAAAATTAATCCTATATGTTTTTTCAAAAAAAAAAAAATCCCTTCTTCTCAAATATCAAGGGGACTGACGAGACAATTTTACCTCAATTATGGATCTCTCCAAAACCAAATTCCGAAATCAAGAAACTATTCCTTTGTTTCTGGCTTCAATGATTTGTAGAGTACTAGGGTCACATATTTCTCACGAAACCTTTGTGTTGAACTAAGTGCCACCGTGGATTGACCACTTCCGCCTTTCTGAACATAAAGATGATTTAGAACAGCAGGTAAAGGTTTCTGGACAGCTTCAGGGCCATCATCATTGGAGATCAATGGCTGAGATAGAGGCATCTGTGTTAGTAGCGGGGGCAATTCTGGCAAATTCTTTGTGTCATGATCCTCTAAAGTGAAAGGAGAATTGTTGTAGCTTGATGTTGGGGAAGAAGGAGATTCAGATTCAGGGACGGAAGAAACAACTTCCGGAACATACTCCTACAATATGCATCAATCATTAATACATTTCACACAATTTTGTTCGAATAATGAAGCGCAAAATGAGTTTAGTGTTAAATGGTCAACTAACTACAAGATTAAGGCATAAAAATATACTCCCTCCGTCCCAAAATGAATGTCACAGTTCAGAAGTTCAGAAAGGAAATCCATTATCCAAGCAATCATAATAAAATATAACCCATTTCAGGAAAACTTCTTTAGATAAGAAATAATACAATTTCAGCAACATGCTTCAGCTACTCATTGAAACCTAGTTGTATGAGTTTACTACTGCTCCTAAACAAGTAAATGAAATATAACCAGAAACTGCATATGTATATTACAACAATACATATATATTAAGCCTAATTATCCAGCATCTTATAGTTAGAGAAAGTGGTGTCTTCAAGAACTATATACACAACATAAAGCAAGAGGTAGAGGTTCTTGTCAACTCAAAAAAATAAATAAAAATTGAAGCATAAATAGTCGGGTCGAGCCTCTTCATTATATATATATTTCTCCAACTTATTGAAGGAGCACCATGGTCGGCATATAGTTAATGCATTTAAAAAGACATATACAGTAGGTGAAGACGCAAATTGAAAAGCAAACGTCCTCTTCAAACAAGAACCGGAGTCTAGGTCAAGTCATAATCAACATAATGAACGTACCTTCCTAGTTTGACCATGAAATAAATTTGCCACCCAAAATAACAGATCTAGCGACTATTTCCTAAGTCTGATTTCTTGAAATACTGACAACTTTACCTCTTTGCACCAAAATTTAGCAGAATGTTTCTCTAATGACCATCTTTTATCACCAAGTTTCTATTTTACTTATTTACAGAAGCGGGAGTTACACAGAAGTACTTGGTGAATACAAGTTCAGACCCTAAAGTGGGAAGAAACATGGCGAAAAATAAGCAGAAATGGTATCCATCTGGATACAACACTAGCCCTTATCCCCAGGCATTGGTTTTATATTACCACCTTATCCTACATTCCAATCTATCGTGATTTCAATTGCATAGTTCCTCCACTCACCAAATATATGCACCCAAAATTGTCAGATCCACTTCTGACGCCTCTAATGTTGTAGCATTATCCCTGTAAAGCTTGGCATACTCCGATGACGTGTTTGGTACATAAAATTAATCATTCGTTTTCATGATGTTTCGGTACAAATGTTATTACATTATAGAACAAAAAATATGGAGGAATCACGAGCCATTTGTAGCAAACAGGCACTGCATCTTTGCAATGATCTTGTACCCGAATTTTAGAAAAAAAGTAAGTTGTGGTAGGATAATAAGAACGAGTTTAAGGTGCTACATTCAAAAGAAAGCCATACATCGTTATGCGAATCGTTTACATGCAATATCAACATTACACTTATTAATTGCTCAGCATATAGGGTCAGAAAGAATGAGTAAGAAATGTATGCATGTGTGTGAAAATTAAGAATAGAGACTTAGAACAGCAGACAAGATGTGGGTCTTTAAATGTCAAATAAGCTCATCTAAGAATTATATACGTGATAATTCAGGAAGCATAACAAATGGAGCCATTTGACTTCCTTCCTAGTGAGGAACAACAATCCTATCAAACAAGTACTCCCTCCGTCCCTAAATGAATGTCCTAATTTCATTTTAGGGAACATCCAAAAATCTCTACTTTTTATACAGTTAAAAGGTAAAGATAAAAATGGTAAAAGAACATTTAGGGACAAAGTTTTTTTTTTCCAACTAGGACAATAAATCTTGAAAATGGCATTTATTTAGGGACGGAGGGAGTAGCACGTAAATGTAATACGAAAAAACAGAGAAACAGCAGTAGAAGCGAAGACAAGTATTACTTCTACGTAAATGTCAACAGATGGTTAGCATAATAACATACCTGCAAATCCAAAATATTGAATACATTCCCCATTTCATCCCTTTGTTGTGGCAGCTCCGGAGCATATCTCCACTCTCCATCAACAATGAATCTGAAATGGTAAACACCCGATTCTAGCACTTTGAAGATTGTGAATTCTCTGCCCGATCTCTCTAATGGCTCTCTGTTGATAAAAATCACAAAGAGTAGTCAAAGGAATGCATAAAACTTGGTCATTAGTAATGTGAAAACAGCAAACTTTAACAAGTCCTGGCCCTTACTCTTGCATCCAGTTATCCCATGACCCCTTCACGGAAACTTGAAAACCACCATGAATCCATGTGATTAATGCTGGTATCCCCATCCCAGAAACCCTAGCATCATAACTCGTTCCTGTTTCCCTCAGATTGGACCAACCTGAAGGAACAATGGGAACCTGGATATGGAAACAACATTACTACATATATTCATGAGTCCGAGAAGCAACACTCATGGGTATAAACAAATATCAAGCGGTGACATCTGGCACAAATCCTCCAAAATGGAAATTTTTTCTAACTCAAGTGGGACGGAGGGAGTACTTGTTAGGAAAAATTATTACTGCAGCCGCCCCCCCCCCCCCCTCCTTCAACCTGAGTCTACAAAAAAACTATCATGACGAATCACAAAGTTACTGGATTTTCTTTTCAATTTATGAATGATGAACAGAATTCCAATGGGTTTGTGATAAACAGCAAAAGATCTGATTTTTACAGAGGAAAAACTCAGTCTTTAAATTACCCAATAACCACAACTGTTGTAACTTAACTCAACTTGGTCATTGTTCAAATTGCTTGGTGTTAGCTACAAGAAGTTTCTTTGTTCAGCATACACAGCAGTTATTGCAAGATAATTTATTCTACAAAATATTCATGTAACTATTCTCTCTCACACACAAACACACACACAGAGAGAATTCAGAAGTAAGAATTAACCTGAGGAGTGAACAAAAAAGGGGACTGATAAACCCTAGGGTTATGTGGAGGGGGCTGAACCATGGAGTAATCAGGCCCATAATAATTGCTAAACTGAGCTCCACCACCATGGCCATGGCCATGGCCTAACTCCTCCATGAAAACCTCTTCACCAGCTTCATTCTTGGCTCCAGAAGAGCCACCACTTTCTTTCCTACCATTAGCATTACCCATTACTGCAAAATTCATTTAAAAAAAAAAAGTTATACAAAAAAAAATCACTGCATAAACACTATATCTTCAGATAAAAAAAATTTAAAAAAAAATTGAGTGATGACTGCAAGAAAGAAAAAGCAGACCCAAGTCTGAGAAAACCCTTGGGGGATTTTGAGTTTATTACACACCCATCTTTTGAATAAATCAAGACTAATCCTTTGAACTCGCTCCAAAAAAAAATAAAAAAATTGAGGTGAGTATAAATTAACCTGAAAAAAATCACTTTACCACCAAACTAAACTAAAAGTAACTATTATACAGCACCAAATTAAATCAATGGGCAAGGTAACATGATATTTAGCAGCTTTGTATTGGTTGATGGAAAGCCTTTTTTGTCTTTTCTTTCTCTCTCTAACAACTGCCCTCTCTTGCTCTACATTAAATTAAAAAGGGGAAGGGGAAGAAAAAAGAAAAAAAAAAAAGGCAACTGAATAAAGAAAAGTGTTTTTATTCTCCAATGAGTTTGGAAGATCCCTCTTTGGGTGGATTAATAATGTTGGTTTAAAAGGGAATGTTCCATGATTAGCCACACATTAATCTTACCGTTTTGTTTTACAGTTTTTGCAGTTACCACTTATATCTTGCCACCTCACTCTTTCCAACTATTTCATTTTTCTTGTTGACACTTATGCCCTTGGTTCATTTGATTACACTTAATTTTCAATTTTTCACCCTGAGAACTACTTTAAGTAAATCATTTAGATTAAGATATGATCATATGACAAGGCATATCCAAGACTAAATTTCTAACTCTTATCTCTTAATTCCAATAGTGTGCTTGTGGGATTTTAAGGATTTTGGAAACATAGTATTAGCTGTAAGAGAATATTGGTGAACTTTTATGGAAACTTTTTAAGTATATTGCTTTTTGAGAGTTAAATAAACATTTTATGGAAAGTACTCCTAGTATTTTTTTTAAACAAATATATATATATATTAAAAGCTGAAGCGGAGGGTTGTCGATTCGTCATGTGGACTTGTTTTGGCTTATGCTTGCTTTTGGTGAAGTCATGCCATCACCACCTTAAATTTTAAATGACTTTTAGTATTCTTTTTATTAGCTAATAATATTAGTTATTATATAGGTTAACTAATACTATTTGTTGGGTTTCCTATCATCATGCGCAGCGGAATAAAGCATTAAAAATTTACATGGAAACTCAAAGCCCATAGATCCAATCATATGATTAAATCAAATACTTGCATAATGAATACTGGAATACTAACCCTTGAAGCCTTTGATTAACAACCTTGATTCTTGGTGGAACTTTGAAACTTGATCACGAACAAAAGAAAGAACACGAACTATGGAGGTGATAAGCTTCACCCTCTATTGGTATCCACACCTCGAACGAATATCAAGAACGCTTCTTGATCTTGGTTGCTAGACCAAATTGTGAAACACGCTTTCACAATTGTTTTAGAACTATATGGAATTTTATGTGATGTTCTTGTTCTTCAATCTAGGGATCTTAGAACAAGAAATAACTCTCTCAAACTCTTTGGAGGCTCACAATATGCATTGGAATGATTAGGGCAACTAGAGGAGGAGTTTATACTTGTTTCTCCTATTCCAAATAGGCAACAAGTGGTCAAACCCGCAAGAAATCGGATTAAGAAAGTCCCAGGCCGAAACCGCCTAGGTGCGCCCGTGTCTTATAGGAGGTCTGGTCGTGTCCTATACAAGGTCCGACCGGGTCCTTGCATAGGTCCGCCCGGACCCTCCCTTTTTTTTCGGTTTTCTCTTCTAAATTCCTAAAATCCTTCAAAGGCCCTTCGACCCAAATTCCAATTAAGTCCTTTAGGATTCGTTCTATTTGTGTGTGACCCTATAGGATTACACTAAGTTGGCAATGGGTTTAAACATAAACCCATAAGATATGATTAGGTTCTAGCAAATCGTCATACCTACCCAAAAAGTGTAACTATATACAAGATCATATTCCTTTATAGAACATGTCACAATCCCTTAGTCCACGATGTCATTGAACACAAGTCATGGTCATTGAGTCAACTTGTATTTGTTCAATGCTTTCTCGATTCCGAATATGTTGATAATCCAAATGAGATTGATCCAATCAATTCATTTGAGTTTGTCCAAACCATAGTTACCAGGAACGTGAGACGTTTCGGGACGGGATCAGGAACGAGGAACGTGACTTTTAAAATTTTGGGTACGTAGGGGGTAGGATTAATAGGTACGCCCGTTGGGAACGCGGTACGCTATTATTGGGAACGCCACTATATACATATATATATATATATATATATATATATATATATATATATATACATATCACAAAAGAAAAAGTATTTTTTAAGATTTCCATTACTTACACTCATAAAGTCTTTATACACACCCAGTTTGTACTATAAGAGCGTTGTACAGTTAATGGGTGTATTTATCTTTTAAGATCTTGAGTGGAAATAGCCAATCTAATAATAAAGAAACGCACAATCCCAACCAATCGACTTTTGTATTACGGCTTTCAATCTCCCTAATCCACCAAAATCCTTAGTTCTTCTAATCTAATCCAACAGCTTCGATTCCGACGATTATATCTGTATCGTTAACAAGCCACTTCAATTCCCCCTTCCGCCTTCCGTTGACTGTATTCCGCCAACTGTTGAATGGATTTCAACGTAATTTCAGACGCAATCGACAGAAATCAACAACTATCGAAGGCCAAAAAAAGGACCTAGGCGATAATCGATCAACCGACGAGGATAAAAAGGTCAGATTCTCCCCTTTTTGTTTTAATTTTTGGAACGAGGTTTTTGGGGAATTGGGTCGCGTTCTCTGGCGAACCGGGACGCAAACGCACTGCGATCCGGGACGTGCGACCCGGGACGTGGGACGAGGGGGGAAGTAACGTTCCTGGTAACTATGGGCCAAACATTTCATCAACATCATTCTACGAGGGACCCAAGCTTGAGATCTCTTCGAAGAGGGACAAATCCATTTAGCTTATTATTCATCCCTACGTGAATATCATGCCAATCATACCCTTTATAACTACCTGGTTAAAGGTAGTGTTTGAATATGTCAAACATAATGTTCATCAAGTGGAAGACTATAATAACTTCATGTCTAAGGATTCAAATGACATAACTAATATGAGATCTATATATGACATTGACCATGATATAAATCTCATAAAGCGGGTCATGTCCAGTACCTTGTTCTCCAACAAGTACCCATAAGTCTAACATGATCATCCCATGATCATTTAGACTTATACTAGTGCTTCATAAGTACTAGGGACGGAGATTATTATAAGTAAACATGAACAACAATAATAATCAAAACATCTCTTTATTAATATGAATAAAATGATAACATACATGGCGTTTAAATAAACATACCTAGGGCACCTGTTAGAGCAATAACAAGACTTGATAAGAAAAGCGAGCAATCACAAGAACACCAATTTACGTGGTTCACCAACTTGGCTACGTCCACGGGGAGAGGAGAGAATATTATTATCAATCTGGAGAAACGATTATAAGATCACACTATTACTGCTGCACGAATTATTGATCACAATAATTCCTAACTGTGCAACTGTAGAATTACAGATCTCTCTAAGCACTCTAATAATTTGTCTATGACAATCTGAGGTGTGATTTTAATCTAAACTACTGGCCTCTATTTATACTAGTAAAGTTTATCTCAAAATCTCTTAGGAACTTGGAAACCTTCCTTCTGCGCTCTGTCCCGGAATTACGAAATACCAAATTAAAAGGCATTAACCCAACAATCTCCACCTTGACTTTGAATCTCCATGACAACAAACCTTTTCTCCCCCCCTCGCCTCTTCTGCTATCTAATAGCTGCGAACAATCTGCAAGTCCAAACAGTGTTGGAACTTGCATCCCGTTTCGGGTTTTGTGAATATGTATGCAGGGTTGTTCGTCGTCCCTACCTTCACCTTTACCCATTTCTCATCCCTTAGGAAATGATATCTGACATCAATGTGCTTGGTCCTCTCATGATGAACCCCAAGATTGCTGATCAATCCCTTCAACCATATTTCTTCCTTAGCGAACTCTGTCAATGCCACGTATTCTGCCCTTGTTGTAGACACCGTCACTGTTGCCTGCAATGTAGCCTTCCAACTGACAACTGACCTACCAAACGTGAACACATATCCAGTCTTCGATCTTCTTGTATTAACAACACCCAATTCTGAGAAACCCTTGACTGCACATTCTGTCCCATCTCCACAGATGAGTCTGACGTTGCTGGTGCGCACTGTAGCATACATCAAACTACCAACTGCACTAGCATAGGATACTCGATCCATATACTCTTTCTCCTCAACCGATTTGGGCCCAAACGCGACTGTCTGTGCATTCACTGCACCCGGAGTGTCTATAGCCTTAGCTGTTGACCTACCAAACCTCTCTGAAACTTTCTTGATGTATCTCTCCTGGGATAAGAACAGTTTTCGTTTGGCTCTGTCTCAACAGATCTCCATACCCAGAATTCTCTTCGCGTTACCCAAACCCTTCATCTCTGCGACCAAGCCTTTCAGCTTCTAAATCCTTGACTTCTTGACTGCTGCTATCACATAGCTGTCAAATCCTTTGTACCACTGCCTAGGCGATTGCTTCAATCTACAAACTTGATCTCCCTTACCAAGAACTTGGAATCCTTCCGACTCTGTCATGTATATTTCTCCCTCTATTGCTAGCAACACTCTGATCGAAGTGTGTCTGACCACTGTTGAGAAGATCCCATTGTAGTCCACCTCTTCTTTCTGTGTGAAACCCCTTGCAACAACTTGAGCTTTATACTTGAACCCTTCTGCCGGTGACATCCCTTCCTCTTTCTTGAAGATCCACTTTCAAGTCACAATCTTTCTGCCTTCTGGCCTTGTGGTCAACTTCTAAGTCTGATTCATGTGAAGAGACTCCATCTCATTACCCATAGCCCCATACTACTGAGATGACTCTGAACATGTATCTGCTTTATTGAAAATAGAAGGTTCCGCAAGAACGGGATCTACTTCCTCAGCAACCTGCAGTGCATAAGACACCAAGTCTTCAAATCCATTCCTGAAATTAGCTCTTCTAGACCCTCCTTGTGCTAACCCATGTTCTTTAGGAACTGAACTTGAACTTTCTGGTGCTTCAGTCTTTGTCTCTGTTGGTGGATCCTGATTAACATCTGACTGTGGGACAACTAACTCTTCAGTATCTTGTTGCTCCACCTGTTTTTCAACATCTGACTGTGGGACAACTAATTCTCCAGTATCTTGTTGCTCCACCTGTTTATCAACACCGCCAACACTTGAAACAATCATGGATTTACCAGTCCATACCTCATAGGGAACTTTGAGGCCAGTACTAATATGAAGTCCATGATTAATCAAGTAACATGTTGTACTAAGCATTTCTACCCAGAAACGTTTAGACAACTCTGCATTGGAGAGCATGCACAACGCTCCCACAAGCAATGTCTGATTCATCCGTTCTGCTACACCATTCTGATGTGGCGTGCCTCTGCTGGTGAGGTGTCTAGAAACCTCCACCTCTCTGCAAAACGAATCGAACTCAGTACTGCAGAACTCCAAACCATTATCTGTCCAGAGCTTCTTGATCTTCTTCTCTGTCTGTTTCTCCACTACTGTCTTCCAGTCCTTGAAATTCCTTAGGACCCCATTATTGTGCTCCATGATAACCACCCGAGGCCTCTTCAAGTAATCATCAACCATAGACAAGACATATCTGTTCCCCCTTAGAAATTCCTGACGTGAAGGTCCCCAACTCTCTGAGTGGATGTAATCTAGAACGCCTTTAAGATCCTTGATCTTATGGCCATAAAGAAGACCTCTGTTAGTCAACTCATGCATCTCTCGAGTGCTCATGTGACCGAGCCTGATGTGCCACAACTTAGACATATCTCCCTCGTTCACCTCTTCTGATGCAGCTATAGTCTACTCTGCAAGCGTCTTTCCTTGGAGGAAATACAAGGATCCCCGCTTAAGGCCTTTCAGCATCACTTATGAACCGTTACAGACACTAACTGCTCCACCTTTACCTCTGAAACTGAACCCTTTGCTGTCCAACTGACTAAGTGAAATCAGATTCTTCGTCATACATGGAACGTGTCGAACCTCGTTTAAAGTGATAATCCTACCATCATGAGTCCTGACCTTGATCGAACCAATACCGATAACCCTGCAGACTTCACTGTTAGCCATGCTTATATCACCGCCAACTGTTGGTCCCTAAAGGGCAACAAGGGTGTGAAAATCGCTAGAGGGGGGGGTGAATAGCGTTTTAAAATTCTTTTCAAACCCTTTTGCAATTCAATGGCAGATGCGCACAACTCTTATTTTGGCTAAGTATAGCGCGCGGTAAGAGTGTGAAATGCACAGCGGAAATTTAAAGCAGCTCTGCGCAGGGTATACTGCGCAGAGATAAAAACGCACGCGCTAAGTATGAGGCTAAAGAGTGGCGCAAAAAGGGATTCTAAGGCAAATGAGCAATAACAATTACAACATCAAAGTGTAGCAATCTGAAAGATCAAACAAAGCAGTTCATAAAAAGTTAAGAAGGAAATATGCAATAAGTAATGAACACGCTATTTGGAGAGGTTCGATCGATGAAAGATCTACATCCTCTACCAAGATGGTTAGTCTTGGATTTCTAATGGAGATCTTATTATATGAGAGAATATTACAAATTACAACATTTGAGCTCAATACTAACTCAAGATCTATTATCTATGAAGAACAAATCCTAGACTAAACCGGTGTATCTCAAGAAGTTAGATCAAAATGATCAAAGCTTCAAGAGGTGTGTGTGTGTGACAGAAATTCTGGGCTCTATGAATATGAAAGATGAAGAGCACCAAGAATTCTGGTGATATAGGCTTTGTGATATGAGCAAGAGTTTTGAAGGTTTGAAGATCTTGAAGGCTAAAGAATCTGGAAATACTAAGCAGCAGTCTTCAGATCTTCATGGTTTTTCAGTGAAGCAGGAAACTCGAGCTCTGAAGCATAGTGGCCAACAAGAGGGGATTGATCAAAGGTGATCAAACAGCGGTCGATCAAGGGGCTGATTAAAGGGCAGCTTGGAAATGAAGATGAGCAGGCTATTTATAGCTGAGAGCTTGAATATAGCCGTTGGAGCTCTGAGCTAGGACAATGAGCTGGCACAAGGTGATTGGCGCGCAGCTGTCCTTTATAGCCGTTGGGGTTCTGATCAAAGATGATGACCTGGCACAATATGATTGGTGCGCAGGTGATTTTAGAGCCGTTGGAGACTGAGTATGAAGACCAAATTCAAATGCTTCTTCTAGAAGGTTGACAGCTGTCTTCACTTGAGATATTTCTTTGAAGCGTGTCTCCACCAATGGTTTTGCTGAGTGTGCTTATTTTTTCGTTTGTGCACACCTCAGCATTTTAATAAGCGTGCATCTTCTAAGCGTTTTCCAAGCTTTCTAGAATGTGAGATCAGGAGATGAGGAACTTGACCAAGGTTGTGTCCGCGCACAAAGGCATGCGTATTGCCGGCGCGCATGGATTCAGCGCATGAGCAGCATGCGCACCATGCTTGGTCACAAAGAGATCTCTTGAGAGTTTAGGAAGTAAGATCTTAAAAATTGAGCAGGGTCAAGGGCTGCGCCAGATATCTATGCGCAGTGGCGACCTGCGCAGAGAACATTCTGCGTAGCGAAATGAATCCTTGCTTAGGTAATCTTCGATCTTTAAAGCTTCAAGTCCTATCATCTAAGCCTATACTATAAAAAGGACTTAGCTAAAAATTGAAGTTATAAACTTCTTTACATGAGGTCCTAAAGTCCATAAAAATACTTATAGGTGATGGTATCAATCGATTCTAACAAATGTAGGAGGGTTAAGTGATAAGCATACCCAACAATCTCCCCCTAAATGATTGATGCCATTACCTACTATAGCAAAGGCAATTCATTGTACTTGATAATAACATGTCCATAAAAATGTGAATGGTAAATCATGCCTCAAGTCAATGCACACACTAGCCAGTGCTATAGATTTTTAATCTATCCAAAAGATTAAAAACTTACAAGATAGAAAAGATAGAAATATCATTCAGAGCATACAAATAATGTGAGATGAAGTTTTAAGTATGCGTTTAAACTGAATGTTTAAACATCATGCGTAGAAAACATGAGCAGTAAAGATTATGCGCATGAGTTTAAGTAGTAATGCATTCAATGTTCCACAAACGAATGGTTTGAATTGAACAAGGTTTTGTGAAAGCTTTATGATGCATTCTTCTCATTAAAACTTTGAAGGATTGACTGTTACAGAGTACAAGTTTTAAAGAGGAAAAACAAAAGAGGTGCGCACAAAAACAAAAGCGCACGAAATAAAAGCGCATAAAACATACTGCGCAACGAGAATCAAAAAGTCTTTAAAAGAAAAACTAGCAAAAATACTTACAAAGGAAATCTAATCTATGTTGATCCGTTGCAGGGCTTCGCGCATCTCATTCTGAAGACCGTTGAACTTGTTCATGAGTTCCACCTTTAAATTTTTTGAAATTTGTCCTGGAACTCTACAGCTTTACCAACATAAGTGTTCATTCCTCTGCGCATATCAGCATTGTCATCCACTAGCTCTCTGAACTTTGCTCTGCTGTCCGTCAGGATGGCAGTTTGCGTAGCTTCTAATCTTGTGTCGGTATGGAGGCGCTGAGTGTTGACGCTTGCTTGAATATCTAGCATTGCGTAGTCCAATTTGTCGTTGAACGCAAAAGAAAAATCTGTCATGGACTTAGCAATGCATCGACGCACTTCTTCAATATTATACGCAGAGCCTCCTTGTTCAATCTTCTCTATCTGAGCCTTCATCTGAGCTTGAAGATCATCAAATCCTCTATGTAACCCATCTTTGCTTTAGCACTCTCCGTGCTTTCCTTTGCCTCCCTTGCCTTTGCTTCTTCCTTGGCAGCTTTCTCCCCCTTAATGGTATCAATCTCCAAACGCTGCATATCAAGACGATACAATAAAGCAGTTTGAGCAGTAAGGAGTTGATTTAGCTGCAGCTGCGTAGCGACTTGATTCGCTTGAACAGAATGCAAGCTTTGCACAATCTGGCGCAGCTCAGCTGAAGAGGAAGGAGGAGTCTCAGGGGCTGAAGATGGAGGTTGAACTGGAGAAGAATCACTGCTGTCAGTGGCTGTGGAACTAGTGCGGCGCTTCTTCAATCCTTTAGCGCTGCTGCGCACCTTCTGCTTGAGACGAGAAGAGATATGTGCGATATCAGCACTGGGGATGGCTTCTTTAGAGGCTTTGTGCATTTGCTCCCCCTCAACAGCATCATCATCTGAATCACCACGGAAAGCAGCCTTGCGCTTCATTGTGGTTGGCTTTGAGGGAGCAGGCGCTGGATTGCTGGTAGGATCTGCCTCTTTGAAAGAAATCCCTTTGGTGGATTGAACCAAAGGAATATCTTTGAGCTTTTTGCTACTGGACGGAGCAATGCCATTCCCCTTGCGATTATACGCTTCTTCTGCGGTCTCTTGCGCAGCATCAGTTGAAGATCTTCCTGCACTCATCTTGGACTTGGCCACAGGAATTGGGCCTATCGAGGGTTCCTTGTTGGGAGCGGCATCAGACAGCCAGATTTCATAGTAATCGGCGTTACCTATCTCACTGCGCAAATTCTGGAGGTGTACTCTGGAATAGTACTTTGCGTCGCAAGACTGCTTCTTGATTGACTTTTCTTCAACATAGGTGGCCAGTTCACCATAAGTCAATAAGAGTTTGGTTAGCAGTCTGCAGTGAGTTCGGTATTTGGTCTTCCCTGCGTTCAGCTTCTTCTCATAGCTGGTCATCCCTTTCACAATCTCATTGAAGATAATCTGCGGCCAGTCGAGTTGATCTTCATTTAAGATGGCTACGCAGTATTCCCACTGCTTTGAGATGAAATGTCCATTATTTCCATTCTTGCAGTTGAGGGAATCTCCAATTAGGGTGCACAGGTGATACATCACCTCACCAAATTCCTTTCTATTATACATCGGTCACTTCTTGTTAAGAGAAGGGATGCCAATGAGCTTCTGTGCAAGCGCATTTTGATGAGCCTCATCATAGTTGACTGAATAACTATCAACATTTAAGTTTAGGAGGCTGCGAATGTGATTGGGGTGAACCACTACATCACTGCTCTGAACGGTGGCCATGATCATTTCTGTTGTCTTGCCTTCAAGTTGTGCAGGAACAACTCTTGCTGTCTTGAAGAATTCATCTAACAGCGCAGGCACTATGAAGGATTGTTCAAGAGTGAATAAAGGAAGAATGCCGGAGGAGCTGAAAAGATGAAGCAGATGACGACCAATCGCATCTAAAGAGAGATCTGCCTGAATAAGTTCCCAACCCAGAATGAAGTAAACGTGTCCCTGCGTAAAACAATAGATAGAATTAGACAACCTATTGCTTATGGAGCTGTGCGCATATGCAAGTAATGCAGATATACCTTGGCACAAGTTCCATGATAAAAAAAATTTATGCGCAGAAAATAGGAAGAGGATGCGCATTAAATAAGAATGCATACGCAGAGGGATCGTGCGCATAGAAAATAAATACTAGTAAAGAAGTGTGCGCAGAGAAATAGATACAACTATATGCTGAGAAAGCCATGCGCAGGAAAATATGCGCAGAGCACAAAGATGGGGGGTGAATAATAGACTAAATAAAATATATAAAAAAAGGAATATTTAAGAACATGAAGAACACCCAAGAACACAGAAAAACAAAAGTTGACAAAATTCAACAAAAAGTACATCGAAATGACGGCGTGAACAGGACGAAGTCAACCATGTAAAAAGTATGGTCAACGACATTAAAACAAACCCAGAAATTCAGAAAAACGGTTCGTCTGCCAAGGAAGTTACGAAGCACAGAAATTGACGAAAAACATATGTAACGACCATTGATCATGAAATAAACTACATGAAAGAACAGATTAGGAAAATACGAACACAACACAACGATCGATTTCAAAGAATGATCAACAAATAAGGGAGAAATCGAAAAAGGGAGTCTTGAGACCTCCAAGAACAACAATGGCGGAAAAAAAATAAGGAGTTATAGTGAAACATACCATGTCTTTGACGGTGGGATGCCTTGATTGTCGTTCTACTTCTTCTTCGTGAGAGTTCCCAGGATTGGAGTGCGAAGAAGAGTCGGAGATGATGATTTCTGGTTGAGTTTTGGTTTTCTTAGGCGCCATAGAAATGGTTTAGAAAGAAGGAAGGTTGAGGTTGAAGATTAAGAATAGGAAATGAGAGATGAGGGTTTAGAACAGAGGTTAGAAAGAGAGAGAATTTAGAGAGAAAATTTAAAGGGAAGAGAGAAGTAGAGAGAGAAACGGTTTAAGTAGGGAATGAGATGTTAGGCGCACGATAGCTACGAAATGTTTGAGAAAAAATGCAGTGGCGCAGGATAGCGATACCACGTGTCACAAAAGGGAACGCGGGTGCGCAGGCCTATGCGCGCGTGTGCATGTGAAGTCCTAATCCGGTCACTGTCAAGTCAACTTCCTCATAAATGGTGTCAGTGAAAGGACGGGCGCACGTTAGCAGGGTGACGTGGCCGAATGGGGAACGCGCGTGCGCAGTCTTTGCGCGCGCGTGTGTCAGCGAAAAGAGGCTGACGGCTGTCGCATCACCTTCCTCATTAAATGGTGAGCAGACATTCGTGAGGTGCGCTGTAATTAATTGCAGTTTGCATTAAATGACAATGGGACACGCGCAAGGGTAAAAAGGTAATTTCCTAAGAAAATTCAAAAATAAAAGCGCGGGAAAAATTGAATTACACAAGTACCCTTGTGACTCAGCGTTGACTTTTCAGTCAAGGACCTATGTGCAAAATCTAATGAATAGAACACTTACCTGCGGTCCACGATGATTTGCTCATGGATAGTTATGAGCAGCACATTAATAGCGCAGAGATTCTATAAATCTCAGAACTGTTGTTTCATGCGTATACATTAGTTGCGCATGGGTTGTGCAGGGCGCACGAAACTTAACCTATTTTGCACACTTATCAAGCAAATACATTAGTATCAATAAATCATATGGATAAGTTAGCTAAGATTAAGCATACCCATTTCTCCTTTCAAGAGATCACTTATTAATTCTTGAGGAGATGATATTAGATGTTGATGATCTTGGTAAGAGTGCTTGGCAAGATTGGAAACTGCTATGGTGGACATATTATCGCAGAGAATTGTATAATTCTCTTCATGAATCCCATAGTCCACAGGTTGTTGCTTCATCCATAAGATTTGGCAGCAGCAGCTTTCAGCAGCAATATGTTCTGCTTTAGTAGTGGAGATGGACACAGCAGCTTGCTTCTTGCTTTCCCATGCTACAAGTCGATTTCCAAGGAAATGACATGTTCCACTTGTGCTCTTCCTGTCAATGGTGCACGCTGCGTAATCCGCATCTGAATAACCTACAAGTTTAAAGTTCGAATCTTTGGTGTACCAAAGTCCAAGGTTAAGAGAGCTAAAAATATATCTAATACATTTACAGCAGTTATGTGCGCTTCAGAAGAATTAGCGTGATTGTGCGCACAGATCCAATCAACATAATATCTTGGCCAGCTAGCAGAAGATAAAGGAGAGTTAATCATACCTCGATATAAAGTTTGATCAACTTTCTTACCTTTCAAGTCTTTGTTAAGTTTGTTGCCTGTGGCCATTGGAGTGTCGTATGCTTTAGCATTCTCAAGTCCAAATTTCTTGATTAAGTCCATTGTGTACTTGGCTTGATTTATGAAGATACCATCATTCAATTGCTTGATTTGAAGCCCGAGGAAGAATGTGATTTCTCCCATCATGCTCATTTCAAACTTGCTTTTCAATTGCTTTTCAAAGCGCTTACAAAGTGACTCATTAGTAGAACCAAATATAATATCATTGACATAAATTTGAACAAGTAAAGAGTGATCATTATACTTAGCAATAAAAAGAGTTGTATCGATTTTACCGCGCTTGAAACCTTTCTCTAGTAGGAATTTTGATAGCGTATCGTACCATGCTCTTGGAGCTTGCTTAAGACCATACAAAGCTTTCTTTGCTTTGATTCTGTGATGCTTCCATCCTTATCCATCTTGTTTCCGAACACCCATTGAAGCGCTAAATATTGGATGAGCTTTTCCTGCACTTCTTGCATAGCATCTATCCATCTTGAAATATGAGGCACTCTATCAATCTTCTTTTATCCGACATAAGAGATAAACGAATGCTACACGGCAAAGTTTGATGCTCTCGATGTGCGAACCCCTACATTGAGATGATAGGAATACGAAGATCAATGGGTATTTCATTTACTTCAGCATCACGATCATCAAAGGTGATTTGTTGAAGTGGAGAAACATCATGCGCAGGAGGAGGTGTTTGCGCATCAGGAGTTGCAACTTCAGGCGCAACATTTATAATATGCGCATGAGATGGACTTGATTCTGATTTTGCTTGTTCTATATTATGCGTAGGAATAGAATTACTGCGCACCTGTCTAAAAAGCTCAGCAGAGTCATCAGAATCATTGGGAGCCAAATGTGGCTTAAGGAGAGAATGCTTATCAAAAAGTAGCATGGACAGATACTAAAATAACTAGAGATTTATCTTATTAAGATCATGAAAAGCTTATAAAATGATTGGCATACCCAACGAGAATACCTTCATCTGCTTTGGCGTCGAATTTACCTCTATAGTGTTTGCAGCCAAAGAGCTTGAAGAAAGTAATGTTGGGTGCTTTCTCTATCTCCATAGATCGTATGGAGTATTGATGTAGGCTTTGTTGATGAGGGATCTTTATTCTGAGTAAAACATGCACCGATGACAGCTTTTTCCCAGAAATACATTTAGAAGTACTTCTTCTACTATCATTGTTTATCCATCCTCAATCAACGAGCGATTCTTTCCACAACGCCATTTTATTGCGGAACTCCAGCAGCAGAGAAATTGTGAAGAATACCATTTGGTGGTTCTTGTTGGTTCTCACAATATTGAGCGACATCGTTGTTCATAAATTCTGTTCCATTGAAGTGTCGAACTCTATTGATGTCTTCTATGTTTGGAGATTTAGAAGGAGAGCAGCCAGGATATCATTAGAGATACCACAGGTTGGTCCAAAACTTTGCGGTAGTGAGCGGTCCAAACATATGAGGTGAAGCGGATGTAAGCGTTTTGACATTGGAGCAATCTTTGCTAGAAAAAAAAACTGCTCAGGCTGCTTACTAAGCTGGCATGGTGCTTATACCATTGCTAGCTGCATTCACTTAGGTTCATTGCTACAAAACAAGGATTAGTAAATAGAAATTATAGCGGTAAGATCAATAAAAAATTGGTCTTACGAGTCCTTGTGAGCAAAGTTAGTCCAGAAACACCATTCTTGATGAAACAGTGCGTTGAAGTGATATGGCATTCCAGACTTTTATCTCACAATTGTGATATGGAGAGCAGGTTGCTTGAGACTATCTTTTATGATTAGTCTAAATCCAATTATGTGCCCTTTGTTGTTGTCACCATATATTACTGAGTGATCTCTTCCTTCGTGCGCACCTTTAAGAGTGTTGACATCTCCAGTAGTGTCTAGAATCCACTGTCGATATCAACTGAGCTTGAAAGAGCACAGTGAAGTAGATCTTTTCTGATTGTTGAAACATTGACTTGCGCTCTACAGCAGAGTTATCATTTAAGATCAGCAGACACTTTGAGAGATTCCTTGCGCGGCTGCGGAGTTGGTGATGACGCAGCTTCTGACAGGTTAGCTTTGGCAGATAGGTGCTTGTCATTCTGTCTGCTTGGTGAAGGTATCCCGTTTCCAATAGAGTGAAGGGATCTTTATTTGATTGTCTTTGGCATATGCTCAGGTTCCATTTCAGAAACAACTTTTGAATCATAATCAGCATTTGCCACTAAGCAGAGCAGTCTATCCTCAGAGTCAGCATCGTTGTCTTCAGTGTCAAGTCTCCGAGTCCTTAGCTCCTTCTCTGCGCAGTTCTCTTTATCAACCATTCTGCACTGCTTTGATGCTTTGTGCGCAGGGTTGCTTTTCCTTGTACTCAAATTTTGGAGGACATTGAAGCGTAATGTCCTGGCTTTCTGCAGTAAACCAAGTCATCTTTCTTTGAGTCTCTATGAGAGAGAATAGGAGGTTTGCTTAAGGATCCACCAAGTTTGGAGAACTTTCTGAATTTGATCTGAGGTTTGAGCAGGCGCAGGAACATGTGAAAAGTTAGCCATTGCCCTAGATTTTTGAAGCCATATGGAATCGGCACCCAAGCTGTTAAGCTTGATAAACAGAAACATGTTTTATGAAGGTGTTAGCTCTGATACCACTTGTTGGTCCCTAAAGGGCAACAAGGGTGTGAAAATCGCTAGAGGGGGGGGGGGGTGAATAGCGTTTTAAAATTCTTTTCAAACCCTTTTGCAATTCAATGGCAGATGCTCACAACTCTTATTTTGGCTAAGTATAGCGCGCGGTAAGAGTGTGAAATGCACAGCGGAAATTTAAAGCAGCTCTGCGCAGGGTATATTGCGCAGAGATAAAAACGCACGCGCTAAGTATGAGGCTAAAGAGTGGCGCAAAAAGGGATTCTAAGGCAAATGAGCAATAACAATTACAACATCAAAGTGTAGCAATCTAAAAGATCAAACAAAGCAGTTCATAAAAAGTTAAGCAGGAAATATGCAATAAGTAATGAACACGCTATTTGGAGAGGTTCGATCGATGAAAGATCTACATCCTCTACCAAGATGGTTAGTCTTGGATTTCTAATGGAGATCTTATTATATGAGAGAGTATTACAAATTACAACATTTGAGCTCAATACTAACTCAAGATCTATTATCTATGAAGAACAAATCCTAGACTAAACCGGTGTATCTCAAGAAGTTAGATCAAAATGATCAAAGCATCAAGAGGTGTGTGTGTGACAGAAATTCTGGGCTCTATGAATATGAAAGATGAAGAGCACCAAGAATTCTGGTGATATAGGCTTTGTGATATGAGCAGGAGTTTTGAAGGTTTGAAGATCTTGAAGGCTGTTCTAAAGAATCTGGAAATACTAAGCAGCAGTCTTCAGATCTTCATGGTTTTTCAGTGAAGCAGGAAACTCGAGCTCTGAAGTATAGTGGCCAACAAGAGGGGATTGATCAAAGGTGATCAAACAGCGGCCGATCAAGGGGCTGATTAAAGGGCAGCTTGGAAATGAAGATGAGAAGGCTATTTATAGCTGAGAGCTTGAATATAGCCGTTGGAGCTCTGAGCTAGGACAATGAGCTGGCACAAGGTGATTGGCGCGCAGCTGTCTTTTATAGCCGTTGGGGCTCTGATAAAATATGATGACCTGGCACAATATGATTGGTGCGGAGGTGATTTTAGAGCCGTTGGAGACTGAGCATGAAGACCAAATTCAAATGCTTCTTCTGGAAGGTTGACAGCTGTCTTCACTTGAGATATTTCTTTGAAGCGTGTCTCCACCAATGGTTTTGCTGAGTGTGCTTATTTTTTCGTTTGTGCACACCTCAGCATTTTAATAAGCGTGCATCTTCTAAGCGTTTTCCAAGCTTTCTAGAATGTGAGATTAGGAGATGAGGAACTTGACCAAGGTTGTGTCCGCGCACAAAGGCATGCGTATTGCCGGCGCGCATGGATTCAGCGCATGAGCAGCATGCGCACCATGCTTGGTCACAAAGAGATCTCTTGAGAGTTTAGGAAGTAAGATCTTAAAAATTGAGCAGGGTCAAGGGCTGCGCCAGATATCTATGCGCAGTGGCGACCTGCGCAGAGAACATTCTGCGTAGCGAAATGAATCCTTGCTTAGGTAATCTTCGATCTTTAAAGCTTCAAGTCCTATCATCTAAGCCTATACTATAAAAAGGACTTAGCTAAAAATTGAAGTTATAAACTTCTTTACATGAGGTCCTAAAGTCCATAAAAATACTTATAGGTGATGGTATCAATCAATTCTAACAAATGTAGGAGGGTTAAGTGATAAGCATACCCAACACCAACTATATGCCTATAACCGGTAAACCATTCTCTCATAGGACTGATATGGTAAGAAGCCCCTGAATCAAGAGTCCACGCATCAGATGCGCAAGCTGATTCTGATGTTACTAGAGCATAATCCTCATCTAAACTGCAATCTCTAGCCGTCATGGCCTCTGCTGTGACTGGTGCCTTGCCTTGCTTCCTTCTGGGACAGTCGAACTTCCAATGCCCCTTCTCTTTGCAGAAATTACAGATATCCCCAGGTTTCGGACCGTTCTTATGTGAAGAATTACCTTGATTGTTCTTCCTCCCACTAGAACCCCTGCTGTTGCTACTACTAGCAACCAAACCTGATGACTGGGTACCTGCCTCATTCCCACTCGCCTTTCGGCGCAATTCCCTCTTCTTGAGAGAAGTTTTCACTTCCTCTAGAGAGATCCCATCTTTACGGTTTATGCATGAATTGACATAATGTTCATAAGACATAGGTAAAGATACTAAAAGTTGTAAGGCTGCATCCTCATCATCAACAACTACTCCTATATTACGCAGTTCAAGTAATGCAGAAGTAAATCTATCAAGATGATCATTTATGGGTGTACCTTCAGTCATACGACAATCATATAGCTTCTTCTTCAGGTATAACTTGTTGGTCAATGAACGTGTCATGTACATATCTTCTAAATTTAACCAAAGATCGCTTCCGGAGTCTGTTCCTGCAACATTGGTTAGGATCTCATCATCCAACTGTCTGATGATCTTGACGTGAGCCTTCTGATCTAACTTCTTCAATGCCGCCACCTCTTTCGCTGCTGCTATCTTGTCCTTCTCTGACTGTTCTACTGTACCTTCTGTGCTGACTGCCTTACCCTTGGGATCCTTATGATCCCTGATTGGAATCTCCAACGGTTTCCATAAATCTTTGTCTACCAACAAAGCCTTCATCTTGATCTGCCAGAGAGAAAAACTATTCTTTCCATTAAACTTGTCGATCGAATCTGTTCCTTGACCCATCTTCTTGTTCTATGCACCGGAATCCCTGAATCTCTAACCACGAACCAAATCTCTGGTGCCACTAAGAGAAATCGCAACAAGAAACTTCAAACGCATACAATCGAAGACAAACACACCAGCAGCTTCTGTCCGGATACAATTTCGGATGCTACGGACATAAAAATCCGATCTCCACCGTTCATATCGAATATCTATGAGTCCCGAAGCTACTCACCAAAAATCAACACGATCCAACGGTGAACGAATGCGCTACGCCTTTTTCTTCACCGCTGCGCTTGATAAAAACGGACCAGAAACTGCTACCTTGTTTTTCTTCGATCTTGTATCTCTTCCGTCGATGCTAATTCTCCTTTTCAACCAAGCTCTGATGCCACTTGTTAAAGCAATAACAAGACTTGATAAGAAAAGCGAGTAATCACAATAACACCAATTTACGTGGTTCACCAACTTGGCTACGTCCACGGGGAGGGGAGAGAATATTATTATCAATCTGGAGAAACGATTACAAGATCACACTATTACTGCTGTACGAATTATTGATCACAATAATTCCTAATTGTGCAACTGTAGAATTACAGATCTCTCTAAGCACTCTAATAATTTGTCTATGACAATCTGAGGTGTGATTTTAATCTAAACTACTGGCCTCTATTTATACTAGTAAAGTTTATCTCAAAATCTCTTAGGAACTTGGAAACCCAATCCAAAACTGACTTGGAAACCTTCCTTCTGCGCTCTGTCCCGGAATTACGAAATCTCTCTGTTGTTTAATCCTTTAACTCGGCGTCCCAAATTCAAAGGCATTAACCCATCAGCACCAACACTAACACTATTATTAATATTAGTTAACCATGATAGTTACTATACAAGATAACTATTACTATTAATAGTATTAGTTAATAATAATAGTTACTATATAAGTTAACTATTATAGTTACTATATACTCCCTCTGTCCCAGCTCACTTGAGACTTATTTTTATTTTTGTCCGTTCCAGCTCACTTGAGACCTCCCCAAAATAAACAAATTTTAATAATTTTCTATTGAATCTACCCCACCACTCATTCTCTCTCTTCATTTTCCATTACTCAATTTATTCAACCAACACTACTATTTACCCCACTCATTCTCTCTCTTCCTATTCTACTACACATTTTTCTTGTTTTATTCTTTTCCCTTAGTTATTGTGTTCATCTCGTAGGTTTCAAGTGAGATGAGTCGGAAGGAGTATATAAGTTAATTAATACTATGAATAACATTAGTTAAGCATAATAGTTACTATATAAGTTAACTTTTATTATTAATATTATTAGTTAATTATAATAGTCATTATATATATATTAACTATTACTATTAATAATTTTAATTAATCAAATCTTACGTCACATGAAGCCATGTCAGCAATGGCCCTACAATTAAGAGGTTATTCATTTTTCTCATTCTTAGCTAATAGTATTAGCTAATCTTATTAGTAATTATATAAGATACTTTATCTTTAATTTATTATTTTAAAATACTATAAAAGACTAATTCTACTTATAGACATCTGCTATAGATGCAATACTCATATAAATAATTTAGAATAGAGAATTGAAATGTCAAAAGTTAATACTAAATTTATTGTGAGCAATCATTTATTCATTAATAATTAATTTTAATATATTATTGAATTTTGAAGGAATTCCAATAGTAATATTGATAATCCATAACACCAAATTAACAAAATCAAACTATTATGACTTATGCAATTACCTCTCCAGTTACAATTATAGTTCATAGAATTTCTAAGGTTGAGAACATGTTAAGGATCATGAAATTTACATTGAATGTATAACAATAGCTTCAACGAATGAACCACTAGAGTTTACGTTCATCTAAATATAAAGCAAATATGGTATATTAAGTTGATTCTCTATATATAAATGAATTGACTCGTTGATTTTTGATAAACGGCTTAAACGTTATCGGAAAAAAAAAATTGATAGTTCACTCTCCTCATACTTCAATGTTATTGGCTTGCAAGTCATCCCCATTTTTTTTATAATGAAATTCAAATAGATAACTTTTCAAAGACATGGGTAAAAAGAGAAAAGCTTCTCCTACTCTAAAATTTCAAGTTGTCATTTGTTATGTGTATCTCATTTTATTTTTAAACTCGATATATAAGGAAAAGTAGTTTACTAATCTTTTTCATCCTATTCCCTTATGTGCTCCCAATCCATTACCATGTGGAGCACGGGCTAAATTATTAATTAGAAAAAGAAGAGAGCTAAATTTTATTAAAGAGATCTAGCTCAAACAGTATTGTCCGGTACTACTTTCTATATGAAAGGTTACATGTTCAATCTTCACCCATTTTTCACAAAAAAGGGCAAAATTCAACTCTTTTTCTAGTAGTTCACCTTCTTTAATTATATTGGTGGACGTAGTAGAGGAGAGGAGAAAATATTAGTCCCAAAAGGAAATCATTGTTTTTTTTTTATCAATATACTCCCTCCGTCTCATTTTATATTTCAAAAAAAAAATTGGATTCAATAATTAAGAAAAAGGTAATGTGTTGTGAGTGTAGATGATTTGGTAAGAGAGAGAAAGTGAGGTAGAGAATAGTTAGTGGGTAATCGTTGTGAGTATGACATGTGGGTCCACAAATAAAGAAGTGTTAAAAACTTTCCTTTTTAGGCTTTGAAATTTAAAATGGGATGACAAAAATAGCAATTTTTAAAGTTTAAAATGGGTCGGAGGGAGTATCTATTATACTATACCGGAGTATAATTTGACACCAATTTTTTTAAAAGTGTAGTACGTTGTGTATGTCAATTGGCGGAGGCACAAGGAGCAAGCAGGGGCAACGGCCCCCCTTGGCTTTTCAATTTTTTTTATTTATTTTTTTTATTTTTTTTGTAAATAATGTCAGTTAACTATATACTATGTATATGTGTGTTAAAAAATAAAGTATACTAGATTAATCCCGTGCGATGCACGGTTGTTCAAAATTTGATTACTTATCATTTTTTAAATAAATATTATACAAATTTTTATATTGAAAAACATCTAAATCTAGTAGCATAAAGACATACATGACTTTTAGGGGGCGTTTGGTTGGTGGTAAAAGGGGGGAATGGAATGGTGAATTCCGGTTGACCAATTCCTTTATCATGTTTGGTTCAATTTTTTTTAAATTTTCATTCCATTGCAATGGTCAATTCCTTCAAATGAAGGAATTCTCCATTCCTTCACAAAATGGATGGAAAGTTCAATTCCACCAAAATCATTCCATTGATGGAATTGAATAAAATAATAATAATAATAATAATAATAATAAATAATAATAATAATAATAAATAAATAATAAAAATAAAATAAAATAATAATAATAATAATAATAAATAATAAATAATAATAATAATAATAAATAATAATAAAAATAAATAATAATAATAATAATAATAAATAATAATAAATAATAATAATAAATAATAATAATAATAATAAATAATAATAATAATAAATAATAATAACTAATAATAATAATAATATTAATAAAAATAAATAATAATAATAATAATATGAAATAATATTAATAATAAATAATAATAATAATAAATAATAATGATAAATAATAACAATAAAAAAAATAATAATAAATAATAATAATAATAATAGTAATAATAATAATAGTGATAATAATAAATAATAATAATATTTTTTTATTATTATTGTTTTTATTATTATTGTTTATTATTATTATAATAGTGATAATAATAGTGATAATAATAAATAATAATTTATCATTATAATAAATAATAATAATAGTAATAATAATAATCAATAATAAAATTATTATTATTTTTATTTTTATTATTATTATTACTATAATAATAATTATTATTATTATTTATTATTATTATTATTATTATTATTTATTTATTATTATTTCTTATTATTAATAATATTATTATTATTATTAATTATTATTATTTCTTATTATTATTATTTATTATTATTTCTTATTATTAATATTATTATTTATTATTATTATTTCTTATTATTAATATTATTATTATTATTATTATTATCTATTATTATTATTTCTTATTATTAATATTATTATTATTATTATTTCTTATTATTATTATTATTTCTTATTATTATTATTATTATTTATTATTATTATTCCATTCCAACACTTTTGTCTTGAAACCAAACATGAATTACCTAGGAATTGAATGGAAATTCGATTCCATTCCGTGTCAACCAAACACAAGGTTTGACCAATTATTTTCCTTTCCAATTCCTTCAGGATTCCCATTCCATTGACCATTCCATTCCTTCATTTTTTTTCTGCCGAACCAAACGCCCCCTTAGTGATGTCATCGTATTGTCATTATGAGTTCGATTTCTAGTGAATATGAACACTTGTAATGATATTTTCTTAAAAATTAGATATTTTTAGGGTGAAAAGAATATTAGATATTCATATTTAAGAAAACACAAAATTTTGGGAAAACCTGTTTTACACTATCTTAGTGTAAAACGTGTTTTTGGATCGAGCGGTGGCAAACTTGTAAATATTCGTCGAACGCATAAAAACACGCGGTTCAGAGGCGGAGCTACCTTATGCTTAAAGGGGGCAATTGCCCCCATTGATTTTTGAAAAAAATAAAATTTTACTAGTGCAAAATTTATACAAATTTGAAGATTTAGTACAAGTTATTGAAATTTTCCCCCTTTGAGATAAATATAGTAATACATTAGATATTTTTTTTGCCCCCATTGGTAAAAATACAGTTCAATTTTATTTGTTGTGCGATATTTGCCCCCCATTGGCGAAAATTCCTAGCTCCGCCACTGACGCGGTTCATTAACCGCAAACCGGTTGATGAAGGTATAACCGGTTCAAAATATGCCTGTTATCAATTTGATTTATGCCTTGTCTTTTATTGTTTTATGCCTTCTCACTCATTTTCGTATGCCTTGCCTAACTCATTGTCTTGCATTTGTTTGTCTGCCATGGCCTTAATCAAATCCATGCCTTCTCTTTTATTTTTTATGCCTTCTCATTTATTTTTAATATGCCTGCTATCAATTTGATTTATTCTTTGTCTAAAGTCATTGCCTTGCCTTTGTTTGTATGCTTCGGTCTTAATCAAAGTCTGCCTTGTCTATGTATTTTTTATGCCTTCTCATTCATTTTTATATGCATGTTGTTATTGTTAGTTATGCCTAGTATTATGTTTTGTCTTGCCTTTGTTTGTCTAAATTGTACTTGATAAATGTTTGCCTTGTCTTTCATTTTTTATGCCTTCTTATTTATTTATATATGCCTGTTGATGATTTGATTTATGCCTTTGCCTGAGTCATTGTGTTGCCTTTGTTTGTCTAAATTGTACTTGATAAATGTCTGCCTTGTCTTTCATTTTTTATGCCTTCTCATTTATTTATATATGCCTGTTGATGATTTGATTTATGTCTTTGCCTGAGTCATTGTGTTGCCTTTGTTTGTCTAAATTGTACTTGATAAATGTCTGCATTGTCTTTCATTTTTTATGCCTTCTCATTTATTTTTATATGCCTGTTGATGATTTGATTTATGCCTTTGCCTGAGTCATTGTGTTGCCTTTGTTTGTCTGCCTTGGCCTTGATTAAATGTCTGCCTTGTTTTTAATTTTATATGCCTGGTGATCGATTAATCCATTAAAAGTTGATTTAGGTACCTCAGTTGATGAAACAAACATAAAATTTTCCTGATTTTCTTCCGTATGATCGACGGCGTCTGGATCTATGTGTATTTACTGTGTGTAATTTTGAATTTTAGGAGTATTTTATACTAATCGGTTTAATAAAAAACCGGTCAGTACAGTATGCTCGGTCTATAATGAGTGGTGTCATTCTTATCTAGGAACGCGTTCTACACCAACGCTAGTGTAGAACGCGTTCTACATAAGAACGACTCTTAAGAAAAATATAACAGTTTCACCATACATAATCACGTAAAAATTTATCTTAATAATTCAAAATCTGGTTTTATTAAAGAAATTGTTTGAGAAATCGAGATCGTGAGGACAAAGTTAAATATAGTTTTCTCAATTTTGTATTTTAGAAACTATTTTAAATTATCCATTTCATCTCAAAAATATTTGTCTAGTATTTTTAAGTTATCTCCATACTATAATCTCATTTAAAGATGTCATATAGTGAAAAATTGTTGCAAGAAATAAGTAGAGGAGAACAGGGAGGAGATAAAAAAAAAAGACTAGAGTGTGGAGGGGAGAGAGGATGTTGTGGGATCATCAAGTTCAAATAGGATGAAGTAAATTTGTATAGCAATTAATGCAAAGATAATATGTAAACTAAATTGTTACTCCCTCCATCCCGGAGTAAGAGTCTTACCTCTCATTTGCATGCTTATTAATAAATATTGGAAGTGATGTAAATGTTGTGAGTGTAAAAGTAAAGTAGGAGAGAGAATGAGTGGGAGATAATAGTGAATTGATTGGTATTGTGAGTATAAAAGTAAAATAGGAGAGAGAGTGAGTGGGGTGAATAGTAAAGATTCTTTGCCATTTTAGGAATATGACTCTTACTCTGGGACGTACCAAAATGGAAAGTAGGACTCTTACCCTGGGACGGAGGGAGTATAATTTAATTAATTGATTTAATAAATGAGGGATGATGTCATCTAGTGATTTTGGAGGGAAAACTTTTAACATGGTTTTGAGCGATGTAAAATTTATGAAATACAATTAGGTCAATTTACACTTAAACAAAGTTTTTTATTGTGTTAACACGATTTTTGTTTTTTCTTAAGACTTCGTCTCCAAAAGAAATAAGATAATTATTTTTAATGAAATTATGATGAGACTTTAATTGAATTCACATTAAAAATTGATCATAATTAACATTGATCATAATTTTGTAAATATCCAATTAGCCCTGCATAATAATTAAAATTGTTATTAATACTATTTGTAGACGATAATATTTGTTAAAGAAATAAGATAATTATTTTTAATATTAAAAATCAAATTGTGGCACAATGGTTAAACCAAACTTTCCCATTCAACACCCACTTTATCACTCCACATCATCTTCTCTCTCATCCAACTCATCCATTCAACACTCATTCAACAAAACACCCTACAATGGTTTGTTTAATCCCCCATTCAACACTTTTCTCACTCATCATCCTATACCCCACTACTTAAAAATTTTTTATTTTTTATTTTTATGATTAGTGTTGAAATAGTTATTATTGAGATCCATTTCAAGAAAAAATATGGGTTTTTTTTGTGTGTCGGAATACAACGAAACTTATGTCAATTTAAAGAGAAAAATTTTTAGGAATTTTGGTGTAAAAAAAATTAATAAAAACATTTTCTGTGAAATAATTGAGCTCAAACAATTGGGATAAAAATACAAAATATGGTAAGCCAACCAGGTGCCAACACGTGGCGGCCCCCAGCAAAAAAAAAAAAAAAAAAAAAGGCCATCGGCAAGGGCTTCACGCCCATCTTCTGGCGTGTGAGGAACAACTGCGATTTTGGCCCACTCCTGGCTTGCCACGTGGCCGCCTCACCCGACACTTCTGCCATTCACGGGTGTTGAATGTATTAAACGAAATTGCAAAAAACATTCCCATTCAACACACCATTGCAAGGATTAAACCCCCATTTTGTGTTGAATGGCCTATTCAACACCCAAGTAATTTGCCATTGTAAATGGTCTTAGAATGAAGGAGTAAATTGATACTGAGGATGATAAATTAAAGGTCAATACAATACTAAGTGCACAAAAGAAGCTCACAAAATGATAGATACAAAAAGAGGGGGGCGATATTTTATTAGTTACATTAATTGTGGACCCGACATAGTCTAATAAAAAATAGCAATAAAATATTGACACATCATTTTGTAGACCAAATTTTGTGCAACTTTGAAGTTCACAAAATGATAGATACAAAAAGAGGGGGGGCAATATTTTATTAGTTACATCAATTGTGGACCCGACATAGTCTAATAAAAAATAGCATAAAATATTGACACATCATTTTGTAGACCAAATTTTGTGCAACTTTTTTGTGATTTTATATTTACCCTAATTTAAATGGTGTGTGTAGATTGTTAGGTAAGAGAGAGAAAGTGAGAGAGAAAGTGAGGTAAAGAATAATAAGTGAGTTAGTTTATGTGAAAATAAGTGAAGAATCATTAATATTGTAAAGATATGTATTTATTTAAAATTGTAGTGAATGCTTAAAATAAGTCCATTGAGTTGTTTAAAAAAACAAAAAAATCAAAACAATAAGTCCGTTGAGTTTAAACGTTAATGGAACAGAGGAAAGGGTTAGTACAATTTAAAAAAAAAAAAAAAAAGTGATGGTTACCGTAAATAATTAAAAAAAAGGATAATGCAAATATGGTAGGTTGTCTTCACCACCTCGTAAATTACAAATGCTGGGTGTCTCTTCATTACCAAATTAATTACAATAAACAATTGTTAAAATTATTAATACAAGTAATTAAATATAAGGATTAATAAATTAATGATGTCATTAAATCATTTTGGAGGGAAAATTTTCAATATGGTGCTGACACGTGGCGATGATGATGTCAACTGGTTTTTGTTTTAGTAATAGTTATAGATAGAAGATAGATAGATCGATAGATATATATATAGATAGATAGATACATAGACACTACACACTACACAGTACATACAAATATATTCCCTCCGTCCCACTAAAATTTACTCCTTCCGTCCCTACTTTTTCTACCAAATGAGAATGCATGAGGATTAATAAAATATGTTGGAAAAGTGATTGTTGTGAGTGGGTAGGAAAGAGAAAATAAGATAGTGGATAGTTGTTGTGAGTGAGTAAGAGAGAGAAAATAGAACATTTTAGATAAGTAGCAATAAGTATGGGACACTAAAAGAAAAATAAGTATGGAACGAAGAGAGTGCACTTTTATTTTTAAGACGTAATTATGTAAGAAAAGTGAGGTAGGTGAGTAAAAATGAGTTCGATGTTAAACAACTATATATGCTAAATCTTTGGATACTTTGTGTTATACTCCATTTGTCTCAAAATAATTTCAACATTTGACTATTCAATTTGTTTGTGCACTTTTAAGCCTAAACCGTAAAAATGAAGACTTTTTGGGACGATGAGAAATGGCAAATAAAAATATCATTTTGGGGCAAAGGGAGTATATGTGTTGAATCATAGATGTTTTATTGTCACCATTAAAGTTAGTATTTAACTGTATGTCTATGCCTAAAATTGTATTGTATAGTATATAGAAAACACCGAAAAAAAAATCCAAAAAAAAAAAAATCAGGGACGCTGCCCCCGAACCCCCGTTCATCATTCCTTGGCTCCAACATATTTTTCCCCCCTTACTTCGATTTCTAGCTCCGCCAATGTCATAAACGATTTTGTATCACGTCATTATCATGAAGTAAGCGTTAACAATTCATGCTACTTGGATCATTAATAGCGTGTCAATAAAATGGATTTGTTCACACCCACCTTCACTTTAATTTATTTGTTACTTCCTTGATAATGAGAACAAATAAGAAAATGAGAATTTGCCTCTACGTGCATTTTCGTTCAATCAAATGTATGGAAGATTTTCAACCTCACTACTCTTTTACAACATTTAAGTTATTAGATTAGGCCTACTAATAAAAAACTAAAGTTCAAATCCTCTGTGCCACTTCGTGTACCACTTCATGTGCCACAAGTGATCTAATGACTCACACTCAAAAACTACTTCACTTACATCCGAAGATTAATTGCACTTACCATTTTTATGATTTCTAAAAAGAAAAATAATTTGAATAATTTGTTATAATCAATTATTTTCTCTATCATTTTTACTTTTTTGTAAAAAAAAAGTTTGAATCACATAAAAAATAAACTATTCTATGCAGAATAACTCATGGAATATCTCTTAAAATAGTCCCATCTTTAATACATCAGTTTTATTATTTTCTTCATGACACATAAGCTTATCATTTTCAAGTAAATTACTACAATAAGAAAAAAACGGTGAGCTAGAAATTAGCATATATTTATACAAAGCTTATGATAAAATAGGAACTATTTAGGGGTCTCAATATGTTGGTGTTACAATAAGTTTTTAGACGACAATTCCAGTCCCTGATATAAAAATAACATTTTGAAATAGAGACGCATAAGAAAATGATGCCCCAAAACAGAGACCATTATCGAAATGATGTCCCAAAATTGAGACTATTAGAGAAATATTGTCCCAACAATGTTGGGACTATTAAAAATCGCCATCCCAAACAAATAGTCTCTAAAATCTAAATGACATTTTTCTAGTAGTGATTATTCTTCATTTTTTTGTTGGATTTGTAAAATTGTGAATTATTGGTTAAAAATTTCGATTGAGTAAAATATTTTTTTGGCACCCACTGACTGTGATTTCTGGGTCCGCCACTGTTATCAGCATTCATATTGAGAAAAATTGAACTTGTAGCTTTCTTATAAAAAAACATCTTACAATCTATACAGATACGTCAAATTAATTCCCCTATTATTTTCAAACAAAAACAAATTTCCATGTGGCTCAGTTAGTCTTGCCTGGACTTGTTATGGAAAATGTCCGCATTATTTGTAGTGATTTTAAGGCCCGCATCACCAAAAAAAAGAATCATAAACATGTAGACATCGATTATAAGTACTACTTTTTCTGTTTCAAAACGAATGATTTTTTTTTTTGTTTCAAAACGAATGATTTTTTTTTTTTCCAAAATTGTGTCCCTAAATAATTTCTTTCCTTTTTAAAAAAGTTTCATTTTAATTGCAAAATTTACATTTGAAAGCGGATAACAAGAAAATTTATGATTTTCTACTATTAAAACTCGCCTTTTAAAATTTAAAGTATCTTTTAAATCGAAAAGGTCATTTATTTTGGGTTGGGCTGTTATTAGACATGTATCACAAAAACTATATACTACCTCTGTCTCTTAATGAGTGTCCAAATTTTATTTTGAGGGATATAACTTTTTGTACAATTTGGTGACAAAATTCATATATAGTATAAACTTGTAATCCTCTTCACAAACATTTAGTTTTTGCAAATATAAAGAGATCGGTGAAAAAAAAATTGAAAAAAAATATATTTAGGCACAAAGTTATGATCAAAATAGACACTTATTTTGAGACACAAATTCCCTGAAAATGGACACTCATTTAGGGACAAAGGGAGTATCAAATTAAAGAGAAGAGTAAGTTTTAGGGGAAACTTTCTTTTTTATAAGTTATAAAAAATCATGTTTTTAACCCTTATACCCTAAAACTTAAACCCTAAACTATAAACAAAAATTTGTCTAAAGAGAAAGTGGGCATCTCTTTTTGGTAATCCAATGAATGATAACAAGCTCAAAAGTAATGGGATGACGCTAAGCCAATGGTTGACAAACACAAATTTCCACAACCCTAAGAATCTAATTCTAACCCCCAATTGATTTTACAGTCACTTGCTTAAGTTTAATTGAGGAAAATGTCGAAAAAGCTCTAATTAATGCTCAACACTGGAAAGTAAAAGTTGGTTGTTAAAAAAAAAAAAAAAAAAAAAAAAAAGATCGAGAAAGGAATAAAAAGTGCTTCAAGAAAATTATGCTTCATATTTGGTAGAATTTCTACAATGTATTGTGATTTTCAGATTTGAGACATGTATAATTGAAAGTTATTAGCCAAATTTCTTTTTGTTTGATCGAAATTCAATGATAAAATCGTATATTTATCTTGCTAATAATAGCCGACATTCATTTAAAATTAAGATATTAAAAATATGAACTGCTCATGTAATCAGACTACACAAAATATGAATGGGTAGTTAGATGTTGGCATCAAACTGAATGAGATGTGAGAGAGGAAGAGAATCTAGGGGGAGTCCATTTCAAAGGCTCCACATTTGATGCTTATGTCTTTGGACTATCAATTAATCACACATAAAACTCCAATCAGAGCAAAAGAAAATAAAGTGTACAAGTTTAATCTCAGGGTTCCACATAATGTTGTTTTCATTATGGTGGTTGGGAAAGTTTGTCTAAGGCTCCGTTTGTTTTTCGGAAAACATCTTTCGGAAAACATTTTCTGCATTTTTCGTGTGTTTGTTAAGCACCAGAAAATGGGGAAAATGTTTTCCAGAAAATAGTTTTCCCCCTTTTCTAAAGAAAACGTTTTCCTTACCTCCACTTAAGGAAATATTTTTCTGAAAATAATGATGACACAAAATTATTTTTGAACACTCATCCACCTCCGCCTCGCCCCTTTCCCACACCACCCATCCCACCCCGACCAAAAAAAAAAAAAACCCTTCTTTTCACTCATATTAAATTTATTTTTGAACACCTCCCCCACCCCTACTACCCCCACCACTCACGCACCCACCTCCACCCCCACCCCCACCCTACCCTACCATCCACCCACCCCTCAAAAAAGAAACTTTCTTTTCACACACATTATAATTATTTTTGAACATCTTCTCCACCCCCACCTCACCCCTACCCACCACCTCCCCTACCCCCTCCCCAACACCTCCCACCTCCCTTCAAAAAAATTCTCATAATAATTTTTTCTCATATTAAATTATTTTTTGCTCATATGAAAATATTTTCCTTAGATTTACCAAACAACCAAAAACATGTTTATGTCATTTTCAGGAAAACATTTCCATTTTCCGGGAAATCATTTTCCTGAAAATATTTTCCCCCAAACAAACGGAGCCTAAATTTTGTTTTCAAAAAAAAAAAAAAAAAGAATCAACTTCATTGTAAAAAAGAAAAAGGAAAAAGTATACAAAGAATGTTAATCATTGGGAAGCAAGAGCGAATTCCTTATCATTTTGTTTGCGGTTTATCTCTTTTCTTTTGTTTAAAGACCAATTGCACTTTCTTAACCCAATATCAAGTTAAGTCCAATTTTATTAATGTTTTCATGTCTACTAATAATAGATTTGCAATACGATTCACTATTAAAAAAAAAAAAAAACTATTTGTTTGAGACAATAATCTGTAATAGTCTTTTTTAAACCGTTTTGGTTAGGATAATTATTTTTAATAATCTCTATTTTGCGGCAACACTTCTCTAATAATATTTTATTTTGAAATATTATTTACTAGTGGTTTCTATTTTAATATGTTATATTTGAATCAGAAATTGTAATTGCCACCTCTAATGTATTTGTGCCACTTATTTAATGAGACTCCTATGTCGTCCATCTTCCATTATAAATTCAATCAAAAACAGTATCAGAGGCTATACAAAATAGTAAACTACAGTCTCTATAATTATATTTTTAGTAGTAATTTAAGGCCTACTGTTGTCATTTTAATGTTAATTATTTGTAGGCTAGTCATTTTAAGAAACAGTGTGAAGGTATCCAGAGTTGTATGTGTAGATGTTTGCTTAATTGCTCCAATTAAATTATAATATACCTAAATATGAGAATACTTACAAACAAATTTCATGACCATTCCTTCTTAAGCATGGACGTTTCTTTGTTGGAAATTTTGGTGGACAATACATTATACATATATTGTTAGAACATGGCTTGCATTACAAGTCATTTAGCTTTTTCATACAAGAAATCATACCTATAATATTAATATAAAGTGTAGTCAATAATAATAATGTGTAGAATTCCTGAAATGTAATTTATCTATTTATGATGGGCAAAATGGTAAATTAACATTGCTTAGGTTGAATAAGTGTGGTCCCTAAATGAAGTGCCTCTTTGTCTTGTATATATAGGGTTTTCCATCAACCCTTAAGACTACTACATTCTTTACTTTCTCTCATAAATTGTCTTCATAATTGTCAAGAAGTACTTGAGAAATAAAGAGCACTCAACATTTAGAAGATCATCTTGCCTACATCTTCTTTTTCATCTTATATCTCCCTACAACATCGATAATGGATTCAACAGGTATATACGCTTCCGCCTTCATCTCTTCTCTTAAACTTATTCCAGAAATGAGTATGGCATTCAGGGTTAAGATTGTTCCAACATATATAATAAATATCGTATTTGGGCATGAACTACGGGATAATCACATAGATCATATTATTATATACTCCCTCCGTCCCACCTCACTTGACACTCAAGAGGTGGGCACAATAACTAAGGAAAAAGAATAAAATAAAGAAAATGTGTGGTAGAAAATGAAGAGAGAGAATGAGTGGGGTAAATAGTGGTGTTGGTTGAATAAATTGAGTGGTGGAAAATGAAGATAAAGAATGAGTGGTGGGGTAGAGTGAATATAAAATTATAAAAAGTATGTTATTTTGGGAAGTGTCAAGTGAGCTGGGACAGACCAAAATAGAAATAAGTGTCAAGTGAGCTGGGACTGAGGGAGTAGATATTTGGGCCTTATTAAAGTGATCTAATGAAGTTAGGGGCCTTAAGTGATCTTTTATAAGTATGTGGTTTATTTTGTAAATGTGTGGAGACCAGATTGTATTTACAAATAGATGAGGTGCCTATTTGTAAATACTTAATGGATGCATCCTTTCATTCTAACGGATGTAACCTTTCGTAACGGATGCATCATAACTATATACAGGGGTCGGGTCCCCAATAGAATGTATCCAACTCTAGAATCTCATATCCTTCAATCGAGAGATTAACAAACGGAGTATATGGATCAATTGGAAGATCGATCCCAGTCTTATTAAAAGCTTTCGCTTAATCCTTAATGGATTCATCAAGTCTTTCGTTAAAATTCATCGTTAATAAATAATCAAGGTACGCTTCTGCTTTTATGATATTTATACTCATTAGATTGAATTGGATTGGTAATTAGGAAATTCTCCCAACATTCTTTTCATCCTTATCTTTGTACTATTACAATTATTTTAATACAGTACAATTACTTGTTGAAACAAAATTAGACCAACAATAATGTTAGATTGTTACCTGTTTAAATGTGTGTACCATTTAAATATAAATTTTAGTTCATTCGTAAGAAAACTCGTTATATAAATATTATTTCTGAACATAAAAATAATTTGGGTTCATTTGGCTCACCACAGGCCTACCCAAAACTTCATGAATATTTTTAATGTGTAAAATACGCAGCTCAAACTTTTTATTTTCAGAAGGGTAATTTATATAAGTACATGCCAAGAGGCAGAAGTAAACGTGGGACTGGAACAAGTCTCCTAACCAAACACAAAAATACAACCTATCTTCTATATACACTAGGTTTATTCTATTTCCTAAATAGATCACAACTCTAATACAACTTAAGGAAATACGATCAGGACATATGACTCCTTCAACGTCAGGACATACGACTCCTTCAACACTCCCCCTCAAGTTGGACTGTGAAGATTACGAACACCCAACTTGCGAACTAGAAACTCAAAACGATCAGTTCCTAGCGCTTTTGTGAATATATCCGCGACTTGATTAGATGTGGTAATTGCGCGTGGCTCAACATCTCCAAGTTCTACTCGTTCTCGCACGAAATGGCAGTCCATCTCAACGTGTTTCGTGCGCTCGTGAAATACGGGATTAGTGGCAGTATGACGAGCTGCCTGATTGTCACAAAATAAAGGAGTTGGTTTGTCTTGTACTATGCAGAAGTCGTGAAGAAGCCAACGGAGCCACACTACCTCACATACAGTCGCAGCCATCGCCCTATACTCAGCCTCGGCTGAAGATCGTGCAACCACGGATTGTTTCTTCGTGCGCCAAGATATTGGAGCTCCTCCGAGCATAATGAAATATCCTGAGCTAGAGCGACGGGTCATAGCACATCCTGCCCAATCGGCATCGCAATAAGCTTCTAAGTCAAGGGGCCCATGTGACCGAAGGAAAATGCCTTATCCAGGTGAATGTTTCAAGTAGCGGAGTACCTGTAAGCTGCATCAAGATGAGATTATCTTGGCCGGCTTAGAAACTGACTGAGTAGATTTACTGCAAATGTGATATCTGGGCGAGTTACGGTGAGGTACAATAACCTCCCTATGAGACGGCGATATAACCCAGCATCGATCTATGTCGTGTCGTCATCACGAATAAGTTTTATGTTTTGCTCCATGGTAAAGCGGCTTGGTCGACTGCCCATCATTCCTGTTTCTTCCAAAATGTCTAGCGCATACTTGCGCTGACTAAGCACAATTCCTTCATGTGAACGCGCAACCTCGATTCCGAGAAAATATTTCAAAGTTCCCAAATCCTTAGTACTAAACTTTTGATCGAGATAGATTTTGATCTTCTGTATGACTTCCTCATTGTTCCCAGCTAAGATGACATCGTCAACGTAAATAAGGGCCAATATATAGGCATTACCCCTTTCAAAAATAAAAAGCGAACGATCCGCTTTTGACTACCTAAAACCATGAGACAACAATGCTTGTGTGAATTTCTTGTACCAGTTACGGGATGCATGTCGAAGTCCATACAATGATTTGTGGAGCTTTCAACTCTTGTCTCTCCTTCCCGTGCAAAACCTTGAGGAATTTTCATGTATACTTCCTCACTTAGATCGCAATGAAGGAAGGCGTTATTTACATCCAACTGATGTAAGGCCCATTTTTTTTAGCTGTGACGGCAAGTAATGTTCTTACGGTGACTAGCTTGGCCACTGGCGTAAACGTTTCATGAAAATCAATGCCTTATATCTGAGTGAAGCCTTTTGCAACTAAACGAGCCTTATAGCGTTCGATGTCACCATTCGGTTTGTACTTTATTTTGTAAACCCACTTCGAGTCAATGGCTCGCTTCCCCGGTGGGAGGTACTCCAACGTCCAAGTCCCATTTGATTCTAAGGCTGCCTCGCACCACTCTTGTTGTTTAACTGCCTGATGGAAAAATCTTGGCTCATCATGTGATGTGATGGACGCCAAAAAGGATTTATGTGTGTTAGAAAATCTCTTATAGGAAACAAAGTTAGAGATAGGATGTACCGTCGAGGATTCTGAGTTGGAAGTAGGCAGCGAATGGTCTATAGACTGTGGAAGATCGACATCAAAATCTTGAAGATGAGCAGGCTTGTGATGAGTTCTAGTACTTCTGTGAACTGTGTTATCTGACTGTTGCCCATTATCATTTTGTGCTTGGGCCATTTGATTTTCTTCAAGCACTGGCTCAGTTTCCCTCAGTGACGGTCCAGCTGGAGGTGGTTCATCCGACATTGGGCTTGAGGAGTTACTCAAGGGCTCAGCTTGGGTGGTTCCATTGCTGCCATTGCCTTTGTCAAGTACCTCAGACTGGTCTGGGTCTTCAAATTCCATAAGCCACTGTTCATTCCTCCATGCACTTAATTCATTACCATTTCTTTGTGCTATATTTTCTTTGTACGGAAAAATCATTTCAAAGAACTTAACATCTCGCTTGGTGTAAATCTTATTACTGTCTATGTCATATGCACGGAGACTGGGTATCCAACGAATATGCACCGTCTCCCCCTGTCACTAAACTTGTCCTTCCCTTTCTTATTGTCTTTCGCATATGCTAGACAACCAAAAACTCAGAGATGCTCATATGTCGGTGATTTACCCAACAAAACTTCAAACGGAGATTTGTTGTCAATGACAGGTGAAAGCAACCTATTTATTATGTACACGGCAGTGAGTACACATTCACCCCAAAATTTGATGGGCAAGCCAGCCTGAAATCAGAGAGCACGAGCTACTTCTGAAATATGCCTGTGCTTACGCTCAACAACACCATTTTGTTGAGGTGTGTCGGTGCAAGACGTTTCAAGCAGAATTCCATGTTTAAAATAATAATCTAACATAAAATTGGATTGAAATTCATCACCATTATCCGCCCGAATTCGTTTTACTTCCTTTTGAAATTGAGTACGCACCATATTGCAAAACATTGGTAAAAAATGTGCCACGTCAGATTTATGCTTCATGAGATAGACCCATACAGTTCTACTATAGTCATCAACAATCAAAATGAAATAATGTGCACCCGAAAACGAGGCCGTTTTATATCCACCCCAAATATCACAATGTAAAAGCTGAAAACAAGAACTAGTTTTAATTGAACTTGAAGAAAACGGGAGTCTAGAATGTTTTGCTCGTAAACAAGAGTCACAATTCAGGCTCTGAACTCACATTGACAGATAAGGCCATACCTCCATTGCTCGATCGCTCCATATGATATAGACCATTGCGCTGTTTACCCACTCCAATCAGGCTCCTCGAACGTAAGTCCTGCATGATACAAAAGTCCGGAAAAAATGTAAGTGCACAATTTTTGTCCTTCGTTATACGACTTACAGAAAGAAGATTGCACTTAAAATCCGGTATATTAAGTAAATGATTAATTTTTATGCCATTCGGTAAGTGGGAATCTCCAACGCTCTTGATTGACACATGTTCACCATTGGGTATTTGCACTGGCAAGTTGGTACCATAGCCATGTTGCTTCTCAAGCAGTCTTTCATCGCATGTGATATGTTCTGTTGCCCCCGAGTCAATTATCCAAGGTTTATCAAATAAAATCTTACCGTCCATGTTCACATTTGGTTGGATTGTGGTTTCTCCAGCAGCTGATCGCTCCCCACCAAGGATCTCCAGGAGTTTTGTGTACTGCTCACTATTCAGTCCTGCAATCGGGCTTCTTTCGCCCCCATATGTTCTTCAACTCTGGCCTCTTTTACCTGTGCCGCCTTTGGGCCTTGATGCATACCTCGTTTCTCATGACCCATACGCTGTCCCTTCTTCCACTCGGGTGGTGTTTTCTTCCAGTCTGCCGGATATCCCACCAATTCATAGCAATAATCCTTTGTATGCCCAATCTTGTCACAGTGTGTACACTTTGATTTCTCACGGCGTCCTCCCCTTCGATCATAATTGTCTCCTCTTGATCGTTGTCCAACCGTCTGAAGAGCTGCAGCTTCTACAACTGGCTTGCGTGTAGTGGTGATGTGCCTCTGGGCTTCATCTTCTGACACAAGGTGATAGGATGTACCAAGACTCATCGCTGGCTTAGTACTTAAAATTTGAGTCTTTATCGTCCCAAAAGACTCGTCAAGGCCCATCAAAAATTCATAGAGCTTGTCACGCTCGCTAAATGTTTACAATTTTTTGGATATGTCACAAGTGCACTTTCCACAGTCACACCTTGGCATCGGTGAGATAGATTGTATTTCATCCCATATACTGCGTAACTTTGTATAGTAGGATGAAACATACAGATTCTCCTGCCTCAACAGTGTCAGAGCCCTCTTGAGCTCGTAGGTTCTTGGTGCACTTTCTTTCCCGAATCGCTCGTCAAGATCCTCCCAAATCTCTCGAGTAGTTTCTACGTATTTAACGCTATTTCGAATCTCCTTGTTCGTGGCACTATTCAGCCATCCTTTAACCATTGCATTGCATCGTTTCCAGAGCATCCATTCGGCCGATGTCGATTCCGGCATAGGAATTGAACCGTCGACAAATCCGATTTTGTTCTTGGCAAACAACGCATTACTCATCTCATTCACCCAGTCACCATAATTGCCGTCGCGGAGGATTTCGCTAACAAAAATTTGGCCTGGGTTGTCTGATGCATGTATATAGTACGGGGACATTACGTCAGTCATTGCGTATGAATCAGAGACATGCGGCTGGCTCTTAGATCGCAACCAGCTCTGATACCATGTAAAATACGCAGCTCAAACTTTTTATTATCACAAGGGTAATTTATATAAGTACATGCCAAGAGGCAGAAGTAAACGTGGGACTGGAACAAGTCTCCTAACCAAACACAAAAATGCAACCTATCTTCTATATACACTAGGTTTATTCTATTTCCTAAATAGATCACAACTCTAATACAACTTAAGGAAATACGATCAGGACATACGACTCCTTCAACGTCAGGACATGCGACTCCTTCAACATAATGCCCAATAATTGTATTGTGGAGACTTAATACTCCCTCAGTCTCATAATGATAGGCTCTCTTTCTATTTATATTTGTCTTAGAAAGATAATCCTATTTCTAAAATCGGTGTAAAATGATTGAACATCCAAATTTAGCTTTGAGATGAATCTATTGAGTTATGCACGGTTGTTGCCAAAGAGAGTTTAATGTGTGTAATAATTGGACCTCACTAAGAGTAGTAATGAAAATTACAATGTGTTGTTCAAATGTTTGAATACGCAAACGGGACTATCATTGGGACGGAGGGAGTATATCGCAATCACATTATGCATCTTTTTGCTGATGTAGGAGTAGGGATATCACAATCTTCCCCGCTCAAATCCTTTGTCGTCCTTGATAAGACCCAAACAATATCTTTATCGTGCTTCAGGCGAACTCGTAATTCTTATGCAAGAGTTCTGATCTGATACCATTTGTTACTATCTAAACCTGAAAAATAAGTCTTCTATGCTACATGCTACATAAGCACACTTTTGAAATAAATTTCAAGAAACCAAAATTTACCCAACTTTAGTAATAAACACTGCGCATATAATTTTGGGCCCAAAATGGCTACTAAAACTAGAGCCTATTCAAAAAAAGTTCGGCCCATTAAATATCTTGGGTCTATAACTAGTTACAAATACTAATTTCTTTTCCACAACTACATTTTCCATTTTCACAAAATTAGAACGAAACTCTTTATATAAGAATAGAAATGTCCCATTCTTCAAGTGAAAATTGGTAACAAAAATTGCATCATGAGGGGGAACAATTATGAATAGAATTTATCAAAAAATAAATAAAAAGTAGTGCCACCTTTTTTTTAAAAAAAAATAAAGCAAAGTAGTGCCACCTGTTGACCCGTTGTAAGTGCTACTTTTTGCGAAAATTTAAAGGAAGCCGCATTGATTTCTCAACTCATTAACCATTTTTGCTCCGCATTTTGACTACAAAACACATAAAACAAACTTACTTCTCCAAAAGGAAAATTTAATTTTATAAGAATGCTATTCAGGGTAGGGAGGATTTGGTTTTGAAAGGAGGAATGAGATCAAGAAAAACAAAACCAAGCTTGGGTGTTGAGAATTTAAGGAATGTCTTAATTTTAAATGTCAACTTCGATTCAACAAGGTGGTAGGGGACCATATCTAGGTTAACATGAATGTCTTATTCTAATATTGCGATTCGAGTATAATATAATCTTTGCTTTGATTCTAGCCAATATAACATAAAATAACAATGTTTATTATTTGCATAAACCTATAATCTTGAAATTTACTCATTTAGAGACTAACCAGGGGTCTGTGCAGTATGATTGAATAGCAGTCTGATTAATTTAGTAAAAGCGTTCATTGTATAGTAGATAAGTTACATTTTATAATATGTGATTATTTATTATCAAAAAGCGTGAAAATAATTTGTTACATCATTTATATATTACAAAAATTACATTTTATAATATATATCTGACTTCTATGAAACCAGACTGGACATGTATCAAATTTATTTATTTATAATTGATAGACTATAAGAGTAGACTACTAGATGTGCTTAGGTTATTATCACATTGCTTTAATCTACAAAATCAGGATATGGTTATATACAGAGAAGTTAAATACAGGGAATTAAGTAAATTACCAAAATACCCATTTATATACTTAATGGCAGAAAGCATCTCGTATGAACTCATACGAGACACATCTCGTGTGAACTTATACGAGATGGATCAACCGCCATAGCCAAGAGCTTTCCTGTCAAACCTAAACTGAAACCCACCTCAAACAAGTCAAAATCAACCCCAGAATCCAAATACTGGAAATCATTTAGGCATCAAAAACAGACCCAAACCCTAGTTTCATCAATCACCTCCCTTGCTTTTTCTCCGACATCCCCTCATGATTTCGCCGCTACCCATTCCGCCACTGTTACTCTATTTTCCGGCCAAACATTGGAGCAGAAGTCCAAAATCTCCTTCAAAGATACTGCAACCTCTGCTTGTTTCCGTTCCGATGGAAGCCTCCTCGCTGCCGGTTCCCTCTCCGGACGTATTCAGGTCTTCGATGTCAAGTCCCGGAAACCCCTCCGTCGCCTCGGCGGCCATTCTCGCCCTGTTCATTTAGTCCAGTTCCCCAGGGTTGATAAGCTTCATCTCTTCTCCGGCGGCGACGACGCCGTTGTGAAGTACTGGGACGTCACTTTGGAGAGTCAGATCCACAAGCTACTCGGTCACAAGGATTGTGTCCGATGCGGGGATGCATCACCGGCCAGCGACGATATGTTTGTTACTGTGCATACACGAGTCATCACGTGTACATATACACGAGATGATAGATGACATCTCGTGTATACTTACACGAGACGGGCAAGGGCAGCGTTGGAATATTTCGTTCCCTGTATATAATTTTCTCTGTATTTAGTATTGTAAGGTTGGAGTACAAAGTAAGTCGTTCACACCATGGGGCACACATATCGCTAATAAAACTTAAAAGTTGATTTACTCGAACTTTTTCTCAAACTATTATATCTTCAAAAATTTGAGTTGTTTGACAAAACTATAACATTCTAGAGTCCTAATAATAATTTTTTACAATATAGTAACTTTTTCAACTTTAAAAATGGGAGACCGAAAGAAGAGAGTTCGCGGGTGATAACCTACCATTTAAATCTTGAAGTTGCATTAGGGTAAAACTTGATTCTGAAATAGACTCATCGACCTTCGTCACAGACTCATGTTAAGCTTCATATTTGTCTCACACAAATTTGGAAAAAATAATTGATTAACTATATACTATATAGATTGGCTAACCTCACCCCTTAACAAAGCTTTTTAAAGGGATGAGGACTCAATTCTAATATGGCATCAAAGACAGCCTAAGTTGATGATGGTCTTGAATTAGCCCGTGTTGGGTTTGAATTTGTAACAAACCGGCGTTGTAATGATCCACGATGATGGCCTATATGGTATCTGGACTCTGTAAACAGCCCTTGACATGAGCTAAGCCTGTGGCCCACCAACTTGCAGTACCCAGGACCAAGAATTGTTGCACCCTGCTTCGACCATTTTAAATTGTGCAGTTGAGATTAATGGTGCAAAATGATAAGTATTTATTGGAGGAGGTGGTCTCCCGTGAGAACAAGGGGATCCGTCTCATGGGTGAGACGGGTCGGATCCTGACCCATGGGCATGGCCCGCCACGTGGCAGGATTTTTTTTTTTTTCAATTTTTATATCTTTTTTTCGGCTTTTCAGTGGTTTACCAAAAGTAATAGTTACCATCTCTTAAAGTAATGACTGTACACATATAAAGTAACATTGTTCATAAGTAAACGTAATACCTGTTTTAAAAAAACATAAGCTCGTTTTTACCCATTTTTTCAAATGTAATACTAACTATAATTACATGTAACCCTTACAATATCTAAATATAATTATAATTTATACTGAAATATAATAGTGCTTTTGCAAAAATGTAAAATATTGTGTATTTTGATTTTATTTTTTAGGAAAAAGTAACATTTGAAAAATAATAACTTATGTATATGAATGTAATTGTTTATACAAGTAAATGTAACACTTTGATAGATGAAAATTGTAACAGATTTTCTATAGATAATGTAATACTTTTACATGTATCATGATAAATTGAACCCCATTGTAACTTATGAAAACATATAGATATAATATTACTTTTCTATACATATGTATTACAAATTATGTATAAACACTATTACATATAAGTAACACGTTCGTTACATTTTAGTTGTAAATAAGTATTACTTTTGGCAAACGAAAAAAACATAGAAAAAAACACTGTTACTTTTCTTTATATATGTATTACTTTTTTGTATACAAACTATTACATATAAGTAACACGTTTGTTACTTTTAGTTATAATAACTATTACTTTTCAAAAACCGGAAAAACCAAAAATGAAAATATAAAAATTTAATTTTATTTTTTTTCCGGGCCTATGAGAGACTGCCACGTGGCAGGGTCGCCCATGGGTCCTGGAGCAGCAGCAGCAAAAAAAAAAAAAAAAAAAAAAAGAACCTATGAAAGGGTGCCACGTGGTGGGTTATGCCCCATGGGCCTTGGAACTTGTTCATGGACCGGGGCATGGGCAAGGATCTGACCCGTCTCACCCATGAGACGGATCCCCTTGTTCTCACGTGAGTCTTTTGTCTTATTGGAGACATAGTGATGGCCAAATGCCAAAAGCAAGTTTAAAACCATGATTAAAGGCGTAATCCATTTACAAAAAGCATTTATCATAATCACACTTCATTTGAGTATTGCCAAAATGTCCCTTCTTTTAATCTTTGGATATGCAAAACCAAAATTATCATATCCAAATTAATTTCATTCCACAACATAAATATGTTACTTCATCCGTTCAAAAATTAAAAATTCTTAAAAGCCATCAACTCCAATTTTCACTACATAATTGCACATGAATGTTACAATTAAAATTAAAAAAACTAAATGGTTTTCTTTTAAGAGTCGGTCTTATGAAAAATGTTGTTTTTACACTAAGAGATTTTATTTTACATTAAAAAATAAAAACATACTCCCTCCGTCCCAGCTCACTTGAGACTTTTTGACCAAAATTGGTCAACTTAAGGTCGGTTTGACCAACACTTTATAGAAATATTTGTGTTCCAAAAAACTTTTTAAAAATTGTTATTGAGAGGATTTTTAATGGTGGTCATTTTACATTTTTTTAAATTTTTGTTCGGATCATAAATATTTCTATAAAGTATTGGTCAAACTGACCTTAAGTTGACCAGTTTTGGTCAAAAAATCTCAAGTGAGCTAGGACGGAGGGAGTACTATTTACAATAAAACGACAAGTTTTTCTAAAGATTTTCACTTCTTCTTCTTCTTTTTTTTTTTTTTTTTTTTTTTTTTTTGCGGGGAATTTAGAATGAAGATTCTCAAGTGTGGGTGTGGGTAGTAGTGGGAGTGCTTGAGTGATATACAGTCTTTTTGAATTTATTTTTGTTTTTTTCTTACTTATCAGATTAGCAGGCTCTCTTGTTGCTGTCTCCACAGACACTTCTTTCTTCTTTGTATTCAACGCTCAAAACCGCCATTTATGAAGCTTCCAACGGAGAGTTCAATCTAGCAAGTAAATATTCAATTTTTTAAGTTGAATAGTAATAAGTTCATTTTCAGGAGAAAAAAAAAATCTCATTTTTTTTTAGAGAACCTTGTAATTTGGTGCCATGTGTTGAGCTCAGAGTTCTGCACATGCCCTTTTCAAATTTCCAGGCCTTGATTCATGCAAGAGAAAAAGCCAGTGTTTTGAAAACAAGAATTTCTCACTTATTTTACTATTTCTTGCTTCATTGAGATTCGTGCTCCTCTGTAAACAGACCACCATTTTTAGTCCTTCCACACACACACATACACACACAGTGTCAATTGGCATCTCCCATTTCTAAGCAGTTTCCAGCCAAGATTAAATCTTGTTAAATTCCCCCCCCCCCCCCCCCCCTTTGATCTTCATTAATTGTAAAATTTCCAATTTTCTCACCATTTTCTTTCAGTTCAATAAAGGGGGAATCTTTCTCCCTCTCCTATTTTCCTACTTTCCCTTTTGTGCTTGGGTAGTTGGGTGCATGCACTTTCAAAAAGGGGTTTTCTTTTATCATCCTTATCTATGACTCTAGAAAACACAGTTGAACTTCAAATGGGTTCTTTTTCTTTTTCTGTTTTTTTCCTGAGAAACCCAGTTCCATGGATGATGGCTCTTCTTGTCCCAAGTTTCATCTTTTTATCCATTTCTGTTTCTTGGTTTTTCTCTTTCCTCGTCGCGTCTTTGCTTTTGATCTTCTCTGCCATTTTCCTCTTCAAAATCACAAAACAAAAGAAAATTTTTGAACAAGAATCACCACAAGTACAAGTTCAAGTTCAGCCTCTCTGTTTTGAACAGAGCTTTGATTGTAAAGCAGAGGAATCTGAAAATCTAGCAACCGGTCATAAAACATTCCAAGAAAATGGTACAGATTTGGTTGATGATTGTTTGGCAAATGGGTCACCAGATTCGTATACTGAAAGTGAAGTCGCTGATCAGTATTCATCAAGTGAAGATTCTGACATTGACTGGCCATTTTCCGGCAACGTAGCCGGCAGCCCTGACTTCTCCGACGGATCAATCTCCGATGAGGAAAGCCTGATTGAAATTGCTCTTCCAAGTGGGCACTATGTTGGGTCAAAAGAAGAAGAAGAAGATGATGATAAACTAAAGTGGTGTTTGCAGAGAAAATGTCAAGATTTCTCACCAGAATCCATCTTTGGGAAACGAAGCTTGATGGAGCTATTAGCAGAGATTAATGATATGAATGAAGAAGACAATTTGATAGAGATTGACATATCAATGGGGTCCATCAAGTGTTCAAGGTTTGAGATCAAAGCTTAATTGATATCACATCATGATGGTAAAAAAATGCTCATTTACTTGTGTTTTTCCTTTAGGGGTTTTTGATACTTAAAATGGATTTGGTGTTAAGAAATTAGGGTTTTTGGAGGGATTTTAGGATATGAATCATAATACTACTAATTAATGTGAGTTTCTTTCATATGATGTGTGTTACTTGTATCTACTTCAAAAAAATATGGAAAGAAGCTAAACTAAAATGGTGTACACTTATTAATTACTCTTTTCGTTCAAAAATGAAAGTGTTATGTGAGTAACTAGTAGTATACTCTCTCCGTCTCATAATTTTCTTTTTGAGCGTCTCATTGATTAGTTATACATTTCCTAAAATGACACACAACTAGTACTTATGCCCGTGCCAGTGGCACGGTGTCAGTACAAACACAGAGACAACACACGCATGATAACAGTATGAATTTGGTCAGTCCTATGCGATGGGGAGATTGGAGAGAGGTTGACTTCTTCTCTATTTTCTCTTTCGGTTCAAAATAATGCACTAAGAACACCGGAAAAGTTATAATGTGCATATAGCTCAAGTGATATACCCAGACTTCCAAAGCATATACCCCAATTTATATGGCAACATATTTTGACTACATTATAACACTACACTAATTGTGATGCACTAAATAATGCATTGGCTGAATTAATGTACGTACAAATCATATAATGATCAAACGATAATCCACTATCCAAGCCATTTCGCACCACTAAGAAAAGGAATTTACGTGGTTGAATTTCATAAATCCAACTAAAATTCTCTTTGAAGTACTTTGAAGGAGTAGGATTGAACATCTCTAAAATTACTCAACATATCTGAACTTGTTACTTCAGTCAGAACGAATCCAGTAGAAATACTCCACCACGCATACATCAGTTTGACAATGAAGCAAACTATGCATGAGATTTCTACCTCAAAAACAAAAAACGTCTGCGTAAGATCTTCACGTTGAACTCCATATATATTCAAAAATATAAAATAGATAATCTACAAACATTGTACGTTAATAACTGAAGCCCCGGAACACTAATTTAGAACAATAATGAAATGTTTCATTTGTCACCGCCCAAGTAGTACCAAACCAATGGCTGAAAACTTACACTAACATTAATTCCGTCTGACCGCCTAAATAGTACAAAACCAATGGGTCAAAACCATCTTATTCCCAATGTAGCTAGTTTACTAAGATTTGGGTACTTGACAAACCACTCCAGATTTCCCCTGCATGAAATATAGTTCACTTTATGCATCAAGAACTTCTGCTATATGTTTTGCTTTCTTGTTTTTGGTTTGGTTATAGTGATTCTCTCAGAAATTGCACAGACAACTTAATACAACTCTATGTGTGAATTTATGGGTGCAGCCTCCGAAACAGCGCCTATGCATTTAAAAACTATCTTCTTGGAGAATAACCTAGACAGCAAACTCATTTACCACGCAATGTTACCCTTGTGGGTGAACTGCTACAAAACAGGACACTGAATTGAAATAAAATCCTATGTACCAGTCAATATATAATTAAAAAAAAAAAACTAACTCTATCCTAAACTGAGTGCCCAAAAAAAACAAATACATTCATTCGCCGAAACAACCAATTAATCCCAACCAACTTCAATAGAATTCAATGTCATCACCTTCAAAACAACCCAATAGTGATTAAAAAACCGTACTCAACATCATATGACATACCTGGAACGTCCAAACGCACTTCATTAAAAAAAAAAAAAAACACAAAACATAATCACACAGCAGTCAACAACTTTTTAATTTGGAGGCCCCTTCCCTCATCCATTCTAGCACCAGCGGGGGGAATAAGGAAGAGGGAGTAGAGGGTAGGATTTTTTCGGCAAGCAATCAGGAATTTGACGCCATTTGAAACCCAGCGGAGACTCTTCTCTCACCTCTAATCGATGGACTGATCTACAACTGCAGGGGAATTGGTTTAGGAGTTTTCATATCCTTTAATCATCCATGAATCATTTCACGAAGAGGAGGATCCACCGCAGTTGCTGCAGTTATTATAAATGGGTGAAATCTATGGGTGACCAATGTCGGGGATTCTCAAGCTGTTCTCTCAAATAGGAGGCTTGAGATACAAATTTTAATGAATGAATTAAAATAAAAATCAGCAATTGAAGGGATGAGAAATTCAAATGTAAAGTACGAACTGAAATTGACGGATCAAGAAGAAAGTTTCAAAGAAAGAAGTGATGAGCAGATTAATACATAATACAAACAGTTGATAACAGAAAGTGATATGATATGAAAAAACTTAACAACTGAGGTACTCCACTTGCTCAACCATATTTATTTCCTTCTTTTTTCAAGGGTTACATCCAGAATTCAAAAAAAAAAAAAAAGGTTATTGCTTTCATGTCTTTAAAAGTTGTACAACAAACTTTGAAAATATAAAAAACGAAAGCTCACTTAACAAACTTGGTCTTCATCATAAAGTTATTAACACCAGCCTTCTTCAGAGTGGTGCGGCCTGTTCCGATGCTGGGAACGGGGTTAGGCTCGGTAGCGGGGCATAAGTGGTTCTCTTTTTTCATTGCGTTTTGATGTAGCGTCTTAGGGTTTCGGTGAAGGATTTAGTCGTGGAAGCCATGGCAGGTTACGTTCTTTTAGGTTAAAAACATTAAGAACGATGGTGTGTTTGAGTCATGGCGGTGGTGGAGAAAAACTATGACGATCGAACTCTGGTCTGCGGGTGTTGTCTCCTTCGCCATGTTAGCCATTGCCGCAAGTTTAGAGGGAGAAAAGTGAACGGTTGTTGGTGATAGGAGAAACGTCCTGCAGTTGATTTGTGTTTAGCAAACGTGCATGAGTTGATTAGGGTAGGGATGAGGACTTTCAATCTCAGCCACTCTTTATGGTAGTTACCAATTAATCCTAGCCACTCTTTACGATTCAGTTATTATTGAGTGTTATTGTAATATAGATTTTTAGTATTCCTCCGCTCATTCTCTCCCCTATTTTACTTGTATACTCACAGCATCAATCAACCTACTATTCTCTACCACACGCTCTCTCTCTTACTTTACTATTCACACTCACAACAACTGTCCACTACTATTCATCTCTTAATTTCCGTACCCAACTCATTTTGTACATATAATTATGGAACGGAGGGAGTAGATAGGACGGACGGTGGCCATTCGGTAAAGATAGGCCGGTAAAACCGGCCTGAAAACACCGGTTCCACACCTTTTTATCATTGACTTTTCGAATAGTTTAAAATATACTGTTATAAACTAGTGTCACGCCCGTTCCGTTACTAAGGGCGTTCCGTTACTAACTGAATAATTATTATTATTATGGAAAACTTAACTAGATGGATATATACAGGAAGAGTAACTTAACTAGTTGGACATAATATAAACTAATAATTAATTCTTATATTTCTTAATCAGTTATTATTATTATGCCTCGTCGATTATCGACGGGTAACTTAACTAATTGGATATACTATACAGGAAGAGTAAAGTTTTCATAAATTGTGGAAAACTTCCTTAAATACATCGTTGTTTGTACTATCATCACATTGACCAGGATTGTCGTGATTACATATCAATATTTTCAACTCACTTGGATTTTTAACTCTTGATAAAGCAATGTATATTTAGCCATGACAATATATTGGTTTCTTCATGATAAAAATAAAATCAAAACTTTTTAATCAATATCGCTTGGGAAAATTACCTCAACTTCTAAAACAGGATTTTCAAGCTTTTTGATAATCAAACGTGTGTCATCAATTGCAAAGACCAAGTACCTCCTAATATCTCATTAAGATTTTCACATTTACTCCTAATATCTCATTAAGATTTTCACATTTACTCCCTCCGTCCCAAAACACTTTGCACTTAGTTCCAAATGAAGCATCGTCACTTGAGTTCCAAATACCTCCTAATATCTCATTAAGATTTTCACATTTACTCCCTCCGTCCCAAAACACTTTGCACTTAGTTCCAAATGAAGAGCTCAAGGAGCTCATGGTGGCAGACCACATGAGGACAACCACCAGGGCCGGCCATGATGCAAGAGCGGTGAGGCCTTGGCCTTGGGCCACCAAAAAATGGCATTTTTTTAGGCCTCCAAATTTTGTACTCCTATATAAAAAAGTCTAGTTTTAATGTATCACTCACACTTAGGCCCAACTTTCAAAATAAAAACAATCACACTTAAGCCGACATAACACAACCAAATCCTAATACCAATCCATAGCCCTGAATCTGATAGCGCATATCAATATAACACACGGCAAAACCTAAAAAAAAAAAAGAGAGAGAGAGAGAGAGAGAGAATACGCAGAGCAGAAGGGACGGAAGTCTCAAAAAAAAAAGTTAAACAGAGACAAAACGAGTCAACGACGGAACCGCGCGAGAGAGAAGAACGAATTTCGCCGCCGCATTCAAGCACCAGTGCACCACCATCACGGCACTACCTCCGGCCACAACTCTCGATTTATGAACTTACGGTACGCAATTTCTAATTCTTATTTTTTTTTATCATGAAATTCAAATCAACTTTTTAAAACTTTATCCCTTTAGTCTTGATATAAATTTTATATTTTATTTTCTGATTTTAGTGGGAAGTTTTAAGAATTATTTGACGTTGTGAATTGCTATAGTTTGAGATTATTGTAAAACCCTAATTGCAAATTTCTAGAATTAATTTTTGGTTTTATGAAAAATAAAAATTGAACTTTAGGGTTTAGTTTTCGTTGATATATACTATACTATGTTGGTTTGAGATTGAATCAATATGCGAAATTGCAAGATCCGTTTTTATTAATTATTGAAAAGGCCTCAATAAAAAAATTAGCCTAGGGCCACATATTTTACAGGACCAGCTCTGACAACCACTCCTAGAGTGTAGTTTCGTTTCTTTATTTCCTTCTGTACCAAAAAAAAAACAAAAAACAAAGTTGTTTGTTTATCAAGCAAGAGTGTTTTATTTCTATAGTTTGCAGGTGCACTTATCTATCAAATTGAAAATAAAAATAAAAATTTAGCTACAATTTGCAATTGATCAGGTGCACGTGCACCCCCTCCTACAACATGAGGTCTGCCCCTGTGTACTAGTCCTCCATTATCATCCTTCTCTCTTATTCTGGGGTGGGTTCCAACCGAACGCCACCGCCACCGCCACTGCAACCATCAACAGATCGACCTTTTATCACAACCACCTCCACATTTCAAAACCCCGATAATCACCCGCCCAAACAACTTTAAAACAACCCTCAACACAAATTCGCCAAAAAAAAAATAAAATCTCAAACTAATTTCATAGAAGGAGGACGAAATTATGTTCAAATTTCCTTCTTCGTGACTACAAATCTCACGATCCAATTAATAACCGAAATTCTCGCTTTCATCTTCATATTATACCTCCTTTGCAAAAGTTTTTTTTTTAAAAAAAAAAACTCAAATAAATAACAAATCGGTTGATAGAATTTACCTTGAAGGTCAAATAATTTTCAACACTCAATACATGCTTCCATTTAAGTAACTCTTACCCAAATTCGGGTTCTCCGTCAACGTATTTTTCAAAAGAGAGAAAAGAAAAGGGCAAATGATAAATAAGGGTCTCAAGTTTGGGGGTCGTTCGTAGAAAGGGGTCCGATGTTCTAAAACTCGCAGACCAGGGTCTAATGTTGATAAAAACTAGCAATTAAGGGTTTTTTTTTACGGAAATGTTAGATTTTTTTCAGTTAAATCAACATGTGTCGTGCACATGTGCACTAAACTGGAATTATTTTTACTTTTAAAGGGGTAAAATGAATATTTTAGAGTATAAGGGACTAAAAGTAGAAAAATTCCATAAAAAGTTGAATTCACGAAAATATTTTTTTTAAAAAATAAATATTTCACTAATTTATTTATTTTTTCCTAAATTAATATTTTTTAAATAAAAAATCTCATTTTTATGCTTATGTTGCGTGAAAGGGTGGGTGATTGTGGTTTACATAAGAGTAGGGATGGCAATTTGACCGAACTCGATCCGCACCTTTTTAAGATCCGATCGGGTTCGGTTCGGTTTTGGTAGTACCCCTGACCCGATCCGAGATCCGACCTGATCCGACCCAAACCTATTAAGTTTATAAAGTTTTACTACTACCCCTTATGTTATAGAAATATACACATCACCCTCCTTATATAAGAAAAAAATCTAGGTTTAGGATGTTTATTTTCCTCTCAGACTCGGCACAACGCCGACTCCCCTCCCTCCCTCTCTCTCATCGCAATCGCCGTTCCCTACTCTCTCTCTCTCTCTCTCTCTCTCTCTATGCGTCGTTCCCGACTCTCTCTCTCTCTTTCTCTCTGTGCGCCGTTCCCGACTCTCTCTCTCTCTCTAAGCGCCGTTCCCACTGCCTGTACCGGAGCTCGTGACTTAACGCCGTTCGCTCTTCTCTTGGCTCTCCTCCTCAACGGTGTTGAGTCAACACCATTCACGTTTGACCCAAATCTGTCAAACCTATGTCTCAATTTCCGTCAAAGTCTACTATCCAACGAATTTCAGCTCTATTGAGGTAATCTAACAATTCTTAGCCATTGAATTTCAGTTTTTTGTTTTGATTTGTTTGATTGATTAGTTTAGCTTCCCCAATTCCCCTAAATCTGTCAAACCTAGGGTTTTCTGGGAACCTAAGATTCAGATCAGTTCGGGCCTCGGATCGGAGCGCGGATATGGGATATTCGGATCGGGTCGGATTCGGTAGAGGGGTTCTGATGTTCGGATCGAATTCAGATCAGGTCTGATCCGAACCCGACCCGTTGCCATCTCTACATAAGAGAGAGGGGAGATATAATTTTTGAAAAAAACATTAATTTAGGAAAAGAAAAATCAAAATAAAACAAATTTGGTGAAATATTTACAAAAATATAATTTGCTAATTTAGTGAGATATATTAAAAAATTATTTTAGGATATATTAATTTAGTGCAATATTTTCCTAAACAAAAAAAGTTTAGTGAAATTTTCTTTTATAAGAAAAACAAATTTAGTGAAATATTTTTCCAAAAGCAAAATAAAAATTTTAATATTAATCTTTTTTTCAAAAACAATAATTTAGTGAAATATTTATTTTTTTTTAAAAAAAATCGTGCTTTATGCATTTTTTTTTATTTTTTTTAACTTTTAGTCCCTTATACTTTACAATATTCATTTTACCCCTTTTAAACTTAAATAAAAATTAGTTTGGTCCACATGTACACGACACATGTTGATTTAACTGGAAAATCTAATATTTCCGTCAAAAGCCCTTAATTTCTATTTTTTGTCAACATTAGACCCTGATCTGCGAGTTTAAAAACATCGGACCCCTTTCTACGAACGAACGACCCCTAGACTTGGGAACCTTATTTGTCATTTGCCCAAAAGAAAATTATCTTAAATTATTCGGTGTATTTGTGTGTGTTTTGAAAATGCTTGAGAAAAAACAATTTGCAAAGGAATAAAGGTAAAAAGATAAATAGAGAATATGCTTGCGAAAAAAACAATTTGCAAAGGAATAAAGGTAAAATGCTTTATAACATTCCATTTATATTTTTTTTTATTCTTTAATACTATAAATATAAAATATATATTGAAAATTTGTTATTACTACCTCCGTCCTAAAATTAAAATCTTTTACTTAAATTATTAAATTAAAAAAATTATTGGTTAAAAATTCTTCAATGATAAATATTTTAAAAAATATCGATTAGTGTTGCAGTTAAAAATATAATATATTGAACAAAATTAAAAGACTACATTAATGAAAAAAGAAATTACATAATTATGAATCAAAGATTGAAAAGATAGAATAATGAAAAATACATAAACATTAAAATATAAATAACTACTCAAGATTGTGTTTATCTATGATAATTTTACACACTTTTTCTGTATTTCATGTTCTTTATCTCTCATTCCATTAGTATATTAGGAATATAACACGAGGTCAACCTGAAGTCAACCCCCGCGACTCATCAACTGAAGGAGCCGCCGCCTAGGTAGGGTTCCTTAGGTTTCTTGTTCACTACTCCTAAATTATTCTTGACAACTATTGTACATATTATCATTGTATTTAGATTAGGAAATTAGTATCTTGTTCTTGATTAGGACTCTACCTATTGTATTACTCCCTCCGTCCCAGTTTAAGGTTTTTACTTTTCTTTTTGGTCTGTCACAGATTAAAGTTCTTAGTTGCTTTATTTCATAAATGGAAAAAGAATGAATAGTATTTTGAAGAATCTTGCCCTCAAAAAGTTCATTTAATTAATAAAAACCATTACTTACCTAACTTACTTTCACCCACTTCCTTCATGAATATTGTTTTGAACATTTATATCATTCATTCTCTACTTTTGGTTGACTCATTTCCTTTGTTTTTGCCTTGTTTCTTAATAAGCGTACATAGTCAAACTAAGAACCTTAAACTGAGACTGATGGAGTATATATTTTCAGATTATTGTGAATAAAATTTAAGTTTTGCATATTATCATATGGTATAAGTAGTCAACTTCACATGTAAATTGATTTCTATATGATAATTTTTAATTTTTCAAACAAGAAAATCACTTTCTCTCTAAAAAATGTCACTTTCAAAAACAAAAGTGTAATCTCCATCAAACAAGGGCAAATATGTCATTACATATAAGTTGGTACAAGTAGTCAACTTTTCATGTAAAATGATTTTTATATGGTATTTTTTACTTTTTTTTATTTAGTGAAAGATTAAATTTTGATCAATATATAATCAAAAATTACTAATTGATGTGAACACCAAGGCATTAAAGTTTTTGGAGTCATTTGAGCGCGTGCGTGAAAACTTGATTCTATTTTTTTTAATCGGTTTTTAAACCTTTTCGTAAATATTTTGCTTAATTATGGTTTAATTCGTTAGGGTTGCAGAGCATATAAATACTTTGTGTTAGGATTTTTTGAGGCAACTTTTGTCGTTTTATGATATTGATCATTTATCCCAATATTAGTCCCGCGTTAAAGATCCAGTTCGCCTTAAGATATTGTTTTGTAAAGAGAACATTCCTAGCTATTACTAACAATGTTGTGTGTAAAGAAGTTTTCCGCAATGTGTAAAAACCATTCTCCTTAATTCTTGAAAACATTTCCCCTTCATCATATATTCCTCAATTATGCTTTCTTATAAACTAAGTAAGTTTTATCATCATTTTTATTTATTTTTTAAAATTTTTGTGTCATTATTATAAATATTTAAATATGATATATGTTGTATTAACTAACTCATTTAATCTACTAGCAATGCTGTTAAGCTAATACAATTATTTTAACTTTTTTTTTGGAACTGTTTGTTTTACTTAATTTCCTAATTTTTATGTTCAATTTTGTAGTTTTAAGGTTCAATACATTGATTAGTAAATGAAAGCATCAAGTATCCTTCAAATTTTCAGAAAAGGGTAATATTTACAACTCTTATATTAAAGCGATTTTTCTAACATACGCTCAAAGGGCACATGTTAACCGATTTAAATAAGAAGGAAAAAAATGCACCAAAAGTACCTGAACTATAGCGTTGTTTGGATTTAGTAACTTATCTCTTTTTTGACCTATGAAAAATACCTTAACTTTTTTTTTCGTGCAGCGGAGGTACCTATTGCTAACGCCATCCACTTTTTGCCGTTAACCATGCATGTGACTGACCACGTGACTTTTTTAAGGGGTAAAACTGGAATTACAGGTATGAGAATATTTTACAAAGATAAAGGGGGTTAAAGTAACTTATTAAATTTCAAATAACCCCCCTCCCCTTCCCTTCCCCTCCCCGTCCCCTTTTCCCCTTTCCCATTCCCAGGCGAAGTATGAACAAAATCGAAATCAATGTTTTGCAAGACCAAAATCGAAACCCAGATCATTTGTTCATGCTCTTGAAATTCAAAATCAATATTTTGATATGGGTTTCAAAATCAAGAACCCAGATCTTGAAATTCTTCAAAATCATCAAAATTGATTGTTGATAACAGTGAAGAAAAGGGAGGCTTGGAAGCGGTCGGGGGATGAGGCGTTGCAGATTAGGAGGCGGGGACGACGGTGGATGACGCGGCGGAGGTGTTGGGTTGAGACTTGGGCTTCGCGAAGGAGGAAGGTGATGACGGTGACGACGTTGCAGATTAGAGGAGTTTGTCTTGGAATTCGTTAGTGGTGTAAGGGTTGTTGTGGTGACGGTGGTCGGAGGGGGAAGGTTTTTGTGGGACTGGGGAGGTTGGGGATTTTGGTGGGACGGAAAGAATGGAGGATTTGGAGGAGGTTGGAGGTGGGAAATGGAGGTTTCTTGAGAAATTGGGTTGCTTGGAGGGAAAATTGAGTTTGGTTGTGGTGGGGGAGAGGTGGTTGACGGCGGTGGCAGCGGCGATAGAGGATGACTGTGGTGTTGAGTGGCGGTGAGGGGCGGTTCTAACTATTACAAAGGTAGTGATGATTATGAAAATGTTAATGGAAATTAAAAAGTAATGGCTAAAATGAAAACGAAAACTAGTTATTGGAACAAATAGGAAAAAATCAATAGTTTAGGGGCCATTTAAGAATTTAATGATAATAAATTGGAGGGGGAATTGTGCTTTGACGTTTTTGCCCCTAAAAGGAAGTCATGTGCCATCACACATTGATAGTTAACGGCAAAAACTAGACGGCGTTAGCAATGGGTACCTCCGCTGCACAAAAAAAAAAGTTAAGGTATTTTTCATGGGTAAAAAAAGAGATAAATTACTAAATCCAAACAACCCCTATAGTTCAGGTACTTTTGGTGCATTTTTTCCAAATAAGAAAATCAATGTATTTATTAAACTTACTTTAACTCATTCATTTTCGTAATTATAAAAGTATATTTTTTATATATGTAAATTTACATATTTATGGAAGCACATGAATGTTGAATTCCTTGTTTAAATCGCTTAACATGTGTCCTTAAGGCACACGTTGGATGTACTGTGAGAAATGTTTTATCTTTGTAATTTTTTATTTAAGTATTTTATACTCCTTCCGTCCCACCACAAGTAGGACTAGAGGAGTGGGAACAATAATTAGAGTTGAGGTCTCATGTACCACTTTTGTGTGCCACTCCATGTGCCACTTGTAATCCAACCGTTTATAAGTTTGCATAATATTACAATAATACCAATCTCAATAACTGTGAGCCATTAGATCATTTGTGGCACATGAAGTGGTATACGAAGTGGTACAGAAGATTTGGACTCCAATAATTAAGAGAAAGTAGCGAATGTGTGGTAAAAAAATGAAAACAAAGAATGAGTGGGGTAAATAGTGGTGTTGATTGAATAAAATGAGTGGTGAAAAATGAAGAGAGAGAATGAGTGGAGTTAAATGATGGGGTTTGTTGAATATAAATATATTAAAACATTTCTATTTTGGGTAGTCTCAATTATTCGGGACTGTTTAAAAGGGAAAGAAGTCCTACTTGTGCTGCTGGGACGAAGAGAGTATATAAATGAACTTGATCCCCCATGCATGCATCACACGAATGATAATGAAGAATTGTGTATGATTTTCGTGTTTCTTTGATGGGAAATAATAAAGTTACAAAAAATGGCTACAAAATGTGGCTTACAAAATGAGGTGTCATAATTGTATTGGTGTTTTTAATTAGAGTGTGTTGGGTCCACTATCGATGTAGCCAATAAAATATCGCCATCACATCTTGTATCTTTCATTTTGTAATCTTCTTTTGTAAGCCTAGCATTGCCCTTCTTTGATTATTGGCAAAACTGCTATTTTGGTCACGTAGCTATACATGTTTTTCAAATGTGCTTACTATTGTTTTTCTTTTTAGATTGTTCTCACTCAAGTACATGATTTTTGCAATGTCCTCACTTCGTTAATAGAGCCATCAATTGTTTAATGAAAATGATCTTGTGTCATCACATGACTAACACCAGTTAAATATTTAACGTATCCGTCAATAAAAGAAACCAAAATCTGACAAAGGGCTTCAAGATGAGAATGACTAATTTACCCCCATCTTCAACCTCTGAACAATGCCCAGAATTTCTCCCCCTTCCCCCCACCCCTTGGATTTTGACCTTCCTCACCCCTTCAATTTTGATATTCAAATATTAACCACACAAATCACAACCATCAAAGAAACCTCTGCTAAACTGGAAACCCACTTGCATCCTTCCCCTCATTCACACTACCCTTTCAGCTCTTCCCCAACAAACCCCTCCGGCCAATCTCCATCTATACACGTACACCGAAACCGAGCTCCAGGTTCTATCCCAAAACCAATTGGCTTTGGCTAGTTAATTCCCGATGTGAGATAAATGCTCCAACACTCTCAAGCCGTCTAGATCAAGAATTATGAATGAAAAAAGTAGGTGGTTTGATGGTGGTGGACGCCTGGTGGCTGTAGTGTTGGGTGGTTCCTTAATAGTGAGTGGGTTGAGAGATGATGTTAAATTTGGGTTAACTTCATGGTGACGATTTCGCTAAATACACTCGTAACATTAACTCCATCACTCAATTCATAAATAAAAGATCAAGAATTATGAATGAAAATGATACTCCATTTTCTTTGACTTTCTCAAACTCCTGATTCTCTTCTTCCTAAAGCTATGTTCATTCATAAATCATAATCCCCATTTTCTTCATCTTACAGACTCGTAAGACCCCTTTTAGTTGAGTTTCTTTCTTGTTTATTCCGGTCTAACATCTCAAAGTTTGCTTGGCTTGGGCTAAACAGCTAAACCATCTACTTAAAAACTTGTGGGGCTCAGTGTTTAACCAATTATAGCCCCCACATAAATCTAGATACAACGATCAAGAATCAAACTTTGAGTTAATGACATGGGCTTCAGGAACTAATCATGCGTAGATATCCTGAAACATGATGAGAAATATAATTACAACATTACATACAGTGAAATAGATGTTTGAAAATTTTGATCATTCTGAAGTGTTTTTTGTTTGATTTTGATTGGATTGAAGTGGGTTTTGATTTGTTTGTGTTAGGGTTTGGTTTCTCTGTCATGAGAATATCTGACTTTTGGTTTGTGATTCAGCTTGTTTGTGTTAGGGTTTGGTTTCTCTGTCATGAGAATACTACAACATGCACTTTTTAATATTAGACACTTTTTAATTTTAACACTAGAACATGCAACTGTTAGCACTACAACCGACAATCCTTAACATTACCATTAAAAGTGTCTGTTTGAATGTTTATAAGTGCTGGTTTGAATATTTTTATAAGTGTTACAATATATTAGATCATACATTTTTATAATATTAAAACATACACATAAAATATTAAAGCAAATAATAAAAAAAAAAAACATTTTTTTTTCATTTTTATTGTAAAACATTTTTTTTATAATAATAACTTCAAAATAATATTGCTTGTAAAGAACATGAGAAGGGATTAGGAGAGGAGGCGGACTCCTGTGAGATCGTCTCACAGCGTGAGACGGTTCATAGCCAAGCTGAGCCAAGCCAAGCCAGTTTTTTTTTTTTTTTTTTTTTTTTTTTGCCCTCCAACTTTTTTTTCCTTGCCATTTCTTGATCGCCAGCAAAAGTAACACTTTTTATAAAGAAATGTAACACTTTTTCTTATACGTAACACTTTTTATTTTTCAAAATGTACCACAATTTTGCTGAAATAGATTAAAGATAACATAAGATTGACAACTAAACTAATGTTACATTTTATAATAAATGAATGTAACCTTTTCTTTTCTCAATTGTAACACTTTTCTAGGGTTTTACATTCAATAGAAATGCAAACCCGATTATACACATGAATTTTTACTCTTTTTTAAAAGAAAAATAGTAAAATTTACTAAAAAAAATGTTACATTCATTTATATAGAAAATAATAATCATATATACACTCTGTTACACTTCAAATTTTACTTTTTCTAACCCAAAAACTATCAAACTATTTAATTTTTCTTGCAAAACTACTGTTACATTTGACAGTAAAAAGTGTTACTTTTTGAAGATGAACCTGTTACTTTTATCAGACCAAAGTGTTACATCTCAGGATACGAACAACTCAATTTTTGTGTGTGTTAAAAAGTATGTTTAAAAAAAAAAAAAAAAAAAAAACAAAGCATATCATGACCTATCTAGTTTTTGTTCGTCTCGTTGAGACGAACACAACGGTATATTTAAATATATTTTTTTACTTCAAAATCTCAAGATATAGCATTTTAAGCCTTTTTTTTTAAAGGCTACACGTGTCGTACTGGGAGGGCAAAAAAATACCTGAACGGGTTAGGCTGGCGGGTTACTAGCATGATCCATAGGTGAATCCGTTTCACATTCTCACCCAAAGTTTTTGCCTTAGACCACCCACAATGGGGAATGAAATTGGGGTTGAAATGGAATTTTAACTAGGTGAATGGCTGCAATGGGGAAATGAAATGGGGTGGGGTGAAATGGGGAAATGAAAAATTTCATTCAGCTGAAAAAACCAAGGGGCCCCAGCTCCTGCCACGCGTCGGCCAACCATTGGGCCGACACACGCGCGTGTGACACACGGGCCGACACGGCGCATGTGTCGGCAGACCCAACGTTTTTTTTCTTTTTATCTGATTGGGACACGTGTTGGGCTGTGATTGGTCCATGCGATTTTCGGATATATTTTCTATCCCAAATTATTTGAGCTGAATTATCACCTAGCAAATTATTTTTTTTCACCAAAATTCATAATTCCCCCTCTATAATTAGATGCAAGTTTCATTTGATTTGGATACCGAAAAAAAAACCCTATTTTCTCAATTATCCTTCTTCATTTTAACCCTTATTTTAAAAAAATCATCATCTTTTTAGTGAAATGGATTCCAATAATAACCATTTCAACAATCAATCTTCCAACCAACCACGTTCTCAAAATGTACCAAATCATTTTTTCAACCAAATCTCATGCTTCAGCTGTGCCAAATTGGCATCCATATTTTGGGATGCAATTTCAACAACCTCCACCCCCTTATTATTATTATTTTACTAATTATAAAAATAAAAATAAAAATAAAGAATATAAATAAAATAAAAGTGGTGTGGTATAGAAAGATGAGTTGGGAGGGAGATGAATTTAATTTAATCTAACCATTGTAGGGAGGTTAAATGAATAGGTAGTTGAATTATTAGGTGGATGAAAGAGAAGATGAGGTGGAGTGTTAAAGTGGGAATGAAAGTTGGGTAGCATTGTGGGTGGTCTTACCATGCACAATGGTGGTTTAATGGGGGTGTTGAATGGCATTAAACAAGATGGGTGGGTGTTTAATAGGTGCAATGGGGAGTTGAAGGGGGTGTTGAATGGGATCAACACAGTTGAATGGGATTTGTGGGTGTAAGTACCCCAATCTAAAATGACCAAATTAGAGGAATTCTTGGCACCATTCAGTGACAAACTGATAGGCCAGGACCTCACTAGGATAAATTTGGAACACAAGGACCTTTCTGGAATTAAAAATTGGAAAAATCCAGAAGGCACCATCCCTAGCCGTACGGCTACTTTGGGAGGTCACAGGGCCTATAAATTGAACCCCTTGCTGATCATTCCAAAGGGGGGGGAGAAGCAATTATTGCTAGTGTTACTCTGTTAAAATCACTCCAGAAGAGTGTTTAGAGTGAAAAGAGAGAGGAAGATTGGCCTAACCAAACATAGGTAAAGCCACCTTCTCTCCATTTCATCTCCTTGTTTGTTCATGTTTATTTGCTCATCTCTTACATTTCTTGCAAGTCTTGTCCATCTCAAGCATATATATATATATATATATATATATATATATATATATATATATATATATATATATGTATTACAAGCCTTGGCATTCCAAGCTATATATATATCACTATTATGTATACATATAGTCCAAACCATGAATGATTCAAGGTGCTCTTCACACTTTGTGTGAAAGTGGTTCTATCCTAAAGATGATCATGGTTTGTTGATATTTCTTGTTTGTTAATCTATTTTAATGGAAGAGGAACATGTTTTGGTTGATTATGTTGTTCATTGGAAGCAAGGATGATCATTTGGATGATAAAGTTTCAATCTTTATAATCCAAAATTTGATCTAGCTTCAAACCCCCTTTGTGGTCACAAAGATCAAATCTTTATGACAAATAATGTTGCCCCAAGGTTGCCTTTGACTTAAGGATCCACTCTTGTGGTGAAAGCTCAAATCTTTATGTTAATTTTGTTTTGATTTGGCCATGATAATCATGTGAGATGATAAAACCTTGGTGTTTATCACTTCTCCTCTTGATTTAGCCTTGAAATCCCATTTTGGGTCATAAAGATTGAATCTTTATGCAATAATTTGGTCCCTAAAAGGTTAATAATGTGTAAAAATGCTATCTTAATGATAAAGTTTCCATCTTTAGTCATCAAATGGTCATTTTGGTTCAAAGGCCATGTTCATCAACTTTTCATAAATTTCTCCAATGGTTGCCTTTGATCACATCTAAGTCTTGGTTTTTGGGGGCTCTTTTGATGATCTAAGTGCATAGGAATGATCTTTTCTAAGTTTTGTTGTTGATCATAAACTGGAAATCAGAACAGTTTAGTCCAGTTTCAGCAGAATGCTCTGTTTCTGCCTGGAACTGGACTGTTCTTGGACAAACTGTAAAAATTCCAGGAAGAGTATACTCTAGCCGTACGGCTACTCTGGGCTCAGAGGGCAAAAAGTCCATTTTGTCCTCTGATCCCTGTTTTCTTAATAAAGGACCCCCTTTTCAGTTAAATTTTGAATAAAAGTTAAAACAGACTCTTTTCCGTTAAATACACACACACACATGCACTTTTGTTAACCAACATTAGGGAGACTCGGACTCATCCGAGGCGACTTGGGTGACGTAAAACTCTTCCCAAGGCGTAACCTGACCTCCGAACTAATAGAATCTAACCTTTTCTTTTGTTGGGTTAAATAATTAACAAAAGTGGCGACTCCGTTAAGTTTTTGTGAGATAACCGCGTTTGGCATTTCCTCCCTAAAACGACTTTAAAACAAACGAAAATCCTTTCTTTGTTCTTTCCGGGGGGCGGGATCCTTACAATGGGCTGCCGACTTTGCCACGTGGCGCCTCGGCATTCGGCAGACCAGGCGCGTGCACGCCCAAGCGCCGATAGAGGCGCGTCGCGTGCGAAGGCTGGCGCTTGTGTTTTTTCTTTTTTTCTGATTGTGACACTTGGCAATCATTCATTGGTTTATGGAATTTCTGATTTAATTTCTCATCCCAATTATTTGAGCTCAATTATTTTACAGTAAATGATTTTTTTTTTTTTACACCAAAATTCATAAAAAATTTCTCTATAAATAGATGCAAGTTTCATTTGATTTGGATACAAAAAAAAAAACCTCTTTTTAGTGAAATGGATCCCAATAATAACCATTTCAACACTAAAAAAAACTCATATTTATTTAATTACAATTACAAAAAAAATAATTAAGTGTGAAGTATTTTTAAAAAAAAATATAATTGATTATTATTATTATTATTATTATTATTTTACTAATTATAAAAAAAAAAGTAGAAAATAAAATTTAAGTGGTGGGGTATAGGATGATGAGTAGGAAGTAGGGGTGTAAATGGTTCGGTTCGGGGGTATTTACGCACCGAACCACTAGTCATCGGTTTGTGAAAATTTCAACCCGAACCGAACAATGAAAAATTACAAACCGAACCAAACCGCTTTGGTTTTGTTCGGTTTGGTTCAAACCGCGATTTAATTGCGTGGTTCAAACTGCGGTTCAAACCATAGTTTAGACTACGGTTCAAATCATAATTCAAACCGCAACTCATTATTATTTATTTTAATTTTCCGTGATCACGAAGGAAGTGCGAAAGATGTGGATCTTGAAGAGGAAAGTCGGATGACGAGACAGACTATACGAAGAGAGAGGCCGAAGGAAAAAAACACTTTATAATATAGATCGTGGAGAGAAATTGGTAATTTATGTATCGCAAATTGCAATGAAAATAACAAACGATGAAATTAATATTAAATAAAATACAAAATGGGAGTTAGGATTAGTCTATGTAATGATCTAATAATAAATTTTAATAAATATACAAAAAAAAAAAAAGTGAAACTGGGGTTAGGATTAGTTTATGTAATTTGGTTTGGTTTGACGGTTCGGCTTGATGGTTCGGTCTCGCGGTCTCAAAACGCGGTTCAGTTTGGTTTGGTTCGGTTTGGTTTGGTTTGGTCTGGGAAGTTCAAACCACAAACCAAACCGAACCATTGGTGCTTGAAAACAAATCCAAACCGCATAGTTTGGTTCGTCTCGATCTCAAACCGCGGTTTGAACCGAACCACTTACACCCCTAGTAGGGAGGGTGTTGAATGGGAGATTAAACAAACCATTGTAGGGTGTAAAGTTGAATGAGTGTTGAATAGATGAGTTGGAAAAAAGAAAAGATGATGTAAAGTGATGAAGTGAGTGTTGAATGGAAATTGCTGTTGAATCCATTGTAGATTGTAGATGGTCTTATAGAAGAGAAGAGACTGGGCAACACTTTTCTCTCCATGTTGTTATGTGCCAGCCTGGAAAATATTGCTACCGACACTTTGATTGGTCCCACCTCTACACTCTCTACAACAGCAGCAAATTGAATAAGGAAAAGAATTTTGTAGAAATAATAATCAATCATAATGATGGACGACCGTTTGTCATTTACGAAAATATCTTATTATAGACTGTCATTAACTTATATTCTTTCCGTCCCCAACTCTTGTTTTAGACCCAATTAAAAAATGTGCAAGTGATTTAAGTATTATGAACATTAAAAGTAAAGTTAAAAAAAAAATGAACAGTAAAGAATAGTGAATAATTGCTATAAATATGTAAGTCTCATTAAATAAATACTCCATTACTCACTCCGTCCCATAATGATCTTCATGTTTGACTATTCAAACTTTTTAAGGATATGAACACTTGCTTCACTAGCCATGTCGTGTTTATGCACATTTAAGCTTATATTGTAGAAATGAAAAGAACTTTTTGAGACAACAAAAAATGGCAAATGAAGAGATCATTTCGGGATGGAGGGAGTAATATTATAAATTTTTTATCATAGAAACATGTAAACTTTAATAGGACGCATTTTTATTTTTTTTTGATAAAAACTTGCAATTAGGTGTACTTATTTATAGTATTTCATTTACTTTATTTTTAGTAAAAATGAAAATTAAAAAAAAATGATTAATTTTGATATTAGGTATATGGCGGTGAAGTACAGACAATATGACTACAGTCTGGAATTCACTAGGCATCCATAAAGGAGGGCCCATGCATTAGTTGGTAATTCAATAGTTTATACGATTTCAATTCAACTATATCCAATCATAAAGGCATTATTTTTCTCTCAGCAACTTCAAGTTTAAGTGTTTATGGTTCACCACTTCTTTTTTATTCTCTTCCTCAAACAATTGCAATCCCTAATCACCTCCGAATATTAATTTCAGGATACACCTAACTCCTGTAAACGTGACTTACTAGTTGTACATCCATATCAGGAGTCGTTTTTACGTAGAACGCGTTCTACACTAGAGTTAGTGTAGAACGCGTTCCTACATAAGAACGACTCCGCTCAAATTACACACACTAAACACACAGATTCAGACGTTATGGCCTTGATCAAATATCTGTCTTCTCTTTTATTTTTTATGCCTTCTCATTCATTTTAATATGTCTGTTATTGATTTGATTTATGTCTTGCCTAAGTCATTGCCTTGTTTGTATGCCTTGGCCTTGAGCAAATGCATTGTCTTCAATTTTTCATGCCTTGTCTTTCATTTTTTTATGCCTTCTCATTCATTTTTATATGCCTTGCCTAAGTCATTGCCTTGCCTTTGTTTGTCTGTCATGGCTTTGATCAAATGCATGTCTTATCTTTTATTTTTTATGCCTTCTCATTCATTTTAATATGCCTGTTATCAATTTAATTTATGTCTTGCCTGTTATAGGCTTCATTTGTGCCTATCCAATTAAATCACATTGTCATATACCTCTACTGCCTTTTGTTCAATTAAAATGCCTTCTCGTGTGTGATGGGATGCTTGTTATGGGCATTATTTGTGCATGTTCTATGCATCAAAATGTCTAAACTGACTAAACATGCCTTGGTAGTGTCAAAACATGTGCATGCTCTAGTGTTAAAATTTGCGTGCTGTAATATTGAAAAATGCCTCCTATAGTTTCGAAAAGTGCCTGGTGAGTTTTCATGAGTTCCAGTTATTTACGTCAATGCCACCGCGCCTTCTCACAGCGTTCCGCTTATTTTCAAATATGTCACTCCGCTTTTTTAATAACACGTTCTACACTAGCGTTAGTGTAGAACACGTTTTTCTCAAGATTTTCTGTAGGATGATAATTCATTTTGACCAAAATATAAATGATGAGAAAAAAATATACTATCTCTCTCATTGTTTAAATGATTGTTCCTAAATATATTTTTTCCTTCTAATATAGAATTATATTTTTTTTGTCATTTAATTGTATTAGAAATAGATTTTTTCAAATATTTCTTAAAAATAATTTTAGCATTCATTAGTAAGGACAGAGGGAGTATCACATTCTTCAATTTCAAACTTTCGATGATATTGCGCATACATCCAATTTGTAATAAATATATTACAAATACTATTATTCAAAACATGAATAGAAATTTTTGAAAGTGTATTATATGATCCTTCAAAAAAAAAAAGGGGGCATTATGTGATACTTTTTATGTTAAACTACGCGTCGTTTTAGATTTTTTTTACGAATTAAAAAAAATATAATTAATACATTTTAAAAAGACATATATACCCCTAAATAAATTTATATAATTAGGTAAGTAAGTACTTATACAATAGATAGTTCTCAATTAATGAATAGATGTATAATTAGTACTCCCTCCGTCTCAAAATAGATGTCGTTTTGAGAGTTAATTTTTGTCTCAAAATACATGTCGTTTTACTATTTTCAAGGCTATTTTGTTGTTGTATACCAACTCTACCCTTATTAATGATAGTGGACTATCTCTTAAACAGTTATTTAATTGCCTAGGTAATTGCATTACTTTAGGGGTATATAAGACTTTTTCACATACATTAATTGTATTTCTTAATATGTGTAAAGTGGTTGAAACGACATCTATTTTGAGACGGAGGGAGTATTTGAGAGTAAAGATTTTTTTAAAATAATAAAACGTCAAGTATTTTGAAACAAATTTTAACTTCTACAACGACATACTAATATTAAAGTAAAAAAAAAGCTATAAAATTTGATCTACAAAATGAGGTGTCATGACTTTGTTAGTGCTTATAGTTAGAGTGTAGCGAATTCACTATCGTCCAACTAATAAAATATCGCGATCTCATTTTATTCTATTTTTTTGTAAATTTCTTTTATTCCCATAGCATTGCCAAACGACATGTATTTTAAAATGAGAATTCAGATCCCATAACTTAATTAGCAACGAGGTAGAAACTTGGAGCCTATGCAGTCGAACTAGACAAAATTTGAAAAGCTTATTATAGTGTTAGAGGATTTAAATAATGTTACTACTCTCTCTGTCTCTAATTGAATGTTTAAATTTTATTTTAAGAGTTACATCGAAAATCTCTAATTTTATACAATTAAATGACAAATATTCATAAATTTTTTTTTTTTTATTGAACATTCAAACATTTAATTTTGCAAAAAGAGACAAGAGAGAAATACGGAGGAGTATATTAGTTAAAGACACAATCAAAAACGTTATTTGTATTCAATTTGAGATATAATTACTTGAAAATACACATTCATTTAATGACAAAAAAGTATAATTTGATCAAATGAAAAATCATATTATTATTATTATTATATTATATTATATTATTGTTATTATTATATTATATTATTATTATTCTTATATGTAATGCATGTTATTATAGTATATAATAAGTTTGCAAAAAATATGTAATTCTTATTATTAAAAGAGGTGGTCTCTTGTGAGAACACATAGATCCGTCTCATAAAAGAGACGGGTCGACCCATGACCCATGGGGCATAACCTGCCACATGGCAACCGACCACTGGATTTATTTATTTTTTTGGGTTTTTTTGAGGTTTTTTTTCCCGGCTTTTCCGTCGTTTACCAAAAGTAATAGTTACCATAACTTAATGTAATGATTGTATACATATAAAGTAACATTGTTCAAAAGTTTACTAGTAAGAGAAAAAGGATCGAACTACCTACTCATTATTCGGAGGTGAACCATAGAACACCAAAAGCTGTGGTATCTTATGGACCTAACATAGGTCACATCCCTCACGACATAAGATTGAAAGATAAATAAACGTAACACCTGTTTTACAAAAACAAAAGCTCGTTTTACCCAATTTTTTCAAATGTAATACTAAATATAATTACGTGTACCCCAAACAATATCTAAATGTAATTATCATTTATACTGAAATGTAATAGTACTTTTGCAAAAATGTAAACTATATTGTGTATTTTGATTTAATTTTTTGAATGAAAGTAACATTTGAAAAGTAACAACTCATATACATGAATGTAATTGTTTGTACAAGTAAATGTAACACTTTAATAAAAGAAATTATAACATATTTCTATAGATAATGTAATACTTTTACATGTAATACTAATCAAGTGTTTTTAGCTCTAAAAATGTAAATAATTGAATTATTACTTTTTCTATACACATGTGTTACAATTAGGTATAAACACTGTTACATATAAGTAACACGCTCGTTACATTTTAGTTGTAATAAGTATTACTTTTGGCAAACGAAAAAAAAAATAAAAAAAAAAGCACGGTTACTTTTCTGTATATATGTATTACTTTTATGTATACAAACTGTTACATATAAGTAACACGTTTGTTACATTTAATAATAGTAACTATTACTTTTGACAAACAGAAAAAAATCAAAAATAATAATATAAAATTTTTTAAAAAAACATATATATATATTTTTTTTGGTGGGGATTGTGGGTCATGGGTCAAAAATGACCGGGCTCTACTATGAGACGGGTCATGGTGTTTTCATACAAGTTTTGTCTTATTATAAAAGATGTCATTAATGTTACTTTTTACAAAACCTAATTTATAGTAAATTTACAAATCGAATCTTTATACAATGTACTGAAGCAGACTCAAATCGAAAAGATCAATTAACTAAGAGAACAAGCCCACTGTCTGCTCATAAATTTACCTTTCAATATTTATAAAAATGAAAATGGCTAGTCTCATCTTGGTGGAATATAAGTTATTTAACTTTTCTTATCCAAGTTGTTTAATTAAGAAAATATGATATGATAAGCAATAGTACAATACACTCATCTAATTAGATGACACATTTTAATTCACAAATAAAATTGTTCAAAGAAAAATTAAAAAAAATGCAAACAAAACAAAACACAACTATGAGAGTGACAAGTCACATGCATATATATATACTAGACACTTTTAACACTAACATTAAGCAACTCTAAGTTCCCCCACCTCTCTCCTTCAATCCAAAACACCACCACCGGCACCGGCACAAATGAAGTCTGTGTCGGCAGCATCCTTCTCTCTCCTCCTCCTCCTCTTCCTTCTCTCCGCCTACCACCCACGCCCATAACATCACCAAAATCCTTAATCAACACCCCGATTTCTCCACATTCAACCACTACCTAACCATCACCCACCTCGCCGGCGAAATCAACCGCCGCCAAACCATCACTGTCTGCGCCGTCGACAATGCCGGCATGGCTTCCCTCCTCTCCAAGGGCCTCTCCCTCGCCTCCATCAAAAATGTCCTCTCCCTTCATGTCTTTGCCGACTACTTCGGCTCCAAAAAGCTCCACGAGATTACTAAGCGCTCCACCACCACCGCAACCATGTACCAAGCCACCGGTGAAGCTCCCGGCACCACCGGCTACGTCAACATCACCGATCTTAAAGGTGGAAAAGTCCGGTTTTCCCCTGAAGACAATGACAAATCCAGCGCCACTTATGTCAAATCCTTATTAGAAATGCCGTACAACATTTCCGTCATTCAAATTAGTGACATTCTGCACTCGCCGGAGGCGGAGGCTCCCACCTCCGCGCCGGATCTCAACTTAACCTCACTTATGCAGAGAGACGGCTGCAAGGCGTTCTACAACTTGCTCTCCACTTCAGGGGCAATTGGGACATTTCTTTCCGCAACCGACGGGGGAATCACCGTGTTTTGTCCCAGTGACTCGGCGGTGGCCGCGTTTATGCCCAAGTACAAGAACTTAACGGCGGAGGATAAAACATCGATATTGCTCTATCACGGCATTCCGGTGTACAATTCGCTCGGAATGTTGAGATCCAGCAACGGATTGATGAACACTCTGGCAACGGAAGGCGCGAAGAAGAAGTACGATTTCACGGTACAGAACGACGGCGACGACGTCAAGTTGAAGACGAGAGTCGTGACGGCGCTGATAACGGGGACGGTTGTAGACGAAGAGCCGGTTGCAATTTATAAAACTGACAAGGTTTTGCAGCCGCCAGAGTTGTTCAAGGCGACCGAAAAAGAAGCCGATGCGCCGGCGCCTGCCGGGACGAAGCATAAGAAGAAGAAGGGTGACGTCTCTGATGCGGAGGGGCCGGGACCGGATTCAGACGACAGTGATGATCCTGCCGCGGATTCGACTAACGGGGCTGTTAAATTCGGCGGAGTTGGTCTGGTGGCGGTGGTGGTTATGGGGTGGATGGTGTTTTTTTGAAATTATTTTTTTGAGGATAATTTAAATTAAAAATTGTGTACTATATCGACCGACGCTTATTGCACGTTAGGGGTCAAGCTAGTTTTATTTTTTTCCATTTTTTTCTTTAAAAGAATAAGTTGTGTTTAGAGACGTTATGTTTGTTTGTTTGTTTTTTTTTTTTTTTGGGCTGGCTTTTTTTTCTAAATTATTATTATTTGATTCTGTAATTAATGAGTGAACAGATGGACAGGAATTTGTGTGATTATTATTTGTTTTGTAGTACTACTATGATTATTTTCTTTTTATTTGGATTTATAGAAGAATGTGCGGTGGTTGATATTATTTTTTAATTAATCTGATTATCATTTAATTTAGATCCAGACTAGTGTCGGTGACACAATATAGAAGAAAAACGGGAAAATACATATTTATGCCCCTGTACTTAGGTCTAAGATGCAGATCTACCCATATACTCGATAATTGTCATCCTTGTCCTTGAACTCAAGAAAAATGAGGGTATATTTGACCATCGTTAACTTTTCGTCAAAAAATTAACAGAAATGCTGACCAAGCTGCTGATTTGGAAGAACATTTAAACTACTTGGAAAAAAAATGGCCAAATAGGATTTTATTTTATTTATAGCAAAAATAGGATATTTTATATTTGTGACAAATGCAAAAAATTGCACAAAACGACGTCAGTTTGTGAATTTAAAAAACCCTAAATCAATGGCCCTCTTTTCTCTCACAACTCTCTTCATATTCATCCCCCACCAGACTCCATCCATGTCCTGCAACCCTCACCTTCTCCTCTTCAAACATGTTCCTCCCAGACCACCATTCATCTCCGATTCTCCTCTTCAGATTTTATAAACCACATTCATCCCCCTTCCTTCATCTATCTACCCCCTCCCTATCTACTCTAACAACAACGGAAAATAACCAGATCTGGATCTCGCTCCTACCTCACTCCAGCGCCGTCGCCCCACACCTCAGTCCTCGTCTCTCATTTCATAAAGTTTAACAAAATCCACACTCGAAGTTCAAAGACTTCATTTAACTTTCAAACAAACTCTTTCACAAACGAAAGTACTTAGTCCGAAGGCTTACAAACTTTTATACAAATGTACATACATCAACATTATCCAAAATAATGGTGTTACAAAATGATGAAGTCACGGAAACTCTACCCAAAATGTATTACATCTATGTAATGTAGCCTTTACAAAACAAATCTCAACTCTTACCACTGTAACGTCCTCCCGTGCCAAAGTGTCATATCCCCTGGACTCACCTTTAACTAAAACAGTAAACAAATAAAGAGTGAGAATGAGTCTCAGTAAGCTACTAAAATGCAACTACGTTTCATGCTAAAATGATAAGTATAACAAACAATATCATAAGCATCACATAGCACATAGCATGAGAGGCAAAGCCAACTCATAATACCACACATACAACGATGTAACACTCACAAAGATACTTAGTCAAGGTTTACCGAAAGAACATGACCGTCGATACTTAGCCAAGGTTTACCAAAAGAACATAACCGTCTGGGAATACCATTTAAGAAAACCATATGAGAAAATCATCTGAGCAGCATAAATAGCTGAAGCCGGGATCCCGAAAACCAAACCATAACCATAAGAACCAAAGTAACAACGGGGGAAATATGACACAAAGTCATAACCCAAATGCTCACTCGAGGGAGCTAACTCATCCCATCCAAGGTCAATCTGGACTGGGGAAAAAAGGCCCAGTGGACAAGCCTTATAGTGAACTTGGCTGTGTGTCACTATAATTCTTTCCACCTCCACTCGATTACAAAAAAAGGTCAAGTGGAAAAGCCTTATAGTGAACTTGACTGTGTGCCACTATAATCCTTTCCACCTCCACTCGATAACACAAAACCAGCTGGACTTTCAAACAAAGCATTGTAATAAATACTTGCTTAAACAACAACCGGGGCAATGATTCCAAAGTAGGGAACCAAGCCAAACACATCACAAAGATGAACCAATCCATACCACATCAAAGGATGTTCAACTATATTCAATTAACATTCAGTCAAATTCCACAACACATATGTTCACAAAGGAACTGATTTCAAACACTAGAGTGTTCCATAACAACCCTCTAGGTACTCTAGGATATCACCTAAGACCTAGACCAAGATTGTCACGACCCGAAAACTAGGCTCTATTTTATTAGTAATAAATAATTATTATTTATTTATTTGCTTATTTAGTTATTTAAATTATTTAGTCATTTAAATATTTATGTGTTCATTTAGGGTTTCGTGATGTGGTCGTGCCTAGCATTTAATTGGTTAATTGTGCTAGTGTAGATTGTTGAGTCTTAGTTGTTAGTAGGAAGTATTAGTTTTTGAGTAAAGTAGTGGAGGAGGGGGGCTAAGTGTAAGTTTTGAATCATTATTCACCTTCTCCCTCACCTCACCTCCCTCCCTCACTCATTCTTCCCAGCCATCTCCCTCTCTCTCTTCCATGGGTGAAAAAGGTAAGTTTCTCTCTACCTTCTCTCTACATTTTCTTCATCTTCCTCTTGAAATCTCTCATTTCTTGAAACATGATAATGTTTAGATCGTCGATAGGATCGTAGGGATCAAAGAAATTTCGAGTTCCTTCACCGTTGATAAAATCCGGGTAAGTTGCTTTTCCCCCATTTATGCTAAAAATGGTCATCTTTAAGTCTATTAATGTTCTAGTTGATTTATATGGCTTTCTTGGTTATTTCGGAACCTATTTGCAATTTATTCATATTTTGTGCAAATTTGAGTAATTGAATCATCCCTTGGTTGTGTTGTTTAAATGTTGCGACATGAGTCATTTTAGGCTTAGAAGTTGTTTTGGCACTCGGGTGAACTTGTAGGAAGTGTTGGATTTGAATTGAGTTGAAAATGGTGATTTTAGGAATGTTGGGTTTGAATCTTGATCTTGGTTGATGAATGGTATTATTTGAGTCTCCATTCTAGTTATAAGTTGTTTTGGGTTCATCTTTATGCTTGGTGGAAGGTTGATTATGTTTGATTTAGGTTGTAATATGAAATGGGTAAGAAAAATGGTAGAAACCCAGATTTTGGCCGGATTTCGTCCCTCCGGGCAAGGAGGCGCGCGCACCATGTTTGGAGAGGCGCGCGCACCCTTTTCTGCTTCGAAATCGCAGCCTTCTGACCTTAGGAGGCGCGCGCATCACTTTTTAGGGAGGCGCGCGCATCCCTCCTTTTTCAAGTTTGTCCGTTTTTCGTTCGATCTTCCGGAGGCCATAACTTTCTCATCCGGACTCCGTTTTAGGCGTGTAAACTATCGTTTCGAAGCTCTTATCGAGTACTACGAGATGAGTGGGTTTATTTTGTGGGGTTTATGGTTTGGATTGTGTTGAGTTTTCAGTAAGTGTTCTATAATACAAAATGTTATGACCGGTCCGTTGTGATCAAGTTTGGGGTATATGTTGTGTGGGTCAAGAACCACTCTAGTGTGTGAAAATGGTTCTTTTGTGAACAAATGTGTCGTGGAACGTAACTAAGTATTATTAGTGAATGTTTGGTAATCTTATGATGCGTTCATGTTGGTTCCAATCGAATTGATTTTAGGAAAAGACTTGGTCTAGGTTTTAAGTAATATCCTATAGTACCTAGAGGGTTGTTTTGGAAAACTAAGGTGTAGGGTTTAGTCCGGTCGTGATCGTGATCATGTTCTAATAAGGGTAACCTTTTCATTTGGGGTGTTTAGAATTGGTTCGTTATGGGCGGAGGTAAAGCGTGAATTGGCGATTGGGTACTTACGGTTTGATTAAACTTAAGGTGTATTCATTCTGATTTCCTACTTTGAAATTCCAGGTGTGATGAGATAGTTGAGTTCGTAGTCCTAGTATATCTCTATGAGTAGGCTTCTAGGGTCATCTTGGTAATGGTAGTGGTACTATTTGTGAGTGACCGTTTGGGTTGTGCTCTTAATGAGTAACTTATAGGCATCATCTTTAAGATGTGTTGGTATGGAACCTTGTCTTGGAATCATTGTTTTAATGATCAATATTGTTGGGCTCCTTTTGAACAATTTTGTTTATCGTGGTTGAACTCTTTTATGAAAGACTTCCCGTTGTCGTTGTCGTTGACTCTTCTTGAGTAATAGTTGCATCCTTATGGTAATTATTGGGTATGGTTCCTTTGTGAACAAACATGTAATGGTACTTGACTAAGTATGGTTTGAGAATGTTGGGTTGGGTCCGTTTGTGACCATGTTTGCAATGTATGAATGTGGATAACCGTTTAACTCTTTTTGAGTAGCTTCATGTGTGATGTTGTTGTTGATTTATCTCTTCATGAGAACTAGTTTGCATCCTTTGTGATGAATTTGGCTTGGTTCCCTACTTTGGAATCAATGCCCCGTTGTTGTTTCAAGCGAGTATTTATTACTATGTGCTTATATAGAGTCCAGCTGGCATTGTTGTGTTTGTTTTGGGCAGTGATGTATATTATAATGGCACGAGCCGAGTCCAGTATAATGTACTTCACTGGTAACCCAGTTTCCCCATGTTCAGTGGCCTTGAGTGGGATGCCCCTTCCCGTGATCGTGGTTGGGATGAGCTAGCTCCTATGGTGAGTATTCTAGCTATCCGCGTGGGGGGATGACTATGTGTTGTTTCTCCCACTACTGGTTGTTGTTGTTACTTGGTTCCGGAACCGGCTTCAGCTCGTTCATGCTGCTCAACGGACTCTTCTCAAAGGATGGTGTTCCGTTTCTAGAACCTTGGCTCCGTATCCACCTATGAGTGTTTATTTCAGCTTTATGTGTTGCATGATGAGCTGGTCGTTATTTCCAACCGGTATGGGACGGTTGGCGATAGGGAGCCTCTCATTTGTTGTTATGTGATTGTATGCTATGATTGATTATTGGATATTACTGTTCATGATAGCATGACATCTAGTTGCATTTAGTAGCTTACTGAGATTTTTCTCACCCCGTTTCTTGTTTCAAATTGTTTTTCCTTAACCCCCCCCCCAGGAAAGCAAGTGGTATCGTTTGAAGTCCGTTGTATCGGGAGTCTTCTGAGCAGGTTGATCGCCTTTGGGGTAGTTACTCTTCAGGGCCTCTTTGTATATAGTTGAAAGGTCGTGATCGTCCAGGGTTATGTATTTACTGTGGTCCTTTGGGAATTCATTTTATTAACTGTTGTTCTTGCTTCCGCGTTTGTTTCTAGTCTCCGAGTTAAAATCTCGTTGAGGTATTGTTTGTTGGTATTGGTTTATAGCAGAATTCACGCGCCCGGTTTGGTATTTAGCATTTTGGAGATGTTAATTATGTAAATTTTAAATTTATGGATTTTTGGAATTTTTGGGGCGTGACAGTTGGCATCAGAGCAATGGTTTTAGACCTTGCAAGGGAATAAGAACTCTGATATTGAATAGGTTTCGACACTTGGGTGTTATGATATTGAGCGGTTTAGAAAACTAAGTTTTCTTGAAAGATGAGGTTAAGATAGAAGTTGGTTGAGTTATGAGTCGTGATATTGGCGTAGAGTGTTCTTCTTTTGTGGAATACCCAGTATAGATTGGTGTTAATAGTATTAGTTTCATTGGGGTTAGTTGGTTTGAGAATCGAGAGTGTGAGTCTTTGAATACTTGGGTGTACCTTTCGTAAAGTGGAAATGCCTTGTGCTATATTCGTATGTTTGTTCTCATTAGGTGATTTATGTTGAGGTGTGTCCCCGAGTACGAAATTTCGTGATTGCTAATGATGAAGGTAAGGTGATTTGGTTATGCCGCCTATATAGAGTGTTGACAAGTTAAGTAGTATAGTTTAGTTTTCTATGCGGTCCAAATCTCTTGGTTGTCATTGATTTGTGGTGAGTATTTCTATACTAATTGTGTGACCTTGCTTAGAGGCATAATGGGTATAAGTGGGTGCATCTTTGGTGAGGAGTTATATTAATCTTCATGGGAGAAAGGTGTAGTAGAGATTTGAAAGAATGCTTAAAGATGAGTATGAGCGGATATTTCATTTTGGTCTCTAAGTTGTAAATAATTCCGACCGGTCTCTGAGTGGTTGGGAAGCTTGATTGAATAGTGTGGATTGAGTTTTAATAGATTCTAATCTAATTGTCGATCTTCGAGTTGGATGATTTTGGGTCTAATGTGATATTTTCAGAAAGTTCAATTAGGTCACTTTGACGAATTAGTGTTTGTTGTCTTATATTGGTGAATTAGTAATTCCTGCAGTTGATCAGTGGTTTAGTCAGAGTTTGATTGATAAGGGGCTATTGTTAGTCAAAGGTCGAATATGAGGAAATAACGAAGGAAATTTCTATTAGGGGGTTCGTTTATTTCGAATTCTTGGTTATATCATTGGGAAGGATAAATGACATAGTGTTATCAAAGATTGTTATTTTAAATCGTAATTTGATTTTGGGGAGTGAATGACTTAATGTTATACTGATACACACCAAGTTGTAGGCTGAGAATTATTACGCATTTGGGATTTTATTTAAAATTGCTTGGAGGAGCAAGGGTTCGCAAGTTTTAACATGAGCTAGAGGATTTATTGTTTTGTAATGGGGTTCTTGAGGTATTAATTGATCTCTACAGGTGTAGACAAATATGTAAATTGAGATACGCATATTTTGAGATTTCTTGACTTTAGTAAGAACCGATGAATGTGAAATCAACTTTCGATTATTAAAATAAAGATTGATGATAATTTAAGTATTGATATTGTTTGGTGGATTTAGCTAGTATCACTGTTATCTTGCAAGTATAACCGGTGTTATGTTTTCTTGGAGTTAAGTCAGGTTCTCCATTTTAGTGAAGCTGATCAGCTTGTTATCGATAATGATGCTTCCAATTAGGGACTGAGGTAAGTAACGATTAGAAGTGATGAAGTATTTATGTGTGTTGCGAGGATTAACTCTTGATAAATAGAACTATCTATGACTTGGGATGGATTGTGATTTTATTGGCATTTCCTTAGCAGATTGTTTATTCTATTTTATTTGGGACCAAGTTGAAATGTTATGTTAATGGACTATCAAAAGTGGACGGATATATTTTCTTAGAAAACCAAGTATGAAATAATGCAAGTAGATTCGAGGAATTCAAAGAGTATGACTATATGATGTTTCATCTTATAAGGAAAGCGAGTATAGTGGTGGAATCATATTTAACCGGATAGTTGATAACGGTAAAATTTTGAGTATATCATTGAGTCATTGGGTGTCAGTAATTGTTAGCTCTATTCCTTCTCTTATTTGTTCGGGTAGTAGTATGATTATGAGATGACGCCTAGATCGTCAATACGTACAGAAGAACCGGAAAAGTAAAACTTTTGAATATTGGTGAATTAAGGGTTGATTGAGGACATAATGCTAATCGGGGTCAAATCAGTTATGTTTCAGGATCGGTGATCAAGTGATAGTCTTGGGAATCTGAAATTCCGGATGAAAGAGGAAGTTGATTTTAGAATGTTTAATGCGAGTATACTTGAGATATGTGTGTGTAATATATGTTGGGTTATTGATTCGTGGAGACTATGTTTGAATTATCCAATAGGTTCTTGTTTGGGGTTAGGAGTGCTATTTGGGGACCGATATTTTGTAGCCTCGTTATGACTGCGTGTCATGATTTTGATGAGAGAATTCGCGGGCGAATTCTTTTTAAGGAGGGTAGATTGTCACGACCCGAAAACTAGGCTCTATTTTATTAGTAATAAATAATTATTATTTATTTATTTGCTTATTTAGTTATTTAAATTATTTAGTCATTTAAATATTTATGTGTTCATTTTGGGTTTCGTGATGTGGTCGTGCCTAGCATTTAATTGGTTAATTGTGCTAGTGTAGATTGTTGAGTCTTAGTTGTTAGTAGGAAGTATTAGTTTTTGAGTAAAGTAGTGGAGGAGGGGGGCTAAGTGTAAGTTTTGAATCATTATTCACCTTCTCCCTCACCTCACCTCCCTCCCTCACTCATTCTTCCCAGCCATCTCCCTCTCTCTCTTCCATGGGTGAAAAAGGTAAGTTTCTCTCTACCTTCTCTCTACATTTTCTTCATCTTCCTCTTGAAATCTCTCATTTCTTGAAACATGATAATGTTTAGATCGTCGATAGGATCGTAGGGATCAAAGAAATTTCGAGTTCCTTCACCGTTGATAAAATCCGGGTAAGTTGCTTTTCCCCCATTTATGCTAAAAATGGTCATCTTTATGTCTATTAATGTTCTAGTTGATTTATATGGCTTTCTTGGTTATTTCGGAACCTATTTGCAATTTATTCATATTTTGTGCAAATTTGAGTAATTGAATCATCCCTTGGTTGTGTTGTTTAAATGTTGCGATATGAGTCATTTTAGGCTTAGAAGTTGTTTTGGCACTCGGGTGAACTTGTAGGAAGTGTTGGATTTGAATTGAGTTGAAAATGGTGATTTTAGGAATGTTGGGTTTGAATCTTGATCTTGGTTGATGAATGGTATTATTTGAGTCTCCATTCTAGTTATAAGTTGTTTTGAGTTCATCTTTATGCTTGGTGGAAGGTTGATTATGTTTGATTTAGGTTGTAATATGAAATGGGTAAGAAAAATGGTAGAAACCCAGATTTTGGCCGGATTTCGTCCCTCCGGGCAAGGAGGCGCGCGCACCATGTTTGGAGAGGCGCGCGCACCCTTTTCTGCTTCGAAATCGCAGCCTTCTGACCTTAGGAGGCGCGCGCATCACTTTTTAGGGAGGCGCGCGCATCCCTCCTTTTTCCAGTTTGTCCGTTTTTCGTTCGATCTTCCGGAGGCCATAACTTTCTCATCCGGACTCCGTTTTAGGCGTGTAAACTATCGTTTCGAAGCTATTATCGAGTACTACGAGATGAGTGGGTTTATTTTGTGGGGTTTCTGGTTTGGATTGTGTTGAGTTTTCAGTAAGTGTTCTATAATACAAAATGTTATGACCGGTCCGTTGTGATCAAGTTTGGGGTATATGTTGTGTGGGTCAAGAACCACTCTAGTGTGTGAAAATGGTTATTTTGTGAACAAATGTGTCGTGGAACGTAACTAAGTATTATTAGTGAATGTTTGGTAATCTTATGATGCGTTCATGTTGGTTCCAATCGAATTGATTTTAGGAAAAGACTTGGTCTAGGTTTTAAGTAATATCCTATAGTACCTAGAGGGTTGTTTTGGAACACTAAGGTGTAGGGTTTAGTCCGGTCGTGATCGTGATCATGTTCTAATAAGGGTAACCTTTTCATTTGGGGTGTTTAGAATTGGTTCGTTATGGGCGGAGGTAAAGCGTGAATTGGCGATTGGGTACTTACGGTTTGATTAACCTTAAGGTGTATTCATTCTGATTTCCTACTTTGAAATTCCAGGTGTGATGAGATAGTTGAGTTCGTAGTCCTAGTATATCTCTATGAGTAGGCTTTTAGGGTCATCTTGGTAATGGTCGTGGTACTATTTGTGAGTGACCGTTTGGGTTGTGCTCTTAATGAGTAACTTATAGGCATCATCTTTAAGATGTGTTGGTATGGAACCTTGTCTTGGAATCATTGTTTTAATGATCAATATTGTTGGGCTCCTTTTGAACAATTTTGTTTATCGTGGTTGAACTCTTTTATGAAAGACTTCCCGTTGTCGTTGTCGTTGACTCTTCTTGAGTAATAGTTGCATCCTTATGGTAATTATTGGGTATGGTTCCTTTGTGAACAAACATGTAATGGTACTTGACTAAGTATGGTTTGAGAATGTTGGGTTGGGTCCGTTTGTGACCATGTTTGCAATGTATGAATGTGGATAACCGTTTAACTCTTTTTGAGTAGCTTCATGTGTGATGTTGTTGTTGATTTATCTCTTCATGAGAATTAGTTTGCATCCTTTGTGATGAATTTGGCTTGGTTCCCTACTTTGGAATCAATGCCCCGTTGTTGTTTCAAGCGAGTATTTATTACTATGTGCTTATATAGAGTCCAGCTGTCATTGTTGTGTTTGTTTTGGGCAGTGATGTATATTATAATGGCACGAGCCGAGTCCAGTATAATGTACTTCACTGGTAACCCAGTTTCCCCATGTTCAGTGGCCTTGAGTGGGATGCCCCTTCCCGTGATCGTGGTTGGGATGAGCTAGCTCCTATGGTGAGTATTCTAGCTATCCGCGTGGGGGGATGACTATGTGTTGTTTCTCCCACTACTGGTTGTTGTTGTTAATTGGTTCCGGAACCGGCTTCAGCTCGTTCATGCTGCTCAACGGACTCTTCTCAAAGGATGGTGTTCCGTTTCTAGAACCTTGGCTCCGTATCCACCTATGAGTGTTTATTTCAGCTTTATGTGTTGCATGATGAGCTGGTCGTTATTTCCAACCGGTATGGGACGGTTGGCGATAGGGAGCCTCTCATTTGTTGTTATGTGATTGTATGCTATGATTGATTATTGGATATTACTGTTCATGATAGCATGACATCTAGTTGCATTTAGTAGCTTACTGAGATTTTTCTCACCCCGTTTCTTGTTTCAAATTGTTTTTCCTTAACCCCCCCCCCCAGGAAAGCAAGTGGTATCGTTTGAAGTCCGTTGTATCGGGAGTCTTCTGAGCAGGTTGATCGCCTTTGGGGTAGTTACTCTTCAGGGCCTCTTTGTATATAGTTGAAAGGTCGTGATCGTCCAGGGTTATGTATTTACTGTGGTCCTTTGGGAATTCATTTTATTAACTGTTGTTCTTGCTTCCGCGTTTGTTTCTAGTCTCCGAGTTAAAATCTCGTTGAGGTATTGTTTGTTGGTATTGGTTTATAGCAGAATTCACGCGCCCGGTTTGGTATTTAGCATTTTGGAGATGTTAATTATGTAAATTTTAAATTTATGGATTTTTGGAATTTTCGGGGCGTGACAAAGATTGAACTCTAAATCACTTGGATTGGAACAACTCAACATTTCAGCACTTATGGGCGGTCGCCCATACCAGACTGGGCGGTCGCCCAAAATAACCTGTTCCAGACCAAACCTTTCAGATAGCATGGGCGGTCGCCCAACCCCTTTCTGGGCGGTCGCCCAAAAACTTGACAGGCCCAAACTTTGCTAATTTTACTCCCTTCGTTTCACCGTCCCAAAAATACTACACATTAACACTTATAACTTTACTAAGGCTACAAAATCAGTCTCAAAACAATTTTAACACCACTTTGAACCCAACCAAACCAACATACCAAATACTCTCTTTGTCCCAAAATTACAAGTATCACAAATGTTATCCAAATCACAAAAATAACAAGTACAAGTATCAAGTATAACATATATGACCATTTTAACATTTAAAGGGAAATTAGTAACTTACCTATTTCCGGAAAAAGTATTGAGGAAATATGTTTTGTTCGGGTAGAAATGACATACTGAACGCCCTAATCATTTTTATATAATTAGATTTTAAAACGGATAAGTAATTAAAAAGATATAAATCGAAATAGGTTGAACTTACCTTTTTCTCCTAACCCTAAGAAGAACGAGGAAATATTGCAGAACATATAGTGAACACAGAGGGAGAAAGAAGGATAAACATGCTTTTATGAAAATCTTTACCTTTTTTAGCAAATTGGTCACCCAACTTTCGATTTTAACACTTAAGCCCCTAAAGTTATATTTTCACAAAGGACCATAAAGTTTCAACTTAATCATTTAACTCCTTTAATCATTATTATTACTAACTAAGTAAATAGCACATTTAATCATACAATATGTGCAAGTCATAAATTATGATGCAACACATAAAATGCACACATAATGTCAAATTAAAATTCCAAAAAAAATATAAAATAAATAGGGACGGGTTTTTGGGGTCGTTACAGGTGGTGATGGACGGTGGTAGACAATGGTGCGATAGTTAGTCTAAGCTATCTTGGTTGTCCAGATTTGAGTAAGAACTTAATTACAAATCCGTCAATTTAGCAAATTATTAACGAGATGGTGAAATCAATTCAGCTCATTTAACGAATTATTTAACGAAGTTCAACAAAATATAACGGAAGTTAACAATCAAAACGACGTAGTTTTATGCCTACTGAATAGTTTCCTACATCATCAATTCCATTAGGATTATTTTTTCCACGTATTTTACAAGAATATCCAAATCAGCAACTTAGTCAGCACTTCCGTCAATTTTTTTAACAAAAAGTTAACGATTGTCAAATATACCATCATTTTCTTTGAGTTCAAGGGCAAGGATGTCAATTATCGAGTATAGGGGTAGATCTGCATCTTAGACCCAAGTACAAGGTCATAAATCTGAATTTTCCCGAAGAAAAACACTTTATGAGCTGGAGTCGTGATACTCTTGCTGTCCGAAGATAATTTCATTTGTGTAACTAATAAATTATTAGAGCATCCACAATGGTAAGAGTTTTTTAAAAAAGTTTTTTATAATTTCAATATGCCAAATCATTTTAAACTACATATAAAAAAGTTTTTAAAAAACTTTCATAATGGTAAGAGCTCTTTCATTACTTAGGGAGTTGGTGAGTATTAATGTAAAACTTACATGAAAGAGCTCTTTCTACAAAGAGCAACTCTTTAGCCAAAGAGCTCTTTAAAGAGTTTCACAATAGTAAAAAGCTCTAAAGAGTTCTTTCACAAAAATAAAAAGCTTCTAAAAAGCTCCCATTGTGGATGCTTACGAGTAATTTATTAGCAATAATTTTTTGAATTAGACATTATTTTGATTAAAATTCCCTTTTACTGATTAAAAAGTGGAAATAACACTATATTTCATTCCTAGTAAGATGGCCAACGCCGGTTCCGGTTCGCCATTTATGTGAACCTTAACCGGCCTTGGTTACACCGGTTCCGGTTACCACAATCCGGTTCCGGTCCGGGTCCGGTCCGGTTCGCCATTTATGTGAACCGTAACCGACTCGGATGAATGTCGGTTCCGGTTTATTCGCCGGTTCGCTCCGGTTCCGTGCTTCTCCGGTCCGGTTTTCCGATTCCGGTCCGATTTGGTCATTCCTAATTCCTAGTATTAGAAATTACTTTACTTACAATAAATTAATTTAAAAGCAATGAGATGAAACCACACTCAAAAGCAATGAACTCGAGTGCAAGGAAATTATCTTTGTCTGGCGCAGCGTTTGGGAGTAAAACGGGACACAAAACGGACCGTTCCGACTAAATAAGCGTATCAATACAGCGTTTTGATCTGCAACTTTTCCAAACGGAGCCTCCGTTCACAACGCTACAAATAGTAGCATCTTCAAACGGCACAGATTAGAACGGAGAAAAGAAAAAGTTTTTGACAAAATTAACCTCTAAAATTTAGGATGACAATGGAGTTTTTTGAATCTGTACTACAGAGAGAATGAAAAGAAGGAAGAGGAATTTCTAGATCCGTTTTAGAAAGTTGAAAATTTCAAAACATGATAATTTGAAGATTCTTGGAAGAACAAGGGGACTAAGGGAGACCTTCATTACTGTCGGAGGATATAGGAAGAAGGCAGAAGTTTGATGGCTATCGCTCTTGAGGTGGGTTACACAATGCTTTTGTTTGGGAATAAAAGGTAAAGTGAGTGAGAGAGGAGTGGTGGGGAGAGGGAGAAGGAGATGAGGAATTTGTGTTGACTGGTAGCACGTAGTAATTTGTTTGGTATACCTTATGCATATAGTATTGTACAGTAGTAGTTTTATTTACACAGTACAATAGTTTTCATTTTTACTACCCTCTCCGTCTCAAAATAATCTTTCGTGTTTGACTATTCAAACTTTTTAAGTATACAAATACTTGCTTTGCTAGCCATGTTTTGTATATGCACTTTTAAGCCTAAATTGTTGAAAGGTGAAGAACTTTTTGGGACAACGAGAAATGACAAAATTATTTTTGGACGGAAGGAGGGAGTATATTTTATAGATTTTTGACCTGTTTTGTAAACAATAAAAACATTAATGATTTTTGTAAGACTCTACGAATTTGGATTACATTGACTTGGAATCGAAGAGAGCCGATTTGGGGAATTTGAGCTACTACGAGTATATCTCGTGAATGAAATGAGAATCCATTTGTTCAAGGATGTAAATCTCCACCGTTACCAACACGCAAAATACTATTACTCTGCTCATTTTTCTCTCACTTTTTTAAATAAATGTTAAAATAAACTATATAATCAATAGATTCACCATCTTATCAAATGATCATTGTTTAGAAGATCAACACTTAGCTACGACTCTTTAACAAAAATAATACTCCATCTGTTTCAAAATACATGTCGTTTTAGATTTCTTCGCACATATTAAGAATTGCAATTAATACATATTAAAAAGACTTTTTTGCCCCTAACAGTTTTCAATTTTCTAGACAGTTAAGTGCTTACACAAGAGACAACTTGCAATTAATGAATAGGGTTGTTATAGGTAAACAAAGTATTGAAATTAGTAAAATGTCAAGTATTTTGGAACAAAAATTAACACCTAAAACGTCATGTATTCTGAAACGGAGGGAGTAACCAAATACCCTCCATGTTAAGTTTCTTCCATTGCAGTGAAAAATATATTTTTTGTTTAAAATTTAATTATATATTGAGTGTACTTGTTTTATCTGTCTTGATGATACGATTAAAACTAAGGGTGTGCTCGGTTCGGTATAGCTCGATTTTGGACTAAAACCGATACTAAACCGAAGTAGTTCGGTTTCTAACATTATGGTATTATTTGTATTCGGTTTGAATCGGTTTCGATATGTTCGGTTTTCAGTTTCGATAAGCGGTTCGGTTTTAAACCACCATTTAAAGAGGAGAAAGAGAGATGCATTTCACTAACAAATGTTGTGCACGATAACAAACAAGAAATTGTATAAATATTGTTGTTGGTCCAAAAGGGGTAACAAGGGTATAAAAATAGCTAGAGGGGGGGGTGAATAGCTGTTATGAAATTCTTTTCGTACCCTTGATAAACTCAATTGCAAATGCGCACTTTATCAAATAAGCGTTATGAAATGCGCCTAAGTGAATGAGTGAAATGCACAACTGAATTTAGCTATGTAAATAGGCGCAAATGATAAAGGGGGCGCAACACACACTCTAAGTATTTTGGCTCAAAGTGAGTGAAAGATGAAACTAAGGCAAATGTGAAACAAACACAACACAATTCAATCAATCTACAATGAATAAACAAGCAAATAGTGAGATAAGATAATAACTTGAAAGTAAATGACAAGAAATGAATACGCGCTATTTGGAGAGGTTCGATCGGGAAATGATCTACGTCCTCTACCAAGATGGTTAGTCTTGGATTTCTAATGGAGATCTTATAATATGAGTGAGTGTTACAAATTACAACGTTTGAGCTTTACACTAACTCAAGATCTATTATCTATGAAAGAATAAATCCTAGACAAAACCAGTGTATCTCTTAAAGAAAGATCTAACTGATCAAACTTAAAGAGGTGCGTGTGTGTTTTTAGTATCAAGGCTCTTTAGATCTATGAGATTGAGAACACAAAAAAACTAAAGTGTTTTTGCTTGAGGATCTGGACTAAGTATGAAGGTATGAAGGTGTTCTTGAGAAATCTGGTAATTCAATGATCAATCTTCAAATCTTCAACAAATGCTTGAGAGAGAAATTCAGAATAACTTAGCAACTTCAAATGGTTGAAGTTATGGGGTATATATAGTAGAGCCCCAAAAACTAGCCGTTGGAAATCCCTTGTGGATAAGATCAAGTACAGATGTGCTGGAGCTCATTGAGTGGAGCACGTGTCCTTTTATAGCCGTTAGACACATAACACAAATATGACCGTTGTGGACAGGTGTCCTCAAATCTGAGTGCACACGTGTTATTTATCCACCGTTGGATCTTTGACGTAGTTTGAATCTATTCAAGTCTTCATATCTTCAATAAATCACCAAGTGTTAAATCATTATCAATGAGGCGCATGAGCCAATAGTGGCGCATTACTATGCGCGCGCTATCAAGGCGCAAGGGCGCAAAGACTAGGGCGCATAGGCGTGTAGCGCATGGCTCGGAGCTTGACTCAATTTCGTGATTTTCTTGAATGTTGATATTCTTGCCCTATTCTTAAGTCTATTCTATTCAAATGGACTACCTAAAAAATGAAGTATAAATACTTCTTACATATGAGTCTAAAGTCCATGAAATAAAACTTAGATGATGGATCAATCAAATCTAATCAATCCTATACATTGAATACTGAGATATAAGTGGGCATACCCAACAATTGTATCAATCGTTGTAAGAAAGAGATAATTTGGGAAAAGATCAAAGTCAAACAAAGATGTTGGGTTTATGTTATAGATTAATTTGGGTAAATGTGAAATTTGGAATTTGAGTTAATGAAAGTGAGTAGGAGATAGTATATAAAATATTCATGACACCTTCTTATTATATTTCGGCTCAATTCAGTTTTTGTTGTCGGTAAGTAATATCTTCACCGAAACTGAACCGAAATATTCGATTTTTGAAAATTTGAAAAATATACCAATATAAATGTCATCGGCTCGGTTTTTTTTGGCTTCGGTAAACTCGATTTTTTCGGGTTTTTTTTTTCCGGTTTGTATGGTTTTTGTGCTCACCCCTAATTAAAACGGTGGTTTCAGATTATTTTTCCGATTTGTTGATTTTGAGAAATTAAATTTTAAAAATTGGTCGGCATTTTGGTCTTGCAAAAAGCAAGGGGATTTTTAGCGAGTTTTGAAATTGTTTGTCCCCGTTGACCGTTTTTATATGGTTGAGGGACTAATTGGTCAAAGTCTCAAGATTCATTAAGTGTTTCCAAAACATGATAATTAGTTTAAAACCCGTTAAAAAGAAAAGTAGAGTATCCGTAAATGATGCCTTTTAATTTCTATTTACTTTTGCAGATATTTCTATTTTCATATTAAAAAACTAAAAAAATGTAAAAAATATTTCTCTTTCTGTCTTTAAATGAATGTACATTTATATAAAAAATATGTCTCAAAATAGTGTCTTTTTGAAAAAAAAAAAAAAAAACTTTGTCCTTAATTTAATTTGTCACTAATTCTTTTTCACTAGTAATTTAATATTTGCAAAAACTGTTTAGAAAGTTTTTGTTAATTAATTTTTAAAAGAAAATTTGGAAAATACCAAAAATCCATTTAAAAAAACATTCATATCCAAAAAACCCACAATTTTTTTCTTCATTCTAAAAAGTCCAAAATTTAAATTATCAATACCAAAAATCCAAATGTTAACTATTTAATTAATGTCGTTAGATTTGAACATTCATATTAATAAAAAATTAATTCTCATTTCAATTAATGACATGTTAGGAATATTTAAAAAATAGAACTTGAAATAATTGTGATGAAATTATTGTTACTAAATGATAATAATAATTATAATAATAGTAACAACAACAACAACAACAACAATAATGATAACAATAATAGTTATAACAACAACAAAAAATAATCTTTATTATTATTTTTAATTAATTAATATTTTTTTTTGATATATTAAAAAATTAATTGGAAGATGCTTCCTTCACATTTTTTATTATTATGTAAGATCATAAAAATAATAAAAATTAAGATAATATTATTTTTAATATTATCACATACATTATTATTTATATTCTTATTACTTTTATTATTAACTATATTATTAAAAAGTATTAATTAATTAATATAATAATAATTAAATATTATTATTGTTGTTATAAATATTATTGTTATGATATATAATAATATTACAATAGAATTATTTTGCATTGCAAGAATTTATGTATTTGTGATACGTCAATAATTGCATAAAAAGTTAATTTTTTATTAATATGAATACTCAAACTTAACGGTGTTAGTCATCGTTAATATTTGGGCTTTTTGTTATCGATTATATAGTTTTAGGAATTTTAGATTGAAAAAATAGTTGTGGGTTTTTTGGATATGAAATTTTTTATAGGGGTTTTTTTGGTATTTTACCCAAGAAAATGAGCAATTTTAGAATATTTTTAAAATAAATTTCGTTTTTTTTTTCTTTCTAAGACAGTGAGTGTAATTAAGTGTTAGGAATCCTGAAAGAATTAGGAAAATCACATTACGGCAACAACAAAACACCACAAATATTTTCCTAATCCTTGTATACAAAGGAGATGAATATCCAGTCCCCAATCCTATAAACCCTAATCGGAAGCCGATTTCTATATAATATTGGCCAAACCCCAATTTCATTCTCCACAATTCACCAAATGTCATTCTCCTCAATTCGACCATCCATGGCGGCGTTCGAATGCGGCGATCGAATCGAAGTATCAAGCAAAGAAGACGGATACGTTGGCTCCTACTACGCCGCACGCATAATTGCTCGCATCAATCCTCACCGGAGCAATCCACCGCGTTTCAGAAATTACATCGTTGAGTACAAGACTCTTGTCACCGACGATCACTCACGTCCGTTACGAGAGACGGTTTCCGACGACGAGGTCCGGCCAGTTCCTCCTCAAGTTCCGGCGACTTGTTTCCGTGTTTCCGACCTTGTCGATGCTTATGATAATGATGGGTGGTGGGTTGGAGTGGTTACGAAGATCATTGCCGGTTACTATTTTGTGTATTTTGATATTACGGACGAGGAAATTGCTTACTCTTTTGATCGAGTTAGGGTTCATCAAGATTGGATTAATGGCAAGTGGATTCCTTCATCTAATTCCAAGTTTAAGCTGAATCATTATTGAACAAGACCAAGTTTAAGCTGAATCAATTACATGTCTCAGATTGTTGAAGAACTCAAAATTTATGAATTTAAGTTAGACTACTTGTTGGATAATTCTTTCAAACATTATTACTGTATTGGCCCGTCCGCCCATAAATGAATGTCCAATTTTTTTTTTGTTCCGATTGATTAATAATGAAAATAGACATTTATTTTAGTACGTCAACTCAGCTGGTTTATGTTTATAGCCTTTATTTTTTTGTACTTGCAGTATTATTTTCAAGATTAATGCAGTATGCTTTCCTCTTACCAAAAACTGTCGTACTTTCCTTTTTGACGTGTCTGAAAAATAAAATAAAATACTAATAGTGTAATTTGAACAAAGTACAAACAAGTAAAACACGATTCACACACAAATAAAATACTAAGAAGTTGAATAATACAATTTCCAACAAAATTATGCATTCCAACATTTCAGTGGAAGTTAGCCCAACATCCATCATGAATTCTCCTCCTGCACTTCACTCATTTTTACCATACAAGTAAATTACATAATCAGACATAAATCTTACATAAAATTCTTCTTCTTCCTTCCTAAAATAGTTTAAATGGTTTGCCAAGTGTCATACAAAGTACCTTCAAACAAATAAAAATGGCAGCAACAGCAGAAGAACACAATACACGGTGAGAGGTAAGGCGGAGGAGGCTGAGTTGTTTCCATATGGTTTATAATTGTAAGGCATGGATGGTGGTGTAAGGGCGGCAGGTGGGCAGTTGACTAAAGGGGCGGCAGGTGGTGGTGGAGTTCCATACCCTTGGTAACCCCCCGCCGGAGGTGGTGGTTGAGGGTGGCAGGGATATTGACAGATAGAGCAATCTGTACAAGTTGGTGGTGGTGACATTCCATCACTGCGTTCATCTTCAGGTTTTGCAGACTGCACGTTGCAGATTAACAGCACAAATGCAAGCACAAACAGAAGCTTTGCAGAAGGCATCGTGCTTTTTCAGAGCAAAGGAGATGAAGAACGAAAGAGAAGGTAGATGAGCAGGTGGCATCTGTCTCTCTAACTCTCTCTATATATAGATATATACATATATGTGTATGTATCAGCGCTTTACCTTAACATGTGTCGTGAATTGCTCATAAGCACGAGCTCTTGCCACGTCGAAAGCAATGTGGCAATAGTGAGGGAAGCAGATTGACATTATTTGCATGGATTAGAAGCAAAGACAAAACAGGAAGTGATAATATACATCAGCAAAGATGAAATGGATACGAACAACAAGTCACTTGGACCGACAATTCAAGTGTTATAAGGAGAGATATTAAGCTATATATCACTTGCCGTAACATTACAATACTTCAGAAGTAAATCAAGCCAAAATTACAAGAGACGTTACATATATTTGTTTGTGGACTGCACTGAATATGCTAATTTCTATACAGAAATGAATCTCTTGCGACTATTCATTTTTCAGTATTGAATCAACACATGTAAAGAAAATACAATAAAAATAAATTAAAATGGACTAATGGAGACTTAGAATTGCAGGCAATCGAGAGGAGCCACATCCCTGACTCAGTACTCATAAATAATACGTTCGCCAGGAAAATAAAAATAGTCTTTTTTGGAGTTGCAGTAAATTGATACTCGTATCAATTTTCAGAAACGGGACTACTTTCTTGGCATAAACCAAAAACGATCGGGAGACTACCTTTTAGGGACGGAGGGAGTAAACTATAAAAAGGGATTCTTCCACTAGAGTGTATTTTCCTACGAACAAATCCTGAAGGGTGACTTCTTGTTTTCTTTTGCTGTAGTTTACATCTTCTCATTCTTAAGAGAAATAAAAGAGCTACAACAACTGCTGGTGATTCTGTTTTCTTTTTCCTCTTTAAGTTGATAGTCACAGTTCAGGGTTTATGCAGAAAACAGGTAAACGCTTGTAGAAGAACCGCGTTCTACTCCCTCCATCCCAAAATGATCTTCGCACTTTTTTCGCCATTACTATGAAGGAACTTTGAGCAATAATTTTAGGTTGGTTTAATTATACTAATGAAAATCAAAAACTTTTTATTGATACACTATCAATAATACTATCAATAACAAGTTTTGAATTTTCATTTGGATAACTAAATCAACCTAAAATTATTGCTCAAAGTTCATTCATAGTAATGTTCATTCATAGTAATGGCCAAAAAAGAGTGAAGATCATTTTGGGACGGAGGTAGTATGGTTGAACATAAGAATTTAGTCACGGCTCTGGACCTGATAATGAGAATACAAATAGGTCTTTTTGGAAGATCTGGTTGATGTTGGCAAAGCGGAGAAGCCAGTATATTCGTTGTCCTTTTTCGCAATGCATATTTTGGCAACGTAATCAAAGAGCTTGTGCTTCTGCACATAGGGTTGGGATGCATATTCCTCAACTGGCATCCACTGCAAGGAAAGAAATCAATATGTAAATATTTATTTATTTAAAAAGAAAAAAAAAAAAAAAACACTACGGATTGTTCAAGTTGGGAAATATTCTCATTAGTTTCTCTTTTAGTACCTCCGCAGCTTCAATCTCTGAGTTCTGCTTTTGGATATCAAAAGACAAGGGTCTAAGCATACACACGAAAAACAGATCCGACTTGCTGAAATATGACTGATGGCTTTGCCTGAATGCAAGGATTTCAACAAATTCCGCATCAATCTAGAAAACATGAAACCAGATTAAGCGACATTTGACTACGTAAAAGGTATTTTCAACATACTATTTATCTACATAACAAACTTTCCATCTAAATCACTTACTCCTGTCTCTTCTTTCACTTCCCTGATTGCAGCATCACAAATATCTTCACCCTGTGAAAAACGAAATACTCAACCAACAAAAACAAGAAACAAAGAACAAACAGGAGATAAAATGATAAGGTAGCAACGGCGTCAAATCAAAGTGATGGTTACGCACCTCCTCAACAACTCCAGTTGGTAACTTCCAAATTCCAGAGTCTTTGAATACACCATTTTTTTCTTGAACTACGAGTACCTAGAAAAATAAAAATACAACTCTGATTTTCAGAAAACAAACTAGCTATATCCCCTGAACATTCGTATGTAGTAGACGGGAAAAGGAACCATAGGCTAATGTTGGTGATTGGTGCAAGTATACCTCACCCTTTGTATTCACGAGAAATGCACCAATACCAACACGGTGGGAAGCATTTGCTGGGAGAGTATTCTCAGTTTTCGGAATCCAATATACAAGCATTAGGTACGATTTTTCAGCATGATGATACGAGAATCCCTCCTGAAAAAAATAGCAAAAATGAAATGTTGAAACACGATTAATGAGACAAAATATTCCACAAAGATAATTAACAAATACTATACTCTTTTAGACCCCCGCTAAGTTTACATCTGTGACAGAACAGTGTGCTTATTTACCTTGACTGCAGCGTCAACAAGATTCGAAAGTTTAATAGGTAACTTAAGCCAAACTCCTTTTTTTCCCTGCAAAAAGCCATTAATGCATTACTGAGGTTAGCTGTTAATTTCTAAAGAGAGTTTCATATACTGGGGACGTATACTAAAAATACGCTACCTGCTCCCTCCACTTTGACATTGATGCCCTAAGCAAAATAGTAAAGACAGTAGAGTCGAGAGGCTCTTTCATATCTACAATAACCCCTCCATAGGCATCTTCAGAGGCATTCAGCACATTAACCTGCACTAGTGTATCTTCAGGGACTGATGAACTTGGAGCCATTGACAAGAACTTTATATCAGCTATACTCGCAACTTTCTCCTTTAGACCTGAAAGCCAATTTAACACCTAGTTCATAAACAACTGTTTATATCATTACGTAAAATCAAGTAAGAACCCCCAAATATTAGATTATGACCCACTCCGACTGAAACAAACGATGACAAGTACCTTTAGAAACGCCGGGCCAAGAGGATTTGATAAGTGCAAAATAGTAATATGGACAATCTTAATACCAATGAGACAAGTATACAAGATTAATCTTGGAAAAAACCGGTTCTTACGCTACAAGACATGCAAAATGAGTTGAGAAATGTTTCAATTCAAAGAAGTCGGATAATAAAATAAAATGTTATAAACCAAAGACAGCAAAAATAATCAATTTATAGGAGATCATGATTATTCACCCAATTATTAAATGCTGGAACATGACTAGCAAACTTCGACGAAGGTCAGAGGAAAATGCAAAACACGCTGTAAAGAAAGACTGTGTGTTTTAACCATCCCAAAAAGGCGGCATTTTTGTAATATTTAATATTTCCGTTGTCAACCCTAATTATCGGTATGCGTATACACCTAACAATATATTTCACAAAACTAAAACAAAGAAAATTCACCTTCTGGGTTTGTTCGTCCGCAATCAGAGTCAAAATGGGTAACTGGGTATTGGGAAAAGCACAAAAAAAGGTCATCTTTGCTGAATGAAGTTAAAATAAGTTGAAGTAATCAAGGCGGCATCTTGATTTCATTCATGCGAGGATGGAATTTCTTTAATTTGACAGTTAAACTGTTTTTTGTGTGCACAATTACAGGTTTCACCCAGACATTTCGTCGAGCAGGTGGTGTGCCGCAACAAGATTTTAATATTTAATTAAAAGTGTCAGTCGAGCAGCGTTCGAATCCCGGAGTTGTATTCACCATCCATAAATAACTCATTAGAAACTCTTGTGTATGATGGTTTCACACATGAGACAGTTTCGATAGGAGAAGAAAAGAAAGAAATGAGTTTGACCCGCTCCGTTCGAGAGAATGGCAAACCATTTCCCCTCTCAACGAAACCGTCTTACACAAGTTTTTGTCATAAATTATTATAGTGGTTAAAGGCTGAAAGTTTATTGACAGGATGAAAAGAAAAGTAATTAGGGGAAATTGGCTGGTGACGCAATCGCACAAGGTCCACGAAGAAACTGAATGGTGGTGGTCGTTAAACCTCCTCCAACACAATTTTCAATTTTGTCCGCTACCCATTCGATCGAAAAAGTAGAAACCCACGTTCGACAGTAGGAGGAGTGCACGATTCTTTGTTTCACTTCACCCCTTTCTCCTTTCTGTTCCGAATCACCATCAATCATCAGGTACCCTAATTCAATTCACAACCCAAATTATTTGATAGCTCTGCAAAAGTGGAATCTCTTCTTACTCTTCTCAGATTCCCTTTCCGAATCTCCTTCTTCTCCCCTCTGTAAGTAGCTCTACCATTTTTATGTGATGTAATTATCTATGTAGTTCCTGTTTCATGGTTTCTAGTCTTTCCATCTTAGTAGGTATTGAGCTTTCAAGTGTTGGTATAAGTGATAATAGTATTATCTTAGTAGCTACTCATGGTGATTTTTTTCGTGTTTCGAATGATCTGTTAATTTTGAGTTTATGAGTTTGGAGAATCCAAATTCATTGACTTGTGTGACCATAGATAACAATAATGATATGCTGCTGTTTCGAGTTTCCTTTTTGTTGGGTTCTTGGTTTGAGGTTACTTTTGTTTCCCTTTTGTTTATAGAGGGATATTGCAAGATTTTTACGCTAAACTGTGTTTATTCGACAATGTCTTCATGTTTGTGTTTCATATTGTTATTAGATTCTTGTTTCAGTTCACTTCACTGCTTGTCTAACATTTGTATTCGTTGTCAATCGGTTAGGTGAAGCATATTTTGAATGGCGGCAATACTGGCTTCTAACAGCTGCTATTGCCGCGATGTGAAATTGACTAGTCAAGGAAGAACGGTGGATAGCTTCAGTTTTTCAAGCTCAAAAAGTCTGCCTACTACAACAGAGAGGTTTAATAGTCATCTAGTGAGAGTGCAACAGAGGGAATCCATGAACCTAAGTACCAATGGTCCACCCACAAAAATCAATGGTCAACCCGTGAAATTGGGTGCCAATGGTCAACCATCCAAACTGGGGACCAATGGTCAAACTGCGAAGATGGAGACCAATGGTCAACCTGCGAAATTGGGTAGCAATGGCCGAGTCATTAAAATGGCACCATCAAGCGAGGTAAGGAAAAAGGCGTTCTCAACCGGACAGAATGGAGCGGTAGTGAATGGATCTAATGGGGTTGTTAACACAGGCATAGTTAAGAGAGAGACTGCTCCTGGCTTGGCTAAATCCCAGAATGTTAGAGAGCCAAAAGTATTTCCACCAAGTGAAGAACTGAAGGTTTTGCCTTCGGATGAAAGCTTCAGTTGGGCTAATGAAAATTATAACTCTGTCCAAAGAAGTATAGATGTGTGGTCTTTTGTTCTTTCTTTGCGTGTACGTGTTCTATTTGACAATGCAAAGTGGGCTTATGTTGGAGGCTTCACAGAAGACAAGCAGGTTAGATTGGCAGTGAACTCTGACAATTTCCAACTTTCGAATGCAAATTGAAATGCTATAAAGTATCCTTTTTTATTTTAGTGGTGTGTTGGAGATGGTGGGTGGGGGCTGGGGAGATGACTGTGTTCCTCAATTTCTTGATTTTAATGGTCTTTCAAGTTTCTTTAAGATTTATCCCCCGAATGTTCTCTTTTTATCCAGATAAGCAGAAGACGGAAAACTGCCTCTTGGTTACGAGAACGTGTGCTGCAACTTGGTCCAACTTTTATTAAACTTGGACAGTTATCCTCAACAAGGTCCGATCTGTTTCCACGTGAATTTGTGGATGAGCTCGCCAAGTTGCAGGTAACAGCTTATTTTCCCAACGTATTCAGAAAATGATATAAGAAAGCAAAGATCTAAAGAAAATTGAAACTAATGAATGTTCTATGGTAATCTCCTAATGAACAAGCATTCTGATCCTTTGATAAACACTTATATTATATAGTATTTACTTTTTGAACTTCTGTATTGTTTTCTGTATTGTCTGACTAAGATGTACTATGAAACAATGTCTTGATGGTGATTAAAAGTCAAAACTCAAATTATGATTATTTTGCATGTGTTTCAGGATAGGGTACCTGCTTTCTCACCAAAGAAAGCAAGAGCCTTCATTGAGCAAGAGTTGGGAGCTCCAGTTGATCAACTTTTCAAGGAGTTTGAAGAGCGTCCAATCGCAGCTGCTAGTCTTGGTCAGGTGTTAGCTCCATGTATATAAATCATACCTTTATGGCATATCTTTTTATTATTATTATTTTCCAAGCTCTTAAAATGATAGAGAATGCAAACTTTAAAAGTAGGGAAGAGGGGAATAATTGTTAAGATTTTCACTCATGCTATTATGATCATGCATTCTAATATGACAACAATGCTTACCACTAGATTTGTCTGCACTTGTAAAACAGATTGAAATAGCCAAGTCTGAAATTAATATAATCTCAGATGGTCAAGTTTGACATTTTCACTCCGGTGATGCCACATCAGTGGTGTCTTACACTAAGTAAGTTTTCATAATATGGTTGTATTAGTCAATTTTGCCAACAGGCAAAAGGGAAAGATTCAGATCAGTAAAGATGTTTCAATCAAATTTGATTTCATTTGTGCATATATTATGAATATGAATGCATGTTGAGGAATAGTTTTAGTTGTACGAGACCTATGTTTTATCTTTTCCTTAGTTTTAGCTTATATCTATTTGGCCATGTTACATTTTTTGAATCTCAAGATGATTTTCCTTTAGGTACATCGGGCCATCTTACATAATGGAGAGAAAGTTGTTGTGAAGGTCCAAAGACCTGGATTGAAGAAACTTTTCGACATTGATTTAAGTGAGTGGACATTTTACGAAACTTCATACTATCATACATTCTAGTTAGCATATCTATGACAACGGTCGTTTTCCATTCGTCCAGAAAATTTAAAGCTGATTGCTGAGTATTTCCAGAGGAGTGAAACTCTTGGTGGCCCAACGAGGGACTGGATTGGCATTTATGAAGAATGTGCCAAGTAAATAGTCCAGCAACAATGAGTTCCATGCAATTGAATAAAGTTTTATGAAACTTCATGCAAGCACAGTCATGCAACCACATGCCATACTAAGATTTACATTGTTATTATTTCAGGATTCTGTATGAGGAAATTGATTATATTAATGAAGGAAAGAATGCTGATAGATTCCGTCGGGATTTTCGCAATTTGAAGTGGGTCCGAGTGCCAGTATGTTTCTTTTTAAAAGAATACAACATCTTGCTCAATTCATTGCTCTTCCTTAATATTTTGTCCCTAAAGTCAGGTTTTATATATTGTCGTCGATTTATTAACCATCCTGGTAAAGAATATAGCTATTAAACATTGTCCATACTGCTAATTGAAGCTTCAGAAACTTAAACGTAGGCCATATATGAAAAGTAACATATATTTGCAGAAGAGTTGGTTTTGGGGGAAACTAGTTCATAAATTATAAAAAGTCCACTTTTTAACCCTTAACCCTTAAACCCTACACCCTAAATCTTAAACCCTAAACCTTAACCCCTATAAAAACAAGACTTTTTATAACTTATGGAGAAACTAGTTTCCCCACAAAATTTTCTCTTTGCAGAAATAGAGTAAAAGAAAGATATATTTCTTCTTTTTAAGGGAACCATGGTGATGCCTTACTCACCAGAACCAAGAAAAACTGACTGATTCTCACTGTAAACCCTATTTTTGCTGTGTAGCTTGTGTTTTGGGATTATACTGCAATGAAGGTGCTGACACTGGAGTATGTTCCAGGTTAGAAAATGAAGTACCATAATCTTTTGGAGTCTCACCCTGAAGTACCAAAGTATATTCTTATAGTTATTTTAGAGTTGCTTCTAAACTTCTGTTATATGAACAGGCGTTAAGATAAACAAGCTGGACACAATAAATGAGATGGGTTATAGCCGATCTCTAATTTCATCGCGTGCTATTGAAGCATACTTGATCCAGGTTAAGAATGCTAAGCATCATATTAATCACGCGATTAAAAGAATCTTTGCAGTCAATTTCAGCACATTAGCATTCTCTATTTGACTGATTTTTTCACTCACTTGTGTGTACAACTGCAGATTCTAAAAACCGGTTTCTTTCATGCTGATCCTCATCCTGGAAATCTTGCTATTGATACGGATGAATCACTTATCTACTATGATTTTGGTATGATGGGGGAGATTAAGTCCTTTACACGGGAGAGATTGCTAGATCTTTTTTATGCTGTTTATGAAAAGGACGCAAAAAAGGTGCTATTCTATAACTGAACTATGCAGTTGAATATCTGGCTTTGTCTAACTTCTTGCTCATGCCTAAGAGAAAATCAGGAAGTTTGCCATATTGGCTGTGTATTGATATGCTCTAATATCACTAACATCCTTGTGTTCCGCATTCAGAAATATGACTTTTATAGTTATATTGCCTTAAACTAAGTATTTATTGCTCTGCAGGTTATGAACAGTCTAATAGATCTTGAAGCACTCCAACCTACTGGAGATATGTCTGCAGTACGTGATCATTATCACTATCTTTTAGCTTGTCCACTGGCATTTTAATACTAGCTCCGTCCAGAAATGAATGTCCAAATTATATTAAAATTTGCTCTGACCGTCAAGAGAAAATTTTGACAAAATTTGGACATTCATTTAGGGAACTGACAACATTATGGAAAACTTAGATCTGAAATTTTCTTGTTATTTGTTGGTTTTCTGAGCCTCTTATATTCTAATTTCTTGATGTGACATTGGTTCACTTCATAACAGGTGAGGAGATCTGTGCAATATTTCTTGGATAATTTGTTAAGCCAGACACCTGATCAACAGCAGACTTTGGCTGCAATAGGAGAGGTATACATTCTCGAAAGAGTTTTGTAATGAGCGGGATTAACAGTGTATTGCTTACTCATTTGTGGCGTATGCATTTCATGTTATCTTTGATTTCTAAAGGGCGTGATTAATTCATGCAGGATTTATTTGCTATAGCAACAGATCAACCATTCCGGTTCCCATCCACTTTTACATTTGTCATCAGGGCATTTTCAACACTTGAAGGTTCTCTCTCTCTCTCTCTCTCTCTCTCTCTCTCTTTACTTCTGAATTTCAGTTTACCATGAGCTAAATTTAGTCTGAAGATTGCTTTGCATAGGATCTACTAGTCTCATTCTGGACATTCTCCTTGTATTTCCCATTCCAAATCCTTGCTATTAAACACTAGAATTTGAGCATAATCTAATGCTTGGTGTCCTGAAGTTCTTTTTCTTAAAAAAAAAAAAAAAGGTTTTGCAATTTGCCTCTTGGAGCCACATTATCTAGATGGATATGGTGGATTTTCGTGTTATGGTAGTCAAATGAAAGTACTTATAACTCATCTGTTGACTCTTTTCACCAGGATAACCATTAATAGTTTGATGACAAATTACATTTGTCAAATTATTGTACTGAATCTGCATAGGATGAGTGCTACAACCTCATGTTACTATTTTCCTCTGATCCTCTGTTCATGTTCTTATAGGTATTGGCTACACTCTTAATCCAGAGTTTTCCTTTGTCAAAATCGCTGCCCCTTACGCACAGGTTTGATCTCTTCTATAAAAAGCTTGCATAAATCCATATTCACAGTCACAGACTCACAGATTTGTAACATCCATTTACGCATATCTCTGATTTTCCTGAATATATTTACAGGAGCTGTTAGATGTTAAACAGCAGCAACGCAGTGGAACGCAGCTTGTCCAGGAAATAAGAAGACAAGCGGATGATGTAATATTCCTTGTTGTTTTTTTTTCTCTTGCTAATTTAAGAATTAATATTCTAATCAAAGACCATTACTTGCTTCCATCTGCATTAAACCCCTTCCCCCCCCCCCCCCTTTTTTTTTTTGAAGTATTATCATCAAAAATTCAAAAGTAACCATTCACATGAAGTCATTGTCAAAGAAGGGTAGCCTTGGCTCAACAGTTGGAGTTGCTGTCATGTGACTTGTGTGTCACATTAAGCCCATGTGGGCCCCACCATTTTCTGGGCCCACACATAATAGGAGCTCTTGTAGCACCGGGTTATCCATTTTTATGATGTCATTATCATACTAATTCCAAAATATAATCAATTTTCAGGCGAGAACATCTGCTGTATCCATGCCATCCAGAGTTCAGCGGATTGAGGAGTTTGTGAAACAACTTGAAGAAGGCGATCTCAAACTTCGAGTGCGAGTCCTTGAGGTATTTAAACAACCACCTCACCAAACCCAACCCAACCCCCCCCCCCCCACCAAAAAGAAAAAGTAAAATAAGTGTAATCTTCATTCTTAGTAATTTCCTTATACTCGTAATTATTTCTATGCCCGAAAATGATAAAATTAATAATAAAAACTTGGTTTCTCAGTCTGAAAGAGCGGCTAAGAAGGCAACAATATTACAAATGGCGACCATGTATACAGTTCTTGGAGGCACTCTTCTAAATCTTGGTGTCACAATGACTAGCCAAGGCAGTCAATTTATAGCAAATGGATCATTTGTTGGTGCAGGTACTTTTTTATTTATTTTCATTAGACATTAATTATAAAACTCTGCATTTGTTATTTTAAGATTTTTACTGAACCAACAACCAATTCTTTTTAATGCAGGCATTTTCCTGACTCTATTTCTTAGGTCCATGCAGAGGGTCAACAAGCTTGATAAATTTGAAAAAATGATTTAGGTTTTAGAAACAATTAGATTAATATAAAACCTCACTTCCCAAAATTTTAATAATTAAACAGCATTTAATTCTCAATTCATATAATTTTGTATTTAATACCCATAAAATATTTACACTATTAAGTGTCATCTGGCACATCCTTTGTAAGTGTAAAAATAAAATGTATAGATATAAGAAACTATTCATCACATTTGCAATTTAATGCTGTATATATGTGATTACATTAAGTTTATTTTTCTCTTGAAGTCTAATTCAACATATCAAGAGTGTAAACAAGTTTGCGTGATATTGTTGTCAGTGACCAAAATGGCAGGATTTGATCAGAAACTCTACTGAAATACTCCCTCTGTCCCGAATTATGATATTTTTTTCACTATCCCAAAAAATGCTTGTTGTGTCTACGGCGATTGCGATTCAAGAACTTGGAACTGCTCATAGCTCTAACGCTCATGCCAGCTGGTTCTTTCTTTTGTGACTGAAATTCATTTGACCAATTGTGGGTCCAACTGAACTCGAATGCATCTCAACCATCGAGCATTAGGAAAGGTTGATGTGGCGAGCTCAGAACCGCTCGCATGAGTTAAGTTCCGCATGAGCGATTCCAAATTCGCGATTCACAAAATTACAAGGCATTCAAAGGAACTTAAAGAGTAAGCATGTTCAGAGATGATGGCAGCGGTAACACATCTGTAATGGGCATGGTTAAGATTTAAATGACAGTTCCCAAAGGAGTGGCCCAGTGGTAAAGCCAAGCTTCACCCTCGGTAAGCGCTAAGGTTCGATCCCTCTCCTCGCCTCTTTTTGGCATGGACATCGTCAAAAAAAGAGAATTAAATGGCAGATAAACTGTTGGTTGAGTTATATGGGAAAGAAGGGAACGTTGGGGGCAATGTTGCAGACCAATTCTACTTTAAGGGACTATGTGTAGTTTTAGGCCAGAAAAATGAGCCCCTTTGTCAAAAAATAATAATAACAATAATAATAATAATAATAATAATAAAAATAAATCTTGAGTTCTTTTGTCGGAAAGTGTTGTATTTTATGTCCCATAAAGTTATCATTCGTTTTTATTGTTATTACGAATGAACTTTGATCGATAATTTATGCTATTTTTAATTATCGTAATGATTTGTTATTGATATACCGTTATAAATATTATCAATATCAATTTTTAAATTCTCATTAACACAATTTGAAGTAGCTTAAAGTATTGCTCAAAATTCATTTGTAGTAATAATGAAAAAAAAAATGTATTAACTTTTTGGCACAAAGGGAGTATTAAATAAAAATCATAATTTTGTAAGTGAAGACTTGTGAAACATGTTTTAAAACGTGCGGTTGTAAATAAGTGAAACATGTTTTAAATGGTATTTGTCAAAAATATTGAATAAATGGTTTATATATATGATATATATATATATATATATATATATATATATTATTTGATGGAAATCATTTTCTAAGAAAATGTGTAACTTATATGTATGTGTGTGTGTGTATATATATATATATATATATATATATATATATTGTTTTACATTTATTAAGCATTCATTTAATTAAAATCATTATTTCCATTGGAAGATCTAGTGATTTCTTTTAGTTTTCAAAATTATAAAATTTATTTTTGCTCACTAAATGGATATTATTATATTCTTATATATTAAATTATATTTGGTCCTAAAATTAATAAGAGCTAATAATTACAAAAAAAATATAATGAATAAAATTATTTTAGTGTAATTATTTTTTAACTGTGGAGTACTAAATAACTATTAAGATATATTATTTATTTAGTTATATATGTGTGTATGTGTGTGAATCATATTGTTCAATTATAAAAATAACTTAATTTTCTATTTTCATACTTAAGCATGTTAATATGACTACTTTATGGCGCATGTATTTGTAAATTTTGCGGGGCAATCTGCGGAAAATTGGCTTCAAGGGTATATCTGCATCTAAGATATATTATTTATTTTGAGTCATATTTCCCACATAATTCAAAATAAATGTTATATTTTCAACAATCACTTTTACCTCTAACATTTTCGATTTTTTTTTTAAAAAAAACTTCTCCAAACTTCTAACCTCTTCAAACTTCTTCCCCTTCATATAATAATTTGAAGTTGTTAATAAAAAATAAAATTAAATCTCCTAAATTAAACATTAATCATTTAATATTTAAATGATTAATGTTTAATATAGGAATGATCTATTACCTTTTTAATATAAAGATGTATTTTTTCTTAGTTTTAAATTTGGTTTTATTCCCTAACGTGGAAGCCTTTATTTCCCCTCCATTGTTGAGGGCCTATGATCTCCCTCCATTGTTGAGGGCCTATGATCTCCCAACTTTGTTGAGGGCTTTGTGTAATTTGTGTGTTTTATTTGTTGTTTCTTTGAATTTTCTTTAGCTCATCTCAATCAAATATCCACCATGAATTTGGAGTATATGAAGATGAAAATTGCGGTGGATTCAGAAGTTGTTTTGGGTGGAGTTCTCTCATATTCACATGAATCTTCTATGTCAGACAACCTTCTTCATGGATATAGGGACATACTTAATGCAAATTGTTTTTTCTCTATAAATTTAGATCGTCAAACGACAAATGTTATAGCCGATGTTGTTTGTAGGTCTTCTTTTGTTAACGAAAGTACTACCACTTGGGTTGAGCATCCGTTTCATGTGGATTGCCAACTCCAAACTTTGTATGTTTATGTTTATTATTAAAATCTTGTTGATTTCTTAAAAAAAAAAAAAAAAAAAAAAAACTGCGACATTTAATTTAGAAATAGTTATAGGTATCTTTATAAATAAAGGAAATGAAAAAGAAACTTTGCATTAAGTAATACAATTAATTTCTCAATTAACAAAACTATCCAACATTTTTCTCTCCCAACTTCATCTTCTTCCTTGAACAACAACCGTTTTTTCTAATTTAGGTTTCTTCGTTTTAACTCAAATCTGGGTTTAGATTTAGACAGAGTTTTTACAACTCTTTAAATCTACTCCCATATTTGAATGCTTTAATTGTTTTTTATTTTCATCCTTGTTTATAAATAATTGAAGATGAAAGTTGGTGTAGTTATGTTTGTTGTTTTGTCTTCTCTCCTTAGTGGGAGCCCTTGTTTTCTCTCCTTAGTGGGAGCCTTGTATTTTCTCTGTTGTTTTATGTATTGGTGGGATAATCGACGAGATGGTCTATATAATATTTATTGGATGCAATGGCCACATCTTTGTTTACAAAAAGAAGCGGGTGGATTGGGTTTCTGTGATCTTCGGTTGTTCCGTCTTGCAGTGGTTGAGAAACTCGGTTGGCGGTTTTATGCTAACCCGGAAGCCTTCGATTGTTGTGTTTTCAAAGCTAAATGTTTTCTGAAGGGGAATTTTTGTTATATGGCAATGTCCAAGTCATACTTGGAAAGGCATCCGTATGTTCCAAGATATTGCTAAGAGCGCTACAAAGTGGAAGATTGGAGATGGTCCTAATATTCGAATTATGGGTGATCCATGGCTTCATAAATATACTAGTTTATTTGGTGGCACTGCAACTTTAAGCACGAAGACACTTCTTCGTCATCCCTCTTTTTACATTTCTCTTGTAATTCAGATTGCCATTGTTGTAATTGATAATACTTGGGCTGAGCCTCTAATTATTGTAGAGTGCCTTCCCAGAATTTTATAATTTAATGGTAATTTGATTTCGAAAAAAAAAATAAAAAAATCTTTCAAATAAGTATTAGTATAATTTTTTCTAATAAATGTGTTTTTTAATGTAACTAAAGGTTGCTTAAAAAAAAGGTAACTAAAGAGGTAAAATACGTGTATTCCGAGTATATTCCCAAGGTAGAAAAAGAAAAAAAACAACTACTCTGTCCGTCTCAGAATATATGTTCACCTTTCTTTTTTAGTCCGTCTTAGAGTATATTTTGTCAACTTCCAAAAATGCCAAAAAATTTTTACTATTCCTCTCACTCATTGTCTCTATTACTTAACTTTTATACTCACAACACCAATCAACTTATTATTCTCTCTCGCTCATTATCTCTCCTACTTTACATTTTTACTCACAATACATACGTCACTTTTCCGATCCGAGTGTGGACTCTGGGACGGAGGGAGTAGTACAGTATACACTTCATTTCTAGTTTTAAAAAAATCACACGCACACACTTGTTCCCGAATCAGAGCGCTGCCCCGTCTATTCTATTCTGCAATTTGTTTGTTTATTGTCTAGAAAATTTGATACTCAATTTTGTCGAATTCAAAGTGAATTTGCTGCATTTTTTTTTTTTTTTTGTCTGCTTGATTCGCCAACTTAACCGTTATGCTGATAATCCTTTAATTGACCATCATTATCTTAATTATTGAATTGAAGGAAGAGTAGACATTTATTGAAATTTATACCCAAGATGGCTCCTGCTGCTGCCACAGACATAATCAAACCAAGAGGTAGTATTTTAACCTGTAACTTTGATTTGATGAAATAGTCAAATTGATTTTGTGGCGTAATCTTCAGTTGATGTCAAGTGGGAGTTTGTTATGTTTTTTTATTTATTTTAGGTTGTGCATGAATTGTTGATTTGTTCTGTTTATGACTTTATTCCAGAAAAGAAAGTTATTACCTCTGTCCCAAAATGAATGTCCAAAAAAGTTTAAATTTGCTCTTGATCAAGAACAAATTTGTTTTTTTTGGGACATTCATTTTTGGGATGGAGGTAGTACTTGTTTAAGGTAAGTAGTAGTTCCACTTATTTGTTCCTTAGAGAGAGTTTTTAATGCTTAAAACGGGTTGTTAATGCTTTGATGTCCTTCAGTTGCTCAAAACTTGAACATTTTGATGGTTTGTGTGAACAGATGTTTGTGTTGTTGGTGTTGCACGTACACCTCTTGGTGGTTTTCTTGGTTCTCTTTCATCCTTCTCTGCTACCAAGCTTGGATCAATAGCAATTCAAGGTGAGTTACAAGGTTTTTCACTTGATCGGTTCATTTTATCTTATATTTCATGATGGATCTTCTTTAGTTAATTAATGCCTCTCTTTGATGTCAAATGTAGGTGCTCTGAAAAGGGCAAATGTCGATCCTTCACTTGTAGAAGAAGTTATTTTCGGAAATGTTCTTAGTGCCAATTTGGGGCAAGCACCCGCTAGACAAGCTGCATTAGGTGCTGGAATACCTGATACAGTGGTCTGTACCACTGTTAACAAAGTTTGTGCCTCGGGGATGAAAGGTGCGATATCATCTTTGAAGCGATTTTTTTTTTTCAAGAATGCATATTCTTTATTGCCATATTGGAATTGGAAAAGCTGCATTGAGTATGTCTTATTGTCTTTTGGTTGTCGCAGCCACTATGCTTGCTGCACAGAGCATCCAGTTGGGGATAAATGATGTGGTCGTGACTGGTGGCATGGAAAGCATGTCTAATGTCCCCAAGTACCTAACAGAAGCAAGGTTTCTTCCTTGATCCATTTTCTATATATGTGTATAATTTCATTGATCGCTATATCCCTCTCAAAGAACATATTAGGCGTTCTAGTACTAGTACTGCTGTAGCTATATCAGAATAAGCATATTGCAGCTATTATTATGTATCTCGTCACAAAATATTTCATAGGCTTACAGAGCACTCAAGGTTATGTAATTAATTGCAGGAAGGGTTCTAAATTTGGGCATGATTCCCTTATCGATGGAGTGCTCAAGGACGGGCTATGGGACGTTTATGGTGATTATAAAATGGGAAATTGTGCTGAAATTTGTGCTGACAATCATCTAGTAACCAGAGAGGATCAGGTAATATCTTGATCTGGTCATAATTATTTCCCGTTATTCCTTGTTTTTCTTGCCAGGAGGTTGACCTATGGATCTCTAAGGGAAACTTCAACAATAGGTATCAAAAGCAAATTTTGATACCTGTGTAAAGGTCCTTACATCTCCAATAGCAAAAAAAGAAGGTATCAAATTTTGGTGTGGTCCTAACAAAGGTAGCAAATTTGTTACCTTGCTGTGGACCCTCATTTGTGCTACACTCGTGCAAGTGATGGTTGAATTGCTATGAAACATGCCCGTGTGGAAAAATAGTACTCATTGTGGGTGGTGAGGTCTCATATTGACTATCATGAGAAATTGACCTAGTCATTTACAGCGTACATGACGAATTTTGTTTCTCACATTTCCCTTGAATTTGCACTAGAAGCATTCCTCTCTTTTTTTTTTCACCCTTAGTTACTGGGTATTTTGCTACTGGACTTTGACAAACACATGATTAAGAACAAAGAGTTTTTATTTCTCATCTTTATAGATGCCAACTTCAACTCTTTTGTTTAACTATTTAGTCAAAAAGAGCTTTTTTCCTCTTATTTATTGTTTGTTTCTTTGCCATAGATCCCTTATTTGGATCCTTTCTTCAGGAATGACTTTCTAATAGTTTATTGCTTTTTTCAAGTAGAAGTTTGACATTTCTGGATGATATGCAGGATAACTATGCTATTCAGAGTTTTGAACGTGGTATTGCTGCTCGAGACAGTGGTGCCTTTGCCTGGGAAATAATCCCTGTAAGATTAACAGTTTTAGTAGGTGTAAGTAATGCTGTTTCTTTGGATTTTCATGCTGACCATAGTTAGGTATTCTGCAGGTCGAAGTTCCTGGAGCCAGAGGAAGGCCATCAACAATTGTTGACAAGGATGATGATCTTGGAAAGGTGAAAAACTGTTGTATATTAAAGTTTTTTTTTAGAATTTCCCTTCTCTTAAATTCTTCCCATGCATCGGCTAATTTCTTCATTTGGTCTTTCATGGACCGTCATGCTAATGTTTTTTTTATTGTTTTTTTTAATTTTGTGTTTCCTGTCAGTTTGATGCTGCAAAATTGAGGAAGCTCCGACCAGCTTTTAAGGAGAATGGTGGTAGTGTTACTGCTGGAAACTCGTCTGGGTTAAAGTATGCTACTTTCCGCTTTGAGTTGGAAGTATATTCTCATTTCTCATTAGCATGCAGTAAATGACTCTCAACTGTTTTAAAAACTACTCACTTGTGACATTATGGAATATGCAGATCTGTTATAAATGAACTTAGATCCTCCTCCATATCCATCTAGTGCAGTTAATATACTCCCTTTGTCCCAGAAAGTTAGTCCCTCTTTATTCAATGTTACTACGAATGATCTTTGAGCAATAATTTAGGCTATTTTTACTTATCTTAATGAGAATCTAAAAATTGGTATTGATAATATTTATAATGGTGTATCAATAGGAAGTTGTAAATTTTCATTAGGATAAGTCAAAGTAGGCTAAATTATTGCTCAAAGTTCCTTCGTAGTAACAGCAAAAAAAGAGGGACTAACTTTCCGGGACAGAGGGAGTATATAGGATTTTTCTCTCTTTTTGTAGAACTACAACAAAACCCGAAGATGTTGAAAAGGGAAAGAACGTCCAGCAATCAGATTGTTTTTGTGTATGAATAGACATTGCTGTATTACCATTGATTTTCCTAAAACTTCTAAGACATTGAGTTCTGGTCATTAACGGTTCTAATTGAACTAAAAGATACAAATGGGTCCCCCCATCTTCATTTGAAAACAATAGTTCAGTCTTGGTAATGACTGTTAGCCTAATTTCAATAATTAGCGTTCTGGTCATTACAATGACAAAAGATTGTGTTGTGTTCTTGATTGCTTGTATGCCTTTCAACTACATGGTTTTTGCTATGGATTGACTTTGTTCTGTTTCCACAGTGATGGTGCTGCTGCACTTGTGTTAGTTAGTGGGGAGAAGGCCCTCAAGCTTGGATTGCAGGTGATTGCAATGATCACAGGGTATGCTGATGCCGCTCAGGTATACATTCATCATCCCTACGATAAAGTTATTGAAAGGGGTTTTCCATAATCTGAATATCATGCACATAGTTTACGAGACGGATGTACTTTGCAGTCGCCAGAGTTATTTACAACTTCTCCATCTCTTGCCATTCCAAAAGCTATCTCAAAGGCTGGCTTAGAGCCTTCTCAAATTGACTACTACGAAATTAATGAAGCCTTTGCTGTAAGATTTCTGGGTTTAATATTTGTTATAAGTAGCAGCTAGTTTGCCAATTATGATTATGGCAATCTTATTTTAACTTTCGGGTATGCAGGTTGTGGCTATTGCGAATGCCAAATTGCTTGGACTTGATAGTGTGAGTTTATGATCGTAACCATCCCCGTCCCTCCCTCTGCTTAGCTTCTCACTCACATACCCAACATTTTGGTTTGCTCCAAATTTCTTTTTTTGAAGCACCTTTGTTGTTTCACTTTCAGGCAAAACTTAATATACACGGTGGAGCAGTTGCATTGGGGCATCCTCTAGGTTGCAGTGGGGCTCGTATTTTGGTGACACTTTTGGGGGTATGTTTTCTTAGAATGAGAGAGTCTTGAAATTATGATGGAATTGTATTTGACAAATAAACCATTTTTGGTTCCTAGGTCTCTCTTTCTCTCATTGTGTATGTGCGCACTTTTTCTTGGAAGATAAATTGTGGTTTCGCATTAGCTTATTTGATTTGTGGTGTAGGTATTGAGGCAGAAGAAGGGTAAATATGGAGTTGGTGGTGTTTGCAATGGGGGTGGAGGTGCATCCGCCCTCGTCGTAGAGCTTGTCTAATCTCTTTTCTTAGGTAAGATTCTTGGGGGTTTTACCACACATTTTTGTCTAAACATTCTCCTTTCATGGTTTTCTTATTTTGCAAAATCATCATATGCTTATATGAAAAAGTCAACTTCCTTGTATTTCCCCTAAGTAAAAAAATGGACATTCATTTAGGGATATATGAGTACCTTAGTAACATGCAAATTATACTCCCTCCGTCCCGAAATGATCTTCCTACTTTTTTGTTTTGTTAATACGAGGTAGTTTGAAACTTATGTTTATCCTATAATTGCAGGTCAGTTTATCATATAGATGGACTTTCGAAGGATTTCACCTAGATGTTGTGTTTTTCACTGTCTTTGTTTATCTGCTATAATTGTTATTATTATTATTATTATTGTTGTTATTTTTTATTTCTTCAATAATTGAGTGTTGTATACTTGTATTCAGATTCCAGGCCATTTATTTATTTCAGAATTGTTCCCTCTGCACCCCCTCATTTTTTTTCCATTTTTCTCTTATATCTTTTGGGATGATGCTGATTACCATTCTGTACGGTATGCATGGTAGCTCCATCCATTCCGGAAAGATAGTTTCATTTGATTTTTTCGTGGTCAACTCAATTGAATTTTGACCAAAAATCTAAACAAAATTGACAGTCCGTCTCGTCGTAATGAAATTTTAAGAAATGTAATTGATAGTATTCTTTGTAATGTAGCGATAACGTTTTTTAAAATGTCATGAGAATTTCATCAAAAAAAAAAAAAAAAAAAAAAAAACATGAGAATTATCAAATTTGTACAGAACTATGGTTAAAGTCAATTGAGTTGAGTTGACCGATAAAAATCAAATGAGACTTATTTTTCAAACAAATGATCGGTTGATATTTAATCAGTCTTGTAATAGTTTGTCGAGTCATTACCAAACAAGGGCTCGGTGGGTTCATGGCGAATGAAATTCAAGGGCCATTTTTCGTATGCCAGATCGACCAAGATATGTAATATACTACTTATTTGCATAATCCCTCCGTTTTTTTAGTCTGTTCACTTTTGGTCAACGGGAGTAAACTTTGACCAAACATTTAATTAATGTCAATCTAATCATCCTAATGAAATTTTAAAAATTATAATTGATAAATAATCATTCAATTTATCAATAATATTTTTTAAAATTTCATTAGGATTGTTAGATTGATATTAAATGTTTGGTCAAAGTTTACTCCCATTGACCAAAAGTGAACAAAATAAAAAGACTGAGAGAGGGAGTATTTACTTTACGTCGTCAAAAAAACTGACGGGGATGAGATGTCAGGGTGAAACCAAGGTCGATGGACATGGAGTTAAAGATAAAAAACCAAAAAATGACAGCTAAAAATGGGGTGGCTGTTTGAGAGGATCCATGCAAAGCCAGCTTGAATGCTTTAATCATCTTAGGCTGTAATTTTTTTTTTTTGAATTTATCTACACATAGCATGTGTGTGTAGTGTAGTGTTGTGTTGCTAGCAGTCATTTTGGCTTATTTTGTGTCTTCACCAACATTTCAAGACGTGCACTGCAGACTCCTAATACCTAATCCCATATTCCCATTGTTAGATAACAAGTACACATCACAAAAAAATAAAAAAAGAAAAAAAGAAATTTTTTTTGCAAGGTTATATTAAATTGATTATACCTAATACATTTTATTATTATATACTTTGAGATATACTGTTTAAATTGATAGTTTCATTTGACGTTTCAAAATTTTAAAAGTTACAATATAAATTTTGAAAATTCAGTAATTTGGAAGCCTTAATTTTGAATATAAGACTAACTTTCTGGAATAAATAAAAAAAAAAAAAAAAAAAAAAACTAAAACTATCATTGTAGGACGGACGGAATATATCGTTTTTGTTCTGGATTGTGATCATATCTGCAGTATCTTGACCAAAAATACTCCTTCCGTCCATAACCAAGTGCTACTAATTTCTATTTTGAGCTTCACATATTAATTGTTACTTATATAAAATGTTCAATTTTCTCTTTCCTACTCACTCACAACAACTATTCAATAACTTATTCTCTGTCCTACCCACTCACAATATTTACTTTTCGAACATATTTTTTTTAATCTCCGTGCATTCATTTTTGACAGCGATTAGTTTGGGCCGGTGGAAGTATGTGTTTTCATTTTCTCTTGGGCATTTCCATGCCTGTGCCTTAGCGGAAATGCTTGGGGAAAAAAATAAAAAGAAGCAGAGCAGCACAATCCTGAATTTCTAGGGGTATGCTCCCGAGTTTTAAAAACGATGGAAAAGAAAGGAAAAAGGAGGAAGTCTAAAATATTTTCCTTCCTAACTAAGCTCGCTCCCGAGTTTTTTAGAGGGAGGAAGTGGACGGAAAAGAAAGGAAAATATTGTGGATCCTCCCAAAACCGAGAGTAAACGGAAGGAAAGAAAATCAACCGTTGTAAAAAAAATCAGAAACCCAAATTTACCCTTCCCTCTCGGTCCCCTCATATCGCAGCACACAAAACCTTCCGATTCTGTATCGCATCCCATTCATCCGATTCGATTGCTTCAAATGTTTACATAAATCAGATCATCCTCGCTTCAATTTGAATTCACCCCTACGAAATTCGCCCAATAACTACATCTAATTATTTACCAATCTCTACAATTCCCGTAATTAATTGATATGACGTCGTTGATGTCGACTTCGAAGGTCATCAGGCGGTTGGTTTTGTGCAAAAATGGAGGTGGGCAATTGATAAAGAACTGGTGGAACAATAGAGAACCGGGAAGTTGCATTCAGCCACGTTGCTTCGCAATTGATAAAGATTTTGTGTAATCCACAAAATCTTCACATGCTACAGACTCCTGTGACCGGAACTTCAACTGCTTCTCCAAGAATTGTACAAGGGTTGCTGCAAAATGCTTCATAAACACGAATTTGTTTCATATGTGTGCAAGTCTCACTAACATGTGGGGGGTGGCGGTTGAGCTTTAAAATTGTGCAATGTGAATGGTTTTATAAATGCTGGTACAAATGGAATTTTATTTTATTTTATTTCATTTCATCCCAAAACTCTGGAGGAGAAAATTGTGCATTTCCTTTCTAACTCGGGAGCACGCTATCCTTCCCCTCCCCTTCCCTCCTATTCATTTCTTTTCTCTCCTTTAAAAACTCGGGAGCAGACCCTAAGTGTAAAAGAGCATGAAAAATTAGGCTGAACAAGTGGTGGAGAATCAAACTTAATTAATTAATGCACTTGTAGGTTTTATGAAAAACGTGTTTTACTTTAAGGATTCGTAAAACGTGTTTTTGCAAAGACGATGACGTTTGTTTTTAAAAACAAGCGGTGACATTTTTGTAAATACTAGCAAGTATCGTAAATGTCAGTAGTAATATTATAAAGTGAAAAAACATTGTCTTTGGCGCTTTTCTTAAGTGTACTGTTAGTGTTTAAAAGTGACAGTCATTACACTAGTTCTTACGATAAGCGACAGTTATTTACAATGTCACCGTGTGTTTTAAAACAACTTCCAAATTATTACAAAAATGTCACCGCATCATTTTAGAAAAAAACGTTTTACGCTTACTTAGAAAAAGACACATTTTTTCCCTGTTTTTTCGCCAAAACTAAATTTAAAATTTTCTGTTGTTATAGAAAAACAAATACAGTACCACTAATTTAAATCGGAGTTTAATGACCGTTTTGTTTCATACTTCCTCCGTTCCAGACTAAGGTTCTTAGTTTGACTTTACACGAATATTAAGAAAAAATAAATGTTGTGAGTATGAAAAAGTAAGTAAGAGAAAGTAGGAGAAATAAAGTGGGTATAGAGTTTTTGTTGTGAGAATGACAAGTGGGTCCCATAATCCATTTTAGGTAATAAAGCAACTAAAAACCTAAGTCTGAGACAAACTAAAAAAGAAAGTAAGAACCTTAGTCTATAGACGGAGGAAGTAAATGGTAGTGGACAAGTTTAAGTTTGGTAAAACTAAGAAAGAATGAAACAAACGGCGTTAAAATTACCGTTAGGTGTGAGTGGACACGTACGTAGGCGATGGCGTCCCTGAGTATATGGCCCACATCAATAGCCAGCTGTACGTCTTTTCCCCCTCTCTCTACCTCTACGGCTTTTCCTTTCCACTTTTTCTTCCGCGCACACAGACACACCTTTTCCAAAACCAGAAATCAATCAGCCGATCGATTAATTCGTTACATCTTGCCGCCGGCGGCCTCTTTTCACCGTCGATTAATCTCTCTTCGTTTTCATGGCGGTATACAACTCTTAACCTTTTAGCAAGCCAATATATATATATATTTATATATATGTCACATATCTCATATATACATGATTATCGCTTATTCCTCTGTTATTCATGTTTATTGTTCGTATCATTTGCTTCATTCGCTGTTTATTTCAAGAGTATTGATTTTTTTTTATTTTTTTTTCTCCATATTTATTATTACTAGATTATTGCTCTGTTTACGCCTCGGCCAGCTCTTTTACTTTCATTTTTTGTTTCTTGTATAAATTAGTAATTTGACTTCTGATGATTGTTTCAGTAGAGACTTATACGAGCGAATTTCAGTGATTGAATTTTTAGGTGTTTTTCTTTGTTGATTGTTAAATGGTTTGTATTTGTGGTATTTATTTCAGTTATGTTTTGTAGAATATTATTGTACTCGTATTGAAGAATTTCCTTGCTACAATATTTTTCTTTATTTATTTAGTTTTTTCTGTAGTATCTGGTATGCACTGGGAATTAAAAATGTCACTTTGGTTGCTCCCAGTATGTGCTTTTGGGGGCTTATTCTTTGTGTTTGATGCCTTTTGTTCCAAACTTCCATTTGAAACTTTTATGTTGTGAACCAGCTCTAAGCTACGGTCATATTGTGGTGTGTTTATTTTTTTTATTTTTTTTTTGGGTATACAGTTCTGAAGTAGAAAAAGTTTTAAAAGAAACAGGGTTTGTTGGCATAGCATAACTACATGCATGTTCATTGAATTTCATGAATTATTTTTTCATTTTACTCTATAATCATTTTTGTTAAGAATTATTTAAATGAATGGTTCAGCCGATCCTGAGTTCCTGTAGCAAATTGAGAGGGCCTGAAAGTGTCATTTGTTTACATGAGTGGAACATGGCATTTACGTGTAGTCTCAACTATAGTTGTTAGTCTATCTACAAAAACGATATCTCGCTTCTCATATTATTGTCAGCTACGTAAGCTTTGAGATGAGCCTTCAAAAAATTCCCCTCATATGCACATAATAATTTAATTTTCTTTAGTAACTTACTGTATTTGCTAAAATCATCTTGGAAAGTTGCAATCCCAAATGCAGATTTGGACTAGGATGAATATCATGGATTAGAAAACTAGCTGTTCCCCAGCCAAACCTGGGGTATCTTTCTTTCATGACCATCTATTTTTCCTTTCCAGAAAAGAGACCCCTTTGACTAGGCACTGATTAATGAGAGCTTTTTTTGACCGTTACATCCAGCTTTACCCTCGAAAACGATTGATAGTCAGGCACTTCGAATACTTCTCGTGGCGTTGTTTCTAGTTACTAGTTTGTCTTTTATTATGTTTGGTAAATGGGTAAAATGGAGGGCTGGAATTTTAAAACCCCCTCTTTTCCACCTCTCCTAACAAACAACAAGGGAAAACATTTTTCATCTCCTTTGGATAGAAAATAAAACCCCTCCCATTTACTCCCCCTACTACTGATCAGGCCATTATTTATATGCAGCAGGAGTTTGATCAGAAAGAGAAACGAAATAAGAATCATGATAACTAGAACAATGGAAGGATGAAATAGAATTAGGCTATTTTGGCACTGCTGGTTTTGGCGTGGGCACGGTGTGGTGATTGTGAAAGCATTGACATACACATTCCATATATAGGATCATAGATCCCTGTTTATTGGTTGCTTGGCATATATATAAATGGATGGACGAACCAAATTACTCATGTCAATAGGAATTTGCAGCATTCCCCAATTACAGTACTATGTATGTATTTGAATCTCGTTATGGTTTTGTGAAGTCCTGCACTCGCTGATTTGGTTACTCCTAAGTGACTACAGTAGAGTTGTATATGTGTGTTCGAATGAAGAACCTTATGGAAGAAGTTAGAGAGAGTTTATACAGTGCATGCTTGCTTTAAATCCTGTTCTGTAGACTTGTATACCGTGGAAAACCATGAGTTTGCTTTGCTTTTGATTTGGTATTACTCCCTCCGTCCCATTTCAAATTGCAAATACTAGGTTGACACGGGGATTAAGGGAAAAAGTGAAAAAGGTGATGTGTTGTGAGTGTTGATAGTTGAGTGGGAGAGAGAAAGTGGGGTAGAGAATAGTTAGTGGTTAGTGGATGTGAGTGTGCAAGTGGGTTAAAACTTGCCATTTTTGGATTTTGCAATTTTAGTTGGGACACCCTTTTTGGCAACTTTTGCAATTTGAAATGGGACGGAGGGAGTATATTATTATCCTCAAGAAATAGAGAAAGGAAAATCAGTGACACCTGTACTGTACTGTGTACACAAGGAGAATGATGTTGAAAGTGTGTTTATTTTATTTCCAACTGAAGTTATATTCAGGACTCTATGTAGCTACCTATCTAGAGGAGGTGATTGAGGAAGTGATAGATCATTATAGTCAATGGACTATACCCATTTTCTTCCGTGTTACATGAATTATTTAGTCAAATACTGGAGAAGCGTCTCCAAACCAGTATAAATGATCACCTCCTGCCACCTGGGGCCGAGCCAGATTTGAGAAGAATAAGAAATAGATTTTGTCTTTGTTAATATCATAGGCCAACTTGTAATTAATCTATGCTAATTGACTTAGTGGATGTATTTTAAGAATCAAAATTAGATGAGTTGCTTGACAGTTGAACAATTAAATTTGATTGATGATTGTTCCATGCTTGGTTGTAGTTTTTAAGTTATGTATGTTGGATAACTTTCTGTTATACATATCGACTTTCTGATATTCATTTCGTTGTATATTTCTGCTTTCCATATTTGTTTCCATTTTTTGTTAAGGATATTCTTTTAATAGGAGACCAAACATAAATTCAGTCTTGATGGCAGTGGTAAAAATTCCTGGCTCTGCCACTGCTCCCCACAACACCCAATTTTCCACTAGTGCTCTATTTCATGTAAACACCATGACTCAGAATTTGATCATGGTTGAGGATTCCGTAGTTTGGATATCCTATATGGTGGATATTGCAATGACACTCAGTTGTATGATGTATAAGGCAATCGATCATTACCAATTGAAATAGTGCAACATGTTTCCATGCGCTTCCTTGTGGTATCTCTAGAGCCCCTGAGTGAAATTTCAATTTTTGCAGGAAAACGGTCGACCATTGCCAAAGTTTGGTGAGTGGGATGTCAATGACCCAGCATCGGCTGAGGGATTCACAGTTATTTTCAACAAGGCTAGGAATGAGAAAAGGACAGGGGGGAAGTCAGACTCACCGCCAAAGGATGAAACTGCATACAAGCCTGGATCAACTCTTGGGAAACCTCAGTCTGTAAGTTGGTGTAGTTTATTTTCTTGCTTCCCCCCACCCCAGAAAATCAATTGTAATTATATTAAAGTTATATCTTCGCTACAGAAAGATGGCAATCATGCTAATATTCATAATTTACTCCCTCTGCCAAAAATAAATGTTGCAGTTGACTTGTCAACGTTTTAAAGTAATGTGCTTTACTTATTTGTACATTGCATGTACAATGGTAAAATTGCACCAAGACTCTTTCCTGATTTAGAAATGCGACATTTATTTTGGGGTGGAGGGAGTATTAGTGATGTTTTTCATGCTTTGACGTTTGAAGAAATAATGCATATCTTGAATATATTCACTTCATAGACATCTTTTTACTACTTATGTTTTGAGTGTGGGTGCGGGAAATACAAACTTAATGAGAACAGGGTGCTTAAAGAAAAGCTTTCATTGTCGCTGTCAAGCTAAAATTATCTTTATCTTGCTTGATTTGGTGATCTCACTGAAAATGCTGTCAAGTTACCGAACTAGTGTCTACGAGTGTCTGCCTTAGTTTTCTTTGTTGTTGCTTTGTAATCTATTTCTCCCTCCATCCCAGTTGAAGAGGCGCACATACCTTATCTGTTTGTCCAATTTTGAAGTGGTGCATTTTAATTTTCAGAAGACCTTTCCTTTCAAGAATCGCTTGAATGTACGAGCACTTATTGATGAGAATCACCTAAATTGGGCTACTGATTGATAGGGATATTATAGGAAGTTATTTACCTTTCATCCATCTTCTTGATTTGTGTTAAGAGTGAAAGATTCTTGTGGTAGCTCCCCTCCCCTGGGGGGGGGGGGGGGGGGGGGGGGGGGGCAACACCCACCCCAAATATATAAATATAATTGATGCAGTGAAGAACTTCACCTTCATTTGATGATCTAAATGCGCCTTTTTTCCCTATCTTTTTCTATTTCCTGCAGAAGAAATGGTTCTGTTGCATAGCTTGAAGTAAAGATGGAGAAGCCTATATAGCAAGGGTAAATTATTCATGTATTTCCTGCTCAAAGATATATATTTCCAGATGACGGGAGCTTAGTCCAAGGCTGTGATGGGTCAGGCTGGAATTTATTTTTCTGTGATTTTAGTTTAGATGATAAGCTGGGCCTTCCACAAGCATATCACATTGGTGGATTTCGTTTCGTTTCAATTCTTATTTATTTTTTCGGTTTGTTATTGGATGTGACCTACTCGTGAATGTCAGTCAATGTGCACTGAACTTGCTCATATTACTGGTGTATGCACTTTTAAACGCATTTGATTTATTAACTTTTGCGATATGATTTTGTGGCTGATGATGAACAAAGAACTTGTTACCAGAGGATCCGGACCTTGTGCAGTTAGACTACACGACATTATGAATAAGACGCAACTCTTACTTACAATTCATATTATCTCATGCCTGTAAAATGTAACCCATGCCGCCCATCCCGCGAAAATTTTGCCCAGATTACATGCCAAATGAATTGCTTGCCATTCTTGTGCTTGTTACAAACTGAGACCTTTTAATTCCATTTGACCTCTTTCAACATGAAGCACCAGGCATAGGTTTTTAATTGCTCTCTCTTTTGATAGGAACCACTTACTACTTCCTCTGCCCAAAATGAATGTCCAAAATCACTCTTGATCAAGAGTAATTTTGGACATTCATTTTGGGACGGAGTGAGTGAATCTTGAAATGAAATGTTGCTCATATAGACAGAATGTTTGCAGAAAAAACCTAATTATCATCTATCAGATTGTGCAACTCATAAATTCTCCAATAGCCTCCATGAAAAAATAGAGAAAAGATGTAAACCGTGCGATTTGCTGAAGATAGAATACATCTTTGAGTTTCTCATCAAAAAAGTTAACGAAAAACACTGAAAGAAATATATCCTCGACAGATATACCAGAAGGTGAAGAAGGGTCAGAAAAGTAAATTCCCTAAACTCTGGAAGTCCCGAGCTTTCTCTCAAACAGTCGTTGAAGAAGATAAACCTGAAGGACGCTAGCTCCTACTAGTGCCGTGGATTCAAATACTGCCTTGTGAATTGCTCTACGGCTCATTGCTTCATTTACTGCCATTTTTTTTTACAATAAAAAGAAATATTGTTTTAGTTTCATTATCTCGATAAGTATTTTCTCAATACTTAGGAAATTTGTCTTGGTTTATAATTTAGTACGTACCTACTGCTTGGCGGTCGGTTTCTGCCTCTAGCCAATGCTGTTCAAACTGAATGTTGTAGAGAGCTTCCTCTAGTTTCGATATTTGTTCCAGCAAGGGCTTGAAATGCTCTAAAAATGACCACAGAAAAGAGTTTCAAAAAACATGATGAATAATTACTAGAAGCACCAAAACATAATGCTAATAATTTTGTAGAAATTATTTTACCATCTTTTGCATGCTGATCATAGTACGAGAAATGGCCAACTTGCACATCAAAGTCAATTGTTTCATGATATGGAGATTTGTTTGTTAAGCAAAAGCGATACAAGCCCTTTTTATGAGCCACAAACTCATGCTTCTCACTGGTCTTGCCGCGTAAATCATGAACCTGCTCTCCATCCGGCCCCTTTATCTGTCAATGCAAATACATGTGAGTGATCAAATGAGAACGCTGGCTAATGTGAACAAGAATAAAGAGTAAACCACAAAATGGACCCGCGTACTATTGCCCCAACATCACTTTGACATGCGTACTATCAACTCAGTAAATGTACCTTGCGTACTATAGTTTTATTATTTGTTTCCCCAAGATTTGTAACGCCAGTTAAAAAGTAAACATGTTGTTAATAACTTAACAAAAAGTTAGATTTATATTTCTAAAATTGACCCTAAATTTTAAAATGACCCCTTTATCATCATCTTTTTCATCCATTTCTTCTTCATAGCCCACACCCTCACCGCCACCAAACGTCAACACCGGTGATGGACACCACCAACGCCTATGGCTCAATACACCAACATCACAAAAAAGCGACTTAAATTGAAACCAAAATCCAACAAAACTTTAGGGATTTCAAACGAAAAAAATATAACAATAGCAAATTTCTGTTCTAGCACCATTGCTGCATAGACCAACATCCTTACTTGTTCGAGGGAAGCAAGATGAGATAGATCTGAAACGGATTGTTTTAGAGTCTCGAGATCACTAAACATCTTTTTCTGTTCTACCTCCATTGCTGCAGATTTCCGTTCTCTCGCCTGAAATTGTGTATAGCGCTAAGGACAGTACAGTCGAAATTGGTTTGGAATTTGATTCGAAGCTGCCGTGCGCTAAGCCAAAATCCTATTCCCATTTTGTCCCAAAACACCACTAAATAGACACGTCGGACTTGATGGCTAACGATTGTTTAGGTTTGAGTTTTGATTCGAATTCTGAAATAATCCGACTCATGTCTAATTTCCTGTTTTCAATCGAAGTGTGAAGAAATTAGGGTTTCTAAATTTTTGGGATTAATTGACGAGGAGAACAAGGAGTTGGCGAAGGTGGAAGCGAGATTAGATGTTTCGAGTTTGGGTTTAGATTTGAGGTATTGATTTTTGCTTTGCTGGAGTTCATTGGAGATAACTGGGTTTCTGATTTTTAGGTTCGTGAAGAGGGAGGAAAAGATGATAAGGGGGGTTAGATGATAAGAGAGATCATTTTAAAATTTAGGGTCAATTTTAAAAAATATGAATATGATTTTTCGTTAAGTTGTTAACAACCCTCGTTTACTTTTTAACTGGCGTTACAAATCTTAGGGTAATTGGCAATAAAACTATAGTACGCAAGGTACATTTACTGAGTTGATAGTACGCAGGTCAAAGTGATGTTGCAATAGTACGCGGGTCCATTTTGTAGTTTACTCCAAGAATAAATCCAACTGCCAGTTTAGCCACAATGATGTCACATGTTTACAGCAGGTTTGCAAGGTGAAATGAACGTCTCTCGCAATAAAAATCCAAAATAGACGAGGAAATAAGACTAAAGTTTAAAAAATTGTCCCATTTTGACTTTTTATAGTCAACATAAATGAACTTTGACTAGATATTGATGCCTATCTAATCATTCTAGTGAAGTTCTCAAAATTGCCCCATTTTGACTTTTTATAGTCAACATAAATGAACTTTGACCAGATATTGATGTCTATCTATTCTAATCATTCTAGTAAAGTTTCAAAATTTATTTATGTTGACCATAAAAAGTCAAAAATTGAACAAACCTTCCCTGGACCCCACGCATAGTGGGAGTTCTTGTAGGAGTACACAGACATAAATCAGTAACTGAAACCACCTTAGCGCATTTATGAGATTACTCAAGACCTGATCTCATCCCTCCGGAGCCATATATCTTACATGAGTATCAAATGTTGATAAAAGAGGAAATTTTGGCCTAGAAAATACTCCCTCTGACCCGGAATAAATATCCTACTTTCCATTTTTCGTTTGTCCCAAAATAAATGTCGTCTTACTAAAAATAGGGTATGAAGTTTGGTGATCTTCCTATACTACCCTTTCTAATCGGCACAAGCATTGCAATGTCATAAGCGGTGTCACTCTACCCATATGAATCAGTGGCGGACCCAGGAATTTTTCATAAGGGGGGCAAAATGGCATAACACATTTAAAGGGGGCAAAAAATAAATACTAATGCATTTATTTTTTTAAATAAAGGGGGGCAAAGTCTAAAATATTGCACTAACACTCCAAATTTTCAAAAAAAAAAAATACACTAGTAAATTTTTATTTTTTTTTAAACAAAGGGGGGCCATTGCCCCCCATAGACATAGGGTAGGTCCGCCCCTGATATGAATAGATTTGGGCAATCAAGGAAACATAACTAAAAGCTTAAAAACATTGACATGTTAACTATGACATTTATTCCGGGACAGAGAGAGTAGGGGAATTTAGTATTTATGTAGAACCAACAACTTGCAGCTATTGATCCTTGCTAATTCCATAAACAGGAGTCCCCGCTTATTACCACCTCTCTCATCCTGTGGTAGCACTTTCTATTCAGTGTATCAAATGTTAAGATATTCATGCACGGCATAGATTTTGTCAGGTTAACAAATACAACATCATGCCTAAAGTTGGCCACGACCCAATCTAACATTTATGCAATCAATCAATCGACCTTTTATATAGTGGCAGTATTCGAAAACTCTTATCTCCTAATCGATACACTTGCATATCAATTTTGTAACATTAGATATACAATTGGATTATGTTTCTGGTTAGCATGGACATTGAGAAATGCCAAATTCTAGATTTACTCCTTGAATGGTCACTAGCCTGAACATTCAGAATCAGGATAATATGTACTCCGTTTTCCCTCTAATACATTGTCCCATTTGATTTGAGTTTGACAAGTCAAACTTTTTAAGAATGCGCCTTGCTTGCATCTTGATTGCACTGAGATTATTGTCCTTTTTAGAAATGAGACCACTCTGTTGGGACAAGCCAGAAAGGAAAGATGAACTATTTTGTTAGGACAGGACTAGGGAGTGTCTCGTAATGTTGATCTATTCTTATATACTCCCTTCTTATCAAAACAAGAGTCACACATACCATTTTCTTATGTCCCAAAAAAAGAGTCACGTTTCTTAAAGAGGGAATTTTTAATGCAATTTCATGAAGGTACATACAAATGAAGCTACATCCTTAAAAAGCCAGCCATTGTCACCCATCACCATCGGACATTAGGCCATCAACTAAAGTAAGACTTTCAAAAAAATTACATTACGACCCCCACATAAGCTTACATAGGAGATAAATTTGGGCTATTTGCATTATAGGATCTAAGTTTAGCCCACTTTTGCAGTTTAGGGTCCAAAATCCCAACTTTTGTCAAACTCGGTCCGTTCTCCATCTTTACTTATCTCAAAACAGGGTATAGGTGGATCATGGATGGTCATTAATGTCTTGGATTTGAAAATGTCTATGTGCCACGCGTATGCAAAATTGCAAGGGGTACTTTAGCCTTTCTATGTGGGATGAATTCGGTGCCCACCCCTAAAGTTTAGATAAGTATTAGTGCCCACCCTTTTCATTCTCATTTTTCATTTTAAGTAATAACTACAGAAGGGTGGACACTGATATTTACCCAAACCTCAGAGTTGGGCACTGAATTTAACCCCTTTCTATGTTCATATTTAACATAACATGTCTTAGATGTCCTTGATCTAGTTTTGGATTTACACTAACGGAGTACCAAGCACATTAAATTAGCTCCGAAAATTTACATGACTGCTTCCATCTACATAGTGAACCACCGGTCCTCCACACCATTTTCTGGGACAAGGATGGAAGAATGGACCCCCCCCCCTCCCTCTCCCTCCCTTGACTAAATTGGTACTCGAAATCCTAAATTGCAAAAGTGAGGTAAACGTTGGACCTTAAATGCAATTAATTTTCCACTTTGATGTCCTTGGACAGAGTTTCCCTTTAAGATACAAAACTAGCGCAAATCAAAAGTCCACATTCCCACTACTCAAACAATTGGCCGCCTCGATTTCTGATGTGAGAACTCCTATTAAGCTGCATGTACCAATCTACTCCCTATGTCCCAAAATGATCTTCTCATTTGCCATTTTTCATAGTCCCAAAAAGTTCTTCTCATTTCTACAATTTAGGGTTAAAAGTGTCTAAACAAAACATGACTGGTAAAGCAAGTGATTCATATCTTTAAAAAGTTTGAATAGTCAAATGTGAAGATCATTTTGGGACGGAGGGAGTATCATTTTAACAACCCATTGCAATCTCTAAACACTTTCAAGGCCAAATGACAAATAAAAATAAACTTACGAGCATCTGTATAATCTCCTTCATTCAAATAACGAGGACTCTAGATTAAAGTATTTGTCATTCTGTGTTCAACACAACCGAAATGAATGTCCAATAAAATTTCAAATCTGCTCTCGATCAAGAACAAATTTGAAAACTTTTTGGACATTCATTTTGGGACGACGGAACAATTATCACAAATAAAATAGCTGATATTTGCAAGATGGAGGGGGGGGGGAGGTGGAAAATTTACCACAAGATCAACACCTTCATCGGAGTAATGCCACATGGAATCAGTCTTAATAACAACAAAAGAAACATGAACAGTGTCACCCTCGTACTCAACATTGTGCGAAAGACACTCTTCTCTGTCAATCACAAATCTAATCCCTTCCCCTCCTCTTATGAACACCATCGAAAACAGCGCCAATATCGTCACACACCCAATACCCATCTGCGTCCAAATCAATATGACAAATACATACAATTAAAATTTAACATAATCAAAACAAGATCAAACACCGGATAACAACAATCAAAAGATCTGTTCGAACGAATGATGATTACCTTTATGTGTGTTTGAAGGAAGAATTTGGGTTTTGATTTTTCCGATGTATGGGTTCGATAAGTTACGGGAATCGAACGCCGAATTTGAACTGAAGCAAAGGGATGTATAGTTTGTTGGTTTAGGCGTTAGTTTTGTGAAGTTTCGTTAACACAAAACCAAAGTACTACTTGCGGTTCATTTGATGTTCGAATTCCGAGAATGCGAGTACACGTACATACTGCCAATAAGATACTGCCATGTGCGCGGATGTTGGACCTACACTACGTAAAGTTGTACTCCCACTTCTCACATGTACTCCCTCCGTCCCAGCAGAAGTGTTATTTATTTCCTTTTTAATCCGTTCCAGCATAAGTGTCACTACCTAAAATAAAATTTTTATATATATTTATATTTATATTCAACCAACACTACTATTTACCCCACTCAATCTGTATCTTCATTTTCTACCACACACCTACTATATTTTCTTAATCCCCGTGTCCCAAAAATTGGTGACACTTCTGTTGGGACGGAGGGAGTACTCCCTCCGTCTCATCTTAAACTTCAAAACAAAAAGTGGGCATAAGAATTAAGATGAGAATCTTTATATTATAAAATATAGATAATGGGGTAGAGTGTTGTGAGTATAGAAAGTGTGTAGGAGAGAAAGTGGGTAAGGAATAGTTAGTGGATAGTTGTTGTGTGTATGACATGTAAGTCTCACTAAATAAAAAAATATAAATAACTTCTTCTTTTTTGGATTTTGAAGTTTAAAATGGGATATCCAAAAAGAAAATTTTTTAAGTTTAAAATGGGACGTAAGGAGTATACTCCCCTGGTCCCTCTTTAATTTACTAACTCGACATTTTTAGAAAATTTTTGTCCCGAAATAAGTATTCATTTTGATCATAATTTTATCCCCAAATATTTTTTTTTTCTAAAAAAAATTCAGTGGTCTTTTTATACTTGCAAAAACTAAATGTTTGTAAAGATGAGTATAAGATTATATACTCCCTCCGTCTCATTTCAAATTGCAAATACTAGATTGGCACGCGGATTAAGGAAAAAAGTGAAAAAAGTGATGTGTTGTGAGTGTTGATAGTTGAGTGGGAGAGGAAAGTGGGGTAGAGAATAGTTAGTGGGTTAGTGGATGTGAGTGTGCAAGTGGGTTAAAACTTGCCATTTTTTGATTTTGCAATTTTAGTTGAGACACCTTTTTTGGCAACTTTTACAATTTGAAATGGGACGGAGTGAGTATAAATTTTGCCACCAAATTATACCAAAAGTTATGTCCCTTAAAATGAAATTTGGCCATTCATTTAGGGACAAAGGTAGTATAAAAATTACTGTATCATTTTAGTTGTCATATTTAATCTATAAAGTTTTAAATGAAAACATTTTAACGCTTTTAAAATAATACGACTCACATGTCATACTCACAGCAATCATGCACTTACTATTTCATACTCCACTTTTTATTTTTTATCCACCTATCTAACTCATATCACATTTACAACTTTTTCTTTAGTTCTTGTACCCAAGTCTATTTTTGTAATTTAAAGAGCTTCATCCGTCCCAAAACAAACTTCTTCTTGTCATTTTTACCGTCCCATTGGAAACCATTTTCCTCAACTAGAAAATATTTCCTCCACTTTCTCTCTCATTTCCATTCACACAACCTAATTTTACATTATCTTTCTTTAATTAACGTTCTTAAAACGAAATGGATCCTAAAATGAAATGGAGATTTTTTTTATTTTTTATTTTTTCAAGAACAGAGGGAGTAAGTAATTACTCCTCCGTCCTATAACAAACGCATAAAAAAAGGGAATGCACATGAGTAAAGAGGGAGTATTTATATTAAAAATATTGATTGGTGAGTGTGTGTTTTGATTTGAATTTGAAAAGTATAGCAGGAGAAAGTGGATAGAGAATAATGATTAGATGTTGTGAGTATGATAAGTGAGTCTTATTATATAAAGAAGTACTCCCTCCGTTCAAGAGTAAGAGTCCTACTTTTTATTTTGGTACGTCCCAGAATAAGAGTCACTTTCCTAAAATAACAAAGAATCTTTACTATTCATCTCACGCATTCTCTCTTTCACTTTACTTTTATACTCACAATAACAATCAACTTACTATTCCCTCTTACTCATTATCACTCCTACTTTATTTTTACACTCACAACACTTACATCACCTCCACCATTTCTTAATCTCCGTGCAAATGAGAGGTAAGACTCTTACTCTGGGACGGAAAAAGTATTAAAAAAAAAAAATTAAGTAATGTGACTTATTATTGAGACACTTAAAAAAGAATTTTGTTCCCTGTATTATGAGACAGATAGAGTTTTCTAGATTTGGCTTGGCGTAGTCTTCCTTCAGGGAAGCACAAATGTCAGAAAAGACGGACGGTCTAGATCACAAGCGAGCTGAATGGAGGGACTGAGACGATGGAGCCAGGAAGCACAAATGTCAAAAAGACGGACGGTCTAGATCACAAGCGAGCTGAATGGAGGGATTGAGACGATGGAGCCGCGTTGAATGTCTAAAATATCTTTTAAAATTTCCTGAATGTGTGAACCATTGAGATTGAAATGGACGATCGAGATCCAGTGCTTGTCCGACTCTTGTGAAAACGGACGTCACAACCTCGGATCCATGTACTCCGAGAGTGAATTTCCTACAATTGCACAGCCATGCAATCTTTTGATTCAATCTTTCCATTCAATAATGGTCAATCTTTTCCAAATGAATGGCTCATATCAACATAAGATTATTAAAATAAAGAGAGAGAGAGAGATGAAAAGGGAAAGAAATACTAGTACAACATAAGATAATCTAGTACACCTGAAAATATTCATATAGGGGTTACTCTGAAACAACATCACAAGGAAAGAAAATATGGGAAGGACATATATTTGACTTCTGAAAGATGTGTTCTAGTACTTAATTTAACCAAAATGGAGCTAACTGCTACCTATAACTTCCTCTTGGACTCGAAAAGATATATCTTTTCCAAAAAGTCCACCAATTCCTTTTGTTGGATCCTCTTGCTTCACAATTGACTCCCCTACCAACACCTACAACAAGGAAAAAAGTCAACCACCATGAATTTGCGTCTATTATTTTCCGCGGTTTAAGAGCACCATGAAAATTCCTCCCTGTTGAGTGTAAAGTCTTAAACGAAACCTCATTCACAATTAAGAAATTTAATCGAGTCCAAGCACCAGCAAAAAGATTGGAATATATGGTGAGAAACCTTCCATATCAATCAAGAAACTAATGGCGCCTTCTTGACCCTTAAACGTGGAAACGCCGTGTTCGAAAAATATAAAAGATAAGTGAAGCAATGCACAAACAAGTAAAGCACATTCCTTCAAAAAGTTGACACGACAGATGCGACAAATATTATGCGATTGAGAGAGTAATTAGCAGGCCTTACCGCTTTGACACCAGCATCTTGTACAAAAGCAATATCAGCAGGAGTAAACAGTCCAGACTCCCCAACCACCTGACAAATTCAAAGGGGAAAGGTATTGTCAGAAAATATTCTTCTTTGTCTCCTCCGTGATTTCCCTTTGCTACGATCAGGTATTATTTAAGTGAAAAAAGTAAAGCCACCCCTCCCCACCATAATAAACATAAATGACAACATTAGACAGCAGCTTACTTCTGTCACTTACAATTATGTCTTTTTGTCGAATAATTTCCCCACGCTCTCCTTCAAGCAGCTTCTTTGTGTTGCTAATGTCAACCTCAAATGTTTCTGTGGACATGAAGAAGTTTGAAAGCAAAGCTAAAGACTGAACGGTGCTTGGTTTTCTAATATTTATGAAGGCAACATTCTTGCTATTTCCTTTTACAAGCACAGGTAGTATCAAACACACTGACACCACCTTTATGAAAGAAAAAAAATCATACTCACCCCGCCCTAAATGAGCGTCCATTTTCAAAAAAAAGAGAGAGAGAGAGAGAGAGAGAGAGAAACATTGTTTCTAAATGCATGCCCATTTTTTGGAGAAGCTACTATACCCTTCCTCATCAAACATCATGTTCTAATTCACACTTATGATCATGTTGTCATATGGTGAGATCATTAAGGGTGTTTGTGAGCTTAAGCTACTAAAAGTGCTTATAAACCAAGATTCTCAAATGTCCCTCAAAAAATAGATGGACAAAGATAAGAAGGGAGAACGATTTTTATGCATGGTAGGTCGTTCATGGGACTTTACTAGGCTGTAATATACCCAGAGAACTGTAAAAGGTTTAAGCATATTTGGAGGCTACAGAATATACAGCCTTCAGTGTCAGATGCTAGCCAGAAACATGATCATGTAAAGGAATTTTTCCAGAATACAAACACTACGTATTAATCAAGTGAAAATGATAAAAAAGCAACAACCATGCAAGAAATTATTTGCGTTATTACTTGTTAGAAAATTTATTTGAAATCGCAAAAGGCCACAGAATGGGGGAGCCCACCAACTTCCTAATCCTCTTCCATGAGACTCGATTCTACAGCCATAAGCATTGATGTACAAGGTCGACTTATCCACTAAGCTAACCTTAATCTCACAACCCATGCTAGAAGTAAATGAAATTTCATAGAGGAAACACTAGGGTATGAGAAATACCAAGGCTACGATTGTTAATCCCAATAAGATTGATTCCATCAATTGCAAGAACACGGTCCATTTCCCTCTCGTCATGTACCTTAAGATAAAAGAACAGCACAAAAAGACCCATTAAATGATTATACTCCAGTAGATTTGCACAAGGAATGTAACACATATATGTGCTTTAAGATAAGAGCATCCAACCTCAACAAGTGCTGTCAGTCCAAGTAACCTGCAGATCTCAGTCATATATTTGAGGTCAGCATCCGGTAAAACAGCGGCAATCAATAGAACAGCATCAGCACCCATGATTCGAGCATAGTAGATTTGCCATTCATCAATAATGAACTCTTTGCATAATAATGGGCACTGCATCCTCAAGTAAAGTCAGGATTGTACATAAGGAAATTATTGATACGGACCCTGTGCAAAAAGGGTTAGAGCTATAGTAAAGCATACCTTTACTCCAGACTTGCGTATAAGCTCTAGATTCTCAAAGCTCCCCTAGATTGGCAAACCGTGAAAAATGTTGTCAAGTAGGAATGACCACAAATTAAATAAAACCTGACATCATAAGGCCATTCGGTAATTGAAAAGCTAAAGTTGCAACCTGAAAATACTTCTGATCAGTCAAAACACTGAGGCATGCTGCTCCACCTTTCTCGTATGCTTTTGCAATTTCAACCTATCACGAGAAGAAAATGGGGTGTTAATGACCTAACTAGAACCAAAAGTGGAACAATACTGATAAGACACACCAAACACCATGTTCAGATTCCAGAGTGAAACTGCATTCCAGTTCAAGCAAGCTGCTAGTCTTAGGAGAAGGACCAATTGGATTGGAGGGCAGTATTAGTTTGTGTAGAAGGATATAGAAGGAAAAAATGGTAGTCATTCAGCTATTTTATTTGGTGTCCACCAAAGTATATGCTTGTACAAAGAGAAATGGATGTCTAGTTAGAGTATACTCAGTTGATGTTCAAGAGTGTAATATACGGCAACATTCCCCTCTGAGGGGCTTGTAAGAAGAAGAAGAATACAGGTCAATTGATATCACAGAACAGATTCTTCTTCTATTTGACCAAAATAAGTGCATGTCGACTTGTGATGTAATTGTATAGATGATGCTCAATTGACATAAAGAGAGGCTATATCATAAGTCCTCCTGTCTCTTCCGTATCAGCAATAATTACTTGACAGGTGATTTGATTTCATTCAAACTCGCATGATAAAAATGAAATTTAAGAATAGATTAAACATACTCAAACTGCAGACTCACAGGATCAAAGTTTTCTCTTAAAACTCCTCTACTTGGAGAAGCTTTTTTCACTTCAGCAATTAGACCAGGAAAGCCCGTTCGTTGATATGACGCCTTAAGAGCGCCAATAAAATCTCTTGTCGGAAGAACATCCGGAAGAGTTTTCTTCAGTAAAGCAATACTTTTTCTCTCTTTCAACTGGAAGAAGATGAACTTTGTCAGTTCTGAGGGGAATTCATAAACAGTTTAAATGGTATAGAAGATGAGGAATAAAAGACATTTCTCATTCAGAAAGCAATGAGAAATTACCTGAGTGACTTCTATATCCTTGTTCCATACAATTTCCTCCAGTATGTTACGAGGAGTACTACCTTCATCCTGTAAACGAAACTCAGATAGACCTGTCACAGGTCGTCTTCTTATCCTTACGCCATCAATATCGAGTGCCATACCTTCAGACACATCTGATGGAGAAACCGCCTCCGACTACCAACACCAATAAAAAATTGTTCTAGCTTATTAACATCGAAATTCCAACAGGATTCAACCAACTTAAGACCAGCACAATGTAACGACTCAACTCCAACTGAAACAATGATGTCATAAGAGTACTTACCACCATTTTGCACACTCTATAAAAGGTGCAACCATCAAACACATGTCATACAAAAACCAACTCGGTACTGGCACAAACAAATGACGTTTCAAACAACAACAACAAGCCATCAACTTAGACAGTAACCAATTACATTAGCAAAATAATCAAATTCCATGTTAGATACCCTTCAAAATCTCGAAATGAGAATAATTTACCAATAGACTAACTAGCACAGACCAATGATCATTCAATCTCATGTTAATTTAGTAGTATAAATTACATTTCACGAACAGATTAAATAGTATCACAAACAAGTTTGCAGAGTTAAGCAGAGAGAAACGATTAATTACACACCTGTTGAGCTCGAATGCAGGAGGAAACGGATAATTTACTTCCTTCTGCGCCGTTCATTAGAGTTGTCGGAATACGAATTGACCGCCGGAATGTGAATGCGGATTGAGGACGGCGATTTAGGTAAAGAGACGACGATGGAACTACCTGAAATGAAACCCTTGAATTCGCCCTAAACGAGATCATACCCTCGATTCTTTATTTCAATTGGGATTCTTCTTTATTATGGGAAAGAATCGGAGTGAGAGAGGAAGGGGGTTGTCTCTGACCGGGAAAAGTTTGATGTTATAGTCAAAAGGGGTGTACATCCATGAGTATTGAGTTTAGAAGAAAGGGATGGGGGTATTTTTGGAAATAATTATAATACTAACTATTTTACTATATAAAATTGATTCTGTACATGTCTCGGATCCTTATACAACCACGCTCTTGTTAATTGCACATGTCCCGGATCCATGTATAACCACGCTCTTGTTTTTTTTTCGAAATCATAACCACTCTCTTGTTGAAATTTACTTATACGAAGAAAGAAAACTTGCTTTGTAAAAACATAAAAGAGCACATATAAAATTAAATAGTTTTGGTAATTTCTTAAATGAGAACTTACCCTAATAATATAATAAAATTAATTACAAATGTAAGAAAGTACCAAACCATTATTCAGTAAAGTTAAATGAAAAGCTATGCTCAGACTTATCTAACTATTTAAACATTGTAGTTCAATAAACTCAAAGCAGTTACAACAGAAAATTTCACATCATTTTAGAGTTACAAACACCCCAACTGGATCACTTATTGAAGATTGAAGAATTTCAATACACCATCAAATAATTTAAACGCTTTTAATTCGCCGCTCCTCATGTCCCTTAATCGTCTTCTCAATATCTGCTCATATAAATCCGTAAACAAAAACAAATGCCGAGTCATTAGTGAGTACACAAAGGCCTTATGTGTTGAAATCCATCAGTAGTTAAGTTTCGTTCGAGTTTATAGACATAATTAGGTAGAGAAGTATTGACTTGCAGGAAGAGAAATTCTTACGTATTGAGTACGAAACATTATCCTTCGTTCACTAGTGCACAAGTCTACAGCAAGCTGTTTCAGGAACACTTTTCTATTCAGCAGTTTTGGAGATGTGATGTCCAAATCCATTGATCCACTTGCCTGTACGAAGTCAGAGTTCAAAATAAATAAACAATTTACACAATGAAACCAACAGGTAGGTTCAGTGGCGAAACCAGATTTTTTTGAGAAGGGGGTCAAGATTGTTTGGGAGAGATTATACTCCCTCCCTCCTGGAAGCAGCCTCTTGCAAAGCAAGGTAAGGTTTGCCTACATTTCACCCTTGTGGTGGGACCCTTCCCCGGACCCTCGCTATGCGGGGATGCCTTGTGCACCGGGCTCCTTTTTTTTTTTATTGAATGCCTTTCTTGAAAATAACTTTGTTCCTAAATGATTATTTTTTTTGCCAATTTTTTTTCACTAGTCTATATATACTTATAAAACTAAATGTTTGGAAAGTGAATAACAAGAATATTTATGAATCTTTGCCATATAATTCTATAAAAGTAGAGATTTTCATAATGTCCCTTATAATGAGTTTTGGACATTCATTTAGGGACGGGGGAAGTACTTTTTATGGAAATTTGGAATAAAAGGGGTTCAAAATGATATTTTAGTACAAAGTTTACCAGAAATGAAGGGGTCGAAGTAGACAAAAACAATAGTTTGAGTGCCTCCAAAATTCAAAGGTATTAAAAAGACATTTTCCAAAAGTGAAGTGGGTTAAGTGACCCTCTAGGCTTCCCTGTGGCTATGCCACCGGGTAGGTTGATGGATACTAATGCCAAAGCTAGGTCTAAATAGTGACTTAGGGGGTGTTTGACGTGTTAAGCACTTGATGCTTGATACATTGCAAGGTAATTTGGAAGTAAGGCGCCTTTGATAACATTGAGCTCTAGATGCCGAAGGTTCTGTGAGTCTCTTATTGGTCAAGCAACTATTTTGATTCTCAATCATTGAGAGCCTCACGGAACTTTCGGCATCTAGATCTCAATGTTATCAAAGGCTCCCTTAGTTTAAGGCTATGTGTGGCAACTCAATTCCAAAAATCTAAGGCTTAAACTGAGTAGCCAAACATGGCCTAAATGTATTTTTACCTTAAGGAACTTGTTATACTTCTTTATGCTGTCTTCGCAGATATCCAAAATAAACTGCAGAGCTTGTTCCTCAATTTCTGGGTATCTAAGATCCTTCTTTGATGATACGTTATTTGATGCTGCAGCAGCCATCTGAGATAGAACTACGTAAAAAATTTGGCTAAATATACCTTGTTATTAACTGGTTCCATGTGTATAAAAAGTCAAACCTCTTCAAACTGTCTGCTCATACTAGAGGGACTGACAGCTAAATAAGCAAACGCCATCAACTCCAATGGCCAACCAGTGACTTGTAGAGGAAAACACTGTGACCTGTTACAAAAGTAGAAAAATCAACGTTTTCAACATATTGGACACCTTATAACAGAACTGCATATTATAGATGCATGTTTAAGCGTATATCAAAATTTAACACCAATGATATTCTAATTAGCAGTTCCATTCGTCCCTAGAAAATATTCTCATTTGGCAAGTAGAACTCTCAAATTTCAGTAACATTATTATCGTTCGAAATAGAACTAATATTTTGGGACAAACTAAAAATGAAAGAGGGAGCATTTTTCTCGCCAACAGTGTACTCACGTTGGCAATCCATGTTTCTTCAGAGCCTTCACCTTCTCTTCATAACATGCATCTGATTTTTCAAGTGACACTGCCAACTCAGCTGAGTCACGTGGATTTGTCCCCTCTGGAGGAACAAATCCGTATGAGAGCAAAAGTTCCCCATTAGATTTCCTGCCGTATGATATGAAAACCTGTATGAAACCATGCATGCAAGGAAACAAATAATTATACAGGCATCACCTTTCAGACAACAGTCCAAAGTTTCTAATATGCATAGCTAGAAATATTGTAATTCAGAACATGGCGAAGAGCAACATCACTATACATAAATGGACTAAGCTAATGGGGAATAAATTATCTCTTTTCCTTTTCACTTCTTCCATAAATACGAAGAAGTATTCATGTAGCCGACCTTAACTAGCCAGACCAAAAATTAAGTTCAGCATTGATTTGCAGAGCACGCCTCCGCCCTCCCCAAACCCACTTTCTCCACTTGGCATTACACATATCTCTCAGTAAAGGATCAATGAGCACAATTTCAGCGCATTCAAGTCCTTACGCCTACTCAAAGCATATGAAGTTAAACAACCTAAAATCATTCTCCTGCCTCATCAAACAACTAAGAATTCTCGACAGATGCAGAAAAGGAAGGGAAAATTTTAAAAATAAAAACTCATGCCAGTCCAAACACTAAAAGATCGTTTCTTGATCAGTTCAAGCAGTCACATGTCCACCTTGTGTATCAAACCTACTTAAAGATAAGAGATGGGAAAACTTCTAATTTTATTTACCTGCTCACCTGGCTGATAGGGACGATCAGTTGTAAATACAACTCCCTTTGTTGATTTATCGTAATCCAAGAACGTCTCGACCTTTACTCGTCAAAAAAGAGCTGTTAGTTAGTCCAATGGCTCTGAAATCAGTGCTATGCTTCGAGTAAATGATGACTTGTCTTGAGCATACCTCACAACTATGATTCAGCATATCTGCCCAAGGAACCAAGGCAACCCTTCCATCCAACGATGGTAACCGGACCTGTGTTTCATGAAAAACTGACTATTTCATTCATCTTGTTGATCAAGATAGAGAGTTCACAGAAAACTTTTCAACCATCAATTTTCCCAACCAAGTAACCCGAATGAACTATAAAACCACGTTATGGGTACTACTTATTCCATGATGGGAGCTTTGCTCGCCATCAATAAAGGTGAGACATAATCTTGTGAATACTGAATTATACTCCCAAAGTTCCATGAGTGTCCATTTCAAGCTTCTAGGAATTTAGGAAAGTTGACATTGACCCTCATTTTGGAATATTATTTATTCTTGAAAATGGAAATTTATTTTGGGACAGAAGTTTGATGGTAAATTAAGGTGTGTATTTACAGCATATCTTTGGATCAAATCATTTCAAATTTACCCACATCCTCTTTATTCCATGTCAGTGTACATGAAAAACCCATGAATTATACCTTACTCCAGAAAAGAGGCCTTTACCAACAATGAACTTACCAAGCGAGAAAAGAGAATACCGAACGACCATTTGAATGTCTCCATATTGAACACCTGCAGTTACACAGCCTAAGTTTCATCCAGTTGTGGTGGATATAAGGTATAAACTCACATCATAAAGATAAACAAAGAAATAACTAGAGAAACTCTTTTTCTCTTGTGGGTGGGTTGGGGGGGATTTAGTTTTATTCGAAGTAAAGCGCAGAAAGTACCTCTTCAGGAAATAAATTAGGATACTTGGAGAATATCCTTGCTCTCAAGTCATCGTAACTGCAAATATAATTGCAACCATAGTTCAATAGTTACTGTAGTTCATATTGAAAATTTAAGCATTTCTGCAAGTGACAAATAAATGTAACATTAACTAACTTTTGCTTGACAGAGATAAAAACAAAAGAATAGGTAGCTTACGTTCCTGTAACATTATTGATCCTTTCAATTGCCCGTTGTCTAATCTGTGATGCTTCCAAATACCTATCTAATTCTGCACGTGTCCTGAAATAATATAGAAAGGCTGTAGAAAAAACTACTGAGCATAGATCCTCTAGGATGTACGGAAGCATACTATCAAACCAAGTATCCATCCAAATACCACAGAAGATTATCATACCAGTACAAAAGTGAATAGGGTTGCCTAGGCAAAGCTGAGATATAGTTATTCCATCTCGAAGAAGTCATATAGCTTGCCTCACTAATCAGGTAGGTTGCAATTAATGGCCAATCCGGTACATTATTTCGTTTTAACACTTCACCTGCCTCAGGACAGCTCCACTCCTACATATCCAAGAATCGGTATACAAAGTAAGGTTAAGCTGATGGTTACTGCCATAGCTAGAAGGGAACACTAGACTGATGAGAATTAAGGAAACCGGATAATAGAAGGCCGGTAATGTCAGCTAGGATAGAACCAAATACATTTCTCATAAAATTCTTGGAAAATGCTAAATCTCAAATTGATGCCAACAGTAAATAGCTGCTTGTAGTAATCTACTTGCTTGCCATTGACAACATACTAATTCCAAGGTTAAACCTATTTACTTGCTTGAAATGGAGCAGACTTAATTACCATGGCACAATTAGAATTTACTGCTCTGAATTGCTTGTTTAATGTGCAATTGAAGTCCTTGGAGTATGTAGCATACTAAAATTACAGAACAGTAATTGACCTAGAATAATAACCCTGAACTAGGGCTTAAGCTTGCCGTCTATCAATTGCGCATTCAATGCTTACCCATCGAGTTTACTCCCTCCGTCCCATACTTATTGCTACTTATTTCCATTTTGGGCGTCTCATACTTATTGCTACTTACCCAAAATGTTTATTTTTCTCTTTCTTATCCACTCACAAAAATTGTCCAGTAACTTATTTTCACTCTCCTACCTGATAACGCCCTAAGAATCTGGGGTCACGGAGATAGAACTCCAGTTTGATTGTCTCCTGTTCCTGATCACAGCACAAACAAGAACACCGTTAAGACCAGGGCCGGGTTTGAATCCGGCTTAGGCCCTCGGGTGTGAGAGTAAGTTCTCTGCGGAAAACCTAAGAAGATAGATCAACGAAGACCTAGTGTGTGTGATTAGGGTAGAGCACGTACCTGGCCCATGGGGGCGGAAAGGAGTATTTATATGGATAGAAGAGAGAGGTAGGTTCAAGGTACCAACTACCCTGGTACTTGCTAGACACGTGGCAGGTCCTCACTGGACTGTTCAGGAGAGTCGCTGAGAACGTGGCGTGTTGTCAGGGAATCATGGTTCTAACACCAACCGTTATGGTATGTCAGGTACGAATAGTTAACGTCCGTTGTACGTTTGTGACAGCTGGGCACTGCGGGCTCCGGACATGAGGTTGAGTGATCAACACGGGACCCTTAGGATAGCGGGAGGCAGAGCCATCTCGGTCATAGTCATCGGGGAGCCCGGATCTCTCGAACTCGTTCACCTGCGGCTTATCTGGTTCGATCTTCAGGATTGAGGTCCGGTTAGGACGGGCTCGGTTATGCCGGTTAGATCGGGTTCAATCCGGTCTACAGAGCTCGGTCTCATCAGTGGCCCCTAACTCCGAGGGTCAGCTTATTTATGAGCGGTGCGAGGAGTTACGCTTCCATGGCTTGGTCCGGGCAAACCTCAGTAAATATGGGCACGGAATACAATGGAACGGGAGTCTCATGGTGGTTGATGATAGGACAGTGGGCCCTCGTGTCAGGCTAGTGACGTAGATGTCAGTCCCTTGATATGACCAGGAGCACGCTCATTAAATGCGAACCGTCATTGGAATTCGAAAAAAGCTGGTTCCCGCCTCTTTATTTTCCGGGTTCATGCCGGGTCAATCCGGATCTTGGACAAAACCCGACCCACTCTGGGGTTATAAATAACCCTAATTGGATCATTCAAAAACCTTCGGCACCTTTAATCTTTGGCTATTGCTCTCGGAAAGATTACTGCTGTCAACAACGACGATTTGCTTCTTCTATTTCCTTAACTCGATCAATTAACAGGTAGCGCTTTAAATTTTACTTTCGTCGCTTGACTTCTAATTGCTAACTTTTCGACTTTGAGCCTTTTCACCATTCATCGGGGGTAAAACCTCAAAACGCCGTATCTTCAAAACTTCTAATCGTCATGAACAAAGTTTTCAACTTCTAACCACAAAGTTTTCAATTTCTAACCGGTTGAATCGCCTCTTTCTTAGGAATCTTGGGTTCATCTTTGATTTTATAAAGTTTTGTTGAAAAAACTCTGACTTTGACCATGGATGAATTGGACCTGGGGAGAATGCTTCGTCCTGACCTTTATGGTTGTTGTCGACGAACGGGAGGGATTTACCGGTATCTGATAAATGCCTGGAAAAGGCTTTCCTTGGATGCTTTCAAGACTATAGGGACAGTCTATGATTGGGACTCCTGGATTCTACCCCTGCTGTGGGAGACAGGTCCCTCGGTCCACTTTGATTCGGGGAGAATGAGGGTCCTGGGGGGTGAGGAACAATTAGGGGTTTTTGTGAAAGCGGTTTTAACTCGATTCCCCGATAATGTAGATATGGCGGGTAATGCTAGAAGGTTGGTGAGGTTAGGTGGAGATCGCGTGTCTGCGAGCAGACCTGATGCTCAGTCTTGGTTGGATACCCCTCTGGATGATGAATTGCCCGTTCAGGACCATGACCGCGATATTCCTACGAATGCTGGGGTGATTGAGGTAACCAGCAGCGGGGACGCTTCAGAGCGGGATAATGATGGCGATGATTTCTTACTGGATGAACCCGCTCGTGATGTCGAGGGAGATGGGTCTTCAGACACCCAATCAGATTCACGCGAGCAACTGGAGAGATTGGCCCCTGATACTGCCCACAAGGTCAACTTGCTTCGCTCCCCTGTTAGGATCGTGGATTCCTTTCCTGAGGGTCTGGATAATAGGATAACCAGTCAGGCAGGTGCGTCTTGTTCTGGTGCGGGTCTAAGGGATGAGAGCGAGGAGGACTCTAACGATGAGTATTTATCGCAGTTTCGCGTCGACTCCAAAGTCTATCTTGTCCATGGTCTTATTGAATATGAGTCTCTTATGGGTGGTAAATCAATGACTCCTCCCTTAATCCGGGCGGGGAACCTTGCCTGTATATTCTTTCCCGTTCAATTCGAGAATGGGCTGCGCCTTCCTTTGGATCCCTTTATTTGTGAATTTCTTGAGTTCACCCATTGCCTCCCTATGGACTTGACCCCAAATGCCATTCGTTATCTGGTGTCCTTTATAGTTGTAAGCCGCGTGCTGGGGTACGAGCCCTCTTTGTCCGCGCTCCATATTTATTTCACCCATCAAGTTACTGCAGGCTGCCTGAGCTTGAAGACCAAACCGCGGTCTGAGAAAATTTTTCCGCTGCTACCAACAAGTTTGATCAATGGCAAAGATACCCTTTCGTCATTCAGAATCGGTTAGGCTGGCCATTCCCTCGTCCTGATAACCTAGCGCCGATCTCGATGTCTCGCCAAAATTTTCCCGATCCAGAAGAAGGCCGCGATCTGAGCGCGGCGATGGAGGCTTATCTTGCTAGGTTTACGAAGAGGGTCACCATGGATGATCAGTCGGTGATGGAAACTCCTAAAGTCTATGATGTCTCAGCCATTGTCAACGATGAAGAGCTTCTGATATTCGCCGGGGTGGCCCCGAGGCGCGCTTCTGGCCCCGAGCCTAGGGTTAACATGGCCCCTTTGTTGCAAGACCCTGATTGGAAAGTTCATCAATCATTTGCTTTCCTTTCTGATTGCTCTGCTTGTAATTCGGGGGAGACGTGTTCTGACCCTGGTTTACTCGGTCTCTTTCATTGTACTCTTTCATACTGTTTTTCCTGTCTTCTTCGACCTGTTTCATCTATCTGACTGCTATCCTTGTTTGCAGATCCGACTGACACGATGCCTCCCAAGACCGCAGCGGAGATTAAGATCGCGGCCAGGAAAGCCGCAGCTATTGAGAAACAAAGGAGAGCCGATGCCCTGAGGAAGACGGAGGCTCCTGGGGTCAAACTCCCCGTTACGGACAAGATTGATAAATCCGGAGCAGTGATTTCTCAGCCGCAATTGACCCGGAATTTGCCTCCGAATCCCCGTCAAGGCGCTGGCCGCGGTAAAGCTTTGATCGGAACCGGCCACTCTTCTCAAGCCCCCAACATAGGTCTACCTGCTCCCGAGCCAACAAAGAAACGATCTGCTGGCGGGGATCCAACGTCCCCTCAGAAAGATAAATATCAAAAGGTTGGCTCTTCCTCTGGCGATTTCACGGTTTTATCTCCTACCAGAGGGACTATGTGCTCCAATCTGTATCCGGTAGAGTCGATCAAGGATAGAGAGCGCGCCCGGGAGTCGGGCTCAAGATAGCCAAGGCCCCAGAGGTTTATGGGGTAGATCTCCATAGTCGCCGAAGCGCTAATGCTTATGTTGGTGACGGGCTAATGCACCGCCTCTATTTCCCTGATTATCAACAGAAAGTTTTGGCTACTTCGAATCCCATCGCCGCCGCGGGCAATGTGGGTTTGTGTTTGACCGAGGTTCGTTTTTGACTTGGATTATATATCGTGCTTCTTTCTGCCCTACAGTGTAATCATCTTTGTTATTTGCAGATTGCCAACGAAGTTATCTATCTGCGCACTCAACACGAGGCTGATGTTTCCGTGATCGCGGCGAGGAATACTGAGTTGATAGCGGCGAGGGAGGAGATTCAAAAATTGACCAAGACTGTGGAGAGCACCGGCAAGGAGCTGAAGGGCAAAGATGCGGAGTTCATTAGCGCGGCCAAGGAAGTGTCTAAACTGAGCAATGATCTGACTGTTGCTCGAGAAGCTAAAGAACGGGCAGAGGCCGAGAAGGCGAGTGTCGATGCCTGCAATGCTGAGCTTCTGAGGTCTTTATAGGCGGAGAAGAAGAAATCCGAGGAGCTGTCCAACAGAGTGGATGAGCTGGACGATAAACTTCTTGATCAAATGCGCTATGAAAATGAGCGAGAGCGGGTCTTGGAGGAAGAGAGGATCAAGGCGGTTGATGAATTCAAGGAGTCTGCTGAGTATTCCGAGAAAATATCTGTCGCGGGCAATGAGCAGTATGAGCAGGCGGTGCACACTATTGCCCGGAATCTTGCGGCTACGGGGAAATATACTGCTCAGGAGATAACTATTATTTGTTCCATCGTGGCCACGGATCCGGAATGCTTTAATGGTCACTCCCTGGTGCCCTTTGCCGATCATCAGCTTGAGGCTTTGCACGAGACGGTTCGGAATGCTTTGCCTCCAGTTTCACCTGTAACCGTTCAAGTTTGTTCACGACCATATATACTGTCGGTTTGGTTTGCCGCCGGCTATTGTTTCCGATCATGGACCTCAATTCCAAAGCAAGTTTACGGCGGAATGCAGAAGACTCAACGTAGAGCACCGACAGTCCTCAGTAGCAAGACCGCAGGGGAACGGGCAGGCCGAGGCCGCGAATAAACTGCTCATGACCGCGTTGCACAAGAATCTGAAGGGAAGAAGCGGGAGTTGGATGGAAGAACTCAGTACTGCTCTGTGGTTGTCCGCACCACTACGAGGAACTCAACTGGAGAAACCCCGTTTTCTTTGACGTATGGGTCGGACGCAGTCGCGCCCGTGGAAGCAGCTTTGCCCACCTACAGGGTGGCCCATTTTGATGAAGCGAAGAACGAGGAAGCCCGGAGAAATGACTTGGACTTTCTCGAAGAAAAACGGTTGCAAGCACGGGCAAAGATGGTCAATTACAAACAGAAAGCGAAAGTTCATCATGACAAGAGGGTAAACAAGAGATCATTCGCCGTAGGGGACTGGGTGTTAAGAAAAGTCGAAGCCACGGGAAGACAGCCCGGATATAACAAGCTCGCGCCCAACTGGGAGGGGCCTTATCAGATAGCCCGCATAATCAAAGAAGGGACTTACATGCTCCTCACCAAAGAGGGGAAAGATTTGAAGAACGCTTGGCACAGCGACCACTTGAAGAAGTACTACCCTTAAGAATTGTATTCCCCCCTTAGTTAGAGATTCGCCTCTTTCCTATCTCTACATTGTAATTTTGATGAAATGACTGTATGAGCGTAAAAAATCTGAAAGAGCAATGATATTATGCTTGTTCCGTTGAAACGAAAAATTCTAGATATACATATTAAAGAAAAGCGTGCATACGGCAAGATATAACAAAGTGCCAAACCGCTAAGGCTCCGCGCCTAAAATACCGTTGCATGAATCTTCATGCACGATGCGCGGCGCCCTCGAGCTAGACCGCAAGCCCGTCGAGGGAGATACCGTTGCATGAATCTTCATGCACGATGCGCGGTCATACGCCCTCGAGCTAGACCGCAAGCCCGTCGAGGGAGATACCGTTGCATGAATCTTCATGCACGATGCGCGGTCATACGTCCTCGAGCTAGACCGCAAGCCCGTCAAGGGAAATAATCATAAATACCAGATATTCTAAGTTCAAGGGACATTTACATTAATCAAGCAAAAGGACCCCACAACAGGCTGGGGTCATAGCCTCGGAAAGCAGGATAAAAATACGAAACAAAGTGGTCAAGGGAAAACAAAAAACCAAAATAATGATGGTAGGACCAGAACCAACATCATGCCCACCATCATCCATCCCATCTCCTCCATCATCACTGGCATCTTCATCGGAGCCGCCGTCGGAATCGTCAGAGCTTGAAATAAGGATAGGAGAATCCGGCCCCCCGGTAGCCATTCCCGAGCCGCCGCCTATACCTCCACCTTCAAGCATCTCCTCATCCTCATTCGTGTCCTCTTCAGAGGATTTGCCTTCGGAAGAGGAACCATCAGATGGAGAAGTGTTGAGAGGGGAAGATTGCTCACCGTTACTGTCTGTTGGAGAGTCCTCAATAGGAAAAGGAGGAGAAGGAGAAACTGAGGAAGACCCATCATAATCGGAAGGATTGGGAATGGACCCATTCGAGAAACTATCAGAAGCCATGAAAAATGGGAAAAGATTAGAGAAATAATATAAGAAAGACAGACGTTTAAAGAATACTTCATACCTTACTTATAGCCAGGGCAATACGAAAGGGGCCGTTGGGGCCAAAGACCTTCTCCAGAGCTGCGGCCAGAGATAAGGCGGATTCATCACCCGTAAACCGCAAATCATCTATCATTTTTATCAAAGGTTGAACGGTTACAGGTGAAACTGGAGGCAAAGCATTCCGAACCGGCTCGGGCAAGGCCTCAAGCTGATGATCGGCAAAGGGCACCAGGGAGTGACCATTAAAGCATTCCGGATCCGTGGCCACGATGGAACAAATAATAGTTATCTCCTGAGCAGTATATTTCCCCGTAGCCGCAAGATTCCGGGCAATAGTGTGCACCGCCTGCTCATACTGCTCATTGCCCGCGACGGATATTTTCTCGAAATACTCAGCAGACTCCTTGAATTCATCAACCGCCTTGATCCTCTCTTCCTCCAAGACCCGCTCTCGCTCATTTTCATAGCGCATCTGATCAAGAAGTTTATCGTCCAGCTCATCCACTCTGTTGGACAGCTCCTCGGATTTCTTCTTCTCCGCCTCTAAAGACCTCAGAAGCTCAGCATTGCGGGCATCGACACTCGCCTTCTCGGCCTCTGCCCGTTCTTTAGCTTCTCGAGCAACAGTCAGATCATTGCTCAGTTTAGACACTTCCTTGGCCGCGCTAATGACCTCCGCATCTTTGCCCTTCAGCTCCTTGCCGGTGCTCTCCACAGTCTTGGTCAATTTTTGAATCTCCTCCCTCGCCGCTATCAACTCAGTATTCCTCGCCGCGATCACGGAAACATCAGCCTCGTGTTGAGTGCGCAGATAGATAACTTCGTTGGCAATCTGCAAATAACAAAGATGATTACACTGTAGGGCAGAAAGAAGCACGATATATAATCCAAGTCAAAAACGAACCTCGGTCAAACACAAACCCACATTGCCCGCGGCGGCGATGGGATTCGAAGTAGCCAAAACTTTCTGTTGATAATCAGGGGTTATTTATACCCCAGAGTGGGTCGGGTTTTGTCCAAGATCCGGATTGACCCGGCATGAACCCGGAAAATAAAGAGGCGGGAACCAGCTTTTTTCGAATTCCAATGACGGTTCGCATTTAATGAGCGTGCTCCTGGTCATATCAAGGGACTGACATCTACGTCACTAGCCTGACACGAGGGCCCACTGTCCTATCATCAACCACCATCGTGAGACTCCCGTTCCATTGTATTCCGTGCCCATATTTACTGAGGTTTGCCCGGACCAAGCCATGGAAGCGTAACTCCTCGCACCGCTCATAAATAAGCTGACCCTCGGAGTTAGGGGCCACTGATGAGACCGAGCTCTGTAGACCGGATTGAACCCGATCTAACCGGCATAACCGAGCCCGTCCTAACCGGACCTCAATCCTGAAGATCGAACCGGATAAGCCCGCAGGTGAACGAGCTCGAGAGATCCGGGCTCCCCGATGACTATGACCGAGATGGCTCTGCCTCCCGCTATCCTAAGGGTCCCGTGTTGATCACTCAACCTCATGTCCGGAGCCCGCAGTGCCCAGCTGTCACAAACGTACAACGGACGTTAACTATTCGTACCTGACATACCATAACGGTTGGTGTTAGAACCATGATTCCCTGACAACACGCCACGTTCTCAGCGACTCTCCTGAACAGTCCAGTGAGGACCTGCCACGTGTCTAGCAAGTACCAGAGTAGTTGGTACCTTGAACCTACCTCTCTCTTCTCTCCATATAATACTCCTTTCCGCCCCCATGGGCCAGGTACGTGCTCTACCCGAATCACACACACTAGGTCTCCGTTGATCTATCTTCTTAGGTTTTCCTCAGAGAACTTACTCTCATACCCGAGGGCCTAAGCCGGATTCAAACCCGGCCATAGTCTTAACGGTGTTCTTGTTTGTGCTGTGATCAGGAACAGGAAACAATCAAACTGGATATCTCCGTGACCCCAGATTCTTAGGGCGTCATCACTACCCACCCACAATAATTACTTTCCCAACATATTTTCTTAATCCGTGCACTCCCATTTAGTAACAATAAGTACGGGACGGAGGGAGTATAAGCTAAGTAGTGGTAACAATTTAAGAAGAATACCGAATCAGCGGATATGACGAGTGAGGGAGGCACAAACAGCAATTTCTCTCCCTTCCTGATGTTAGTGAGGGCAACCAGACCTCTCTCCCCAACCTCAACCTTCTGAATGTCCATTTTCTGAGGCGGCAAGCCGGAATCCGTCAGCCATTTCTGCAACGCCGACGCGTTTTCCAGAGAATCTACGTCGCAACCCCACGGAATCGGCGCTTGAGTTACCTTCGATCGCGCGGTTTCGCTGCTGCCGGTAGAGATTGTGCAGCGGATTAGCGTGGTTCTGCGCGGGATCAATTGAGAGCACGGCTTACGGGAAGTTAAGCTTTGGGAGAACGAAGGGGGCATAAGCGTGGTCTGGAAGATTCGAGAAACTTCCACCATGGCGAGGGAGAGAGGGGGGGGGGGGGAGAGGATTACCTTATCTGTTGTTGAAGATGAAGTAAGATAAGAGTGACGACCATGGAGGGAGTTCCACCGTAATGTAGTGTTAGTTTTGACGGTTAATTTAACACCGTTAGTTTTGAATGTACTGTACTTAATTCCCTTTTATTTTCAACTTCTCTTTTTTTTTTTTTTTTTTAAGCAAAGTAAAATCTAATTGTATTCCAAGCAAACATCGAGATGGCACACCACAAAATTTGGAGGCTCATCCCAAATAGTACAATTGTAAGAGTCCAGATCACTTGTGCCCCTCCCTGTGCCCCTCTAATCTTATGTTGATATTATCCAAGCATGTAAACGGTTGAGATTAGAGGGGCACAGGGAGTGGCACATGGAGGGGCACAGGAGATCTGGACTCCAATTATAAATTCACTATTGTCTACCTTTGATTTGACCAATGATTTGGTCGATTCTTTGCAAACCACCATTAAATTAAATTGAAGCCTACCACTTCTTGTGTATCCTTAATCTTCGCTCCATTGTCCCTGTGATGATGAACTCCTCTTCTTACTAGAACTTGGGACGCTTGCTATACACAGGCATTTCCAAGGATCCTTTCTTCGATAAGATTTAGCTTTGATAACAATACACAACAAAAATCTAGATTGGTGAGTAAACGCCAACCAAGCTTCCCAAACACACCAAAATAAAAAAGTTGCGTAGAACAAGATTGTAGATCATAATCCAAGGCTCTCAAGAAAGGGTTGGTCTCCTGTAAAACGCATTTTTCCTAATGGTTAGGAAAAACGTGTTTTTCAAAACCTTCAAAAGACTTTATATTGATATCCAGAAAGCTTTATACTGATATCCAGGACCCTTCTGGCTATCACTTTCAAAGGTTCTGGCTATCAATCTCATATCCAGAAGGCTTTATATTGATATCCAGAACCAGAGAACCCTTCTGTCTATCACTTTCAAAGGTTCTGTATCAATCTCATATCCAGAAGGCTTTATATTGATATCCAGAACCCATCTGACTATCACTTTCAAAGGTTCTGGCTATCAATTTCATATCCAGAAGCCTTTATATTGATATCCAGAACCGTTGAGAAGTTCCGATTATTTACAAAAATGCCACCGCGTTTTTTTAAAAACACGTTTTTCCTAAGCGTTTGGAAAAACGCGTTTTTCCCAAGATTTTGCGCTCAACAAAAGGAGAGAAAACATTAGGCTCTCAACAAGGAAGGAAAACACAAGGCTCTCAACAAGGAGAGTGTTGGTCCCAAAGGGCAACAAGGGTATAGAACCGCTAAAGGGGGGGTGAATAGCGGTTTGAAACCTTTTTCAAAATACCCTTGAAAATCAACCAAGTACTTATCAGTTTGGTCTATTGCGGTTTAAAGCACTAGAACCGCTCAGATAAAATGCACAGCGGAGTTTTGCGGTTTTGGCTAAACTGAATTATAAAGAGTAGGGCGGTTTAAGTGGTTGAAAATGGAATGATGCAACTGACAAGGCACAACTGAAGTATCACAGAAGTATGCAAATCATTTATCAAGTCATTTCTCATAAGAGTAAATAAAGCTCATAAACAGAAATGTAAATGACAAGACAGAAATTAAAGATCAAAGACACACAATTTGAAGAGGTTCGTTCTTGAAAGAACTACGTCCTCTACCTAGGTGGTTAGCCTAGGATTTTCTAATAGCTACTAGACTTGTATAGATTTAGAGGAGTTTTTACAAGATTACAAAAGAATCTAAACTCTAAATGAACAATCTAACCTAACAATGCTATTATAACAACCTGTGTTTTCAAGGTATATAATCTATAAGAAAATATACTCCGGGTGTGTGGTGTGGAAAGAAATCAAGAGCTCAAAATATCTAAGTGATGGCGAGCAAGTGATTACTTTCTGTGCAAGGCTGAGTTGTGATGGTTTGAAGGCTTGAAGCTTTGATGAAGAACTCTGGGTTTGCTAAGGAGATGATGAAGATATGAATATCTGGGTTTTCAATCTTCAAAGCAAACTTAAATACTTGGGATATTCTCTTTGAAGCACAGTAACCTTCATTGTTGAGAAATGAAGGCTATTTATAGTGAAGGCATTAGTGACCGTTGGACAAAGAGGTGAGTCATTGTATGGCGGTTCTATGCGCTGTCACAATCCCATTGGTTGACCTGTCACTGTCGTCCTTTGCTTTTGCTTTGTGGCAGGAAGTTGTTGGATCACTACCTGACATTGTCCTTTTAGTTGTTGGAGAAGTACAACGGTAACTTTTCAAAAAGTGAGACAAACCGACATTCCAAGAATAACTGAAACATGACTTGAAGTTTAAGGACAAGTCACCAGTCATTCATTTACGGTTGTAAAGTGAATGTTTGTCTTCAAGGAGTAAATGACAGCAACAACTTCTTCAATATCTTGGTCGGCGGTTCCACCAGATGCATGTGCGGTTTCATGAATGAACTTGAAGTGCGGTTTCATCAAAGACACAAACTGCGGTTTGATGAAGGACTTAAGGCACCATGCTGGCGGTTTAAAGATGGCGGCTTGAGGGACACTAAACCGCTATGGATAAACCGAACATAACTCAGCCTAACTACTAAAAAATCTAGAAATGGACTTGTCTAAAAATTGAAGTATAACTTCATTACATGTAAACCTAAAGTCCACAAAAAGACACGTGGAATGGGTCAATCAAATCAGGTGGGTGTACTAACAATGAATCCTAACAATCTCCCCCTATTTGATTGATGTCATTACCACACTATGATAGAGCAAACATTGTACTTGGTAAAAACATGCCCAAATGAATATGTATTGAAACTGCATGTCCCAAGTCAAATGCACACACAATGCTATACCATAGATTTCTAATCTATCAAAAACAAAGGAAATGAAAAACAGATAGATAAGAAATACATTCAGATGCATATAAAGAGATAAGATAATGAAAATCAGATATGCATGTTTAAACTGAATGTTTAAAACACATACACTTAGAAAAATGTTTTCATGATGAATAAAGTGCATGGGTTTTGAAAATGCAAGCATTGTTTCACAAACAAGTAGTTTGAATAAACAAAGTTTTGAAATATTGGATGCAATGCATTCATTTTCATTATAATCCTTTTAAAGGTTTTGGAAGTTACAATTTACAAGGAAAGTAATGAAAGGCAAAACTGATTACAAAAGGATAGAAAGAAATCTAGTCAGTTCTATCAGGAACCCTGGCGGCGTCTTGGTCTACAGCAGCATCAGAAGGCTCAACTAGGCTGGCGGTTTCAAACACGTATTCAGCTGACTTAAGACGAAGTGAGGTTGGTTCATTTACCTTTTCTAGGATCTTTTCAGATAGATTCTTGAGGTTGCGAGCAAAATGAACTAGATAGTCAGTTGATGAAACCGTCAGATCAGCCAGTTGGTCTAATTTCTTCTCTAGAACCTCATTCATTTCTTGGGCCGCTTCAAGTCTGAGAGAAGTCAGCTCATTTAGAGTTTCAAGCTTATGTTCTATTTTGAGATGGTTCTCTAGAAGGGTTTCTATCTTGAATTCCATCCTCCCAATTCAAGGGTCAATAGCATTCTCCCTCTTAATGGCATCAATAAGGAAGGGCAGAGAGGAAAGAAATGCAGATCGGGTAAAAAGTGAATCCAGAACAAATTGAATCCTTACTGGATCAGTTTCAAAAAGGAAGGAAGGGGAAGGAATGACAGAAAATGAAGTGTAGGGAAGAGAAGGGGAAATGGAAAGAAGTTGGGTATTGGAGAGAGGAATGGAAGCGTAAGGAGAGAACTGCCATCTATAAAGATATGGAAATACAATGCAGTTTATCCTAAAGAAAAATTGAGAGCAGAGAGAAAAGATGACCTCAACTGCCAGATCCTCAATGATTTGATCAAGAGTTGAAGCAATGAGTAGATCTGAAGCAGCCTGAGACTCATCGGCTGGAAAAATTGCGAAAGGATTTGGAGGACCAGACTTGAGTCGTTGCTCTTCATGCTTCTTGGCGGTTGTCTTTGGAAGAAGTAGCTCTAAACCTCTTTAGGTAAGCCGCGATGTCCTGTGGACACTTCCTTTTCATAGCAAGCGGTTTGGGAGTCCTAACTGCGACAGATAATTCAGACAAAACCGAAGGCGCAGAGACATGTATCACTTGCGGTTGAACCGAAAATTGAGCCGATGGACCGAAGGGCAGTGCAGGGGATCCAGATGGTGAAGGAGTGTGCTCTGGTGAGTCAAAATTTAGCTTTCGTTTCAGTGAAGGAGGAGCGGTTTCAACCAACTTAGGGTCTATACCGACCTTTCTCAGTTCAGCTCTTTCTCTTAATTCCTTTGTAAATGAGCCTTCAAGAGGTGAGTGATTCTTCTTGTCATGAGCCTCAGTGAAGTCCACTGCACCAGGTGGCCTTGATTGCCAGTGCTCCACAAAATCATATTTCTTATTAATCTTCTCTTCTTCTTCAGCGGTTGAACCTCAAGATTGTCATCATCTTACTCAGGTTCATCTTGAACTGCCTCAGACATATTAGTATGCTCAGGCGCATCTACATCCACAATAACCTCAGCCACAAACTGTTCCGCAGTTTGATCAGGCTGAACCGCGGCCTCAGACATGTCAGTCTGCTCAGGCTCGGTTTGAGTAGAAAGTTTGAGGTTGGGAAGGGTAGAAAAGATTAGCTGTAATTGTTCTTCAGTGAATTGAACAGTTGGAAGTTTTGGAGAAGATAGAGACGGTGAGGAAGGTTTGGGTTCAGAAGCAGTAGCTTTACGTTTTCGCATGAGATTCACATCTTGTGCAAAATTCATGGATTTTTCAACATTTGGCTTTATTGGGGAAAGGGGTTTTATCTGGGGTTTAGAAGAAGTAGGTGGAGATGATTTAGTGAAGGGAATTGGTTTAGATTAAGGTGGAAGAGGTTCAGAAGAGGGATTGGATAGAATAAGGAAGGATTTTGGTAAGGATGGTTTTGGAGGAAGATTGGATGAGGGTTTGGAAGGGTCAGTAATTTTGGCTTTCTTCTTTCTTGGAGCCGCGGTCTCCCTGGGTTGAGCCGCAGGGATTGCAGGATCCCCCTCAACCGCAGACTCCCTCTCAACTGGAGCCTCAGTTCCATCCAGGCTAACTCCTATCCTATTCAAGGTGGCAGTTTGAGCTGCTTCTCTAGCTCTTGTAGCCGCAGCTTGATCTGCTATGGCACCGGCATAAGGTTTGCCTGACTTATTGAGCCGAGCCTCAGGATAGGGTCCTCTGTGCTCTTCAGGCAGAGGATCAGCATTCCATACCGCTTGTGCAAACCGCCATCCAAATCCGGTTCTGAAAGCATCAAGTTTTGAAGCACCAAACAAGGTCTTCTCATTCGGTTGCACCCACTCAGCTTCGTTTGCCATAGAAGCTTTAAAGATAACAGAATCTTGATGCAGGAACTTTGTCAAAAGCCTGCAGTGGGTTCTGATCTTCGTTTTTCCAGCTGCTTTGGCAGATGTATGGCGGCTGAGGGCATTGATCATTTCTTGCATTATGATTCTTGGCCAATGCAGCTTCTTCCCTTTGTAGATAGCCACACAGTAGTTGTACTGCTCAGTAGTGAAGTTGTTGTGATTGCCATTCTTGCACATCACTCCAGTATCTACTAAATCACACAATATTGCCATAACTTCTCCAAACTCCTTCTTGGGGGTGGTCTTAGTGTTGAAGACAGAGACCCCTAAGAGCTCCTCAGTAGTTCGGCTGACTAACTCTGGTTTGATGGAAAGAATCCCAGAATTTTCTAAACCAGCCAGGATAGCAACCTTTGAAGCAGATAGAACCACTTCTTTTGTCCTGACAGTGGACTTGATGGCATTTTCAGTCTGAAGTTCCCCAGATGCCAAGTCTCTGATCTCTTCACCTCTTCCATTCAACAGAGGGACCATAGAGACAATCCCATTGTCAAAGAATTCTGCACAAATTTCCTTATCAAACTTTGGTTCATCTAATTGGAACAGGGGCAGCAGTTTCGATGACTCAAGCAGAGCTATCAGTTTCCTTCCAACTGAATCAGCTTCAAATTCGGCTTTAATGATTTGGGATCCAGGTACAAAGTTGGATTCATCCTAAAAATAATCAAAGTTAGTAAGAGATTAGTGCAAGCAGTTTGATAAACCAAGCATACAAACTGCTACAAGGAATTCTAACATGAAAGAGGCGGTTAAAGCAAAACAGGGGTAAAATGGTAAACACCCAAAACTAGACATGAAAAGGATTTGAAAAAGGATTTGAATGCATGAAGAACATGATGAACAGGGGATAAACATGCAAAACAAAAACTTAACCAAAACATGAAAGAAGTATACCAAAAGATTCGAAAAGAGCAGATACTAACAAAGTTCTAAAAGAACAAGTTCAAATAACAAACCCAGAACATAGTATCAAAAGAAATACGAAAGAACACCCGAAAACCCAAAAATCAAAATTGTTCAAAAATTGAACAAAGGACAAGAAATAAACATCAAACCCAGCATATATGAACATATGTAAGCATAATCAACCAAAAATTGAACGAAAAAGCAAGGAAAAACATTAGAAGACGAACAAGCTTTTACGAACAACAATGGCAGAAAAAGATGAAATGCTAGAGTGAAGGGTTCAAGAAATCATACCATATCGCCTTTGGATGTTTTAGATGTAGATGGAGCAGAAGGGTCGGATGATTTCTTAGGTGCCATTTAAATTTTGAAAAGAGTATGAGAAATTTGGAAGAAGAAAACAGATGTTGCAGAAGAGAGAGATGAATGATGAAGAAGGTAAAGAGGTAAAAAGAAATAAACTTTGTCTTTTATACTCAAATAACTGTTCCTCGGGTAATGGAACGACGAGAACGGCGCACGATGGTCTCCAGTTGGCGTCCCACATCACATAGAATTTAATGCGGCAGAGATAATTGCAAAAAGGTCCTAATGAATGACGTGACATAAAGTAGGGACTAAAATGGAATTTCATACCTGAGCAGTTTGATTGAGCAAACCGACTTACCTTACGTCTTCAGCGGTTTTTGTTAAACCTATGTCTCTTTGATTTGATGGCGGTTTATATGTTTAAACCGAATGACTTTGCTTTCTTGTCGGTTTTGAACGAACCGATTTCATTTATTTTGATTCGTCAGTTTGATGGAATATCTTGTACCGAACCATCTATTGATGCGGTTTCAGTGATGACAGAACCGCGCACTAGATGACTTTTCTAAGCATAGCCAAAACACTTAAACAAAAGATATTAGAAATAATATATATAGATATAATGTCTTAAGTTAGTTCTAACATACCCATTTCTCCTCGTAAATGATAGAACCTGGAATTTTCAAGCGGTTTGGTGAGGATGTCAGCAATTTGATCATCGGTTCCCACTTTTGCTAGAAAAATGTTTTTCTTTTCAACATGGACTTTGAGGAAATGATATCTTATGTCGATGTGCTTGGTTTTTGAGTGCTGAACTGGATTGTTGGAGATGGATATTGCAGCAGTGCTATCACAGTAGATAGGGCAGTTCTTCTCAAATACTTCATAGTCTTCCAACTACTGTTTCATCCAGAGAATTTGAGAGCAACAGCTTCCAGCCGCTATATATTCAGCTTCAGCGGTTGAGACTGAAACCGACGCTTATTTCTTGCTGGACCATGACACAAGCTGCGTTCTAAGGAACTGACAAGTACCACTTGTGCTCTTTCTGCTTATCTTACATGCTGCAAAGTCAGCATCTGAATAACCTAATAAATCAAATGAAGATTCTTTGGAGTACCAAAGTCCAAGGTTAACAGATCCATATAAATATCTAATAATACGTTTAACAGCAATAAGATGAGATTCTCTAGGATCGGCTTGAAATCTAGCACAAACACAAACACTAAACATGATATCTGGCCTACTTGCAGTTAAGTAAAGGAGAGAGCCAATCATACCTCGATATAAAGTTTGATCAACTTTCTTACCATGTTCATCTCGATCCAAACTGCAGGCCTTAGGCATTGGGGTATCAACTGGTTTAGCAGTTTCAAGCCCGAACTTCTTTATCAAATCTTTAGTGTATTTGGCTTGGTTGATAAAGATCCCATCATGGCATTACTTGACTTGGAGTCCAAGAAAGAATGTCAACTCTCCCATCATACTCATTTCAAATTTACTCTTCATTAGCTTCTCAAACTTAACACACATAGTTTCATTAGTAGAACCGAAAATAATATCATCAACATATATTTGAACTAATAATGAATGACTTTTGTGTTTAGCTATAAATATAGTTGTATCAATTTTACCTCGAGAGAAGCCTTGTTCAATAAGAAATTTAGATAGAGTGTCATACCATGCTCTTGGAGCTTGTTTGAGTCCATACAGTGCTTTCTTGAGTTTGAAGACATGATTTGGAAATTTGTTGTCTTCAAATCCTGGCGGTTGGGCTACATAAACTTCTTCTTGTAGTTCACCATTCAGAAATGCACTCTTCACATCCATTTGATATAACTTGAATTTCTTGAATGAGGCATAGGCCAGGAACAATCTTATGGCTTCGAGTCTGGCTACAGGGGCAAAGGTTTCATCATAATCAATCCCTTCTTCTTGCCTATAACCTTGAGCAACTAACCTAGCTTTGTTTCTAGTTATAGCACCACTTTCATCAATCTTGTTTCTATATACCCATTTTGTTCCAATTACATTGTGATCTCTGGGCCTTGGAACTAGAGTCCAAACTTTGCATCTTTCAAACTGATTAAGCTCTTCTTGCATTGCAATTACCCAACTTGGATCACTTAGAGCTTCATCTACCTTCTTCGGTTCCATCTGAGATAACAGAGCAGTTGAGAACAAACTGTGATCATCTCTGTGAGTCAAACTCCCTCTAGTTTGGACACCAGTACTGATAGGACCAATAACGTTGGCAGTTGGATGGTCTCTATGCTCATTAATTTCAGGAGGGAGGTTGTCTTGAACCACTATTTCTTGAAGATTTTCCAGAGGAGGATTATCTTGATAATCATTGAAATATTCATTGAAGGTGATGATTGGAACTGGATGGACGGTTTGAATGGGATCAGAGGACAGCGGTTCAACAGTTACACCATCAGCTGTTTGAGTAGGTGCGGCTGAAGAACTGGATGTAGCGGTTTCAGTAGGATGGTTGTCAGTTGTCTATGTCTAGTGCCTGTCTAAAAATCACTAAAATTATTAGCAACATTTGGAGCCATATGTGGCTCAAGGAGAGCATGTTCATCAAATGTAACATGGACTGACTCTACAATTTTTAAAGATGTCTTATTGAAACAACGAAAAGCTTTGGAGTGTTTAGAATAACCAACAAAAATACCTTCATCGGCCTTAGCATCAAATTACCTCGATGCTCTTTGACATTGTACAAGATGTAGCACTTGCATCCAAATATCTTGAAGAAGGCAATGTTGGGTGATCTGCCTCTCCACAATTCATAAGGAGTCTTGTTGTGAACTTTGATGATGAGGGAGCGGTTCTGGGTGAAACATGCGGTATTGACAGCTTCGGCCCAGAAGTATTTGGGAAGCTTGGCTTCTGCAATCATAGTCTTTCCTGCTTCAATCAAAGTTCTGTTCTTTCTTTCCACTACTCCATTCTGTTGTGGAACTCCAGCGGCAGAGAAATTATGATCAATTCCATGATCATCACAATATTAGGCAACACCATTGTTTGTAAATTTGGTTCCATTATCTGAACGCACGGCAACAATGTCATCCAATTTCTGAGTTTGGAGCTGTCTAAAGAGAGCGGTTACGATGCCATAGGTATCATCTTTAGAGGCCATCATTTCCACCCATGTATATCTTGAATAATCATCAACCACCACAAGTGTATAGCGGTTTCCTCCTATACTGGCGGTTGCGACAGGTCCAAATAAATCCATGTGCAGCAGTTGCAAACAGCGGTTCGTTGAAGGCGCGGTTTTACTAGGAAATGACTGTTTGGGCTGCTTCCAAGCTGGCATGCTTTACACTTTTCATCATGATGGTCAGCCACTTTGGGTAGTCCTTTTACTAGACCATCCCTGTGCAGTTTTGCTAGATACTTGAAGTTCAAGTGACTGAGCCGCTTATGCCATAACCAGCTGCTTTCACTTATATTTTTTGCTACAAAACAGAGGTCAGCAATAGAAACAATATTGCTTAAATCTATCATATAAACATCACCTGTTCTGTTGCCAGTCAGTAGAGTGACTCCAGAGGAAGCATCTTTGATATAACAGCTAGTTAAGGAGAAGATGCAGTTCATTCCTTTGTCACAAAACTGAGATATGGAGAGAAGGTTGTGCTGAGTCCTTCTACTAGTGACACATTTTCAATAGTCACCTTTCCTCGTTTGATTGCTCCATATCCTACTGTTTCTCCTTTCTTGTTGTTACCAAACATTACTGGGACCTTTCATTTGGATGAAACTGCAGAGAAGTTCGGAATCTCCAGTCATGTGTCGTGAGCATCCACTATCCAAATACCAGAGGTCCTTCTTCTTTTTAGCGGTTCCAGCCATAAAACATGAAATCTGAAAAATAAACATGAAAGGTTTTGGTCCCCCTTATTCCTTGGGTCCTAGGGTTAGCAGCTTTTTGGGACCCACACCTGTTTGACCTTAGGATTTTTACGTCCCTTGGCATTGGGTGTGAATCTTAAAAGACAATGACCAGCACTATGACCAAAATCGGCACAAATAGAACAATGAATTAAGCCAGGTTGTGGTTGCGGTTTTACAAACCCTTTACTGACCTTCGGTTTCTCATGTTTTACTGGGTCAGCGGTTTGGCTTTAACAAAGTTAACCTTCTTGAGCTCAACCTTCCTCTTAGGTGCGGCTTTAGGAAATATAACAGGATATTCCTTAAACCGACTAGGAGCGGTTTCATCACTCAATACTTCTTTGGTTGCCTCAGCCGCTGTGGATTTCTCTTTCCACTTTGGATCTCTCCCAGTCTGGTTTTTAGGATACTCATAGAAATAATTTTGCTTTTTAATTTCTTGTTTTGAGCCCTTTTTACCAGCATGATTCACCTTAGGAATTTCTTTGGTTTGTTCAGTTGGTTTCACACCACCTTCAGCACAGAGACAAGGACACTTACACCCATCATCAGTTTTAAATCCCAATCCACTTTTCTCCTTAGAGAGAATTTGTGAATTAACGATTTGTTCCATGGTGACACCAGACTTAGTCCACACATCGGTCATTTTTTAAGTTCATCCCTTTGTGCAGTAAGATCATGGATTTTGGTGAGAAGTACATCGGTTATGTCCTTAAGGTAGCGGTTTTCTTCCACAATAGAAGCTATCCCAACAATTTGGAGCTTGAGTTTTTCAATCTCCTCCTTATGGGACTTGCACTCTTTTTGGGAATATTCAAGTTCCGCAGCTATTAATTTATATGCCTTTTTAAACACAGTGTGTTGTTGACAAATAACATTAGCATGTTCAAGTACCTGGTCATCATGGCTTTGTTCGGTTTGATCCTCAGGAGAGTAGTTTGGTGAAGTAGGAGTTTTGCCTTGTTTAGCTTCAGGAGTTCTTGGTGAAACTGACTTCATTTGATGGAGTGGCAGTGGAAGGCTTTCGTCAATTTCAACTTTTTCTTCAAATCCCATTAGGCAAAGATTTGCAACTCCTTCATCTTCATCACTATCATCTGTATCAGAACCCATCCATGTTAATGGTTGTTCTCCTTGTTCAGCAACCATTCCTCTTCTCTTGAAAAACTTCTTGTTGAACGGTTTCTTGGCAGGAGCGGCTTCATAGCGCGGTTTGGGACAACTGGAGGCAAAATAACCTGGTTGTCTGCAGTTGTAACAAACAAGATCATCCCTTTTCTTAGCATCAGCTGCTTTATTGAATCTGGTTGGAGGGACAAACTTTGCAGGGCCGCCTGACTGAAATTGAGCTCTGTTCTTTCTAAACTTGGTGTAGTTTTTCACATAGAGAGCAAACTCGTCATCATCCATGTCATCAAAGTCAACTTGAGTAGAACTGGATGCTACACTTTGGGAATTTTGAGATGGAGTGTAGGATTGATGAGATTGCTGGGGTTGAGAATAGGGTTGATGATGTTGAGGGTAAGGTTGATGAGGCGGTTGGTGATACTCTGGAGGTGCGGTTTGAGGAATATATCTTGGAATATTTGGATCAAAAGAAGCGGTTTGTAAATGGGTATTAGATGCGGTTTGATGGTGATCTGGATTGTAAACTAGAGATGTGGCATTGTTGAAAGCGGCAAGAGAAAGAGACTTGAATCTGTTTTCAGTTTCATGAGCTTCCTCAAGCTTGAATTCAAATACCCTTAGCATGGCATAAAGATGACGAAGATCAAGAGCTTCCAGATCTTTGTTGTCTTCAATGTTGGTAGTTTTGATCAGCCATTTGCTACCAAGAGATTGCATGAATCTCATGTTTAGGTCAGTATTGGAATACTTGTGCCCTAGAGAGAAACATACATTGACAATTTCCACGAACCGCTCATAGCATTGGCGAAGAGATTCCTTTGGGTCTTTGAAAAAGTAATCAAAGAGCCTTCTCTGTTGGTAGAGGCGGTTCTTCTTGGTGTCGGCATCTCCTTCCAGAAAGTCAATGATGCCATCACATGTTTCCTTTGCGGTATTGCAATCTAGAACCTTTGAGTGAGTTCTTAGATCAATAGCTGATACAAGCATGGACATAGCTCTACCATCAAAGTCCACATTCCGTTGATCAGTTTCGGTCCATTCAGCTTACGGCTTCTTAATTTCCGCGGTTTGTCCAGCAGTACCTGCATCAGGGTTAGCCTTCATCGGGACATAGGGTCCATTAACAATTGCAGTCCATAATCTGCGATCCTCAGATATCACGTGCTTCTTCATCCTATCTTTCCAGAAGATGAAACTATCTTCATTAAGAATAGGTAAGTGATTAGAGTTGGATGTCTGCATCATATGGGAGTTTATGTTTGCCATTGGATCAGCACCCAAGCGGTTAAGCTTGTAAAATAATTTTTGGTGGATATGCTCTGATACCACTTGTTGGTCCCAAAGGGCAACAAGGGTATAGAACCGCTAGAGGGGGGGTGAATAGCGGTTTGAAATCTTTTTCGAAATACCCTTGAAAATCAACCAAGTACTTATCAGTTTGGTCTATTGCGGTTTAAAGCACTAGAACCGCTCAGATAAAATGCACAGCGGAGTTTTGCGGTTTTGGCTAAACTGAATTATAAAGAGTAGGGCGGTTTAAGTGGTTGAAAATGGAATGATGCAACTGACAAGGCACAACTGAAGTATCACAGAAGTATGCAAATCATTTATCAAGTCATTTCTCATAAGAGTAAATAAAGCTCATAAACAGAAATGTAAATGACAAGACAGAAATTAAAGATCAAAGACACACAATTTGAAGAGGTTCGTTCTTGAAAGAACTACGTCCTCTACCTAGGTGGTTAGCCTAGGATTTTCTAATAGCTACTAGACTTGTATAGATTTAGAGGAGTTTTTACAAGATTACAAAAGAATCTAAACTCTAAATGAACAATCTAACCTAACAATGCTATTATAACAACCTGTGTTTTCAAGGTATATAATCTATAAGAAAATATACTCCGGGTGTGTGGTGTGGAAAGAAATCAAGAGCTCAAAATATCTAAGTGATGGCGAGCAAGTGATTACTTTCTGTGCAAGGCGGAGTTGTGATGGTTTGAAGGCTTGAAGCTTTGATGAAGAACTCTGGGTTTGCTAAGGAGATGATGAAGATATGAATATCTGGGTTTTCAATCTTCAAAGCAAACTTAAATACTTGGGATATTCTCTTTGAAGCACAGTAACCTTCATTGTTGAGAAATGAAGGCTATTTATAGTGAAGGCATTAGTGACCGTTGGACAAAGAGGTGAGTCATTGTATGGCGGTTCTATGCGCTGTCACAATCCCATTGGTTGACCTGTCACTGTCGTCCTTTGCTTTTGCTTTGTGGCAGGAAGTTGTTGGATCACTACCTGACATTGTCCTTTTAGTTGTTGGAGAAGTACAACGGTAACTTTTCAAAAAGCGAGACAAACCGACATTCCAAGAATAACTGAAACATGACTTGAAGTTTAAGGACAAGTCACCAGTCATTCATTTACGGTTGTAAAGTGAATGTTTGTCTTCAAGGAGTAAATGACAGCAATAACTTCTTCAATATCTTGGTCGGCGGTTCCACCAGATGCATGTGCGGTTTCATGAATGAACTTGAAGTGCGGTTTCATCAAAGACACAAACTGCGGTTTGATGAAGGACTTAAGGCACCATGCTGGCGGTTTAAAGATGGCGGCTTGAGGGACACTAAACCGCTTTGGATAAACCGAACATAACTCAGCCTAACTACTAAAAAATCTAGAAATGGACTTGTCTAAAAATTGAAGTATAACTTCATTACATGTAAACCTAAAGTCCACAAAAAGACACGCGGAATGGGTCAATCAAATCAGGTGGGTGTACTAACAATGAATCCTAACAGAGAGAAAACACAAGGCTCTCAACAAACGGATATAAATCACAATATTCGATCTTACTAAGCATCAAATATAAAGAAACAAAAGGCGAAATTGAACATGAAATCTTAATTTAATATTTATTTATTAACAAAATCAACAACACAATTGTTTGTAATCTTAACGAATTGAGATTACAAACAATTGTGTTGTTACAATTGTTTGTAATCTTAACGAATTGAGATTACAAACAATTGTGTTGTTGGAGAACAACCACAAAAAATTGAAGAGGAAGACAATCCAAAAATTAGTCTGATGAAGAAAATGATGAAGGAGAGGAAACGGTTATGAGAGGAGTTATCGAGTTCAACTTCTTATTTTTTTTAATGAACTTTATTAATTACTAATTATAAATTATTTGTCCTAATAAATATTTAAAATTTGTATATATAATGATGTATCAGTAATATTTAATTTATTATTAAAATAATTAAATTAAATTATAATCAATGTTCAAATTTCATTTAAACAAACAATAAAAATATGAGAACATCATTTTAGAACAGAGGAAGTATTTTTAAAAATCTAAGTAAGAATAGATACCGTAATTTGATCAAATTTGCTTAAAAAATTATAAAAACATAATCATAATAATAGTTTTAAAATTTTATTTTTATAATTGATTTTCATAAATTATTAGTTAAAGTTTATTCAAGTTGAGCATCAAAATAGAAGTAAAACTATCTATTGCTTGAGTTGAGATAGAGAAGTATACAACACAAAATTCTTGGACTCTCTAGATGTTAAAAGATAAGATTTTATGTACCACTTTTATATATTAATTACTACTTCTGTCTCTAAATGAGTGTCCAAATTTTATTTTAAGGGACACTGAAAATCTCAACTTTATGTACAATTTGCTAGCAAAGATTCATATATAATCTTGTAATCTCATTTCCAAACATTTAGTTTTGCACGTATAAAGAAACCGGTGAAAAAAATTTCGAAAAAAAACATTTAGGGACAAAGTTATGTTAAAAAAAGACACTCATTTTGGGACAAAGATTTTTTGAAAATGGACACTCATTTAGAGACAGATGGAGTATAATTTAACACTTATATATCATTTATAATGCGCCTAATCTTTTCAACCATGATAAATTATAATTGTTGAACTAATAGGGTTACACAATATAATATGATACAAGCACATATAATTTCGTCTCTCAGAAAACTGCTCATAATGCACCTAATCTTTTATACACTCTCTATCTCAAATTGATATTTTCATTTGACTATTTAAACTTAAAGATGGTATGAACATTGTTTTACTAGTCATGTTTTATTTTTGTACTTTAAAGCTCACATTATAGAAATGGAAAATAAAAATAAAAAAATTAGACAATGAATAATAGCAAATGGGAAGATCATTTTGAAACGGGACAGAGAGAGTACTAAAAAGTTCATATTTTTAGTCCTGATTACACACATTCAAATTCAAATTCAATTTGACATATATTTAAAACAAAGTATACACATTCAAATTCAAGTTTGACATATATTTTCAGTCGAAAATGAAATACTCCAAATAATCCCTCTGTTAATCCCTATTTTTTTCATAGTTACTTTGTTTGAATGAACTTTGAGCAATGATTTAAGTTAATTTTAATTATCTTAATGAGAATTTAATAATTACTCTTAATAGTTTTTATAATAATGTATCAATAATAAGTTTTAAATTTTAATTAAAATAATTATAAATAGCTTAAATCATTGTCTAAAGTTTATTTAAACTAACAAAAAAAAAAGGACTTGCTTTTTGTGACAGAGAAGCAAAGAAACATGTTATAGGGGAGGGCACGCCCACTTTCATGCCCATATCTTATGTATCAATTTCCCAATGAAGGGCGGAGCTGAAATAGAATGGCAACATTTCATTTCCTCCCCAATTAACAGTGTAACATTTCAACACCTTTAAAGCAAATCACTTGAAGCATAAACATTGGCATCACACAAAACTAACTGATTCAAGAGGCTACTCGAGCCGGGTAAGTAAGATGCGGCGAGACCAGAGCTGTCGAAATCTTAACCGTAAAAGGACTTCTGGGAACCTACAGCAAGCGCGTAGGAACAGTCACACGTATATTGGAATTACTTCAATGCTGCAACTTTTGAGTGTTGGCTTTGATATGGAAGAAACAACAGCAGTCTCCACAGAATAACAATATAACATAATTAATTAAGTAAAGGGAATATGTTATGATGCAATTGGGCACGAGTGTGATGGGTACGGATCCGAGTGTCGGGTCCTCCAAAATTTGAAGATTTTCCACCAAATTTAGTGTAAAATAACAGCACCCGTACCCACACCCATGTCATGTTCTTTCGACACAGGTACTTTGGCAATATTGAAGGGGTCAGAGCATCACAGTGGATATGTACCATTGGGATATGTTACCAAAAAGGAATCCATCTTGATCTGGTTGAGGACGGCTGAGAAACCAACTCGTCATTTGAAGTTGCTGAAAGAACAAGCCTTTGAAACTTTGCTGACAACTCATGGTAAGACTCGACTGTAGACGGTTGTACTTGTTTCACCGCAGACTTTAGATGTACCATTGTTATTTCCGAGGCATCAAGACTCTCCTGAAAATCATTAACAGAAACAAATAAATAACCAATACTCCCTCCTTCCCAAAATGATAGTCTCGTTTGACTTTTCAAGCATTTTAAGGTTACATTAAAATTTTGAAAAATCTGTGATTTTGAAGCCTTTGTTTTAGAAATGGGGCAAACTTTCTGGGACAAACAAAAAGGAAAGATGGGACTATCATTTTGGGACTGAGGGAGTAATACACTGCAAGAGAGAGAAGATAATTTCTAACAAGAAAAGAAAAAACTTCAGCTTCTGCAGTCAGAGAATATGCATGTCGTCAGAAACGAAACCAACAAACCTCAATAGCTGCAATAGCTGCTTCACGACAAATTAGAGAAATATCCGCCCCAGTATATCCTTTGGTCAGAGCAGCCAACTGTTTAACGCATACATATGAACTACATGGCATTTTGCGCAGATGGACACGGAAAATATCCTCGCGGTCACTTTCATCCGGAGGGCCAACATATAATAATCGGTCAAATCGTCCTGATGCATGAATCAATTATCAGGAGGCTATTAAAGAAGTAGCAGTTTCAGTAAATTTCAAATTGTAGTCAATAAATGGCGCACCTGGTCTAAGAAGAGCTGAGTCAATCTTATCTGGCCGATTTGTGGCAGCTATAACTGTGACATCAACTCTTTGGTGCAAACCTAAATAATTAAAAAAAAAAAAAAAAAGTTAATGCCATTGAATTTAGTTGCACTGAAAGCATGAAACACTACGTCATTTAAAAAATGCAAATAAATACTTCCTCCGTCCCAGAAAGATAGTCTCATTTGACTTTTGGTGGTCAACACAAGTGAACTTTGACCTAACAATAATGGCAATGTATTCATCCTAGTAAAATTCTAAAAGTTGTTATTGATGAATCACTTGATGATTAGCCAGCACAATTTTTAGAATTTCACTAGGATGAATAAAATGCCATTATGGTTTGGTCAAAGTTCACTTGTGTTGACTATCAAAAGTCAAATGGGGCTATAATTTTGGGACAGAGGGAGTATGACACATGAAGAAGAAGCGCACCACTCAAATCGTGTAAGTGGTAACAAAATCTTATATGAACCAACTTTAAAGTTTCAGAATGAGGCATATGGGTGAAAAAAGGCGTAATTTAAAAAGTGTGTCAACTCAAATAATGAATTCAGGCACTTAGAAGCAAATGTGAGTGTCTCAACGATAAAATTACCATCCATTTCAACAAGAAGTTGACTCATCACTCGATCAGAAACTGAAACCCCGTCGCTTTCCTTCCCACGTATCACTGCAAGACCGTCTATTTCATCAAAGAATATAATTGATGGAGCATTGGCCCTTGCCTTTGCGAACAATGATCTTACAGCCTTTTCAGATTCACCAACCCATTTGCTAAAAAGTTCTGGGCCTTTCACTGCGAGGAAATTTAATCCTGCCTCAGATGCTACTGCACGAGCCAGAAGGGTTTTACTGCACCCTGGAGGACCAAATAACAACACTCCTGTTGGGGGGCGGGTTCCAATACGCTTAAAAGCATCCTGATGCTTTTGAGGCCACTGGACTGCTTCCATCAGCTGCATCTTTACCTCCTTTTGGCCACCAACATCGTCCCAGCTAACCTTTGGAACCTCAAGGATGACCTAAATGCAGATAATATAGTTCAAGTGTGATCAATATCAAGAAGAGAATGGGAAATGCAAGTGATAACAAAGTAAGCAGTAACTAGTATACGTGTTGTAGAGAAAAGAAAGTCATTTGCATCATGAAGATACTTTATGCAGCAACTGTTTTTCATGCAAGCAGAAAAAAACCCAAAATATATAGCATATGAAGTAGCACAAGCCTTTGATACGGTCCTCCAATACTCACTGTAGACGATGGTCACAGTTTTGGGGTAACATAATACAGCAAAGATTGTGTGGGTATAGAAGATATAAACAAATTCTGTAGACAAACGGGATGCTTTGAACCTAAAATCATGTGAAACATGACCTCTGATAACATGTTAAGTTACCAATTCATCGCTTAAGCTACTAGTGACTTAACAGTGCTAACCCAACATACCAAGTAAACAAAAGATCTAAACCCAAAATATATACTCCCTCCGTCCCGGAGTAAGAGTCCTACCCTTCATTTACACGCTTATTAATAAATATTGGAAGTGATGTAAATGTTGTGAGTGTAAAAGTAAAGTAAGAGAGAGAATGAGTGGGAGAGAATAGTGAATTGATTGGTGTTGTGAGTATAAAAGTAAAATAGGAGAGAGAATGAGTGGGGTGAATAGTAAAGATTCTTTGCCATTTTAAGAATAGGACTCTTACTCTGGGACGTACCAAAATGGAAAGTAGGACTCTTACTCTGGGACGGAGGGAGTAGCATATACCAAGTAGCACAAGCCTTAAATACGGTCCTCCAATGCTCATTAGTGGTGACGGTCACATAGTTTTGGCACATGGCATTATAACAAAGATTGTGTAGACAGAGAAGATATAAGCAAATACTGTAGACAAACAGGATGATATGAATCTAAGACCTTGTGAAACATGTATTCTGATAGAATGTTAAGTTACCAATTCATCGCTTAAGCTACTAGTGACTTAGCAGTGTTAACCCAACATAATAAAAATATGTAGAGACCACACCTATTTGTTTTACGCAACAATAATGAGCCGTAGAGTTGAGAAGTTTATAGCCAGCAGAATGTACAAAGGAATCTTTATTTTAGTAGCAATCTCACTGTAAATGTTGTCAAGTACTATTCAAAGATTTACGAGACCCATTTAACCTACCTCTCTCATGGCACTTGGCCTAACTTTCATTCTTGCCTTCTCGAAATCTTTATAAGTCACGCTCAAAATGTTTTCCTTTGGCATACAATTACTGTATTCCTTGCCATTAGCTCCCATCAGAATCTCACACGAAACTGGAAACTCGGGAATAGACGAGCTAGAGGACTCCATATTATCCTCTGACAAGTCTTCTATAACTTCTGAACAACCAGAGGCCTTCATTATACCATTGGCAATACCATTGTGCAATATAGAGGATCCTCCAAGAAATGACTCACTACATGATGAGATATGGCGCCTAAGACAAACCAAGGCTGCTTCGTTGCAAAGGGCAGCAAGATCAGCACCCACAAAACCATGTGTAGAGATAGCAAGATGTTGAATTTCCATGTCTGAAAGAGAGTGTTCCCTCTCCTCAAGGAGGGTAAGAAGTATGTCATGACGTTGACTGGGAGACGGCACACCTGCCAGTAAATTTGCAAGTGAAAGATAGTTACTCCTCTATATTAAGCAGAGCAGTTTATCAAGCTTCAAGTATACTGTATACAGCAAGACAGTTTTGTATAAGAATCAAGGATTACCTATTTCAATTTCCCTGTCAAGTCTTCCAGGGCGTCGGATTGCCGGCTCAATACTGTCGGGCCTGTTGGTTGCTGCTATGACTAGTATCCCCTCAGTTCTGCCAATACCATCCATCAAATTTAATAATGTTGCAACCATCCTCAGGGAAAGCTCATCGCCCCCTTCTTTCCGTGATGGTGCAATGGCATCCAACTCATCAATGAACACCTGCGAACATAAACCGGCACTTTAAGATCCATGAAAAGAAAAGAGAACAAATCTCTAAACTATACAGCTAGAACAATCATAATCAAGATTATACATAACCACAAAATGATCTTTCTGGTCAACAACAACCAACTACCAGACACCCTCGTATACAATACTATATAGAGTAAGGATATCCTAAATCCCAATGCATTGTGCATCCTGCATATGTCTAACATACAACCTTACTCTCTCACTTGGCCTACAGAGGAGAGGTTATCAAGTGGTATCTAACTAGCTAGTTTGATGGGATGTAAAACTTTCACAGAAATATTTGTGTTATACCCTCTCTGTTCCAACCAAAAAGTCAGTATGAACACCTTTTCACTCATAAAAATACCCTTAATCTTGAGAATCAAAAGGGTTCCATTAAATGTTAGCTTAAAGATTAAAATAAGGACAAATCTTGAAACCTTGGAGACTTAGCATGCTTCCTTTCAAACAAGACTCATCAGGTCGAAGTTTCACAACAAGAATGGAACGACTTTTTTAAATAGAAGGCGGGATGAAGGATAACCGAAAAGGAAGCTGAACAATACCCATAATATGGCATGAACTCACAGATGTGCTCTAAAAAAAATAAAAAGCACAAAACTGCAAAATAGGATCTGACAAGAGTCAGATATAGAGAAACCGATACTAGCCAGTATTTTTTGCGTCCAAACCATCTTACTGAATTCAATCTCTTCATCTCCTATGAAAGCTACTTCAACCACTCCCTCTGTCCCAAGAAAAAGACAGCCCTGTTTGACAACTAAACCATTTTGAGAATGTAGTATTACTTGCTTGTGTATTCTTCGAATTGCACTTATTTTATAGCTTTTGTTAAAAATAAGATTAGTTTTTTGTTGTTTTTTTTTCTGAGAAAAAAAGAACACAAAGGAAGAAAACTGCGACCTGTAACCTCATTTTGTGAACAAGATTTTGTGAGCTTATTTTGTGCCCCTAGCATTGCTCTTTTGCAAGTTACTCAAGTTCTAACTTCTATCCTTCTCTCCTACTGTTTCCTTTTAAATGTAAAATCCATTGGAAGAAAACTGCAACCTGTAACTTCACGAACTTCCAGAATCACAATAACATGTACTTCTCTCTAAGGCAGACTATGTGTAGCAAGGAGACTACTAATTTTCATGAGAACAACCTAATAACGTTAAGAGATACAACTACCATTAATCCATTTCCGTCCTATAAGCAACCCTCTTTTCATGTCAGTTTATGGTCCATGTGGTAGGGGTTCATTGCAGTCAACATTATAAGTGATATATGCACGCCTAAGTGTCCCCTTTATTTATTTTTTATTTTTTTGGAATACGACGAATGGAAGCATTTGATAATATTGCATGAGTAATTGAAGTGCACTTAAATTTAATCTCACTTCCTCCTTCCTATGATAAGGGTACTCTATATCAATTTGGAAAACGCAAATATTTTGTCCTTTCCTGCCTCGGGAATTTTTTACTAAATTGATTACCATACCCTTCTATATTGCAAGAGAGTAAAAACAACATACTCCCTCCGTTTCATGTCACTTGAGACTAAAAATTTTGGAACACAAATTAAGGAAAAGTAAGAGAGAGAAATAGTGGGAGGAGGTGTTTGTGAGTATGAAAAATTAAATAAGAGAGAGAATGAGTGGGAGGAATAGTAAGTTGATTGGTGTTGTGAGTATAAAAGTAAAGTAGGAGAGAGAATGAGTGGGGGGAATAGTAAAGATTCTTTACCATTTTGGGCAGTCTCAAGTAATGTGAAACGGACGAAAAGGGAAATAAGTCTCAAGTGACATGAAACGGAGGGAGCTAACCACTGAAGTGAAACCACTACATATATGTATATAGTTGAGGGCATCAAGGAAAAAGTCCATGGAGTAGAACATATTCTTAAGACTCCTCTAAAGTCAATAGGGAAGACTTATGAATGGATGCGGGGAACTATTTCAGGTGAAAGGTGACAGGTGAAAGCAGCTTAAAGTAGGCGAGGATGTGTTTTGAGTGAGTTAACTAATATTGAGTTATTAGGGCACTTATGCTTCCTTTGTATACAAGCTTCCTGTGTATACAGGATGAGTCCTCTTGTGCTCTTGAATACTTAATACTCCATGAGACCCAAAACAAATCGCATTTTAGAAAAGGCAACAGTTGTAGTGTAATTTTATAATTGTGAAACAAGGTAGACAAGTCAATTGCAACTATTAATTTTTAAAGGAAGGAGTATTACTTGTCAGCAAAACATTCAAGAGACTACCAATACATGATTCTTTTGTCAATAACGCATCAGAGCTATCAAAAATATTAGTCCTACAATCCAAAAACGCATTGAGAAATTGAACGATTAAGAGGGCTCACCACAGCAGGTGCAGACCTGCTAGCTGAATCAAATACGTCATGCAATGCTTGCTCACTTTCACCATGATACTGACTAATTACTTCTGGCCCATTCACAGAGAAAAGGTTGACACCAGCATCACGGGCACATAATCGAGCCAATGAGGTCTTTCCCGTGCCAGGGGGGCCATGAAGCAGCACTCCTTTTGTAGGACGTAAACCCATACTAAAACAGTTACATTAGTTTATAACTAACATATTTTGCTAAGAAATATTTAACTAACATTGCTAAACAGAAAATGATGTGTATGATGCTTTTCTATCTTGTAGCCAATACGTTCAAGTGTTCCTTTTGAAGCATAAAACCTACCACATAAGCTAGAATATGATACCAATTAAGACTAGATAGCAGAAAGAGTGAAAATAAATTATCCATCAAGCAAAATGCATTTCAAAAATTCAGCAGTATCATATCTCACACAAGTACATACATACGCAGGGGGATTTGACCATATGGACTCAACACATGGAATATTCAAGGTCAAGATTAAAAAGAAGTTCAAACTTTTAACTAACCATACAAAACAGTAAACCAAAGAAAGACTAACAAATACGGTAAATACTAATTGTACAGAAACATCAAGATGGATTACAGCTTATACTCCTAACTGCTTGAACCAAATAGAAGTCACAGGGGTGGCTGCCCCAGAGGTTAAGATGTAAACATATTGTGTGGCAGTACCAAATACCAAACAACAGGTGAAAATCGGTAAAACAAACTAGTAGAATTATTTGTCTGGTGAGTTTAGAAATAGGAAGGGAGTCTTCAGAAACAACTAATCAATGCAGTCGCGCGGTTTTACTCCACACAACAGTAAAAATGTCGATAGGGAGGTTCAGATAAAAATCTAAAAGGAAAAGGGAGAATATATACCACGAGTGCGATCAGGAAATTCTTCACTCTCCCCCATGCACTAAACACTCCAATCCCCCTAGAAACAGTGGCTTTTCCTAGATATACCCGAAATTGCTCAAAGACGGTAGCACATATCAAGGAAAATTTCTCTTGTCTAATCAGTTGGTCACTTTCCTGCAAGTTCTAAAGCCTAAGATAGAGGAACAGGTCTCTCAATAATTAAAATAAAGATTTCAATGAGCCATATCAATCATGATATACTCCCTCTGCCCCTAAACAAATGCTACTTCTTTCTCTTTTGGTCGTCCCATAACAATTGTTACTTCTTTCCTTTTGACATATTGCCATTGTGGTAACATTTGTTATGGTACGTAGGGAGTATGTACCAAGCATGTTCGAAATTTCTTGCTTCTAGCATTTCCTTTTAGCATATTGCCATTATCACATCAGTGACTCTTTCATCCAGTTTACTTCTTGATTGCGTGCTGAAAGGGACTTGTTACTGAGAGTAGCAACATGATCGTCAGTTATGTTACCAGCAATAGACTTTCTACAGGGTGGGCTAAATCATCAAACTTCCATTAACAAATTTATTCATTTCCAGTTGCCACAACAATGCGTTGTAGACAGAACTCAGAATTATCCGTTAGAAATAGCGGGTTGGCTTAAGTTGTTTCCAGCAAAGACCTGTGCTTCGGGTAACTGGAATATCATACGCCATTCATACAATGTTGCAATTCTACATCAATGAAAAAATTGATCTGCTTGGATGCGTTGTCAATGTTGGGGTTCAATTGCATACAAGTATAAATACAGAACAGACTTGCATTTTTTTCTCTAAGTTGTTGGGAATTGCTGAGTTTGAAATGCAATAGAATCTGTTCAATTTTGATATTTGGCTGGACTCAGTGTGTGTATATATGTGTGTGTGTGTGTTTCTATGTTAAGTTGGCTTCTTGGTACCCACATAACCATGTATATCCAAAAGCAACATTCAAATTTGAAAAGAAGTAAAGCATGTGTCAGGAAATATACTGCCACAACAATGAACAGCGCCAAATACTTGGAAGTCAAATGACTTGCAGCTTGTTTATTTATCAGGATCGATCACTCCATCCGTGTCATTTAAATAGTTATGTCATGAAACTGATACTAAAATGGCATGTTACGGAATTGTCAATCTTGCAAACGGAATAAGTAGTTAAGAAGTGACAGTACTCCAGTATAATCATGCTAGACATTTCACAAGTAACACAAATAAGGTTGCCTAAAATGCAAAATCTGTGTCATTGCAGCATTACGCAATCAAAAGAATCATAATCAACTGTGTCCACACTACAACAAATCATAATTAAGATGTTCAATACCTTACCTTGAGAAAGTTCCCTTCACTGATGATGAAATAATTATATCCTTCAAAATAGAATACTCCTTTGACAGACCGCCCAAGTTTGAAAAATTAGTTCTTGCGTCAGCGCTACTATCCTCACTTTCAAGTTGCAGTAGTAAACCTTGTTTCCGTGGAGGTTTAAGCTCAGAACTCAATGGTGAAATTAAATGAACTTTTGTTCCACGGTCTATGAGAAAAGCATCTTTCACATGGTCCAACATATCTGGAGCTTGACGAAACAAATCATGATTGTCTTCCCCTATCACATTCTGAGTACCAATATTCTCAGACATTTTACTAGCACTTACAACTTGGAATATACAACGCTCCGTAAGGATTGGGATCATAATGACATTCCCGCAGAGTAAGTGGAGAGAACTTAACAACGAAGTTGCGCAGGTCTGCAGAAGATTCTTACCACATTCATCCTGCAAGACTTCTCTTATATCAAACGGTTTGAAAGTGGTCTGAAATGGGTCATACATTTTTGATGCAGAATCTGTATACCTTGGTGAAGTCAACTGACTAGCACTAGGAGAACTAGTCCTTGATTGAAGGAATAACGGCCTCTTTGGTGAAGAAATATTTCCATTATCAGCTCGATCTTGGGTTTTTCCAGTGAGAGACTCAATTTGATATGATGCCCCACTATTAACTACAACTCCACCTTCTGAAGCAACAAATGCTAAATGCAAGTCCTTACATTTGTATACTGAGAGGGAACTAACTGCATCTCTTTGTAACTTGGCATTCCCATTTTCAGGACTCACTTTGAACTGATAATCAATAGGATACACAAATGTGATCCTGCCAGATGCCGGATAACCCATTGCACATGAGAGGTTTGAAGACAATCGCACTTCATCCTTTTGAAGCTATCAAAAGAAGAGAAAGGAAACATCATCTCAAGTTTTGGCACACTGAGTTGTTTTATCATGATAAGAACATTTAGGATGGATAGAAAACAAATAGAAAAACTACTCCCACAAACCAAAAGAAACCCCTAAACCAAACTAAATGATGATATATAAAAGAACCTTATTGCTATAGCTTATGTGCCAATCAAAAGTGCATTTCGAAACACAAAAAGAACACCAACCAAAAGTGAAGTAAAACAGAGAGACAAAATTCGAAAGTTCATCATATCCAAGAAGTTAACAATCTGATGGTAGAAAATAGAAATATTTCTACCTGCTTCATTATTTTGATAAGATTAAAAAGTCTGGAGAACCAGAAATGTTCACTTTCCAAATGTTCCCTACTTCTCCAGAAACTTTGTATCATAAACTTTATTTTACCCAGATCTCCTCATAGTCCAGACCAGGCTACCAGCAAATCAATACTAACAAAGACAAGAAGGTGGCCAGGATTATGTGAGTTATTATCATATGGTGCTTCACTTTTCTTAAAATGAAATAATATAAGTGAATACTGATCAAGATCTGACTCATCTTGGCTCCCCATCAACAACCCAAATATAGAACCCACCTCTCTGCATATTTGAATTTCATCGAAATGATTCCATCAATAGCATACTTCACTGACCATATTTACTTATAAACTTGGTAACCTAAAAAAATAGTTTCACTTCACGTGTATATTATTTAGGAAATCACGGGGCCTAGACAACATCCGCTTGAGAATGTGAAAGCGACCAACGAGAAAAAGTTCCTTCTGCGTTGATCTCTTCAGTTTGTCAGAAGAGCTCTGTACATCTAGAATCATACTGAGGGAGCAAAGAAAATGTTTCCACTTAAAATGACACCTTGAAACAAGCTGTGAGTTGAAATACTAGAAGTAAATGCAATCTTATCTACAGGGATTATTCCAATAATACTTATCAAAAAAGCAGGTGGAGTCTATTAGTGAAACTAACAAAAGCATATGGAGAGGCATCCATCGGAAATCAAAGTACAGTTTTAAGCTATGGCCTTCTATCTATAGAAAAACTAATGACAGATGAATTGGCTTCAAGACTACAAAATAATCTTTTGCTACATGGCATTTTCATGGCACATCCAACTGGTATCATTTGAATGCCTTTTACACAGGTACATGCGTATACTTGTCGTGGCAACAAATTTTTCAAGTATAACACACACTCTGGATGCTAAAACTCATGGCAACATACATAAACGCACAGGTTCATTTTCAATATAAGTAACCAGATAGAATAACTTCTGATTGGTTTAAAGAGAGGAAGATGAGACATAATTGCCAATCAAACCTTACAAGAAGGGAAAGCTGTCGCTAGAATAAAAAAGGTTCCCACTTCATGAACCATCTTATCATCAGAGCTAAACCCAAAATGTCCAACACATTCTTCCAGCAATGACCTGAGAGGAGCGCGACCTGTAATGCATTTTCTTGAAGACGCAAGAGATACCTGTCAATTAATTAACAGATGAGCCATCGTCCAAAATAATCAATCTATGGATTATTATACAAGAGTCCAAAATAATCAATCTATGGATTATTATACAAGAGACGACGCTCTTGTCAACTTTGAATAAAAGTCAAAAGATAGCATGAGATAGTAAGTTCAATATAAACTAGAAAAACATGCATAAAGATACAGATATGAAGCCACAAAATTAATACACCTTCCGCTACTATAAAAGGATCAATTGTCAGTTTTTTTTCCAAAAAAAAAAAAAAAAAAAAAAAATTTGACAGTTAAGCCATTTAATATCATATTATAGTGCTCATACTAAAGCATTGCGTTCGCAAATTGTAACTTGAAATTAAGCAAATGCGAATTTAAACAATTTTACAAGAAAAAATGACATTCGCTTTAGGAAAAAAAAATGGTTTCTATTTTGCAAAATTAACAATTATGGGAAGGGGAATATTGAACTTACGGAAACACGGGAACCAGGGGAGATTGAAGAAGCAATCATGGAGGATTCCGAGAGCCATAATTTAAACCCTTTAGCTTCCTGCTTAACCTCTCCAATGAGTCGGCCAATTAGAGCAGTTTTACCGATGAGTGAAGGATACTTGCTCGAGGCTTCTTCGAGAGTGTTCATCAATTCGTCTTCGCCGAGTTCTGCACCTGAACCAGTAGGTTTTGGTGTCCATGGAGAGGTCGCCGACTGGTCTGAACCGGTATGGGAGAGCTTGGAGGCCGAAGAAGACGACCTTGACGCCTTCTTCTTCGATGGCGGCATTGAAATGACGAAGCGCGAGGTTGGAGTTGGGGGGTCGGAGCTTGGGTTTAAGTACTGAAGGGTTTTGGAGAAGTTCCGGCGACGCTGAGGACCTGAGTCCACGAGTCTACAAGCGACTGTATTTAGATACTCGATTTCTTAACCGAGTAGAGATGTAATCTCGAGCGAGTTACCCGCAACTCGGCTCGGCTTCGACTCGGATTCTGTGACTCGACTCGGACCCGTAACTCAGGAGCGAGTCGAACTCGGCTGTATTTAGATACTCGATTTCTTAACCGAGTCGAACCGAGTTAGCTCGTGAGTAACTCGGTTTAGCCTCGAATCTGTTCATCCACCGACTCATCCCTACAAATTTAAATCTTTCTTTGAACCATCGAGACTTATTATGCTTAGAAATCAAAAACGAAAGGCACCCAGTGACAAATTATTGTTGGATTCTAACAATTTGGAAGTTGCCCCAAGCTTTGGTATGGAAAATTAGATAAGGAAAGTGAAAGAGATTGAAAATTCAAGAGAGAGAAGTGGAGAGGACGAAGTTGCTGTCGAGATATGATACAGCGTAGTAAGAGAACTCGACATTAGGGTTTACAATGGGGTTTTAATATTCCTCTTAAATATCAAAGCCGTTTCACTTTCCTTACATTTATTTTCCTTATGAGTATCGGGTAGTACACGGGACTCGATACACGACACCCGAGCCGAATTCGGCCTAACTTTTACATTATCAACTCGACTCGGTCAAAACTCGATTCGGTTAAAAAAAAATATAACTTGACTCGAATTCGATCCTTCGACTCGACTCGGTCCGTTTTACAGCTCTAATAACGAGTTAGGGACATGAAGTAAGGTCACAAAATCTTGCTCACAAAATGAGGTAGCGATATTTTATTGGTCGCATTGATAAAGGACCCGTCATACTTTAATTAAAAACACCAATAACATTATTATACCTAGAATTTTGTGAGCAAATTTTTGTAAGTTTTTTGTGCCCCTAATATTATTCTTTGATAACATGTATTTGTCACTTCTTTATATTTCCAGTTTGTAGATGTATCAATTCGATTTATTAGTTCGTTGATTTGTTGCAATTCGATGAAAAAACTTACGAGATGTTAATTTTTTGACAAATTCAAAGTCATGTGTCATGCACATGAATTTTTATGGTGCATTTTGGTCTTTTCACACCCTCCTCTTTCTTTCTATCTCTCTGTCATCTCTTCTTTGATGACCTGAGTTTGATTCTTATTTGCGACTTTTGCGTTGTTTGCGGTTGAATTTTCAAGTTTATTTATGTTTGGGTTAAAAGGTAAAACTCAAAGCTGGCGTCTTTGCCAAAGAGCTTGAGGTCGTTTCGACACTACTTGTTTAAATATAGGAAACATGAATTGAATTTCATATTATTTTGTGCATTTAAGGTACTTAAAATCAAATTCTTTTGTTGTTTGGTTTCAAGAATTTGACTTAAACTTTTACTTCTGCAATGAAGTATTAGGTTTGCTCATATGACAAAAATTGGGTATTTGATTGGGCTACTTTAGATATTTGGTTTACTTAAAATCGAGTTATGATCGATGGATTCAATAACTTTTGGTAATTGATAATTAAACTTAAGAAGGGAATCGGGTAATGAACAATGGCTTATGTGTAGTTGTGGGTCTGCTTGGAACTGGATTTTGGGTGTTAGGTTTTGAGAATCTGGTGGCATTAGTTGTGGTCGGTAGCTGTTATTGGTGGTGGTTGGTGGTGATTGATGGTTGTTGCTAATATTGGTATTAATGAGGTTATTAGTTTCAGTAAACATTTCAGATAGAGGGTTATATTTTTAAAAACAAATTAGTCGACTTTGCTAGTTTCGTTAAATGCCCTAAAGAAATGACAAGTTTGTCCCTAAAAAAGTTGTGTATACGGCACATGGGTATGGTTATGTTAATAAAGTAACACATCGTTAGTTTTTACATCAAATTGCAACAAATTAATAGACTTATGAATCAAATTTGTAGATATTCATTTTGAGACAGAAAGTGCACTACAATAGTCTTATATTTTTAATTGTGAATTCAATTTTTAGAATAAACATTTTATTTAAAATTAATTATAATTATTACATTTTAAAAATGCCATTAACAAAAATTTCTTTAGTGTATCAATCAATTTTTCAAATTTATAAAAATTATCAAATTTTGATGAGAATTTAATCAATTTAATTGAAATGACACGTAATTATTATGTGACTGAGCCACTGAGGGGGTATTAAAGAATAAAGAGTGTTGTTATTTACAGACGACAAATTTATTTTAAATTTCTTTGATACAATACTGTAAAAACACAAATACAAATGTATTGAGAAAAAAAATTACATCTATGCATAGTAATGTGTTGGAGATTGAGGTAAATCGAGTCAAAGATGTGTGAGATCGAGATCAAGCCGGAACCGAAGATATGCAAATATATGCACGAGATCAAGTTGAATGGAATTAGGAGATTGTGCATATCTTATTGAGATCTTTTGTTATTATCGTGTTACTTAAATTAGGAGATATATTTTAGGTAGGAATATATATATTATATTATGATAATATTAAGAGGAGTATTCCTCAAGTATTAGAGTTTTAGAATTGTGTATAAATAGGAGAGTCATGTCTTTGTAAATCCTTGAGAGAAAAGATTTATTTTCCTCCATATATAAAATTCTGAATTCTAACTTGGTATCAGAGCGGTGACAATCCATAGTGATGATCCTCTTAGAATAATAATATCGGCGTTGCCATGATAGGCAGCATGTCAGACAACGATCACATAGCTGGAAGAGCCATAATAGCTTCTTCGCGGCACGGGATGTGCACAGTTAAAGCTTATTGATGTTAGTCTTTCGTTGATGTTAGTCTTTCGTTGAAATATATTGTTTGGCTCTGTTCTTTCGGTCATCTCTTCTTAGTACCCGGAGAGATCCCGTATGAACTTACTGAGCATTGTTCGCTCACCCCTTTCTTATATTCTTTTCCCCATGTAATAAGTAGTGGAAAAGACTAGATCGCAGAGCATGGCGGTCCGTGACTTGATGAAGGATTTTAAGACAATGGTTTTGGTTTTATGTTAAAGAGCTAGTGGGTTGTACTAGCCGTTAAGATTTGAATTTTAGTTATGCTTCCGCTTTATTTTGAATTATGGTTAAGTAAACTAGCTGTTGTATGTTAATGTTGGATTTGAATTATGTTGACGTTTGAGATTTCCTGGTTATGGATTATTATTATAAACTAGTGAGTAACCCGTCGAAATTCGACGGGAATAATAAAGCTATTTAATTAAGAAAAACTGATGAAACACATTTTCAAACTAAAATAATGGTGCAAAAATAAAATTAAGTGATCTATGTAATAACATACCTATCTCATTCTCAAATAATATTCACCAATAGTTTTGATTTAGAAAAAAAAAAATATCCACCAATAGTAGATGCATTAATACTTCTCCATAGTAGGAGACATACCTATACATAGTCAATCCTACATACCGTAGATACTTAAATTGGGCTAGAAACTACGACAATATCCACTTTCTGCACTCAACCAAATTATCATACCACAATTAACCACACTTACTTAGGGTACCAAGCAGTAGACATATAATTAGTTAAACACATACACCCCAAAAACTTAAATCAACACCAAAATCTACATTTTAAGAACAAAACTAACAACAAACAGTGCATCCAAGTGGAACATGAGCAACAGATGAAATCTTCAAACGCATCTCCCGCACCTTGTCTCTTGGAACCTGCAAAAAGAAGTTGCACAATTATTATTATTATTATTATTATTATTATTATTATTATTATTAAATAATAATAAGAAGCTTTGTAATCTTTTTATAAGCTCCTGCATAGTTGTTAAAGCCAATATTTATGAATAGCAAAAAAATACAATTTTATAGAAGGAAGTATTATGCATTTTCAAAGAAACGGCAAGAAAGAAACCTACCATGTCTTTACTTTAGTAGTATCAATTTCATGAAGTTGCCTCTTTACTTTATTGACCAGAGGTCCTGCACAAGAAATAACTAAAATTAGCACTCATTTAGGGTAGAATATAAAACATAAACAATTAGGGTTTAAGCCTGAGTAGACTTTATTTTGGAAAAATGTTTGAAAAATTATTAATCTGAATTGTGTGAAGGCCGATCAAAACCGATTAAGTCATAATATAGATAGATTCAATTGCATTTTAAAGTGATTTTAAATTATGGTTTAAATTAAGATAGGAATGGATATTGAAATCATCTCCTTAAATGAGTCTTTTTAGTGTTATAAAAAAAATCAAATAATTTTAAAATTTATGTTTAAATTTTGGAGAGGAAAGCAAATCATTATCTTAAATGAGTCTTGTATGATAGCATAATCTTCCTATCTTGGCGTATATTTTCAATTTTCAAATTCTTCTAGCTTTGTTGATCTCACTAAATTAAGTAAGTACTATTACTTAAGATATGTAACTTAATTTGCATTCAAATAGGCACATGAATATGAGATTGAAGTTAATAAAAATTCCATTAATTTATATGGAATCTACACGGCAGAATTCATGGGATTTGACATTTTGATTTTTTGGTCAATCAATGCAAATTTATTACTATACCCTCTTTATTACTTATTTTATTTCATAGCTAGAAGGATAGTTTGGTCAATCAATGTACACTTGAATACTTAGCTAATCCAATGAAATGCCACCACGTGGAATTCCACATCACAAAGCCACGTAGCGCGCTGTGGAAGCATGAATTGTTTCTGCTTTTATATATTATATAGATATAGATGTTGGAAGTTTGGGTCGTTACAATTACACACAAGCGACTGAAGATGAAAAAAAAGGGGACATCTTTTATTCGTTTTAATTTTTATATTGGCAAATTGGGTATCTACGTTGTAGATCCTCCAAATTGAAAGGGTATTGGAGATTGAGTTGGATCAAGATCGAGCTAGACCGAGTAAAAAATGTGCTAGATCGAGATTAAGCTAGAACCGAACATATGCACGAGATCAAGTTGAATGGAATTAAGAGATTGTGGCTAAGGAGATCTTTTGTTATCATCGTGTTACTTAAATTAGGAGATATATTTCAAGTAGGAGTGAGAGTATTCCTCATTAAGATTTATGGCTTCTTTCGTTTTCAATGGTTCCACTCCTCAGTCCGGCATTGTATGTTCTTTTAAGGCCATCAAGGGATATTCCTGCTGCTGTGAGCTCAGCAACATTACAAGAAAATTGAAAACCTGATTTCCTTAGGGAGACAATTATCTGATACGGAGTACCTCAGAAAACCTGCCTGATAGTGATACTGTGAAATATTTCAACATTTTAATCTGCATGCACTATGTTCTATAAACACGGCGGACCTTCTGTTTTGGGTGGGGGTTCACGTGCACCCCGGTCAACTCAATTTTCCATTTTTTTTAAAAAAAAAACTTACTAAGTGCATCCCCCCAAAAAAAAGTTATTAAAGTAAGTACAAGTGGATGTGAGCTTAGTGAAAAAAGAAAACAGCGCCTAAATACGTAAATTTCTGTTATACTCCTGTTTTCCGTCTTTTACCGATTTATATGGAATGTAGGCGATTTTTTGGGACAATCCGCATTAGAGGCGTAGATTACGGAGTACGGAAGTATTTCTGTTTGACATACGGGATTACTCCCTCTGGTCCAAAATAACTGTCACTTTTAATCAAACAGATGTAAGTTTTGACAAATAAATTTAAAACAAAAATAATTATCCTAATAAAAATCTAAAAATTGTTATCAAAAGTATTACTACCTCTGTCCTTAAATGAGTGTCCAAATTTCATTTCAAGGGACACTGAAAATCTCAACTTTATGTACAATTTGCTAGCAAAGATTCATATATAATCTTGTAATCTCATTTTCAAACATTTAGTTTTGCACGTATAAATAAAGAAACCGGTGAAAAAAATTTCGAAAAAAAAAACATTTAGGGACAAAGTTATGTTAAAAAAAGACACTCATTTTGGGACAAAGATTTCTTGAAAATGAACACTCATTTAGGGACAAAGGGAGTATTAATTATAGTACAATGACAAATTTTAGATTTTTATTAGGATCATTATTTTTTATTTAAATTATTGGTCAAAGTTACATTTGATTGACCAAAAGCGACAGTTAATTTGGACCAGAGGAAGTAAAAGAATTAGATAAGGAAAAGACTTTTTGAAATTTAAACCATATTATCTTGAACGCTTAGTATTCTAAAACCCAAGGTATTGCGGAAAAAAACTAACGCATTCTGGTGGATAATTTCTTATGTTTCTTTTTCTTTTGCTCTATTTCAGCCTCTATATATGTTTAATTTATTTATGTAATTAGTGTGTTATTTCCCTTAAAAGAATGTAATCATCATTAATTATGTTCACCTAAACCGATGGTAATATTCACTTAGATCACCTCTATAATTTTTTAATTTTTTTTTCCAGATTTTATGTGTGATTTCAATATATGTGCTAATTAAAAGTTTGAATTTAAATATATATGTGTTTGAATGGTTATTTCATTGAAAATGTATGCTATTAAACGTATTCAAAGTATGAAAATGCGTAAGGGACACATTTGATTTGGATATTTGTATTGTTTTCCCTTAAGAGATAATTGTATTTGAAGTTACGTATTGTAATGTAATTGCGTTACAGAAATTTTAGCTTGGAGTTATGTAGTGTAAATTGTGCACCCGGTGACTTGAAATCCTAGGTCTGCCACCGTAAACAGTGGCGGATCTGAGAATCTTGATCACCAGGTGCACCAGCGGCGTATCCAGGATTTGAGGTAAGGGTGCGCATTTTCTTTGGGGGTTCGGGGGCGGAGCCCCCGATTTATTTATTTTTGGGTCCAGTCAATTAGAGGAAGTAAATGCAGAGAATTCTAATGCACTAAATAAGACGAGATAAAGTTAACAACAGTCAACTAGCTGCAAGCATGTAAGTTTGCTAAAAAATATCCATGAAATAACCATTCAAACACATATACATTTAAAATCAAACATTTAATAAACACATAAATTGAAATCACCCATGAAATTAGAAGAACAATGTCAAAGCCCCAAATTGTAGTTCAAATCCTAAATTTCTGTTAAATCCAATTTGAGGAGAAATAATGAGATTTGAGAGATGAAAACTTACAAAAAGGGAAGAAGATGGGTAAGATGTCGCCGGCGTCACTAGTTGCCGCCTTGCCGGTTGGAGCCTGGAGGTTATCGATTGCGATTGGAGGTTGCCGATTGCGTCGGTGTCGTCGCACTCCTGTTTTCTCCTCTCTTTTTTTTCTGCGCTCTCTCTGATCTCTCTGTCTCTCAATTTGTCCAAACAATGAAATAAGTCACTTAAATGAAGTGGGTAAATTTTAATTTTTCTAGGTTCACACACTCACCAAGAATATAATAGCTTACTTTTATTATTTTGGCGGTGCACTTAGTAAAAAAAAAAAAAAAAAAAAATTAAATTTTTTGGGTTGACCAGGTGCAAGTGCACCACCTAGCACTAACACAAATCCGCCCCTGACCGTAAACACATATCTTGTGCCAGAAAACTCACGAATACCATTACATATTTCTAAACTCTGCTTCTGAATTTTAGCTAAATCTGACACAAATACAAGCCTTTATCTAATCAAGCAGTGTGGGTACGTTTGGCTATTCCAATTCCAAATCATTGAATTGGATTGGGACTGAAACTTGAAAGCATAATGAGGCGACCAGTAGTAACAGACAAATAAGTATTCGATTAAAAAACATAAATATTCTCATACACTGTTTTAGGTGAATCGGAATCAAGGCCCAGAATGGAAATCATTACACCTTTACTCCTAGTAGGCTAGTATAACCAAAATGTTTTAATAAAATCAAGGTATAAGGTATAGTCGGGGAAAATGTGTGTCGATCAGTGGAAGAATCTAAATGAGCAGTGTTAATAAGACGATACACCATTAAACAGAGGTGCTGAACTGAACTGACTCACAAGTTGTTCACTGGTATAGCTTTTGGAGGTCTTCTTTGAACTTCACCTTCAGTTGTTCCCTCTTGAGTTTAAGTGCTGCTGTTACTAATCCAGACTCGGGAGTCCATGGATCAGGGACCAACTTGATCTTTGCAGGAAGTTCAAATTTGTCCAATTTTGCCGCTTTTGCAACCTGCACAGTTTAGTCAAAGTCAGGTCTCTTCACTAGTTTAAACTTGTCAGAAATGACAACTTTTCGCATATTTTCCTGCAAATATACTCCAAGTTGTTTAATGTTTAAAATTGTCAATGAGGTAATGCCGTAATGTTAGTGCATGTAAAAGGCCAGGAAAAGAAATGCAAATATGCAATAAAATCTTGGTGTACCAAGTGAAGGCAACATAGTGTGGACTTGGCTTGTTTATTATTTATGTTATGATGCACCCATTCTCACTCTAAGGTTTCATTTCCTTTGTTTTATGCAGCCCACCAACATTGAAAGTTACATACTCCATTCAAAAAAGTTTTTTCCTATTTGACAAGTCAAATTTTTTAATCGTGTAGCTTTGCATGCTTGTACCTTGTTGAAATTGTAATAGAATAGTCCACCTTCCTATCCAAAATAAACACTTTTCCCTTTTGAAGTGATCCAAACTAAATGAATGATCACTTTCCTTATATGGAATGCTATAATTACTATCTACAGTACAAGTTTTCTGGAGGCCCCACTTGTAAAGCATTTGTACCAACCAGTTCTTTATTCTACTCGAGTCAACTACGTCTCCTTGATTACTGTGTCACGTCAAAGTGATCGTTTATTTTGGATCAGGTGGAAACTACTTTTCTAGATATGGGGCTAGATTTTTGCGACAAAGCAAAAAAGAGAAGTGGGGTTATTTTCCGGGGCGGGTATAAGAGAAAAAGCCATAAAATCAGATTCCCTGTTATTTGTTTATGGGCAATGCTAGGGGTACAAAAGAAGTTTACAAAATGAAGGATACAAAGTGAGGTGGCGATATTTTATTGGTTGCATCGATTGTGGACCCGGCACACTCTAATAAAAAACACCAATAAAATTTTGACACATCATTTTGTAAGCCACATTTTGTGGCACTGACTTTATATTTACCCTTTGTTTATGAGTATAAAATATCGTTCCAAAAGAAAGCGTTTAATGCATAAGGTCTAATAACAAACCTTCGACAGAGATTGCTGAACTTCAGAAACAGCTTCCGCTTTGCTACACAAGTCAGAAAAATCATTGTAATTGATCCCAGCATCTTTGGCCCACTTCTCAAGAACCTGATGTACGGGGACAACTATAGCTACAACATAGCTGTGAAAGGGATCAGCATACACCATAAGATTATCTACATAGTTGCTAGCGGCAAGTGCTGCCTCAACCTGCATTTAGAAACACCAGTATATATACAATGATTAAAAAGGAAAAAAATAAATAAAAAATCCAAAGAGCTCAAACTGATAACAACAACAAATAATCAATAAATAGTACTACCTCTGTCCCTAAATGAGTGTCCAAATTTCATTTTAAGGGACACTGGAAATCTCAACTTTGTGAACAATTTGGTAACAACGATTCATATATAATCTTGTAATCTCATTTCCAAACCTTTAGTTTTGCATGTATAAAGAAACTGGTGAAAAAAATTTCGAAAAAAAACGTTTAGGGAGAGTTATGCTAAAAAAAGACACTCATTTAGGGACAAAGATTTCTTGAAAATGGACACTCATTTAGGGACAGAGGGAGTAGTAAGGTATGAAATGTACCTTCCCAAGGGAGATATACTCTCCATGTTGAAGTTTAACAATGTCCTTCTTTCTATCAATAATTTCTAGGCATCCATCAGGGTGGAACCTTCCAATATCCCCAGTGTAGAACCATCGCATGCCCTTCTCATCAACCTGTATTGAAGAGTCAATATATAACAAGCTATAATCCAAGAAGATATTCATGCATATACAGAATAAGGTTGTACCTTGTAGACCTCATTAGTTTTCTCATCATTGTTGAAGTAGCCAGCAGTTACACTTCCCCCACCTACCACAACCTCTCCTCGTGGCATTGGTTTGTCAGATGTCAGGTATCCACCTTCTTCCCAGGAAACAAGCTGTTTAAAAAAAAAAGATGGAGAGGTTAAGCGAGTATTCTAATACTAGGAATCATCTACTACCAACCCCTATCTCCTATACCCAGTGATATAGGGGGATCAGATTGATCATTAAGCCCACATCAACTTGGGATCAAATTAAGGCAGTATTGGGAACTGTGTGTCCTTACGGTTACTCCCTCCGTCCCAAAATGAATGTCCATTTTCTAAATAACTTTGTCCCTAACTGATTTTATACCAAAAAAAATAATCACATTTCATAGTATACAATTATGCATCTTTGACATTAAAATTTATATAAAGTAATATTTTCAAAATGTCCCTTGAACGTAAAATAGAACATTCGTATTGGGACGGAAGGAGTACTTAATATAGAACTTAATTTCTCCTTTTCCTCATTAAAACTTTGACACTGTAAGAAGCTTAACCTATATGTCAATAGTCTTTATTCCAATAAAAAACCTGGGCGCTTATAATTAAACGAAACTCAACCCGAATGATTTGAACGAATTCAAACATGCTCAAATAACTAAGAAGATTGTGCATAGTCGACATCAGCAGCCTCATTAGTCATTGAGGCAATCACTTTGTGGCCAGACAAAACCTCGGTATAATCTATCATTCTGCTACCCCTTTGGCCCTGCCCCTGCCTTCGACTGCTATCGGGCATTTCAGGTAAGGAATTTCTACTCTTCCAAAGAAGACAAAAAAGTTAAATAGCTTTTGCAGATGAGATGGAGCATAACTTTTTAAAAGCTTGCAGTAGAGGTCCAAGACAATAAAAATGATGAATCAGCTCCAAAGTTGCTCCCTCCACTTCCAAAAAGAGCCTCATTCAGATTCTTAAAGTCATCTTGACTTTTATTTCAAAGTGGACGTACTCTAGTTCCAAAAAAAAAAAAATACAAGCCACTACAGTCATAATACTTCCATGAAGGTTCAGTTTTATACTCTACAATGTAACATGATGTTATATAATTATTATAAACTGGTCTAACAGATTTTGAAAAGTCAAAATGTGACTCATTTTTGAGATGGATGGAGTATATTAAGGGTATGGAACACGGAGCATGTGGTGAGAACAGCGTAGGAGGTAATTGTTGGGTTTCCTCCTTAGAGAGAAAAGCTAGCTTAGGGGGGTAAATGTACTACTATCTCAATCCAGATAGTATTGTGGTAAAAGTACGGATTTAAGGTTGTCGTATGAGAAAGAAGTGATACACAAATAGGACAGCATAAATTTACAAAATTCTTGCTTACTCAGAAGCAGTGTAGTTTTGATCAACTTTTTAATCCTCACGGAGGAGAATCTTCTAAGAAAGTGCAATATTCCTATGATAAAGGGAGCAAGGTTTCCACAAATAAGAAAAAGACTATATTTTTTTTTCCAGAAACTTTCAAATCAGTTGTAAAATGTAAATTTCTCAAAAAAAAAAAAAAAAAAAAAAAAAGAAAAAAGAGCATTCGCCTTTCTAAACTAAGGTGATTTCGCCCCTATCATTATTCTAATCTCTCTTTATTCCTTTATACATGCAAGTAACAATTACAACAATAAAGCCTTAGTCCCAAAATAATTTGGGGTCGGCTAACATGAATCATTAGATGAAATCGTCAATGAAAAAGAGACTACCAAGTAGAAAAGAAAGGAAGAAAAAAACCATCACACTGCCACTGTCCTCTGGTGGTAGTCAACTGTAGGATTATGCTAATTTGTGCAACTCAAACTTAGAAGAATTATTTTACCAACTGCCAGTTGAATCTGATTATATTGACAATAGTAGGTTTAAACATACCTTTATGTAAGCACAAGGAAGGGGTGGGCCAACACGTCCAACAGAAGGGTCATCCCACTCAGAAAAGGCAGCTCCAGCACAAGTCTCTGTCAGCCCATATCCTTGACCAATAGGAGCCCTGAAATTTCAGAAAAAGTAAGATAAATATACACATAGCAGAAATATCATTTAGGGAGCATTTTGAAGAAACACTATCAAAGTATATATTCAGAAGAAGAGATATTATATTTGTATGACAGCCTTTATCCTAGCTATTCTCCTAAACTAAAGCGACTGTATTCTTAAGAGGTCATGAAGACATCGTCCAGACATGATAGTGGCAAGGAAAAAATCAATCCCCAAAGAAACAATTCCATCCGTATACATAATACATTGCACCCGATATAAAAATTATTGTCTCCACAAAAAATCAACTGTTTACAAGCTTTTCAAGAATCATGTACCAAGCATAAAAGTCTAGATAAATATGAACACTTCTCTTGTGAGTGAAATGTCCCCAACCTCAAAGGAGATACGTGCTGAATGAAAGGCTGGTTGATAAGCTCAAAATCTTTCAAAAAACAATATCCTAGTTAAGGAAAAAAAAATGAAGAATGAAAACCCCGTTTAATTAGCATGTTCAGATTTTTATTGCTTATTACATTAGAGCTTTATATAAGTAAATGATCATAAATACTAGTATCTTTAAATGTGAACTAAATGAAAGATTCTTGATGATAAAGGGAAGAATTACCCCATGCAGACATTGATAAATCTTTGTGTATCTGCAGATAAAGGAGCTCCGCCACAGAGCATGAATCGAATCTCCCCACCAAGTATTGTTCGTATTTTCTTAAAAACAATGGCATCCCAAAAATGCTTCTCTACTCCCCATGCTCCAAGCCAGCTTCCTTCTACTGCTACCAATCGCCGTTTATAGGCAATGTAGAAAAGTTTTTTGGCAATACCCCCCTTCTCTTCAACCTAAAGAGTTAACTTATCAGTTGCATCTCAAAACCTTCAACTGGAATTAAAGTGAAGCTAAACTAAAAATAAATAAATAAAATGAGATCTTTATTGCCTAGTTCGAACCTTCTTTACAACTCCATCACGAACACGGTCTAAGATAGCTGGTACTGCCGCCATAAGGGTGGGCTTCAACTCAGAAGCATCTCCCTTGGTTCCCTTTTTAACTTTGTTAGACCCATCTGTTAATGTAAGGGTTGAGCCATAACCGATTGCAGCACCTGCCGTTAACATAACAGACTGTAGAACCAGTGTCAATGACAAGATTATCTCAAATGGTAGGTTCAATCAACCAAAATCCACTGATGGTTTACCTCAGCAGCTAATTCGAAAACATGAGCAAGTGGCAAGTATGCCAGGTAGACATCACTAGTTCCAAGTCTTGGAATAACTGTCATAACAGCAGCTGCAGTGGCTACAATGTTCCCTTGTGTCATCATTACTCCCTAGATTATCAACATGAATGGCAAAGCAATGAAGCAATAAACTAATGCAAGACAATACGAAAAATATTTAAAATAACAACTGAAAGTGTTGTCCTAGTCATCACAGAATTAAGCAAAATGAAATAATGAGCTGCAATAGATATGTTCTGACAAGTGAAATATTCAAAAAAACTGTTTCAGGTTTGGCGTGGGACACTAGCATGAGGTAGTAATGGAGCCCCAAGGGAATTTCTTCTCCGTTAGTGGGTCAGATGTGATCCTACTCATGGAGAGGAGTTTCACAATGGCTTGGGAAAATAACGAGAAAAACAAACAAACTTATGGCTCAAGCATAGATATAGTATACTCCTCCGTCCCACCTCACTTGAGACTTATTTCTATTTTGGTCCGTCCCACTTCACTTGAGACTCCCCAAAATGGTAATCTTTTAATAATTTTATATTGAATCTACCCCACCCACTCATTCTCTCTCATCATTTTCCACCACACAATTCATTCAATCAACCTACTATTAACCCCACTTGTTCTCTCTCTTCATTTTCTACCACACATTTTCCTTATTTTATTCTTTTTCCTTAGTTATTGTGCCGACTTCTAAGGTCTTAAGTGAGGTGGGACGGAGGGAGTATATAAGAGTGTAAACTTTGGCTTCAGAGATTTCTTTTCTTTGTCATCTATGAGTTCCTTTCTTAAACTTTTCTTTTCTTATCTTCGAAACTAGATTAATGTCAAGCTGCATCAAAGACTATCTCCTAAAAGATGTAACAGAAGAAGGAAAAGTTTAGACTTCGCCATGAGTGCCCCTTTTGTTTGCATCCATGACACATTTATTGCTTACTTAGGCTTCTGCATACCTTCTCGCTTGGCATCAATGATCTTTTATTCCTTTTGAAGTACTTTTCTTATCTTCCAGTTTACTGTCAATTACATCAGGGCTATCTCCGAGAAGAAGAATAAGAATAAGATCCCTGCTATGTGAATGGAAGAATCAATGTAGGATCAAACCTTTGGTAGACCTGTGCTGCCACTTGTATACATGATCACTGCAATATCTTTCTTGATCGGTAGTCTAGGTTGAACAGGACTTGTCTTCCCAGATTTTTCAACTTCAGAGAAAGAAGAAACTGTCCAATCACCAATAATGTCGGAAGCAGCAGCACCATCATCTTCTATGTAAATGACATTCTTTACACTTTCGAGGCTCGAACTAACTGCAGCCACTTTTTTCAGTTGTTTGGAATCACATATCAAAGTTGTTACTTGTGTCTGTAAAAAAAAAACGTATTGCAAACAAGTTAACAATGTTTGTAACCAACATTATAACTTAAAGCTACAAGAAAAATAAAAATGAGAAAAAGGACAAAGTAGTTATGTTCTTCCACCTCATTAAGAGAGTGAATTAGGGCCTCGTCGCCTAAGGAAGCATAGATGGTAACCACAGTGAGATTCTGCCGGAAGCATCCCTGCACCATTATAATCATTTAATCACCTTTTGTATCAAGCAACATACAAGTGAAAGAAAGACTTAGGGGTAAATTTACCAAAAACAGATGCATAATTACCTGAAAGGCAATAAACCACTCTGGCCGAGTTTCAGAAAAGATGGCAACCCGAGTATCAAGATCATGACCTAAGTTAACAAGTCCAGATGCAAAGTTGGAAGCACGCTCAAAAATCTGCCCGTAAGTCTCCCACTGATACTCCCCAAAGTGTAGCTTCTCAAACTTCCTTCCATCACTAGCTGTGATGAAGTCCTTACCAATCAGTTTTCTGATTCCAAGAAATCGTTCTTGCGAATGCTTCTTACAAGACTGCTCAAAGAGAGCCGCCATAGTTGTGGCCCCTTCCCATGGGACTTCAACTAATTTCGTGGATCTACTATTACGTATCGCAAAACCTGCTTCCCCACCAACTTGAACAGGAACACCTCTCTGTTTCCCCTTTTTCTTCCCCATAAAAATTGCGGAAAGCAATAATGGTATTAAAACAGCAACAATAACAGCACCCAAAATCCCATATGATCCATGATCTTTGAAAACTGACATTGTATCACCATCATCCACCTTAGCTGTGTTGAAGTGACTTCCCTCTGTGTCGCCCATACTAATACCTTGATGCGACTCTATAACAATCCCCCAAGATAAAATCCCTAAAGTTCTACCTGCCAAAGATGTGAATGAAGAGTGATTATGTTAACGCCTTTTAACCACAAATTGCCACTGCTATAAACACAGTACCACAAATCCACGAGAAACATAAACAAATCCATAAACAGCACAATTATGAAAATGTACATAAAAAAACACGATCTACAGATTAATCCAAGTACCACTGCTATAAAGACATCGCAAAGAGCCCGCAAGAAACAAATTCCTTTTCAAAAATGGTCTAACCATATAAATATGTACAACACACATACGCACAGCACATGGTATAATATGATTAAAACTGCAGTTAGCATCTAATGACCAAAAAAGATAAGAAGTGAAATACTTGCAGCCTATATCCTCTCCTTTTGCTTTTCCCTTCTTGAGGACCAAAGACTTCAGAGTAACAAAACCCAACAAAAATTAAATTGCGGGAAGTAGAGGAGCTGAAGGCTGAAGCTAAATTACAAAATGATGGATTCCTAAACCATTGAAATGTATGCAACTAGATTAAAATTAATTACCACTTATGCAAAAAAAAAAATATATTAACATCGCAACCACACCTGAAATGAGTTGTACATGATGATCAACGGTATACGCATAATACACATCAATACAGAGATACAGAAAGAAAAAAAAATCGCTCAGAATTATTGACTATGATGTGTATCAGCGTGATGTGATCAGTTCTAAACCTAGAAAAATCGCTACATCAAATCGTAATGGATAACGAATCACGAGATATGAATAAAGTTGACGATGAAATTGTTTAATTAGACAGCAGATTTAACAGCGTAGAAAGTAGAAACAATCCAAATAAATCATACAGAGAAAAATCAGTGTGATTTGCCGGCGGCGTAAAACATGAACAGATACCGGCGACGACGAAGTAAGTCGGTAGCTAGTTTACGTGTGGCCCTGTTGGGGACGAGTAAGGTAGTGGTGGTGGGGGACAAAGCTGATTACTTACATTATAAGCGGAGTTCTGAAATTTGCCATTTATAGTACTCCGTCCCCGAGTAACACAGTACTCCGTCTGAGTAAGAGTCATATTTTTTATTTTGATACGTTTCAGAGGCTTATTTCTAAAATGGCAAAGAATCTTTACTATTTATCTTACTCATTTTCTCTTTTATTTTACTTTTATACTCATAACACCAATCAATTCACTATTCTCTCTTTTACTTTACTTTTACACTCACAATATTTATATCACTTCCAATATGTATTAATAAGCGTGCAGATGAGGGGTAGGACTCTTACTCCGGGACGGAGGGAGTAATATTTTCGTCTTTAAATGAGTCACCGAATTTTATTTAAAAAATTATATTTTTGATACTCCCTCCGTCTCAGTTTATTGTTCTTAGTTTGACTATACACGCTTATTAAGAAACCAAGGTAAAAACAAAGGAAATGAGTCAACCAAAAGTAGAGAGTGAATGATATAAATGTCCAAAAACACTATTCATGAAGCAAGTGGGTGAAAGTAAGTTAGGTAAGTAAAGGTTTTTTTTGTAATTAAATGAACTTTTTGAGGGCAACCTCCTCCAAAGCACTATTCATTCTTTTCCATTTATGGAATAAAGCAACTAAAAACAATAATCTGGGACAGACCAAAAGGAAAAGTAAGAACAATAAACTGGGTCGGATGGAGTACCATCTAATGAGAAAGATTCATAGCTTTTTTTCAACTAGTGGGTAACCCGTGCTTTACACGGGAAACTAATTTACCAATTTTAGTATCTTTTATTTTTTATATTTTTATTTAATAGCATTAGTTAATCTTAAATCATAATAATTGTATAATTTTTAACTATAATAGATAACTATAATAATTATTATTAATAATAGTAAATATAATTGTTAAAATAAATAGTTAACTATTAATAGTTAAATATAATAGTTAACTATTTATAATAAGTAATAGTTAACTATTATAGTAACTATTACTATTTATAAGTATTATTTATTATAATAGTTAACTATAATAGTTACCCTATATAGTAACTAATATTATTATCTAATACTATTAGCTAATAGAAAAAAAAATGAAAAATCACTTATTTATTAGGGTGAAATTGATGTGGCATTACCAAATGCTTCCTTTCCCTATGACTTGTCCACATGGCAACACCATGGCTCTCCTCACCAACTTTAATATATATATATTATATATATATATATATATATATATATTTCCTTCCAAACATTTATTTTTGTAAGTATTTAAAATCTAGTGTAAAACATACTGTACTATTTAGAAATAAGCTTCTTTAAAAAAACATTATTTAAAAATTAATATTCATTCATGGATAGAAGGCGTAGATATTACCTCTGTTCCAGTTTAAAGTTGTTACTTTCTTTTTTTGTATGTCTCAGTTTAAGGTTCTTAGTTGCTTTATTTCTTAAATGACAAAAGATGAATAGTGTTTTGGACATAATTCTCCTCATAAAGTTCATATACTCCCTCCGGTCTCAAATATAAGCAAAAATAATTAAAATCACACCTATTAAGAAATTAGTTAAGTTAGTTAATTGTCTTGATTTTATAATAAAAACATGTTAAAATTACTAATATATCCTCATATTAAATGTGTAATAAATGTGCACTTGTATTTGAAAATGAATAATTAAATAGGGGCAATTTTGGTAAGAGAGTATTAAATGGTCTTGAAATCCCTTAGAGTTGCTTATATGTAGGTCCAAAAAAAACCCACTTTTGTTACTTATAATTGAGTCCGGAGGGAGTATTATAAAAGAACCATCACTTACTCATCTACTTTTCAATCACTTGCTTTATGAATCGTTAATTATATCCTCCACACACTACTATTCTTGACTCAAATTTGCATTGAATTCTTAATAAGCGTGTAAATTCAAACTAAGAACCTTAAACCGGAACGGAGGAAGTATTACAGTGGATTCTTGTCCTAAAAAATTAATTTAGCTCCCTTTTTCATTGTTAGTTTGAATTAAATTTGAGTAATAGTTTAGGTTTCTTTTAATTATTTTAATGAAATTTTAAAACTATTTATTGATAATATTTATAATGTGTATCAATAAAAAAATTATATTTTTATAGGATAATTAAAAGTAAATTTAACTATTATTCAAATTTTCTTCAAACTAACAATGAAAAAATAGACAAGTATAACCTTTCAGTACGAAGGAAATATTTTATTTATACATATTGCTTAAAAATGCAACATTTATATTAATATAGACGAAAAGAAAGCACAACATATCGGACATTAGATGGAGGGAGTATTTATTTAATTCTTAAAAAATCACTTCTAAACGTGAGAAAATTTTCTAGTTAAATCATTAAAAGCTAACTTATAAAATTGTCGTTTTTCAAATCCGTACTTATAGTGGCACGCTATGCTCGTTGAATTATCATATGCACATCAAAAATACTTAAATTTAATTTCAATAGTCTTTATTTTAAATCTTAAAATAAAAGGTCACTTTGAGGTGGGGGGTTGGGGGGGGGGTGGGGGTTGAATGTATACTTCGATAATAACAATCATAAACTTGTTTCTCATAACAATAACAAGTGTGGCTTTTTTGGTCCGATTGAATTTTAAATTGGAACAAGCCATTTCTACATGTATCGCGATCATAACATTATAACATTGTAAATTCACAAAATCTTAGTAAATTTCCTAATTCATATGAAAAAGTGTTTTAAAAAAACGTGATGACATTTTTGTAAATATGTGGAACTTCTTTAAATAAGGCACGGTGGCATTTTTGTAAATAATCAGAACTCCTCAACGGTTCTGGATATCAATATAAAACCTTCTGGATATGAGATTGATAGCCAGAACTTTTGAAAGTGATAGCCAGAACCTTTGAAAGTGATAGCCAGAAGGGTTCTCTGGTTCTGGATATTAATATAAAGCCTTCTGGATATGAGATTGATAGTCAGAACCTTTGAAAGTGATAGCCAGAAGGGTCCTGGATATCAGTATAAAGCCTTCCGGATATCAATATAGAGTCTTCTGGATATAAGATTGATAGTCAGAACCTTTAAAAGTAGTAGCCAGAACGCGTTTTACAGGAGACCAACTCTCGTAAATTTCTCGATAGTGGAAACGGGAATATTTCAATTGGAAACGTTTGAAAAGAATATTTGGAACATCTTATTAGCATGACTCATTTTTCGTGCAATCAAAATCTTGACTTGACATATAAATAGAACATTCGTGTCAATTCTTGTAATAAATCTATAGCGAAATTGTAAACATATATGGAGATGTGGAACTATCTAGTATTTAATTGGATTCTTGCTTGTACCATTTGACAACCGTGTCCGAGGGATAAGTTTGAAAAATGTTGTACACCTCATTTGCATAATAACAAGTTTCAAATTATTATATGGAGAGTAAATAAGAAAAGAAGCCTTATTTCATGAAGAGACTTGTTGGGGATAGGGATAGGGATAGGGATAGGGATAGGGTGGACGTTTGGTACCTTTACATTACTCCCTCCTTCTCATCTGAAATAGGATTCTTGGTTCCGACATGAGGATTAAGGAATAATAATATTTTATTATAAAAAAGTTGTTTGAAAAGTAGGTGTTGTGAGTATAAAGGAGAGAGAAAGTGGGTGGGGAATAATAAATGAAAAGTTGTTGTGAGTATGACAAGTGGATCCTACTAATAAAAAAAGTAATAAAAGTTTTCCATTTTGGGATGTCCTATTTCGAGTGGGACACCCAAAATAACAAAACGTCCTATTTCGAGTGGGGGGATGGAGTATATTATTACATGGTCATGATGGACCTCTTGGTAATCTACTAGTCGTATCTAAGCGTCAAGGGGGAAGAAAAAGAAGAAACTCGCTCGCACTATCAAAATACTCCCTCCGTCCCAAAATGACTTCACACTTTTTTCGATGTTACTATGAAGGAACTTTGAATAATGATTTTAGGTTGACTCAATTGCACTAATGAAAAATTAAAATTTGTAATTGACACATCATCAACATTACTATTAATAACAAGTTTTAGATTTTCATTAGGATAATTAAATCAACATAAAATCATTGCTCAAAGTTCCTTCGTAGTAACGTTGAAAAAAGTATGAAAATTATTTTGGGACAGAGGGAGTATAAATATTTACTTGTATCGAAAAAACTAAATATAAATATTTACTCCGATCCAAAATAGCGGTTTTTAAAATTTTCACTAACTCTTCTTCTTTTTTTTTTTTTTGAAACAAAATTTTCACTAACTCTTTAAGAATATAATTATAAGTTAATGATGAAAGAACCAAATTTTACCTTATTTATTGTCTATTTCTTACACTCAATATATCAATTAATAAAGTAAAACGAGTTTCAATAGATAAGTAAAAAGAGAGAATTTTATTTTATTTTTAACTCAAAAGCGACAATTATTTGATCTAGAAACAACAACTATTGTAAAGCGGATGGAGTAAAGCAATGCAACGATATAACCGTCAACCTGGCTTGAACCTCTGAAAAAGGTTGTTGTTGAAATATCAGACTTAGTAGAATTACTAGATAAAATTAATTTGCTTGAGATAGTGCTCGGGTGTTGGAATAGAGGACAAGCCGGGAACTAGCGATCGGAGCAAAGGAAGAAATTCGCGTCAGGAAGGCTGGTGGCGCTCACCCGGCTAGAGGGCAGGCGGTCGCCCGCTTGGGCAGTAGCTTTTGGCTTTTTCGGAGATTTGGACCGGGCGCTAGCCCGCTTGTCGGGGTACACCTGGGCCAACCCATTTTTTAGAGCAGATTTCGGGATTCATTCTCTGTCTAGGGTTTGGAGTTATTCTAGGTTGTGTATATAAGCAGGGTTCCGCCCCCATAACTCATTGTAACTCAGATTTAACATATTATAGTGCAAGATCCTAGCTTGGTAGTAGCCCCAGACGTAGTCAAAAATATTGACGAACTGTGTAAACAATTCTTTGTATCTCTTTACTGTTTTTGGTTCTTTTATCGTTCTTGCTTGTTGGGTTTGCGCATTATATTCTTGCGATTTGTTTGTGTTTGGAGGGTCTATACCACAACAACTGGCATCAAGACTTTGGTTAGACGAGCCAAGGGTTTATTCAAGCAGTCAATAATGGGCAATGATAAACAAGTGGTGGAAAAGTTCGATGGTTCTGACTACGCATTTTGGAGGATGCGGATAGAGGATCTCTTGTATGGTAAGGATCTCGATAAACCTCTATTGAGAGTCAAACCAGAAGGAGAAAAATAGGAAGATTGGGATATCTTTGATAGGAAAACCATATGGGTGATTAGATCTACTTTGTCGAAGTGGATCGCTAAAACCACCAAGAAGGCTAAGACCACGAGGGAGCTACTTGATTATCTTACTGAGAGATTTGAAACACCATATGCAGTCAACAAGGTTGATTTGATTCGCAAGATGGGGAATCTCAAGATGCAAAAGCGAGGATCATAGCTAAACACATCGATGAGTATATGGATGTTACAGACTCATTGGCTGCGTTGAAGATTGGGTTCATGCTTTGGTTTTGCTAGCATCCTTACCAGCGAGTTGGAGCGGGACGGTGACAACGTTAAGTGCTTCAGCGGGTAAGAATAAATTAAAGTTTCATGATGTCAAGGATCTACTTCTCAGTGAGGAGAATCGTATGAAGAAGTTGGGGACACCGTCTACTTCGGGATCGGCTTTGGCTACAACTAGTAGAGGAAGGCCGGGTTCTAGCAACAAAGGGAGAACGGAATCAAGGGAAAGTGTAATCAGTGGTAAGGGTAAAGCCGTGGAGAATAAATAAAGACCAAGGGTCGCGAAGGCATCGGTTGAATGTTATCATTGCAATGAGTTAGGACACTATAAGAGGGATTGTCCCAGGCGAGGGGATAAATCGGCGAATGTGGCAACTGAGGGTGAAGATGTACTAATTCTGAGTGTCAGTAGTGCACTAGAATCATGGCTGCTGGATTCGGGGGCATCATTCTACTCATGCGGGCATGCAGAGGAGATGGAAAACTATACTAACAGTGATTTTAGAAATGTCTATCTGGCGGATGGCGAGCCTTTAGAAATCAAGGCGGAGGGGGATGTCAGAATAGGAGCATCGGACGGCAAGGTTCTACATCTACACGGGGTCAGACATATTCCGAGTTTGAAAAAGAACTTGTTATCAGTTGGGCAGTTGGATGAAGAAGGTTACTCGGTAACTTTTTGCTGCAGGAATTGGATTATTACCAAGGGAGATTCTGAGATCGCTCGAGGTAATAAGGAAGGTACATTGTATTTGGCGAACAACACCAAGTATGGTATCACGGTAGCGTCAACTAAGGGTTGTACGGACTTGTGGCACTATCGATTGGTTCACATGAGTGAGAAGGGGATGCGGGTACTTTGCTCAAAGGGAAGACTACCGGGTTTGAAGACAGTCGACGTGGGGATTTGCGAAAACCGTGTGTTTGGAAAACAGACGAGGAGTAATTTCTCGAGGACAGATAGGGCTTTGAGGGAAGCAAAGTTAGAATTGGTTCACATTTATTTGTGGGGATCGGCTCCGGTAACTTCTAGGTGGTGCGTCATATTACATGACCTTCATTGATGATTCTACAAGGAAGGTCTGGGTTTACTTCTTAAAATGAAAATATGAAGCTTTCGGGGGGTTTAAGAAGTGGAAGGCCTTGGTAGAGACACAAACGGGACTCAAGGTTAAATGCTTGAGGTCTGATAATGGTGGGGAGTATGAGCTCAGGGAGTTCAAGAAATATTGTGATGCGAATGGGATTCGTATGGTAAAGACCCCTAAGGGGACACCTCAACATAACGGGGTTGCAGAGATGATGAACGGGACACTGAACGAGCGGGCTAGAAGTATAAGGTTGAAGTGTGGACTTCCGAAGAGGTTCTGGTCATATGCGGTTGACACGGCGGATTTCTTGATCAATAGGGGAGCGAGATTCCAGAGGAAGCTTGAAGTGGCAAGCAGGTCAATTTGTCATTTCTTCGCATATTTGGATGCGTTTCATATGTTCATATTGATTTTGCTGATAAAACTAAATTAGATGCCAAGTCTGTGAAGTGTACGTTCATTGGTTATAGCGGGGATGACTTCGTGTATAAATTTTGGGATGACCAAAATCATAAGGTTATTCGTAGTCGGGATGTTATATTCAATGAACAGGTTTTGTACAAAGACATAAAGGGGGTATCTGATGGGGATTTTTCGAAACCAGAAATTGTTGAGGTGGATATTCCAGACTCGGGTGGGAGCAGGACAGTTCATGATGACCAAGATCAAGGGTCACTGAAGATGAACCACAAACTCCAGGACTGGATATTCCGCTGCGCAGATCCAATAGATTGCGTGGATCACCTGATAGGTATTCTCCTTCGAATTACTATTTGTTGTTGACAGATAGTGGTGAACCGGAGTGTTATGCGGAGACTATTCGTAGTGAACTTGTTGATAAGTGGAAAGCTGCGATGGATGATGAGATGGACTCATTGAAGGCCAATGAAACTTGGGAGTTGATTAAACTACCTAAGGGAAGAAGGTATTGCATAACCAGTGGGTTTACAGGATCAAGGAGGAAGCAAACGGCAGTAAGCATTACAAGGCAAGGTTGGTTGTAAAAGGGTTTCAGCAAAAATACGGTATTGACTACACCGAGAGGTCTTTACTCCTGTTGTGAAGATGATTACTATCAGAATGGTTCTGGGGCTAGTAGTGGCAGATAATTTGTTGCTGGAACAAATGGATGTAAAGACGGCCTTTCTTCATAGGGATTTAGAGGAAAAAATTTACATGGTACAACCAGAGATACTTGTCTAAGGGTAACGAGGAACTGGTTTGCATGTTGACTAAGAGCTTGTTCCGCCTTAAACAAGCTTCTAGGCAGTGGTACAGGAAGTTTGATGGATTCATGCATGAGATCAATTTTATTAGATGCGAGGCGGATCATTGTTGCTACTTCAAGAATACTGACAACGGGTATATAATCTTGCTGTTATATGTGGATGACATGCTAATAGCGGGCTCTAGCAGTAGAGAGGTAAACAGATTGAAGAAACAATTGTCAGAGCGGTTTGAGAAGAAGGATTTGGGAAAGGCCAGGAAAATCTTGGGCATGCGGATTGACTGGGATAGGGAGTCGTGCAAGTTGGTTCTTTTACATCCATAATAAGGCGAGAAGGTCTTGACAAGATTTTGCATGGAAGGGGCAAAGCTAACAGGTACACCGTTGGGTAGCCATTTTAAGCTATCTGAAAAAGACTCACCTAAAGGCAAGGAGGAGCGTGACAAGATGGCTAAGACTCCATATACTTCGGCAGTGGGGAGTCTAATATATGCAATGGTGTGTACAAGGACGGACATTGCACATGCGGTGGGAGTAGTCAGCCGGTACATAGGCAATCCAGGGAAGCAACATTGGGAAGCGGTTAAATGGATCTTTCGTTACTTAAAGGGTACTACTGGTAAGGCTCTATGTTTCTCAAGCAAGGATGTCGTGTTAGCGGGCTATGTTGATGCGGATTTGGCATCAAGTGATCTTGATAATAGGAGAAGTACTACGGGTTATGTGTTTACATTGGGTGGTACGGCAATCTCTTGGGCTTCTAAATTGCAGAAGATCGTGGCTCAGTCTACTGCGGAGGCAGAATGTGTGGCAGTAACAGAGGCAAGCAAAGAGATGGTATGGCTGGAGAGTTTTTTGTGTGAACTTGGGAAGACGCGAAATGGTAATGCTCTCTATAGTGACAGTCAGGGTGCAATGAAGGAATCCAGCGTTTCATTCTAGGACGAAGCACATCTAGCTGAGGTTTCACTACATCAGACATCTCTTGGAGAGGAAGATCTTAAGGCTGGAGAAGATTCAAGGATTAGAGAACCCGGCTGACATGTTGACCAAGGTCGTAAACCTTGACAAATTGAAGCTATGCATATCTTCAACAGGGCTTGGAGAATAAAGAAGGAGTAAGGCACTACCATGATCGAGGTGAGCACTAGGACGGCACTAAAAATGAGTTGAAGACGGATACGGGGCTTATATGCGGTTGATCTCTAGGTGGGAGATTGTTGGAATAAAGGACCAACCGGGAACTACCGATCGGAGCAAAGGAAGAAATTCGCGTCAGGAAGACTGGTGGACCGGGCGCTCGCCCGCTTGGGCAGTAGCTTTTGGCTTTTTCGGAGATTTGGACTGGGCGCTCTCCCGGGTAGGGCGGACGCTCGCCCGCTTGTCGGGGTAGGACCTGGGCCAGACCGTTTTTTAGAGCAGATTTCGGGGATTCCTTCTCTGTCAAGGGTTTGGACTTATTCTAGGTTGTGTATATAAACAGAGTTCCGCCCCATAACTCATTGTAACTCAGATTTAACATATTATAGTGCAAGATCCTGGCTTGGTAGTGTCCCCAGACGTAGTAAAAAATATTGACAAACTGGGTAAACAATTCTTTTTCTCTTTACTGTTTTTGCTTCTTTTATCGTTCTTGCTTGTTGGGTTTGCGCATTATATTCTTGCGATCTGTTTGTTTTTGAAGGGTCTATAACACAACATCGGGATCCCCACAAAAATATCATAATCATCTCAACATCCTCATCATCTCGCTCAGGAAAAGGCTACACTTACACAAAGTGTATGGAACCTTCCTATACACTACAAATAAAATAATGCCAAGTGTCTTAGATAGAACCCATGGAAGAATCTTTCTTAAAAGCCATTAAACTCAACCCAACAATAGAAATCTCATCTCTCTCTTTATTAAACGTGGCATTTTATAAGTGCTACTCCTCTGTCTCTTTTTTTTTTTCTTTTTTTTTTTTTTTAACCTGTTTCAATTTTTTATTTTTATTTTTAAAAAAAAATCTTTATTTATTAATCTTTCTTTCAATGTTTTTTAATATATTAAAAAAATTATTAGCACATATTAATAAAGAAAAACGGATAATTACTTAGCAATTTGTTATAAAAGGGTTTAAAGTAATGTATTGTGGGTTTACTTGGTAATTACAATAATATTTTGGATAGTAAGTCAAGTATTTTGGAACAAAATTAAAACTTTCTTAACATGTTTAGAACGAAGAAATTACTTGTCACAACAAGTACTTTTAAGTCAACACAACCTTCCAGTTCCCGTAATATGTAGCCTTAAAGAAGAGGTCATCTATAAATATTAAATATCTCACAGTAAGTGTCCACGTTTTATTTTTAGTATGTCCCAAAGTAAGTGTTCACTTAAAAATGACAAATAATTTTTTACTATTTTTTACTCTTCATACTCTACAGTACAACACCAACAATTACTATTCTCTACCTCACTTTTCATACTCACAACATTTACATCTCTTCCATCATTTCTTAATTCCCGTGCAAATGGATAAGTGGACACTTACTCTAAGTCGAAAAGGACACTTACTTGAATCATCAATTTTCCAATTGAATGGGCGCGCTCTTAATCACATTTCAATGTCTCGCTATGACAACGTTGAAAAAGAAAACACATGTAAAATGTTTTGCTCAAAAAAATAAAAATAAAAATTCACAGTTTTGCAGTCAATGTATTTCTACATTCTAAAAATCAGGGCCGACTTTTAATATAAGTGAGGTGAGCTACCCCTCAGAGCCTCCAATTTTGAAGGGCCTAATATTTTCTATATTAGTATTTCCATTTCTCAAAAGGATTTTGCTTTTAATAAATTTAAACATTCTAAAGGAGTAGTATACGGATTATTGTAATTAATTTAGAGCCATATTTTGGGTCTCTAAATTTTAAGATTTTAAGACCAGCCCTGGAAAAATACATGTCATTTTTAAATCTAAAATTATTAAAAATATATGTAATAATTAGTAATACCAAATTTATTAAATCTCAATTTATCTTTACATAAATATCAAAATCCTAACTTTCTAGAAGGGTACTTGTAACGAGCTAGTTTACTAGGAAAAAACATAAATCATTGTGGTAATTTATGTATTAAAGGTCAGAACTAACCGATATTTCAGTCAGTAAAAAATATTTAAACTAGTTATTTGGTTAAATAAATCTGAAAAGGATAAAAGGAACTAAGTAAGAAGAAATAACTTTTATGTTTCTTGTGGGGATTGTGGTAAGGCCAAGAACTAACCGATCGAGGGGATTTAAACTTATTCATTCTATAGCTTTTTTTTTCGTGAAAATTTTGGAAATTTTTATTTTACACTTACTTTATTGTAAAATATATTTTCATTTCTTTTTTAAAATTTCTTAATAAAAATAAAATTATTCTTTTAGTGTTAGATTATTTTTTTATAACTGACTCTTAATTTACATATATCATTTATTTTTATTTCATATTCATTAAGTCATTATTTAGTGTCCATTTAGTGCAAAAAAATTGATAATAGATAAACATCATCTATTTAAACTCATTTATGAATTTAGTCAAATTTAGTTCTGCAACCTACCGTATTTTCAGTTGTAATTGCAAGATAATGTTGTCACACATTTTAGTGGTGTATAAATCTTTCTATATACCAAGTGTAAATGTATCATCTCATCTCTCGCCCACGAGCTAATGTGATCAAATTTTCAGTGTTACGTATAAATAACAGAAAAAAAAATGACAAAAACAAATGTTCCATATCTGCAAACCCCCCCCCCCCCCCCCCTTCCCAAAATAAATAAATTAATAAAAAAATCGTGGCAGTTGCACACATGAGAGCCATGGGAAGAAATAAAGAAGGTATCTCATAGGTTTCATAAACTAGGAGAGCAGTCAGGCACACGCCCCTATAGAGGCAATAATATGAACCTACATTAATCTTGGAACCAACCAAGAACGTTTTGAAATGTCAAAATACAGGCGTCTGAATTCTTCAACATACGTTTCTTTCATTCATTTATTTAAGACATCTTCCACTTGCCCCTTGAGCTTAAATAAATAGAGTAGACGTCAGTCATGACCACATATGTGCCCTGCCCTCTTTTCTTCCCCCTATTTCATGCTCATTTTTCTTTCTTTCTTTCTTTCTTTCTTTCTACAATCCCAATAACCCCCAGCAAGCAATGCAAGTATATGTTACTCTTAACAAAATATGAGACGGACATAATAGGACTGCCGTTTCACGTTGACCCATGTTTAACGGTTTCTTCAACCCTTGTGAGCGCGTCTGACAACACATCAAGTGTCCAGTCCTTCAGATCATCCTGCACATACATCAACAAACACTATTAAGTTGGTCTCACACAATCACTTAAAAAGAGGGTTTATAGTTCAGTATTCATAAAAATGCAAGAAACCGCAATCCAAACAGAACAACAAATCCTTATTCTCCCTCCCTCCATCCCAAAATAAATGTCACATTTCTAAATTAGGAAAGAGCTCAAGTGCAATTTTACCATTGCAAATGCAACGTACAAATAAGTAAAGCACAAGTCTTAAAAACGTTGACAAGTCACCTGCGACATTTATTTTGGGACACATGGAGTATATGTCACTATGGATCTTGTTGAAAAATGTGAACGATGGCATACAGAACAAATTTCAATTTAGTACAAGTGATAAAGCATAGTAAAGCTTTATCCTAAGGCAATGCAGCTCTACCGGCAAAGCTTGTTAAAATCCCAAGAATGAAAGAAAGAAAGAAACACTATTAAGTTCCATTGTTGGAATAGGACAATAAAATCAAAACCCAGCAGTAAATTTCTTAACCAACCAGCACATTCTCGCATCCGTTAGTTTTGGAGGCAGGAAACAGCCATAAAAACTACTCCCTCTGTCCCTAAATGAATGTGCAAATTTCATTTTAATGGACATTTGAAACTCTCTAACTTTTTGCACGATTTGGTGGCAAAGATTCATATATAATCTTGTAATCCTATTTCCAAACATTTAATTTTGCAAGTATAAAGAGACTGGTGGAAAAAAAAAATTGAAAAAAAAACATTTAGGGACAAAGTTATGTTCAAAAATGACATTCATTTTGGGACAAAGATTTCTTGAAAATGGACATTCATTTAGGGACAGAGGGAGTACGAAATGCTTTAATCATTTGTTAGTTTTGTGAAAGAATAATGGTTCCAAATCTACAGCCTGTACTAGAATTTTTGTTCTGTACAAGAAAACTTTGAGATAAAAAATACTACTCCCTCCGTCCCTAAATGAATGTCCGAAATTCACTTTATAGGACATTCGCAAAAATGTTGAACTTCAGCATTTTTGTGACATAGCTACATAAAAACCCTCAATAATGTCGCTATATTGCATCGCAAGTCTATGTGTGAATTATATTGTGTTGTATGACGAGGGAGGATTTAGTAACTACCCAAAATTTTGGACATTCATTTTGGGGCAAATATTTTGGAAATTTTACATTCATTTAGGGACGGAGGGAGTAGTATGTGTTTCCTAGACAATGTTTGTGGGCAAGAGGGATCAAGATGAGTGCAGTCGATGGGAATCAAGTTTAAGCCGAAAGATTTAACTCATAATACTCTTTCTTTTATAGAGTATAAATACCCTTAAAAGCTTAAGCCGGCACAAGTGAATTCAAAAAACTAGTACGAGTATCTACAAACCTGGCACCCCTGTAGGAAAAAATCATTTCTATGGCAACGGATCCAATGTCCCTACCGTTAGATATCATCTTATCATTCCCGTAGTTATATAGTCCAAATTCTTTTGAGGAAAACATGTACAAATCTTTCATTGAACAAGATATGGTTACTTCATTCTGGAAAGCCTATATGTATGTGTGACCTTCCAGATCTTTGGAAAGGAAGAAAGTTTTGATAACCTCTCTCCTGTGCTAAAGCAATTTTCACCTCGCCCATAGAGAAGGATGGATAATGATAACAAGTCCATATTGATAATGGACAAAGATATCGATTAATCCAATTATTGCACTATGAGTGTAAGTGTGAATTAGAACTTGTTGTTTGGTGATGATGTCGATTAATCCCAAGATTGCACAATGAGTGTAAGTGTGAATTAGAACTTGTTGTTTGGTGATGAGTGATTTAGTAAATCCTCCAAAAAATAGATATTCATTTTGGAACAAATATTTTGAAAAAAGAAATGCACACGAAAATGAAATAATCACGCATACGTGTGTAAAAATTACTCGGCACAAAATAAAAACTAAGGCACAAGAATCAAAATATTCTATGAGCTACAGAGGACTTCGAACATAATATCTAAAATTTCAACAGAATGGATGGCGAAATGAAAAAACGAGCTCATATCAATGAGAGACTCCGGCCAATTCCCGTTGCCAAACTAAATATGGACTACATGAAATCTAACGGTGGATCGAGGAGTTAAGAGGAAAAGTGGATTGGAAGATGCCAAATCTTGCTTTGCTTATATGTCACATAAAAAAAATACTAGTTCACTCAAAAGGATAAAAACAGAAAGGGGGGGGAAAAAAAAAAAAAAAAAAAAAAAGTACCTCAATTGGTTACATTGTGCAAGGTAAGATACCCCTAATGTCATTTTTGTTGCAGGTATAGTATACCTAAAATGGTCATTTTGTGCAACCAAGGTCACTATGGCTAACACCGTCAATATTTGAACATTAAATACACATATGCTTGCTCATGTGACATCTATTGAGGAATAAAATAGGAAATCTATGTGAAAAGTAAAAAATATCCCCACCCTTTCTCCTTAATCTTTTCCACCCTCAATGGCCATTCCTCCACCCATTACCATTTATTCCTCTTTCATCAAGACATCAACAACAGTTAATTTCCTTTTGTAAATAATTCGACCGCAACCCAAACCCCCAATCCCAGCTAATCTATTCCTCGCACTCAGATCAGTCAAAATTCACCCTCCTCGTACGCCCATCCTTACACGCACCCCTCACTTGATCCGAGCACTTCTCCCCTACCTTTAATTCTTCACTCTTGCCTCTGCTCCACCGGGGAGATAAGACTCTCAATCTCTCACTCCTCCTCTGAATTCAAAGTAAAAAGAGTCCAATTTTAATTCGATGATGTATTCCAACGGCTTGCCTTATTCAAACTCTCAATTTCCTTAAATTCAAACCCTAATTTTGAATCTAATACACAGTGGAAGAATCATGGGCGGCAATGGCAAACTACGATGGTGGAACATTTCTATACATACATCCTCTCTTCATCTTCAACGCCAATTAAGTCTGAGATTAAGGAGCCTCCTAAGGAGTTTATTTGCCCTACTTTTGGCTCCCTTATGCTCGATTCCATTTTCGTTTACTCAGGCCATCCCTTCGAGCGAACGCCCCTTCAAGTATGTTAGGACCTTGGATTTTTGCCGTCTTTTCCCGATGGGTCAAAGTCTGATTTTTCTTAAGTGATCCCTAATTTAGCTCTTAAAAGTACGATTCTTAACTAGCGCTTCTCCAACGGCTCCGTATCTCTACATTCGGCACCAGATTATAGCTCCGTCGAGGCTACTGTCCGTGCACAAATACAATCCTCGTCCGGGGATGCAAAGATGGACGTGGAGGAGTCAATGTTGGGTATGTATGGGCTTGTTAATCAACTGAGAGAAATGTGTGTAGAAAAAAAAATCAACTTTCTCCCCTTATAGTTGGAGAGAAAGAGAGAGGAGTCGTTGAAGGGAATCGCCATTGAGAGTGAAGAAGATGAAGGCGTAAAGGTGGGGATATTTTTTTACTTTTCACATAGATTTCTGATTTTACCACCTCAAAAGATAGCACATGACCAAGCACATGAGTATTTACTGTCCAAATATTGACTGTGTTAACCATAGTGATCTTGGCTGCACAAAATGACCATTTTAGGTACTATATCTGCAGCAAAAATTACATTAGGTATCAAACCTGCACAAAGTGATCAATTGAGGTACTTGTTTTGCATTTTTTTCCACAAGGAAATACGTCATTACAAACAAGTATAATTTCAATATGCAACTATTTATAGACAGGAGTGATTGTTTACTTTTTCTTTATTTATGACTAGTAATTGTTTTACTTTTAAAATACACCAAGTCGGCCCAAACAATTTCAGAAAAAACGGAAGAATGATCTTTAACTATCATAGACATTAACTATCATAGAAAATTGCCAAAAGAGAATGCAAACTATGTGAGATCGCATGTGTGAAGCACTAAATCCCTTAATCTTTATGTATGGTTAAAAGGTACATCCACTCAAAAGAAAAGATCATCCAATGTGCATGTAGAAATATGTTCATATTTCCATAAAACAACAACCAATAAAAGGGATAACGTTTGTATTATGTAACCTTAATCCACCTTTCAAGAGTTTCTACAATTACTCCCTCTGTCCCTGAATAAATGTCCTACTTTCCATTTTCGTTTGTCCCAAAATAAATGTCTTTTTACTAAAAATAGGGTACGAGGTTTGGTGATCTTCCTATACTACCTATTCTAATAGGCACAAGCATTGCAATGTCATAGGAGGTCTCACTCAACCCAAATGAATAGATTGGGGAAATTAAGGAAACATAACTAAAAGCTTAAAAAAATTGACTTGTCAACTATGACATTCAGTGTTCAAAAAAACGCCCGTCTAGGCCGCCTAGGCGCTAGGCGTTCATGAAACGCATAAGTCCCGCCTAGGATATTATAACTATTTCTGAATTCTCGGCCCCGCCTAAGTTCCGTCTAAACCCCGCCTAGGCGCTAGGCGCTGCTTCGGCGCCTAGCGACTACCTAGCGTTTTTTAGAACCTTGATGACATTTATACCGGGACAGAGGGAGTAGTATTAATGGCACTGAGCCTTTTGATCTAAGTGACAAAGCACTCTACTTGGACGTTTTCACATTCAGATTATACACACTAAGACCCCCAAATTGCAAGGAACTATACCTATTATTTTTTTTTTACAAAATCCCAAATGTGAAGTACTCATAAACCTACTGCATTCTCACTGTAGGCTGGCAGTCTCTGGACACAAAGCAAGCTACCACATATTGCGACCAAACGAACAAAGATATTGGATCTTACAAAAACAACTATACATCTCAATCACAAGCACATATACTGGATGGCAGGCGATATAACTTGGTTTTCTAAACAAAGACAGAGATCGTGGATCAAAGAGCTAGGCTGAAGGCTTAATATAGGAGCAGACTATCCACGAGGTATATACTGCTAGCACCCCACAAGATCGACCTAGTGGCTCAAAGAGACCTGGTGAGTCAGTAAACATAATTTCCTTCTTACTATCACATACTATACAAGGTTAATACCATAACTTAGAGGCGGCCATGACACACAAGCATCATGGGATATGTTTGATCTCTTAGTTTGGAAAATTGTCATTTACCTTTAGGTTTTTGGGGGAAAAAAAGTAATTTTAAGTTGCTAAGAATAAAAGTTTCATCAAATTTGACCTCCCTTTGTTTTAGAAAAAGGCCCCCTTTTGAGGCAAATCCAATACCAAAGACTTCGTTTTCCACTTTAAAATAATCAAGTCTCCCGTTTGAAAAAATCCTGGCTTCACCACAGCAACATATCATAGGTTAGTAACAAACAGCTCAAGCCATTAAGTTCTAAAAGGGGTCTAAGATGGTAAGACCATACTTGATGAAAACAATTTGTTCGATACGATTTCACTAAAAAGGTTAGTTTGAGGTTTACCTTGTGCACCTGCTCCCCTGTTCTAATTCGTGCATTTGGACGAGCAAGTTTTGATTCAAATGGAGTTCTTGGCCGCACTTCTTTGATTTCTTCCCACTCCTCCCGTGAAAGCATCCTCACGGTGCCTTGACCAGCAGGAGCATTCTTTATCTTCCGCTCAATCATTTCTTGTGATCTTGAATCGTCGTACTGTCAGCATTGCAATGCAATAACATTAATTCTGGTTCACCACAATTTGCTAATTGATCAGGAATGATGTTAACCTATTATTATATCTTCAAAATGCTTGATACTCCCTATGTCCCAAAATAAATGTCCTAGTTGACAAGTCAATAATTTTAAGCTTTTAGTTATGTTTCGTTGATTGCCCCAATCTATTCATATGGGTAGAGTGACACCTCCTATGATATTGCAATGCATGTGCCTATTAGAATGGGTAGTATAGGAATATCACAAAACTTCATACCATGCTTTGAGTGAGACAGCATTTATTTTCGGACAGACGAAATGGAAAGTAGGACACTTATTCCTGAACAAAGGGAGTAAAAAAGATTAGATGATCCAACAATTGGAAACCCTCTCCCCTCCTTCCATTCCCTCTTTGGTATGTCAGTTTAGCTACCTAAACCAAAATCTAGGTAAATTAGGGTTACACAAGGCAGGCAAGTCATTGATCATTTGATCCTATAGACAACATGCCTGATACAAAATATTCATGGAATCAGAATCCTTAAGAAGAGATCAAAAGATTTGGACACTATTTCTAAAGGCTTCATGTCACCTACCATAAGATAAATAAAAAGGGGGAACTGAATAGATTGCTGTTCAAGTTCTTTCATGTTAAGTATCTAGTTTGAGTTATATACAAAAGTTCTTTTTACATTGACTAGGTGTTTTTGCGCTCCTGTCAAATAAACAAGCTTCAAGAAGCTGTTCAAACTTCAAAATTGGCTAGTTTCCATTTTAGAAAAGCAAAAATGAAAAAGTCTCGAACAAGCTTCTATCAAATCAAACAAGAGCCAAACTCAGATAGTATGCACCTGGAGGTATTTTCTAATGGCTATATGGGTCTCACCAGAATGTGGAGGATGTTGGCTGAAAGTAGTAGCCTTAAAACAAGAAAATCGTTTGACATTCCTGCAATAATGTGCTAGTACATATCATCATTTGCATTTGCATTTTCAAAGTTGTCCGTACTACTTAAACCTTATATCATGCAGTGGCAGCCAAAATATGCCCAAATGACAACTTCTCAGGTCAGCCACAGATCCATTTTACATATGACAAGCTTTTAAACTAACAGATGAAGAAATGTAAGAAACAACAATGAATAAAACAAGTAAATAAGAAAGCAAATAGTACCATCATCAAAAGCTTAGCAAAGAGTGCAACTCCAACAGTAGTGAGTATCATTGGCATGCTTGCAGTATCGAGATATGCTAACGATTCTGGAACCTCCACAAATAACCGATTCTTTATAGGATCTTTCCTCTTTCTCATCTTCTCTAATCCAGCTATCTTTCTCTTCAAGGTATCACTAGGACCATTTCGGGATAATGTATGTGCTTGCCTACAGAATTGAAACAACACTCGCCTAGACAAATCCATATCAATCAAGAGGTGCGTATCTTTCCCAGCTGCAACCAATAAATTAGTTACAAAACCTATGTTCCTGCTTGACATTAGAATATGGTAATAACTTATTAGAGCTGACATGACACCAGTGGCGGAGGTAGAGCCAACCTCCGCCCCACCCCACACACAAATTGATTTAAAAAACCAAAATAATATTATAGTAATTTAACTTAAAAAATCTAAATTTTAAAATTTAAGTGCACAGTGAACATGATATTAACACCCCACCCCACCCCACACCCCAATTTGAATATTTATTTTTTTTTAAAAAACCCCAAATAATATTATAGTAACTTTATAAATCAAGGATTTTAGTGCAATAAATCAATTTTTACCCAATTTATGTAAGGAAAAATTATACATTAGGTCTTCCCCCCCCCCCTTTTAATTAGTGAAAATACTTTTAACAACCCCTTTTTTGAAATCTCCTGGCTCCTCCGCCACTGAACTATACTAAAGCTTTATAAATATCTTCTTCCAGAACTGTTTATAATTGCATTCGGGAATCAAGAAGATTAAAGCATTGGCTGAAAGAAAATTAATATTTCACTTTTCAAACCTATGCAAGTTTGTTAAATTACAATATTTTGACAGTCATATGATCAGGTTAATGGTGCGAAATTATAAGAGGAGTTTTCAGGTGTGTGTGTGTGTGTGTGTGTGTGTGTGTGTGTGTGAGAGAGAGAGAGAGAGAGAGAGAGAGGAGGATTTAGCAAAATACAATACCTAGAGACTGAAATGGAGTGATGGTCGTATCAAATGAAGATTAACTCTCCAATTGAGCCCTATATTTTAAACTTGGCGACTTTATAATGCACCGTTGTCGGTCATGTCCGCTGTCGATTCTGCAAAACAAAACCATGGATGGATGGAGGTAGAGAGGGAGAAGGCGCCCGACCCGCGGGAGGAGGAGTAAAAGAGAAAATGCCCAACCGCCACCGACTGCGATTTCGAGAGTAGTTTTGTTTTAAGGTTTTACCCTTGTGGTTTGTTAAAATGCTGATCCACCCCTCCTCTCCCTTTGCAGTTCTGTTTTCAAAAAAAAAAAAAAAAACTATGGAAAATGCGTTTTTCTTAACTCCCAGGAAAAACGTGTTTTAAAAAAATGAGGTGCCATTTTTGTAAGTATGTGGAACTTCTTAAAAAAACGTGCGGTGACATTTTTGTAAATAATCGGAACTTCTCAACGGTTCTGGATATAATTATAAAACCTTCTGGATATGAGATTGACAACTAGAACCTTTGAAAGTGATAGCCAGAATGATCATTTTTGTAAATAATTGGAACTTCTCAACGGTTATGGATATCAATATAAAGCTTTCTCGATATGATATTGATAGCGAGAATCTTTGAAAGTAATAGCCAAAAGAGTCTTAGATATCAATATAAATCCTTCTGGATAAGAGATTTGAAAGTGATAGCCAGAAAGTTTTTTCTGATTTTTTTTAGAGTAATATCTATTAACATAAGTGTTAATAGATAGCCAGTGACAATGTTTAAGATGACTAGTTGCTATTAACATAAGTGTTAATAGCGAGAATCTTTGAAAGTGATAGCCAAAAGAGTCTTAGATATCAATATAAATCCTTCTGGATAAGAGATTTGAAAGTGATAGCCAGAAGGTTTTTTCTGATTTTTTTTAGAGTAATATCTATTAACATAAGTGTTAATAGATAGCCAGTGACAATGTTTAAGATGACTAGTTGCTATGTTACGAAGGTCCAGTGAATGTGTTAAGGACCGCCAGATGATTTTGAAAAACACGTTTTTCCTAACACTAGGAAAAATGCCTATTACAGGAGACCAACTCAAAAAAACGACAAATGCAGTTCTGTGAGTGTTTATCATGGCTTTTGATTTTCAAAATTTTTTTTGGATTTTTTTTTTAGATATATATATATATAAGTGAACATTTTAATATTAAGTATTTCTTAATGTATTGAGATGCCACGTTTTAAATTTGACTGTGAAGAGTAAATATCAAAGAATTCCCCGTACGGTATATATACCACTAATAAATTTAGTCAAAAAAATTCAGATGAAATACAACATTAGTTGTTTTGTCACACATTAAAGTACTTTTCAATGCCGATTTGAGGCAGCGTCCAAGTTTGACTTAAAAAGGAATTCGTACGTCATTCAGATCGAAAATATCGTTGTTGTATATTAAGAAATGAAACCGCTATTGTTATTCAGGATGAGCCTTTGATCTTTGTGCAGCTCCTTTCAAATTGCTTTGAATTGTCGTTTGTTCAAAAAAAAAAAATGATTATCAAAACTGAAAAGGTCCCCAAAAACTCAGCCTTGTCGTGATTTCTAAAGAGCAGCTTTCTTTGGAAGGAAAAATATGTGCTATTCAGAAATAGCGGACAAAGTTACACCACTCAGAGCATCTCCAATGAACACCAAATTTCACACTAAAGCACTAAAAAAGGCCACTATTCACTACTTCAATGGACAATATATTTTGCACCAAATTTGGTGTAAATGAATAGTGTTAACACTATTCATTTACACCAAATTTGGTGCAATAGTTTCATTTATCAAATTTATATCAAATTTAGTTCCTCTAATTCTAATGTTAATTAACTTATATGTTAATAAATCATACTCCCTTCGTCCCAAGTAAGTTGAAACATTTTGCCATTTAAGACATTTCACTTAAGTTGCAACAATCTAAAAATGAAAGTTTTTTATTACTTTTATAATCTTCCACTCATTCTCTCTCTTCCTCCCAATCACTCATTATTTTCCACTCATTCTCTTTACTTCCCCACTAATTCTCTCTCTTCCTTACTATCTTTCATTCTTAATATAATATTATATCATTAATTTCCCAACTTCAAAATGAATGTTACAACTTACTTGAAACGGAGGGTGTATAGCATATTTTACTCAAATTACAAAAGTACAATTTAATATTCGGGTATACCCAACCCATCCTGAAATCACCGGATCCGTCTCCACCTCAATTAAAAGAAAGAGGGGATAATATCCAATCATTCATTATTTTTTCTTTTAGTTTTGCTTTTGATGCAACTTTCAATTATTCATCGACAATACAAGTGAGATTCCCCCCCCCCCCCCCCGAATTTTTACTAACTTTTTTTTGTTAATGAATGAATGATCGAGGTTAATTAAGTCCAATTTGGCGGAACCGCTCCACCCAGGTGCACCCCTCCACCCAATGGCTCATATCGAGGCTACATATGCGAGCTCATCATCTGTGCGGCTAAGATGATTTCAATTTTTGTGGGTCCCACCGAGCTTGGCTACATCGCATCCGTTGGGTGGAGCTAAAATGAGGTGGCTCCAATCGGAACCATTGGGTGGAGCTAACTAGGGGTGCAGCGGTTCGAAATCCCCGGACAAGTAAGCACAGTCAAGCTTCTGCTTCCACAGTTATAAAACCCATCTTTGATGGGTGTCACATCGTTGCAAACCGCATGGGAAAGTAGCCTTGCAAGGGATTCTAGCAAATACTATGAAACCCCATTTTGATATTCACAATGTAAGAAACTCATGGGCACATACTACAAAGAAAGTAATACTCCATCCGTCCCTAAATGAAAATCTGAATTTCATATCGAAAATGTCTCCCTTTTAAAACTAAATGACAGAGATGCATACATATTCTTGTAACCACTTTCCGAACATTCAGTTTAGCAAATAATAAAGTGACAAAACAAAACAGTGTAATATGCAATCCCACAAGTGAGGGGAAAGGAAATGAAACTGCAGTTAGAAGATTTTGCTGACGCTTCAAAAATATTGCTCGCTGATCAAACTTTGGCAACTATAAAAGCAGAGGAGGTTCAAAACAAACTTGTTCCATATACGATGCTTAAAACTTGGTCTCACAAAAACTGACTTAGGAAGCAAACACAACCTATTTGTCAACAAGAATCTATAATATCGCTTGCATAAAACACATTCCACTCCACATAACAGGTACTAAGTCTACCTCATCAACACTCACGCGACTTGCACACGTGATCAAAATGACAAATATACCCCTAAAAGTCGTGTGAATAGCACACGACTGTTTTTTCCATCAAAAACTAATACTTTGTTAGTTTTCATACCAGTTTGCAAACAAAATGTCAAACATAAGAGTCGGGTTGCAAAATTTACAAACACGGGAACCAAATTGCAAAAGGTGGTACAAACACAGGTAACCGAATTGCAATTTGCCCCATATGGGCTATTATTAAGTTCACGTATGATCAGATAAAAGTAGATGTCAAGCAACGCTTCTACCCCCCCCCCCCCCCCCCCCCACCCCACCCCAGGTGGCAACTACCAAAATCCACATAACACAAGGAGGTTTTCAGAACAATACACAAGGACACCTTTTTTTTATATATATATTTACAGTATAAACAAACACAGAAAAACGTATTATAAAGAAAATAAAAGAAAAACTTGTGTTCGTATCAGTTAATAACTTAGCTACGACCTACTAGCACATCAGATTGTGCTGTAGATCAGATACTTTTACGAACACAAGAAAACAGTAAATTATCATTCTGAACTTTTACCTTAATATGGTCTCAGTTTACAGACACAAACCAGAGTATAATGCAATCCCGCAAGTGAGGGGAAAGCAAATGAAACTATAGTTGTAAAATTTCGCTGCCACTTCAAAAATATTACTTGCACGTTGCCTAGTCGAATAAAATAAGATCAAACTTGGGTAACTATAAAAGCCGAGGAGGTTCAAAACAAACCTGTTCCATGTACTATGCTTAAAACTTGGTTTACCAACTCAAAAAACTGACTTAGGAAGCAACAAACCTATTTGTCAACAAGAATCTATAAGAGAAATATCGCTTACATAAAACACATTCCACTCCAAACAACAGATTCTAAGTCTAAAGCTCATCAAAGGATAAATGTCTAACTATAAAATTGCATAGGTGTCTTCTTAGTTGGATGAAAAACTAACTCAGGTTCTCTAATCCATAGAGTGAACAAAAAAAAGCAAACTAAATGTTCCTGCTGATCTTCTACAAGTGTCTCGGTCTGTAAGTGCTTTTTAAGTCTATGAACTCTGAACCACCAGTTGATGCCTGAAAACCCCAAACCTGTTTGCAACTCCTAAGAAAGAGCCTATGTATCTACCTGCCATATGGGTGGTACCGACTACCACCGCCACTATAACCTCCCCTACTCCCATAAAGCCCACCTCCAGCTCCACCATAGCCAGTACCTCCGGCTCCACCATAACCAGCACCTCCGGCTCCACCATAACCAGCACCAGTCCCGGGTTCATACTCGCCAGCCGAGCCAGCCCCACCATAGCTCCCATAGCCTCCACCACCAGCACCACCACGGCCATATGCACCGCCTAATCCAGTCCCTCCATATCCCCCACCATACCCCCCACCCAAGGAACCAAACCGGCTAGAGTAGCCAAGTGAGGGTTCACCTCGGTAACCACCATAATCACCACCAAAATCCCCATAACGACCACCACCATATTCACCACCACCACCACGTCCATATCCACCATACTCGGCAAGCCTACTGGAGAGACCTCCATATGACCTATACGCAGACCCAAATCCGCCACTGCCATACCCACTATAAGAGTCATCAAATCCAAAACCATCACCATACCCACGTCCCCTAGAGTGGCTACCATATGAAGGGGGAGGCCCTGAGTTTGAGGATTTCTTTGGTTCAGCCTTCTTGATCTCAACCTACAGCAAAGAAGCAGGTTAACCTATATTATATCCACCTGAAAATAACCACAACTAAGAGGAAAGAAACAAAAACGACGAAGATGTGGGAGGACAGTTGTAAACAACCACCCAATCACAAACACTTAGGCTAACTGCAAGGGTAATAGATAATAAATGAATAAACTGATGCCAATGGTCTTTAGACCGAGAACAAAATCTTTAACTGTTCTTCCATATATAGCAAAACTACATACAACGAGAACAGACATACTAGGGATCCCGTTGATAAAACAAACCTGTGTGCCCGACATGTCAATCATATTTCCATCAACCAATATATTATCAACAACTTGTTCATTGTCAAACACAATAAATCCAAAGCCTCGAGAACGCTTGGTCGCATGATCTCGTATAATCTCGTGCTCAACCACATTTCCATACTTTGAGAAGAAACCTTTGAACTCCTCTACATAACACGAACACGGAAAAACAAAACACTAGTTAAGCTTATTAAATTTTTAAAGCAAAATTATATAGAGAGGGCTACTAGTCTATTAGAAAGACGATTTTCATATAATGCAACCCAAATGCTTACCTTCTGTAACTGATGTTGGAATGCCACCAACAAATATTTTCTTTGTTTTAAAATCCTTGGACTCTGCAGAACCTTTCGGGATGGTTCTTTTGATCTCAACCTGTTCAAAAAAATAGTATGTCAGCCCATAACCAACATGTCTTTGATAAGTAATCTACAGCGGATATGACACAGAGCTGCAGAAAAATGCACCAAGAGAATAGCATTAAGAATTAAATGTTCTCCATTATAAAACCAGAGATGAAGAATCACACAGATATTCACATCCACTTGCTTTAAGATTATGAGTTTTACCATGCCATTAGAATAGTGGGCTGAGTATATAAATTCATTTAACAAGCAATTAGAAATAGTGAGTTGAAAGAAGCAAACGGGTCAAAAAATATTAACTACAATCATTGTTATCTGCTATCACGTACACACAGTATATAGCTTAAAAAATGCCCAACCAGGCCTGTAATTCAAGGATGGTAATTAACGGTCTTGGTTTCTATAGTCAAATCCTAGGTCATGTTCAGGGTCGTATCTCAAAGCTGAATCTTAAATGAAACTGAATTTAAACCGGTGCCTTCACAAGAGATTAACTAATCATGATCAATAATCAAAAACACCAAGATATAGTGTGATGTGAAACACCCATCAAAACCATGACATTGTCCCAATCATAGACAAGAGTGGATATCAATTTGTATTTCTACAATTTGCTTCTAATTCTTCATTCAGATTTTTTTCGAATCAGTCTCTATTCCTTTGATTCTATTCAATTCTACTCTTAATTCATCTTCATGGCTGAAAATCCTGATGTTGAAATTGATCAATATGATATTGAAAATGCTGCAATTCAACTCCGTCCCTCTCATCCTCTTTACTTGCATCCAAATGATGGACCTGGTATGGCTTTGGTCTCGGACTTCTTACTGAGTCAAACTTTCATCAATGGAGAATTGCTGTGACTACTGCTCTCACTGCAAAGAACAAAATTGGACTTGTAACAGGTTCCATCCCAAAACCAATTGGCAATGGGAGGAGTGGCCCTGGATCTTTATATAGTCAGGCTTTGGCTAGTTAATTCCCGATGTGGGATAAATGCTCCAACACGCCCCCTCACGCGTAGCCGAACTTTGGGCTTACACGTGGACATATAATTGGGTGACGTGGGGCTAGATCATCGTGGGCCGAACTTTGGGCTCGCACGTGTAAAGGGCAAGCTCTGATACCATGATAAAGTCTGAGGTTCCATCCCAAAACCAATTGGCAATGGGAGGAGTGGCCCTGGATCTTTATATAGTCAGGTTTTGGCTAGTTAATTCCCGACGTGGGATAAATGCTCCAACAGCATGAGACATTGATTCTTTTTCTAACCTTCATATATAATACTCCCTCCGTCCCACCCGAAATAGGAAGTTTTGTCATTTTGGGTGTCCCACTCGAAATAGGACATCCCAAAATGGAAAGCTTTTATTACTTTTTTAATAGTAGGACCCACTTGTCATACTCACAACAACTTTTCATTTATTATTCCCCACCCACTTTCTCTCTCTTTCATACTCACAACACCTACTTTTCAAACAACTTTTTATAATAAAAGATTATTATTCCTTAATCCCCGTGTCGGGACCAAGAATCCTATTTCGGATGGGACGGAGGGAGTATACTCATCAAAATTGCAGATTAACATAATATCATATATCTTGCACATGTGATTTCTATAACTTTCATCCAGGATATGAGGATAACAAGAAATATTCAATAACTTTCATCCAGAATAACAAGAAATACAGTACAACTTCAATTCAATTCTTTCAAGAACGAAACCAGAATATTTAAACAAAAATGAGAATCAACATGACTGATCAAATTTTCAAACATGCTATTCAACTATTCAAGTATGAAAATAAGAACACTAATTCAAAATCTTACTTGTTTGTCATTAATGATATGAGTTTCGGCAATAACAGTATCAACAACGGAAGGGTCAGCGTAGGTGATAAACCCAAACCCCCTCGGCCTACCCGTTTGCCGATCTTTCATAATAACCGAATCTGTTATCTCGCCATACTTTCCAAAGTACTTGACAAACGTATCTACAAACATAAACCCCGCAAACCCTAATTAGTATACAAATTCGAACAATTTGGCCACAGAACTATGAAATCGAAACCAATAGCTAACCTGACGAAGTATCTTTCGCTAAACCCCCGATAAAAATCTTCCTGCAACAATAACAAAAACCCTAATTCATCAATGCTGTCGGAGAAAAACTATACGCAGGTGGAGAAAGAGAGAAATTACGAACCCGGGGCTGGCGCCATCGCCGAAATCAGGCCTCTTTGACCCCATGGTGAGAAGGTTTTTCTCGATTCGAGATTTTAGGGCACGGAGAGTCGGAAGGAGGCTTCGGACAATAGGTTATGTTGAGGTCTCCAAAATGGGATATTTAGCCCCTACGTTTGTGTTTATACCTCATTAAACCCAAGCACAAATTGGAGATGAATCCGTATTTATCTACGAAAACTAGGGAAAATATAAATTTATGCCCCTGTACTTAGGTTTAAGACGCAAATCTACTCTTATACAAGTTAATTGTTATATTTGCCCTTGTACTTGAGAGAAATGTGTGGAGATTAGGACACTGTCATCTTTTCGTCAAAAATCTAACCGATTGGCTGACTAGGCTGCTTATTTGGCTATTTGATGAGCACAAGTGGATTTTTTTATTTGTCAAATGGACTTGTTAATCACAAAACGACGTCGTTTTGTTGATGATAAAAGAAAGAAAAACACAAGATAATAATAAGAAAAAGAAAAGAAAAAAAACATAACGGTACCTTCTTCTTCTCCCAATTTACAGCCGCCACTATGTTCTTCCTCTACCCAACAACCACCACTATCACCACCCCTGTCATTGTCTATCACTACCACCACAACCAAAATCAACACCACGACCAAATGCACAACATAAATTGAACAAAATCTCCCATGAATCAACAACACAAGATAAAGCAAAATCTAAACCCTAAATTTCACAATCAACAATCTGCAATTCGACATTTGTCTCGCCCCAAGGTCAACGCAAAAATCCATCATCATTGAAGTAGACTTCGACCACCAACGACAATGAACCCGTACCAAATCCATAGTTCTTTCTCGGCCGTGTAAGGATTTCCGGCGACTCGGTGGTTGGGTCAGCGTCGAAAGCTGCTGTACAGAGAAAGAAATGGTAGAGTTTTCTCATATTAAAGACATTGAATTGGGTTTGGGATAGAATTAAGGTTTGAAATTATGGTTATGTATGGGGTGGATTCGGTGCTAAGAGGAAGAAAGAGTAGAGTTTTTCTAATCGATTTGGGGAGAATTGTTAGTACAACCCGTTTGTCTTTGTCCAATTTCTGTGTGTGAGATTGGCGCATCGTTTCACCTGCCAGATATAGTATCTATAAAAGTACTGGGGTTGGCCGGAGTTTAGAGTAGTCGGAGGAGACTATGAAGGGTGGGTGATGACTTAATAAACTGGGGAAATGGTAATTTTTTGTTCAATATTTTTTTATATATTTTAAATATCAAAACGACGTAGTTTTGAACCCATCATACTCAGTAGATTCCACTTGGGCAATTTTCCATCATATAATAAATTCATATGCCAACTAGGATGCCTAGTCAACTATTCCGTTAGAATTTGAACAAAAATATTGATGGAGTCCCAATCTCCACACATTTTTCTTAAGTACATGGGCTAATATAGCAATTAACTTGTATAAGGGCATATCTGCATCTTATACCTAAGTACAGGGGAATAAATCTATATTTTCCCACAAAAATGATTTGAAATACACAAAACAAGAAAGAGTTAATTGCAATTTCAGGACTGAAGTCAAGGGGGGTCTTCTAAAAGAGGTCTGATATTTTTTTATTTTTTTTGCCCAAATCAAGGCTCAAACTGATTTTCTTTTGGCCAATTAGGGGACTTTTAACGAAATTCGTTAGAAATCTTGTTAAATGCCCATGTGTGGAGCACGTGATTAATATATTGATTAGTTTGAATTGTCATTAACTATTAGGGTGTTAAATGACATTTTAAAAAGCATGGGGAGGGCGTATTTTTTTTCTAACTCCTCGTCTCCTTTCTCCTAACACGTACTGTACTCCCTCTCTCCCGTTCCTTTCTCTGTTTCTCTCCTTCGGCTTACCTCCCCCCTCAGACCTTCTTCTCCGACATCCCCCCTTTCTCCGGCGAATCCTTAAATCCAGTAGCCCTATCCATCCCCACCACCATCCCCGAACCCCTAAATCTCAGCCATAGACTCCACCAAGACTAGAACCCACAATTCGAAATTAAACGACCAAAATCAAATCAATAAACCAGATTCAAACACAAACTGATGTGAAACGCAACAGAATAATAAACAAGAATTAGCCTAAACCAATTCTTCTACAAATATCCTGTAAGTCAGAATATTTGACCTAATTCGAATCCACGAAATAGGGTTTGAAACAGGAATAATAGGGATATAAACAAACCCTCGTAAAATGATTTGAACTACAATAATCTCCAAAAAGATTTTTCTGCAAGGAATCGAAATTCCCCAAACAAGAATTTCCGAAGAAATCCTTCTGTAAGCCAAAGGCTTAAGGGTAAAACCCAACAATTGCAAAGCAATCAAAATTTTATTGCATAAAGTGTAATTTTCGAAATACACTTTTAGACCTATTTTATAGTGCCCATAAAACTTGAAAAAGACTCCTAAACCTTATTGAAATAACCCTAACCTATATGGTCACATAATAGGACTCAAAAATAGCAAAATCACTCTAATCCTACTCTAAAATCCTCTGTAAATGACCTATAAAAAATAATGACGAAAATACTAAATAAAATAGAAACTAATGTAAACTAAATCCTAAGATAGTAATTAAAATACAAAAATAATTAATATGTTTGACGTTGTCAAACATTCGTGCTGCATCACAAACGAACAATGTATCCAGTCCATAAATTCGTGCACAACCCCAAATGTCCTCCAACTTTGTAATGGTTTCCCGCTATTAACTTGAATTTATGTTTATTTGATTTCAATGTTTAAACACGCCAATGCGAGGGCGGCTAACGACGGGGACAATAGGACAATGGTGGCATTAAGGAGGGTGGGGTGGGGGAGAAAGGGTGACGATGAAGGTGAAGGTGGGGGTGGGAAGGGTGGCCGGTGGGGAAAGAAGAAGGTAGAAGACGAAGTTGTTGGGTTCTCGTTTGTTAGTTTTTTTTTGTTTGTTTTTTTTTTTGGAAAGCATTTGATGGGTTTTAAGAGATGTAGGGGTAGGATTAATATTTTTTTATGGATTTCTTTTTATTAATTATTTTTGGTATATGTATCAATTAATTTTTTAAAATATATTTTGTTTAAAATATTAAAACTAAAAAAGTGCATTAAAACGAAAAATGGTTTTATTTTAAACATTTTTGTTTTTAAATTTAGTTAGTTTTTAATTTTATTTAGTTTTTGTTTTTTAGATAGATGATAATTAAATTATTTTATTTTATTTCAATTATTACTGTTAAAAAAAATTATATTCAACCCCTTAAATTTAAGAATTTCCATAAAGCCCCGTCTATAGGAATATCAACTATAAACTAACCATTATGTCGATCATGTGCACGGCACATGGTGCTTTAACAAAATTTCTAACGAATTCCATTAAAATCCGCTAAGTGGCAAAAAAAAATTCATTTTGAGCTTTGATTTGGCCCAAAAAAAAAAATCAGGCCCCTTTTAAAAGACCCCTTTTAGACTTGAGGCTCAAAATTGCAATTAACCCAACATCAAAATAGTATAATACTCCAGAAAAGTTTTTGGATTTTATGATTTTTTTACTTACCCATTTCCACAAAATCGGACGAAAATAAATATTTTTAATGACAAGAATAAATAATTTTATTATTTTAAACTTGTCCACCTATCACTTACATTTCCAATTACACAATTAATTTTTTTAAATTGTAATAATGAGGACGTTACTATAACTATTATAATTTGATTAATTAATTAATTAATTTACTTTTACGATGTTTTAGTTAGAAGGCAAAAAAAGAGATCGAACTTTACACTCATTGTAAGTTTTAAAGTAAGTATAATAAATTAATTCAAAACATAATTGGTAATTTGAAAATTATGATGCATTTGCATTAAAAAAAAGTTAAATAACATTCATTTTTTTTTAAGAAAAAACATTGAAAAAATGTAGTGCTTTTAAGGTTAATATGAAAAATCTTAGGCTATATCCAACTACACTCTATACCTCTTTAAACCCAAGCACAAATTGAAGTTGAATCTGTATTTATCTACGGAAATAATTTAAAGTACACAAAACATGATAATCTATCTATTATGTGATTGTTTGTTTCCACTTATTTATGAGAGATTTTGACTTTTGGTTTAAAAATAAGTTATAAATGTAGTGTTTGTTTTGACTTATAAGCTAAAAGCTCATAAATAAGGTACAAGTCAATTATAGCATAAATAAGTAAAAGCTAAAAAGGCAAGAAAATATCACTTTTACTCATTTATTTAGAAACATGCCTTTATTCACTCCTCATGAAAATTCTATAACGCAAATTGCCCTCTATTTCCAAAATACATCTCTTTCCAAATACTAGTAATTTTCTGTTTGTGTTTAATGTTCCATGCCAAATCATTTTATTACTAGCTTAGATTTCAAGTACATCTTCGTTTTTTAATTGTTAATCACATAATAGTGATAATTGACAATTCTCTCGTTGAATTCGTTTACTTCTAAAAAAAAAAAATGTATACTTGGTGATTAACTTTTCAATGAAAATATTAGTTGTTCTAAAATAAAAAACTCGTTATCAAAATTATTTATAATTTTTTTTTTTTGATATAAAGTTAATAATACTCTCTCCATCTCATAAAAATAATTTTATTTGGTAAAAATAATTATGAATTTATATATTTTTCTTGAACTGTAAAAGTAAAATAAATTAAAATTTAATTTAATTATGTTGATAAAAGTATAAGACTACATTTCATCTCAACAAAAAAGATTTATGTGATTTAATTCTAAGGTAGTGGCATGTATATGTATTAATTTTTATATTAAGATTAAGGGTAAAATTGCATTCTTATCGTAATTCATTCAGCAATTTTTAGCTTATCTAACAAACAAATACAACTAACTTATGACAGCTCATAAGTTGTTTCAAATCAGCCAAAACAAACAGTATTCAACCCATCAGCTATAAGTCATTCAGCCATCAGCAATCAGTTGCGACAAACGAGCCTTATATAATGGCACAATAGATCATAACATAGCTTTCATACACAATTTTCCCGCTCAAATTGACAATGCTATATATAGAAATCGTTGTTATAGCAACTAATAAATAGCAGCCATAATTGAAGTTCCAAACCTTAACAAACAATCCGTAATCTCATATTTCTAAGCAAACAGTTGTCGTGATTTTCCAAACTCCATAAAATCTCATAACAACCCGTGTAAATGATATAGATTAATCAAATATATATTTAAAATACGGTAGAATAAATATATAGTAGTATATATAATCATTTAATATACATAAAAAATTTATATATTTAATACTCCCTCCATTCCGGGTAAGTTGCAACATGGAAGGGGAAGCACAAAAATTAAGAAAGGAGAATAATGAGTGGTTGAGAGGAAGAGAGAGATTGCGTGGAGAATAATTAGTGGTTGGGAGGAAGAGAGAGAATGAGTTGAGAATAATAAGTGGTTGGGAGGAAGAGAGAGAATGAGTGGATGATTATAAAAGTAATAAAGAGTTTTCTTATTTGACATTGTTGCAACTCAAGTGGAATGCTCAAATGGTAAATTGTTGCAACTTATCCAAAACGGAGGGAGTATGTTTTTAATGCAGAGTAATATGTTTTCTTTTTAATGTTGATTGCATATATTAATCATAATCATTTTATAAAAGAATATAAATAAATTTATTTTTTCTAATTTGAAATACATATATGGAAGATGGGTGTTGCAGTAAAAGTCTACATATTGTTAGAAAAAATTATGCATGAAACATGAATCATTATCTTCAAAATACTAGCTAATAGTTAAGATATGGCTAGATAAAACTTAGGAATACCAAACAGCAGATTTTTTCTTATGAAGAGATAGGATTTCGATCACTCAATAAATACCATTTAAACATATTTTTATTCTCAATTTTTTTTGATTTTGAAATGTACGTGTTTTTACGTATTATACGGGTATGTTACGTGTTTTAACTAACTACTCTCACAAGCTACATCTAATTCAATTACAAATCATATTTAAATAATGAAATACATATCAAATTAAAGGTTTTGCACGTGAATTAAATGATGAATAGTAGTAGGTAGTTGATGTGAGTGTGAAAAGTGAAGTATGAGAGAGAAAGTGGGGTATGGAAGAGTAGGTTGATTGGTGTTGTGAGTGTAAAAGTAAAGTATGAGAGAGATGTGTGGGATGAATAGTAACGATTCTTTGTTATTTTAGGAAAGTGTGACTTATCAATGGGACAACCAGAATGGCAATTTGTGCACATAGTTGTGGGACGGAGGGAGTAATTCTTATAAATTTCTAAAATATAATACTAGAGTTTTTGTTAAAGAAAAAAATATAGAGTTTCAGTCATACATTCTTAAGAACACACTGTACTTTCCTTTTGACAGCATCCATTACCTTAAAGATCAGCACAAAAATAATAGAAGGTGCGACAAAAGGCTGTTTGAACGGACGACTCAAAAAATGAATAGTTTGTATATTAATTAATCGAAAAAATATTGTTTTTGTAAAGTTCTAAATATAATAGATTATGTAAGATAAAATAATATATTTTCAATCATACCTTCTTAAGGACCCAACGTTAACCTTTTTTTTTTACAACCATCCATATAATTTTTAATTACATCTATATCTATTCACTTTTCTTTTTCTCACAAAGTTTTTGCCCATGCCTTCAAGGCGCGGGTCTTACACTAGTCACTATAATACTCTGTAAAAGTTTATGGATTTCATTAGTTTCTCACTTATCCATTTTCAAACAATCGGATGAAAATATATATTTAATGAAAGGAAAAAATGATTTTATAATGTTTAATTTGTCTATTTGTGCAACGACTCGAGCTCGAAGGCCTGTCCCGCGGCATAAAGCACCACGCACTGGTCTATTAAGCACCTCCTCATTTGGATTAGTCACAACTCATTACATGCTTCGACAAGTTAATGTGTGATTTGATGTTCAATGATAGTTTGTGGGAGTTTTAAGTAACACTCCAACTTCATCTAATTTTTTTGATGTATGATATAATAACCTCCCCTGCTTGGATCCTTACCGTCCCTAACAAGGCTCACTAGGATCGGAACCCTTGGCAGTGTATGATTCTAGAGGTGACTCGTACAAATTCAAAAGGTGGCTATCACCGTCCCTGCGGTGTAGCATTTGTTCTACATAACACATTGTTCACTTTCGACCGGGGCTCGCTCTGATACCATTTGTAACGATCGAGCCCGAAAGTCCGGCCCGCTACATATGCACAACGCACTAGCCTACTAAGCACCCCCTCATATGGGTCAGCCCATCACAAGCCTCAAAAGTCTAATGGATAATTTGATGCTCAATGGTAGTTTGTGGGACTTTTAAGTAACACTCCAACTTCATCTAATTATTCAATGTGAGATATTACAAACTGTCAGTTTCATTTTCCGGTTACACGAATTAATTGTTTTAAATCATAAAATTGAGGATGTGCTATTACTTTTAGATTTAATTTGATAATTAATTAATTTACTTTTTGCAATGTGCTGGCCGGAATGTATGGAGAGGGTTCGAACTTAAGACCTCATTGTGAGCTTTGACTTTTACTATTGAGCCGCTACTTTGAGGATAACATAATAATAAATTCAAAACATAATTGTTTTTTTCCCTCTAATTATGATGGCGAATTTTAAATACAAGGCATCCTTGTGTACAAGGCACAATAATACCAAAAATGCCCTTACCCGGATACGCGTGTTTCGTGTACACGCTCACGAAATAAGTTGTTTATTTCGCGTAAGGTTACACGAAACATGGAAAATGTTGAAGTTGTTTTTTTAGCCTGGTTTTACACGAAATAATGCTTGATTTTCACCTAATTGTACACGAAATGTAATAGAGCATTTCACCAACTTTTACACGAAATAACAGCATGCATTTCACCTAAATAGACACGAAATAAACAGTTTTTAACAAGGCTGATGCATAATTCATACATCCAAACATCCAAACAAACAAATGTCATACAAACTGGATGATTCAAAAATGCAATACATGATACACACATACTATGGCCTATTTCTTGCAATTCTTGCTTCGTTCGCCGCATTTGAGAGTCGATTGAATGTGTCTATCCGAGCTCTGTATGGCATGACTAGGTTACTTGCGCTTGATTCACGTTGAGTCTCCCAATATATAGCTGGTGATGGTATTGGGTAATCATTATCTGACATGTGCAGCTGCAAAAGTAATAAAATAGTTCAATATAACGAATTTAAATAAATTTGTTAAATATAATGAATTTAAATAAGATAGTTAAATATAACGAATTAAAGTATCATACAAGTATAAAATGGTTTCTCACATGTCCCAACACAAGTGTCTGTGGGTGGTCCTGTTCCTTGTGGTACAGTCACTGGAAGGCATGTGAAGCCACTGGTTTGCGTGTACGAGACGAACACCACATTATACCTCGTGGCAATGATGTGTCCTAGCTCTGGGAGTATCATATAATTATATTCAGGAGCCGGGGAGGTATAACAAGCAATGCGATCGTAGAGCTCCTCTACAGGTCTCCAAGGTATAACTCTCTGATAAAGCGGGCGGCGACTATGCAGCTCAATGCAACAATCTGACCTCACTTGATGGCACATGTCCCCATTTCCGTATATCTGCGCTGCTACGGATCTATAGCCACAATGTCCATCACCACTCACATCTGTGATGCCTTCAATAAATGGGACAATGAAAGGCATAAATGGTAAAGTATACCCAGAAGTATGTAGATTAATGACTTTAAGTTGCCCATTTCCCTTTTCACGACCACGACCCCATCCTCGTCCTCGTCCTCGACCTCTCCCACGACTTGAAGCAGCTAGTGGTGGAAGAGACGTAGGAGTAGTAGGGGTAGATGGTGTACTGTTTGGAGCTGATTTCCGATTGGGCGTGGACTTCAAACTCGATTGGGTTGATGCAATGAATGAAGATCTAGACATGCTGCTAGTGGATGGTGGTGTAGTGGGGACTCCAAAATATCAGTCAGTATGCTCCCAATCTGACAGTATTCTGGAACTGGTGGTCCGGGGTTTATTTGCCTTTGAAATATGATCTGGCTCAGAAGCATCTCTGGTTTGTGGATGTAGCCCTTCATTTATCGTTTGGAATAGCTTTCTTTTCACTGGCTCAGGTGCGTTCTGTAGGTCATTCCACATAGCTTCAAAAGAATTGTTATTGATTGAAGGCTCAGTTGGATGACCTTCTAGTTCAATGTCCAACTTCTTCCAAAAAGCATGAATCGAGGATAACTCAATCCGCCCCCCAGAGTTTTGTATGCATGCAATCTCGTGACTACATGGAAGTCCATGTGTTCGCCTGAAGTAACACCCACATTTTGAGGGATCCATGACCTTATCCCCACTACGAGTCCGCTCTTCTTTGATGATGTTCAATGCTACCTTTGACACTCGCCCCAATATGTCGTGATAGAGATTACAGGTCTTCATATCATATGGAATTTTGCTCTTTGATTTCTCCATACTAGCTTTGATTTTAGTTATTTGGATTTACATGATCTCATGAGCCTTTTTAAGATTGTGTCAAAAGTAGAAGAAGTACTTCCCAAGGCCTTCTTCAACCTGCCATGCTCGCTCTCAGAACCTGTTCGTGGTGTGGGTTCCGAAGTGTAGTAACTTATCCGTGTGCATGGACAAAATATTCGGAGAGTATGGAGTAATCCATGTATCGCGGAGATAGCTCAATAAATCAGGATAAGCGTTGAAACGTGTACGAAACCGTTCCCAACGGGTGTTCCATTCTTCGCAAGTAGCGGCTGATATTACTACATTTAATTTCCTCATGAATGAATTTGCAAATTCCGGGTTACCAGTGAAAGCCAACGCTCTCTTTCTAACATTGACTTCGATATGCCTTCGACACAAATGGTGTGCGGTCTCGGGAAATACTGTTTGGACAGCATGAATGAAAGCCAAGTCACGATCAGTGACGAAAACAATTGGCATATGGGGAGGTTGAAAAAGACTGCGCAAATTCCTGAGTGCCCATGTGTAATTATCAATCTTCTCATTTTGGAGAAACGCATACGCAACTGTGAAATTCTTCCCCGTGGAAGTAAATCCTAAAATCTGAAGGAATGCCAGTCCATAGCAGTTGGTGTTGTAAGTGCAGTCACCTTGTATCATTTAAAGAGAAATAAAGTTAGAAATTAATAAAATTGCAATAAAAAAAAATCCAGTAGACATGTCGTGTAGGTTTACACGAAATAATATGTACAACTCGTGTAAAGTTCATACGAGAGGATATCATACATCTCGTATGAACTTTACACGAAATAACTCACAGAACAGACTGTAAAAACAGATTAAAAAAAATACCTTGTACTACATATGGGAAACATTTTTAGCATATTCGATGCTAGTGGGTGAGAGAAGAATATGTCGCCGATGATGTCACTCTTATTGGCTTTCCTCATGAAGACAATATATCGATGATCGTTGAGTAATTTTATGAATTGTTGTAGCGGGGATCTCCCTTGTCGTTCTTGTGCTTTAAATTTTACGATGGCATTGTGGACGTGTGTCTGAGTACTCACGTTCTTCTTATCCTTCGTCTTTAACATCGTGAGAATGTTATTTGGACGCATTGAAGATTGACTTACGGTACACACCTCCTCATATTCATCATTTGTCAATTTTTCGAGCGGATGACCTTCTGGATACGTTGGAAAGTCATGATTATGAGAACCATGCTTGACAACGTAACCCCATAACCCATCAACCCTTTCTTTAGCCTGAATTTCAAAATTGCACCCAATCTTCTTGGTGCTACTCATCCTCCGATTCTTTGATCTGGCAGTCCTATAATTGCCACCAAAATGACATACTATCTTTGCGTAGGCTAGGATATTACCACTTGACTTCCTCGAATCTTGTATAGAAAGGGTTATATTTTGACGGGCCGCAATATCCCATACGTGTTTAAGAAGCTCATCCCTATTTGAAAATAATAGTGATGTGTTGAATTGATCACTGACATCCGGATATTGACCCTGCAAATTATATTAGCATCAACTCATATTCAAGATTGGATTTTTATTTTGAAGTGTACTTCAAGATTTGATTTTTATTTTGATGTGTACTTCAAGATTGAATTTATATTCTTATTTTGATTACCATACGAAACAAAATCTTAAAAACTTACTTGATTGCCGCTTGGATTTTGATTCTCATGTGGAGAATTTGGTGCCCATCCTTCTTCTTCAAAGGTAAATTCTACATCATCAAGGTTAATATGATCATAAGAACTTGGAGAACGTTGTGGAGAATTGTGTGAGGAATCCATTAATATGAACTTAGAGACTTGAATTCGTGGTTAATAATGAATGGTGAATGGGGATGTTAAGAATAGGTGTTATGTAGTAGGGTTTAATATATAATTCAGGGTTTAAGGGTTCTGGGTTTTACGTATCTCGTGTATCGATACACGAGATACGTAACATATTTCGTGTATATGTACACGAAATAATCTTTGTGTGTCTTAAATTTATTTCGTGTACCCATACACGAGATTATGTGCAACATCTCGTGTATGGGTACACGAAATATACCATATATTTCGTGTATTTTCATACGAAATATTGCTTTAAGGTGTTCTTCGATGATTTGACACACGATGTTAATGACACGCATATCCTATGTTAAATTATTGAATTGTGGTGTTAATTTGAGCAATATATTGTGCATTTAGACATGACAACTAACACACGTCATATTGGATCATAATAAATTAATTGAACATACCACTTAATCAAGATTGTATGTTTAGAATCACCATATTTCTTAATCAATATTATAAATAACGAGGTAATTGAACATGTTATATAACGAGATAAGTTGCACATGAGAGGAGTACCACTTAATGAAGATTATATAATTATAATGATCATATTCTTAACCAATATTATACATCTCTAATCAAGAGTATATATAACGCGGTAATTAAACTGATAATATACATAAAAAAGATACAACAAATCATAAACAAGCTATCATAAACCATAAACAAAATATCACAATATACATAATAAAGATCCAATAAACAAAATGTACGAAAGCATCTCATCATCTAAATGTGATCTCCTAACATCTCGTGGACCCGTGTGATAGTAGCTCTGGCGGCCTCATGTATCGTCTCATCCGTCAGCAAGGGAAGAAGCATATCTCTGATGCCGGGTAGCGCCTCTACAAGCCCAGGTCGAGGTGGAATGTCAACTGCGGGCTCATGTATCGGATTACTAATCCGAACATGACTCCTCATCCGAAACCATTCCATATAGTCCGGAGTCACAGGAGAAGACGCAGTCACTGATGGCCCTAGACGACGATGTGGATCGTAAGTATCCATGTCGAAATCAATCCAATCTGTCCAAATATCATCCCGGTTACCACATGCCTTCTTGTAACCCTTCTGACCAGCCATCAAAACGCACGTCACCCAAGGCAATGGCTGCTGTCTGGGGATCCTCTGCTGGATCGCGAACTGCCTGGTAACACGGTCAGGCATATACGCCTCAGTGATGTCTAAGAAGCGTATAATCCCTCTGAAGTATGACACAGGCAGAAGCGCGTCTGCTCCGGTACCATAAGGAGTCCAGCAAACCTATATAACTCACATTGTTAGGCAACGTAAACAAATATACAAAGTTTGTAACAATGTAAATATAAATAACTCACCCTCTCAACAGGCATCGTGTCTAGGGTGCGGCGATAGCTCACTAGATGCTCCATCTCCCTCCCAGCTCTATCACTACGTGCCCATCTACGCGCTCTCGGCTGCCCCTCCTGCCATCGCGGCTCCAAAAGACGCCGGAAGTCCGGGAAGTACTCGTATATCCAGCCCTGAAATGTATGTAAATAAATTATTAACAAATTAATTAAATGTTGGGACAGATGGAGTATTAAAGAAATATTAAATATTACCTCTAGCAGAGTCGCACAACCACCCATCTGAGCGCATCCGGATCTGGACACCTTGCCCAACTCGCGGTACAAGTAGGCCAAAGCAGCTGATTCCCAGGATAGACCCCCCACTCTCGGAAGATCCATGCACAACGAGAGGTAGTTTGCAGGCATCTTATCCTGACTCTTGTCCACGAACAACGTGCAACCCAAGAGGAACAAGATGTAAGTAAAAGCCCGCTGGTCATCGGTCATGTCTGAACGGGTCTGAAAGTCAACCCGTAGGTCATGTAAAGTGTAGGCCGTGCCCTTCAGACAGCCGCTGAGGTGTCTCCGGATCTCGCGTAGGTCAGGCTCTGGATCTGCCTTCCTAACAGGAGCGCCGATACAGCCGATACCTATAAATTGAAAATGGAAAAATTAATAAAATTGATAAAATTTATGAAATTGATAAAAGAAAATAACAACAATATACCTAGAATATGAGTGACGTCATGCATCGTGATCGTCATCTCACCCCACGGCATGTGGAACGTGTTAGTCTCAGGAGACCACCGCTCCACAAATGCCGTCAGCAGCGCCGAGCTAGTCCGGTGAATGGTGGTATCATGGAGGTGCTGGATACCCGATGCATCAACTCCAGTCAACCAAGCTCTATCATCCTCCGCCAGCCTAGCACGCGAGAACCTGTTGATTCCAAACAAAACATTATAAATATCACAATAAAAACAAAAAATAAAACTATTTATAAACAAATAAAAAAACTATTTATAAACAAACAACTTACCTATCCAGATGCTGCTGTCTGGTATGGAACTTCACCACTGACTGACAGGTGGGGTCGCCCCAAATCTCTCGGGCTCGGTGGTGACCAAACCCGTACAGCAGCTCACAAACCTCTGGCCCACCACCCGGGTCGCTCTGAATCTCCCATGGTTTGTTCCCCTATGCGGCCTGTGCCGCCCCTCTATGCCTCCTGAGAGGCCTCAAAGGTGGCTCCACCTCCTCCTCCTCATCACCATCATCAGATGCGCCTGCCTCCGCATCTCCCTCGGGTGCTTCAGATCCCGTCTCCTCAGAACCAGAAGATGACGCCACCGCATCTCCCTCGGGAAGATAAGGGGCCGTCTCATCATCTGTATTATCCTCAGTCTCAGTCTGAGGAAGCAATACATTTTTGTCATGCTTCCTTTTAGTCCGCAAATCTGCCTCATCAGCCTTCCTCTTTCTATTGGAAGCAGTCGAGCGTTCACGTCCCTACAAAAAAAAGTAAATAAGAGACAAGATATAAGCAACAATTCCACAAATAAACAGTGCTACAAACAATCTACAGCAATAAATCATCAATCTACAAGTTTTTTGTTTTTTGTTTTCAGTTACAGAAGTCATTTCGTATGTACATACACGAGTAGGTTGAAGTCATTTCGTGTGTAATTACACGAAATGGTTACAACCATTTCGTGTATGTGCATACGAAATGACTTCAACCTACTCGTGCATAGTTCATACGAAAATAGAGGCAACTTCTCGTGTAAAATCACACGACGTACCTAACCCGACAGTTTCCATTTTTAACCAACAATTTGTATACAAATCCAAAAATATAACCCAAATAAATCTTTTCAAACACAATTACAACAATTTATGATCAAATTTAAACTACAATCAAGCATTATAAAATCGAAATTTTGGCATAAAATTCAAGTTTTTGAAAATGAAATTTAGGGTAATAATTTGGGCATTACCTGTGTAGCCGCGGTAGATGAGGCGGCGCCGGACTTTCCGCCGACGGTGGCCAACTTCTTCTTCATCGTTGCCGGTTGTCGATCTTGGAGGTGGTCGGTCGTTCTTCTTCGTCGTCGGCTTCGTGTGCGCAGAGTTGGAGGGACGGAGGCGTTGTTTGAAATTGAATGGAATTGGGTTTTTTTTGGTTTATATATGTAAGGGTATTATGGTCATTTACTCTTGCCTTGTACACAAGATGCCTTGTATTTAATACTACCCAATTATGATGCATTTGATTTGAAAAAATAACGTTCATTTTATAAAATATCAAATTAAACACACACACACACACACACACACACACCCCCCCAGCAAAACCAAACTAAAAACCAAGGGGTAAACCTTGAAATTGTGCTTTGGGGGGATGGAAAGAGAGAGACGAGGGTGGATCCGTTACTTGGAAATCGAGTGGCAGCCATGGACATTGGAAATGATTGTCGGATCTGGAAGAAGAGGAGGATGGGCGCCGACGGTGGTGAAGGAAAGAAGAGGCGGAAGCAGCGGCGGAGAGGGTTGAAGGTGGCTGGCGACCGAGACGTAAGGTGTTAGGGAACCCGAATTGATTTTTAGATTTTGGCTCGCTGTTGAAATAATGAAGTTCTTTATTCTTTTCCGCCGGCGCCGTAGACGATAATGAATGAAAGCTCAAATTTGATTTTCCACCGGGTGCGTCGTGTGTATCCTGCTTGTGTGTTTGGTTGTGCTTCGACTATGTGTGTTTGAGATTGACTGAAATTTGATTTCATTGGACAAAGGTGTGATTGATTAGTAAGAGAATGAAGATGGGCTTTAAGGTTAAGTTTGAGTTTTAGATGCAATTTATTCAATTTCTTTTCGGTTTGTATCATACGATCGAGTAACAGTTAGGGGATGTAGTGGGATAATTTAAACATTAGGGGTGATCATTGCAATTTTGAAGATGCTTGTTACCTCTTTCGTTCATTTTCGTTAGTTTTTTAACAGTTCGTCCAACATTACACCTTATTGCAACAAAAAACATATTCAACAACCAAATCGTAACAAACACAAATTGAATAACCAATTAACACATGATGACAAATTCGGGTAACCAAATTGCAGTTTACCCATATAATTTTTAATAGTGAAACGACATAATATATTATTTTCCTCACTTTCTCTCTCCTACCACACTTTTTATATTCACGAGTCATAACATTTACTCAACTATTAACAGTTTTTCTTAATTATTGCGCCAACTCAAAATATATGTAATTTTAATCGAGAAGGAAGGAGTATACATTTTTTTTTTTTTAAAAAAAAAAAATTGATGTCTAACACTTCATTTAACGTTTAAAATAATTAATACGTTAATACGTTTAATAATGGCAAATACTTGGGTGAGACGGATCCCACACATGGATCTTACCCATACCCATGCCCGCACAGTGACCGCCAGCTCCAGCCCCTTCCTCCTCTCAAATTGCGACACGTGTCGCGGGAAAAAAACACACTCCTCAATAACTTTAAAATGTTATATCTTGAGATTTTAATGTTGATTCTTTTTTATAAAAATACAGTTGTGTTCGTCTCAACGAGACGAATAAAACTAGATAGGTCATAATATGAGTTCATTTTTTTAAAAATAAAAACATTTTTTTTAACACATAAAAAAAAGCGAGATGCTCGTCGTAAAAATGTAACATAATTTTATGAAGAAAGCAACAGTTTAGTCTTAAAAAGTAACACTTTATTGTAAGATGTAACAACAGTTTTGAAAAAAAAAAAAAAGGTTTTCGTGGTTAGAAAAAGTAATAATTGAAGTGTAATACAATGCATATATGATTGTATTTTGCTATATAGATGAATGTAACAATTTTATAGAGTAAATGTTATTTTTTTTCTTTTAAAAAAGAGTAAAAAATCATGTATATAATCGGTTTTTGCATTTCAATTTAATGTAAAACCCTAGAAAAGTGTTGCAATTGAGAAAAAAAAAAGTTACATTCATTTATTATAAAATGTAACATTAGTTTAGCTGTCAATCTCATGTTATCTTTAATCTATTTCAGTAAAATTGTGGTACATTTTTGAAAGAAAAAAAGTGTTACATATAAGAAAAAAGTGTTACATTACATTTCTTTATAAAAAGTGTTACTTTTGCTGACAAGAAAAAAATGGCTGGGAAAAAAATGTTGGAGGGCAAAAAGAAAAAAAAAACTCAATTTGGCTTGGCTCGGCGGCTTGGCTGTGAGTCGTCTCACGGCGTGAGACGGTCTTACAGGAGTCCAGCCCTTTAATAATCCCACCATATACCGGAAATTCGGTCTTATGAAAAGCGCGTTTTACACTAAGTTATGGAAAAACGTGTTTTTCACAATTGCCTTCTCTAATATTATTATGTGCCACTTCTAATATTACAAAGTGCATGTTTTAATTTTACACTTATAAATATTCAAGCAGACACAATTATACACTAAAAACATGCACTTTAGAGCTAGTGTTATGATTGTCGGTTATAGTGTTGAAAAGTGTCTCATCTAGTGTCACGCCCCGAAAATTCCATTAATCCATAAATATAAAATTCACATAATATACATCTCCAAAATGATAAATACCAAACCGGGCGCGTGAATTCAACTATAAAGCCAATACCAACAAACAACACTTCAACGAGAGTTATAACTCGGAGACAATCTTACAAATGCGGAAGAAAGAACAACTAAAAGCAATATGCTCAAAAGACTACAGCTTACGTACACTGAACACACACTAGCCCAAGATCAGAATACACAAAGGCTCCGAAGAGCAACTACCCCAAATGCGATCAATCTGCACAGAAGATTCCTGCTACAACGAACCTCAAAACGCTACCACTTGCTTTCTTGGGGGGGGGGGGTAAGGAAACACAATTGGAAACAAATAAACGGGGTGAGAAAAATCTCAGTAAGCTACTAATGCAACTACATTTCATGCCAACATGATAATCACAAAAAAAACAATATCAATAAGCATTCACAATTTCATATAACATGAAAGATATGGTCCACTCATCATAGAACACATAATGCAGAAATAAACACTCATAAGTGGATACTGAGCCAAGGTTCTAGAGACGGAACACAATCCCTCGAGAAGAGTCCGTTGAGCAGCATGAAAGAGCTGAAGCCGGTTCCGGATCCAAGTAACAACAACAACCAGAAGTGGGGGAAATAACACATAGTCATACCCCCAAGCGTGTAGCTAGAATACTCACCATACGAGCTAGCTCATCCCAACCACGATCATGGGAAGGGGCATCCCACTCAAGGCCACTGAACATGGGGAAACTGGGTTACCAGTGAAGTACATTATACTGGACTTGGCCCGTGCCATTATAATATACATCACTGCCCAAAACAAACACAACAATGCCAGCTGGACTCTATAAAAGCACACAGTAATAAATACTCGCTTGAAACAACAACGGGCAATGATTCCAAAGTAGGGAACCAATCCAAAATCATCACAAAGGATGCCAACCATTTCTCATGAAGAGATCAACAACAACATCAACACACGAAGCTACACAAAAAGAGTCAAACGGTTATCCACATTCATACATTGCAAACATGGTCACAAACGGACCAAGCCCAACACTCTCAAACAATACTTAGTCAAATACCATAACACGTTTGCTCACAAAGGAACCATACCCAATAATTACCATAAGGATGCAACTATTACTCAAGAAGAGTCAACAACAACGACAACGGGAAGTCTTTCATAAAAGAGTTCAACCACGATAAACAGAATTGCTCATAAGGGGCCCAACAACATTGATCATTAAAACAAATGATTCCAAGACAAGGTTCCATACCAAACACATCCTAAAGATGATACCCATAAGTTACTCATTAAGAGCACAACCCAAACGGTCACTCACAAATAGTACCACGACCATTACCAAGATGACCCTAAAAGCCTACTCATAGAGGGTAATTATAGTCAAGCACTCAACCATCTCCTTATACTTGGAATTCCCAATAGGAACTCCGAATAATTACTCCATAAGGCTAATCACACCGTAGGTACCCAATCACTATTTCACATCTTACATCCGTTCATAGACGGACCAATTCTTAACACTCAACCGAACTAAAAAGGTAACACATTTCCATACATGATCCCAAATGTACCAATTCAACACTTTGGTGTCCCATAACAACCCTCTAGGTACTATAGGATATCACTTAAAACCTAGACCAAGTCTTATCCTAAAATCAATTATATTGGAACCAACATGAACACAGCATAAGATTACCAAACATTCACTAATAATACTTAGTTACGTTCCACCACACATTTGTTCACAAAGGAACCATTTTCTCACACTAGAGTGGTCCTTGACCCACACAAACAGATACCCCAAACTTGATCACAACGGACCGGTCATAACATTTTGTGTTATAGAACACTTACTGAAAACTCAACACAATCTAAACCAGAAAACCCACTAAATAAACCCACTCATCTCGTAGTACTCGCGAAGAGCTTTAAAACGATAGTTTACACGCCTAAAACGGAGTCCGGATGAGAAAGTTATGGCCCTCGAAAGATTGGACAAGGAAGGAATAAATTTCACAACAGTGGAGGGGGGTGCGCGCGCCTCAAACAAGGGGATGCGCGCGCCTCCTGAAATCAGTCACAAATAGAAGATTTAAAATGGAAAGGGTGCGCGCGCCTCCAAAAAAATGATGCGTGCGCCTCCATCCGACAGTGGAAAATTCAAGATTGGAGGAGAGGAGGATGCGCGCGCCTCCAACGAAAATCGGCAAACCCAGATCTTCTTCCTGGGTTCTTCAAATCCGAAATTAACACAAAAACACTATTTTCATACCCAAACTCAAATGCCCCAAGAATAACACTTCTAGATAGCAATACCAAGGTACCCTAGCAACTTATAAACCTAAAATGGCTCATAAAACCACATCTAGAACACCCAATCCAAGAGGTGATTCAAACACCCAAAGTACACAAAAAAATGGATAATTTGCAAATAAGTTCCAAATCAAACAAAGAGGACATATATATAAACTAGAGCACCAAGGGAGTTAAAGATGAACATTTTTAATATGAATGGGGGGAAAGTAACTTACCCGGATTTTCTCAAAGTTGACGGAACTCGAAAATTCTTAGCTCTCTACGATCCTATCGACGATCTAAACATGTTTCATTTTATGAGAAATAAGAAACAATGAGAGGAAGATAGCTAGAATGTAGAGAGAAGGGAGAGAAGAAAACTTACCCCATAACCAAGGAGAGAGAGAGAACACAGGGAAAATGGTGAGGGGAAAATGAGGGAGGGAGAGGGAGGTGAGGGAGTAGTTGAAGAAATAATTCAAAAGTTACACTTAGACCTCCTCTTCCACTACCTACACAACTAACACAATAATTATACTTCCCACTAATAACTAAGATCCAATACTCTACGCTAGCACAATTAACCGATTAAATGCTAGGCACGAAATTATTACGAGACACAAAATGCACACATAATTATTTAAATAAATAAATAATTTAAATAAATAAATAGGCAATAAATAAATAATTTATTATTTATTACTACAAAAATAGAGGCGGGTTTTCGGGTCGTGGCATCTAGTGTTGAAAAATGCCTCTTACATTCTCAACAAGTGGCTGGTGAGTTTTTGAAAGTTTTAAAACATGTGCCTGCCCTAGTGTTAAAAACTGCCTCCGGTAGTATTGAAAACTGTCCCCTTGAGTGTTAAAAAGTGCCTGGTGGGTTTTTGTAAGTGGCAAGTGAGTTTTTTTAAGTTCTAAAACAAGTGTTTGCCTTAGTATTAAAAGTGCCTCATGTAGTACAATGCCTCCTACTATGTAAAAATGTGTCTGACGGGTTTTCGTAAGTTCATGTTATTTGCAAAAATGCCACCGCGTCTTTTAATAACGTTCCGTTTATTTACAAAAATGCCACTCAGCATATAAAAAACACGTTTTACACTAAAACGCGTGTAAAACGCGTTTTTCCTTTAAGATTTTCTGTACTACCTCCGTCCCAAAATGATTTTCGAGTTTGACTATTCAAACTGTTTAAGGATACTCACACTTGCTTCACTAGTCATGTTTTGTTTATGCAATTTTAAACCTAAATTATAGAAATGTGAAGAGCTTTTGAGACAATGGGAGATGGCAAATGAGATGATCATTTTGGGACGGAGGGAATATACCGGAACAAAGAGGATTAGATAACTTCAATGAATATTTGTTTTTGCACCAGATAAATAAAGAAAAAGAATAGTAGGAGCAAATGTAAATGAGAGTGAAAAGTTTGAGCAGGGCAAAAACCGAAAAGCCCTAAACTCCAGTCCAAACACACTTTCACAGTATTTGCTGTGCTCTTTCTTTCTCTTCTCCTCCCTCCATCCATCTGGTTCTCTCTCTCTCTCTCTCTCTCTACAAATTCTTCACCATAACTTCAATTAGATCAATTCAAAACCCCTCCCAAAGTCTCTCTCTCTCTCTCTCTCTCTCTCCGGCCTTCAACATCCTCTCCCCCGAATTTCATATCTCTACAATCTCTCCCGAATTTCATCTCTCCAAACACACAAATCATTTTTATTTGTCTAGTTAATTATACGTAAATTTACCAAGTAAATTGTTTTTGTAAACATGAGCTCTGGGGGTAGGGTTTCAATCCCGAACAGTGTTCGCAAAATGATCCAGAATATTAAAGAGATCACTGGCAATCATAGCGAGGATGACATTTATGCAATGTTAAAGGAATGTTCCATGGATCCGAACGAAACCGCCCAGAAGCTCCTTTTCCAAGGTCCCCGCTCTCTCTCTCTCTCTCTCTCTCTCTCTCTCTCTCTTCATCTATCTATCTATCTATCTATCTATATATATATATAGCCCTAGTCTTGTTGTTTTTCGGTGTTTTGATCTTGATTTATGTAACCAGGATACGCTGTTGTGATCTATGTTCGTTAAATTCCCAGACTTGGTGCTTCTCATTTTAGGGATTTCGTTTCACTCGGTTCGATTATTTCATTCCGCATACTTTAGGGTTTTACTGGCGTTATACTCTTTTTTTTTTTTTTTTTTTTTTTTTTTTTCCGTCTCTCATTTTTCCAAAACTGGCGCTAGACAGGTGGCTTACAGTTTGTTTTAATTTTGTAGGGAATTTAATGATGCAAAGATTGAAACTTTACTATTTTGACACTCATTGGTAGTATTATTACTTTGGAACCTCGTGTTTTGACATTGTAATGTTTGAAGTTAGCTAAAACTAGTTTAATGATTGTAGTGTTGGTATTAGCCTATAATTTGATGTGCACCATTATGAAGTTTGGATTATGGATAGTCATTATGCAACAGCCCTATACGCTCCTGTTATCTTATGATAACCCTATAAATTGTACTCTCATCTAAACGAATTTCCATTTTCAAGATTCTTTTGTCCCAAAATGTATGTCTTTTGGAAAAAAACTTTATCCATATTTTTTTTGTCTCGTCTCTCTATACTTGCAAAACTAATATACTATGAATATTTGCCACTAAATTGTATAAATAGTAGAGATATTCAGAATGTCCCTTAAAATGAAATTTGGACATTCGTTTGAGTACTTTTCTGGCATTGGTTGGAGAACCTCATTAGTTGCAAGCTCTATGCTTACTGCGGTCCAAGTTCCTAGCAATCTGATGGGTGTCCTTGCACTTACTAGCTGCATTTTCAGCATAGAAATATCGATCATCAAGTGATACATTTGAGGTGGTGTCACCAACCAATCATACTGTTAAGTTCGTTTTCTTCTTTTTGAAAATTCGTACTGTCGAGTTCGAAAATAGTTGAAACAGCAAATTCTCTTAAATGATTGGAGGATGTGTAGCATTATCTGATTGAATTGTATCTCTGAGATACTTAGTTTTTACTTTTTTAACATTGTATCAACGAGCAGCATTGAATTGATTTTTTGATGGTTTTACGAAAATAGTAAGGCAAACAACTTCAAGCTGTTTTTTGGTCGTAGCTATGTTTGATATGGATGGATCAATGTGGAAAGGGATAAAACCTCTTCAAAGATCATCATTTCTTTTTCTCTGGATAATTGTGTTCCTTTAATATATAATGTTGGAAAAAGGACAATACTTGATTTTAAGCCCTTAATATGCCATGTGTTCCAAGCTAGTGGTATCTCCAGTGATAAGTATTTGGCTAGTGCCTGAAGATTTTGGAAACTCGAGTTAACATGTAAGCTCTATCTAGTCTACATTGTTGGTTATCTGTTTTTCTTTAGCTACTTGCTCTGATAAGGAATTCATACTTAAAATCTGGGTATCGTCTTCATCGAGACATTACTCTAGCATTCTTACTAACCCGTTATGTTTAACCCTGTCATTGTATTATTTTACTGTCATAATTAAGTAGAGAAGTTAGTATTGTTAGGATTTCTTTTGGACACCTAGTTGGGCTTCACAGAGACATTTACACAGCAAGTTCACTGCACGTTGTCTTCATTACTTCAGAGATGCAAGCAACATCATTTGACTTTTCTTGTCTTCATGGAGTTGTTGACTTTGTAAAGCAGACAACTGTTCGTGTTCAATTAACTACTTTGTGGCCTATCTTTTTAATGGCATCCTCCCATGATATAGCAAGTTGATTCTTTTATTTCATTCTGCTGTTGTTGCTGAATGCTCCCTTTAAGTGCACACTGTTCTATACTTATAATCTAGCTACATGAAGATGAAATGCCATAACAAGTGTACTTATTTGATTGGCAGATCCATTTCATGAAGTCAAGAGGAAGCGTGACCGGAAGAAAGAGGTAAAAGAATACAATCAGTTAATGATAAACTACCATGTTTTACAGTTTACGACTGTTATGCAAGACACCATCGACCTATTTGGACATTATATGCATACCTTTGCAATTAAAGAGCTTGAAATGGTCATAAAGCAACATGCTCCATATAAGTTGTTGTGCTTTATTGGTTCTTGCAGAACTCTAGAATCACCTTTTCCCCCATTGTCTTCATGTACTGCTTCTTCTGTTTTAGCTTTACTTCAACTATGCTTATGTCTTTGCAGAATTTGAACAAGGAGTCTGAGTCAAAGTGGAAACCTAATGCCCAAGGCCGGGGGAATAGGGGTGGTCGTGGACATTATCAATCTCGCCATGCTTTCCATGGTAATTTCTCAATATTTTGATTCACTGCTTTCTTCCTGCCAAGCTTACCACAATGGTGATGCCACCATCCGCCCTTGTGTTTGCTGATAATATTGATAGACCGATAGTTTTGCATTCTTAAATCTCTCTTCAAAATCTCTGATGTCGAGCATTTGTATAGTTGATTATTTTTTATGTTGATCTCCGCATATGAAAGAAGGTAGTTGCCTACATACTGAATTATGATGGTCATTGTTATCTATACATGATGCACAATGATGTATCTGTTATTGTTTCTAATGCTCTCCTTTTCCAGATGCTGGTGGTGGCAGGAACACTGTTTCTGCGAAGGAAAACGGTATCAATCAAGTTTCAGAGGAAGGTGTTGCTCTTCCAACTCAGCCCACTTCTCCTGGGACAAAGAATAAGGAAACAACTTTTGTTACAAGGTTAAAATCTTCAGTATTTACTCCATGTGTATAACAGTATTAATATTTCGCATAACACTGTTCTTTGATAGAATAATATTTTGCATAATATCCAACCACTTTAAGTTTTCAAAATGACTAGAAAATAAATGTATACCTATTCTATATAACAATGATGATTTTTTATTTTTTTATTTTTTCGTTGTTGATATTTCTCTTGCATGGTGTTGTTATTTATATTTTAGTTGTTACATTCATATTTGTGCTGTTAAGGCTGTAAATTTGTCTGCAAAAACTGATCTGCAGCAAGGACATCCCTGTTTCTTGCATTGTTCGAACACAAATAATTCTAACACTTGTAGTTGTCTTATATACTTTAGTAAGTAATCATTTGCATTAGCGCAGTTCTCACATACCCCATTGATTGCTTTTATTTGCAGCTGTTCAACTCCCATTAACACAACTTTTTACATTGACCACCTTACTTATAAAAATGTTTGCATCACATGCAATAATGACCCTTTTTTGTTCCAACTTTTGAAAGCCATAGACCAACCACATCAAATGTCCTACATGGTTCCTACACCACATACTCTTCAACTAAATGTATATCACCTGATATTCCACAGTAAGTTCTGGATTTTTTTCTTACAAAATACATGGTTTTATACGTTGCAGCTCTTCAACCATCATTGCCGATGGCCCTACTGAAGCTGTTTCTGAGGCTCCCAGAGTCGTACCTGACAACCATTTGTTTACAGTAGGTGTGAGCAATCTATTTGGAACAACTGCAAGTACTGTTAGCAGTAGGTTGGATAGTCAGCCCACACCAGATCTGCCCAACGAGGGGAAGAAAATCCCCGCGATTGCCCGTGGGACTGGCGACTCGCATTCCATGTCAACTTCCGGGCATACTTCTGTTTCCAGGGCTTCAATTTCTTCTCCAAGAGTTTATTTGTCCTCTTCAGATCCTGTTCTAATGCCATCTCAGGATTTACGAGTGACAAGTGCTGTGGGTACAATTAAACGTGAAGTTGGAAGCAAACGGACTCCTCATGACCAATTTCCCACCTCAGCTGAGAGTAAGTCAATTGCATTTGAGGCCCTTCTAGTTACCTGAGGAAGTTTGATTTCACGATGCGGGGGTCTTTGATTAAAGTTTAATTTTAAACATTTGCCTAAAACAACTTCTCTAAACATCTTAATATTGACAGCTAATACGGAGGGTGGGAGTTCCTTTGTGCAAGGAAAACCGCCACACAAGCTTCAGGGAGCCGGAAAGAATCAGCTATCAGATCCTGCACAACCTGCTCCTTTGAGTCACGGTGGCTCTTCTGTTGGAAGGCCTTCATTGAATTACAGTAGCCGGTCGCAACAAGTGATTGGGCCTCAAAAAGGTTTAAACTTGTGTAGACATCATGCTTGAATTTTCTTATTTTATGTACTATCTTTGTTATTGCGACCTTTGTGCTTGCTTGTTGGTTACATGATCTGGGGAGGGGGGGGGAGGGTGAAAGTTCATGGGAAGCTGAAAATGCAAATACTGCGCAAGGTCTTTTTTGGGTAGGGAAAAAAGGGTGTCCTGTACGTTTCGGATGACAAAGCACAGAGGCAAACATGAAATATTTGTATTTTTCTTCCATTGCCTCCCTTATTTGTATATTTCTTCCATTGCCCCCCTTTCTTTTCTGTCACTGGTCTTATGATTGATTATACCCTGAATTGCTCCCAGTTAGTATGCTGACATTGATTAGTTGATCACCTATAGCTTTTTACTTGATGTGTTGTGTTGCCACTATTTTCTCTCAATGTTGGTTGTATTCAATATAATGTTTTTGGGCTTTAAAAATGATATGATATGAATCTTCATAATTTCTTTGGGGCAAATGTGTCATTTTTTTCTTGTTTTCAGCTCAGTTATCTCTTTATGTAATTTGAAAGGAAAATCGTTGCAAAATTTGCTTGTATATCAATTAAATCTGTTAACTAATTGATATCTGTTTCCAACAGTGGGTCCTAGTAAAGAGTGGAAACCAAAGACGACAAATGTCGTTCTTGCTCAAGGATCTGGGACAGCTGACTCGTCTGAGTCTCCTGCTATTGTGGTGGAAGCAGTCACCCAATTGCAGCCTGCATCAAGTGCCCTTGATTTGAAGAAAGTCACTTCAGAGCTGGAAATGAAGCTGGATGAGTCACACATTTCAGACAGTCAACATGTTATCATCCCAAATCACCTTCATGTTCCTGAAACAGAAAAACTTGGGTTTTGTTTTGGAAGTTTTGATGCTAGTTTTGGTTTCAACAGTAGTAGCATGAATGATCCAGTGAGTGACAAGAGTCCTGCTGCCTCGGAAACGTCAGAGGGGATTGAAGAAAGCGCAGAGGAGGACCCCTCAAGGTTTGTGAATAAGTGCTACTTGTTTCTTTGTTGATTGATACACCTGCTCAATATTTTTTTATTCTTTCACTTATAAGTATCTCTGACCGTCTTAACCCACTTAGATGACATTGAGAAAGGACCACAAATCTCAAATTCCTTAGTCACGTTCGTGAATTGCGAGTACATCCACCACCTATTATCTTAAACCTCTCCTGTATTGGCTGAGGAACCTTGTTGCCAGAAATAAATTTCATTCATGATATTACCGACTATTGATTAATATTTATAGCCCTGCAATAGTAACAGGCTCACAGCTATGAACTAGCAATCATCAGTTAGTTGACCATCTCAGCAGTTGAAGAAGCATTTTATCATTTTGTATTAACGGTTTCTTTTCATCAAAACCACGCTAATCACATGTTTGTTGATTATTGGTATTGGACGTAGACAGATAGATGTAAATGCCAGAAACACTAAAAGGAAGCAATCATTATACAGAGATTCCTGTTGAAGGGGTGGAATATAATTATATACATTAGTGCTTAGTATATGGTTTAATTTTACTTGTACTTCTAAAAAATAATGGATACTCCGTGGTGGTATATGCTTGGGTTGCAGGTAAGATGTGTAGGTGCATATTGGGTACATTTCAAATTTATCCAATTGTTATGCTTTTCCTTAGATACACAGTGATACATTGATACTTTGTTTATCTACTTTGGGTTCTTTATCCTGCTGATATTCAACTTTTTTCTTTCTCTTCTCCTTTCAAAAGTTGTAATCAAATTTTGTGTTATGAGAACCTTGTTCAGTTCACATCACAGAGACTATTCCAATAACTCCTATTTAGAGAAAAGCCTGCTACAAACTTGATAAAACTATCTGACTCTTATCGGATTATCTTTATTGGTATGCCTTATATAGGATATTGAATGTATTCCTGGTGTTTCTGATGCCTGTGGTTCTTTATTCTCGATTGAATACAAATATTTATAGCTATGTTCAAGTTTGACTTTTCACATTTTGACCTACTTTTATTGAATTCAGCAATCAAACTACAGTGGCAGCGGCAGAGGAAGGTGATTATCCTGATCTTCCTCCATCATCATCCAATATACCGGAAAAGTTATCGTCTGAGGGTGATCTCCAGTCCAGTGTGGCCCCTGAGTACAGCGAGTCTAAGCAGGATACGGCATTACCAGCGGCAGGTCACCTATATCCTTCTGTTCAGACTTCACCAAACTTCAGTTTTGGTTTTGTGCCACCAATTTTAGGAAGCCAGATTGCTCCCTTTGAAAGCATTGAATCTCAAGCTCGTGAAGGTTCTCGTGTTCCAAGCTTTGTTGTAAGTCCTTAATCTCAGGTCTTTTATGTCCATGCAATTTTTTTTTTTTTTTTGTTGGGGGGGGGGGGGGTTATATATTTGAGCTTTTATGCATATTCAACTTGTTTATGACACTAATAGGAGGCAAACCTTTTTATAAGATTAAGGTTAGCATGATGGTACCCCCACTGTATCACACCCACTTCTTGTACCCATATAGGTGCTTCATAGATGGTTATACTATGTGGAATGAACTTTAAATTCGTGATTACAAAAACGCTCATGAAAGGGCTAGCATGTGTGTCCATTCCATGCACCGATTCCTCCATACAGCGCTTATTGTTCATATTATGCAATTGCAAGAGCACATTTAAGATATGTTGGTTGACAAAGGTGCATTTAGTAACTTAACAATCATCTTTGGACACGATTATTGTGAATGAATTCATTTTGGGGCGAAAGGAGTGGAATATTATTTTATGGAAAGATATGAATGCATGTTTTTTTGGTTTTATTGATCATTTCTCTCACTGGCATATAGGTTCAACAACCATTTGACCCGGCAAGCTATTATGCCCAATTCTATCGATCTGCTGCTGATAGTGATGGCCGCATATCACCTTTCCACTCACCTGGGGTCACAACCAAATACAATGGAAATATTGCCATGCTATCTCAACAGGCATCTCAGTCTTCTCAAGAGGTCTGCATGTCTTTTTTTTTACTTCTGCAGTACTGGGGTGTTTATTAAGAAATATCTACACAGTTTCACGATTGGTTGAGAGATGCTTTGATGAGTTCCTATGTCATTTTATTATGGATATAGCTACCATATTTGTTTATATTGAACATTTTTGACAACATCTATTGTTTCTGAGTATCGATGAATGTATTCTCGATCAATAACTTAACCATGCTTACTCAGTATTTCTTTGTCCTTTTTGGTTGAAGCTCACATAACAAAATTGCTATGGGCTTTCAGTTCCTCTTTAGAGTCCTTAACCCCTTCTTTGGTGTTAACCGCCGGTGTTCGGTCATCCTATTGGGTGACGACTAATCCGGTTTCAAGCCGGTTTGAACCACAAGGGCGCAAAGCTCTTCCTCCCAAGTTTTAGCGAACTGCATTTTCAGGGCTTGACCTAAGACATTTGATTAATCTATAACATCTCCTTAGCATCTGATCTACACATTTGATGGTTTTAATCCCTTTCCATTATTCACCGTTGTTACTGGTAGTTGTGCTTTTATAGTTATATACATGCATCCATCTACATTTTGCACTTGCTACCCCCTAGTGCTAGCCCTCTACTTCAATTTTTATTACCTTACGTAGTCCAAAGGATCAGTATAGAGACTATTTGGTATAATATCTGTAGAGCAGTGTTGAATGATGCAAGATTGTCAGCACGAGTTGCCATTCCATACAGTTATATGTTTGCTAGTTATTTCTTTTTCCTTCTTCAAGACGAAGTTGCACATTGAATTATAGGAGTTTAGCTCTTTTTTTTTTTGTAGTATAGTGATGCCATGTCATATTTCTGGGTGGAGGTTTATGTGTTTCTCTCTCCATCTTGTCAAGGTTGGTTTGTGGCTTTCTGAGTTCAGACAATCATCTATATATATTTTTAAATTTAATACTACCTCCGTCCCAAAATGAACTTCTCATTTGCCATTTCTCATTGTCCCAGAAAGTTCTCATTTCTACAATTTAGGCTTAAATGTGCATATAAACAAAACATGGCTACTGAAGCAAGTGTTCATATCCTTAAATTGTTTGAATAGTCAAACGCAAAGATCATTTTGGGACGGAGGGAGTATATATTATCTTCATAAGTTGCAGAAGCATGTAGTTTGAACTTGTATATTTTTCTTCTGTTGAATTTTGAGGAATGGATTTGGTAATAGCTTGATAAAAACCCTTAAGATATCATTGCACTCACGTTTTGAGAACAACAGACCTCTGTTTTATGCAGAGAGTTCTGGTCCTATTAGTCCAAACAGGATGATCACCGTGGTGTATTTATATTGAACGAGTTGTACCATAGTAACCTCTTGATTCATCATTTTGCAATTTGGCTGATGGTTAGGATAGGCCTTCCTCAGATTAACTTATTTGTCTTGGTGTGGGTGTCAACTTTATAAGGAGTGCATACTAAGATTGACTTGTATTTTCAATTTAATACTAAAAATGTAAAAAACATTATTATCTGCACTTCTGATGTACATATCTTGGTGTTGTGTAATGGGGTATGAGGATGTCATAAGAGTACCAAGAAGCTCATAATAGTACTTGAAAATATGAAGTGAGGGGTGGGGAGTTGGGTGGGTGAGACTTGTTTTTAGTAACCCTTAGTTGCCTTGATTTCAAATGGATAGTTTACTTTAACAATTCAACTTGAAAGCAAGATCAAGTTAACTTTTGTTATAGCAGGTTCCTTATTTTCCATTACGACCAGGTTGATGGTTCAAGTGTTCGGTGGTCATGTTTGGAAAGGGATATTATTTAATGGATGTCCATCTCAATTTGAGTTAAACTTCAATTTATTGTGAATCTTAAAAGTTCTATCCGTCAGGCGTCAGTTCAGCAACATGATGAGTGCAATCACCTCGGTATTGTATGCTAAATGCCCGTAAATGTATTATTGCAGGCCGGCAACTCTCTTATTTTGTCTACAGCTGGTCCAACACCACTAGTTACACAAGCTGCTGGGGTTATGCAGAGCTCAATGGCTGTAACTCAGCAACCACTCCCTGTCTTTAGACAACCAGCTGGGGTCCATCTACCCCATTATCCAAATTTGATTCCATATGGTCCATATTTTTCCCCATTCTATGTTCAACCTCCAGCCATTCATCAATTTTTAAGCAATGGTACATTTCCTCAGCAACATCAGGGCGGCAATGTATATCCACAACCACCAGTGGCAACTGCTAGATATCCACTTACGCAATACAAGACAGGAAATAATACAGGGAACTCGGCTCACATTGGAATGCCTGGCAGCTATGGACCCTATGGCTCATCCTTATCAGGTTACAATCCCACTTCAACTGCGAACGCAGGAAATTCAACCTCTAATGAAGATCTTGCTGGTTCCCAGTTCAAGGAAAATAACGCTTACGTTACTGGACAGCAGGTTGGTGTTCAATTGCACATAATAACTTTTTATTGCCTATAGATACTTTTGGGATTTATTTTTGGTTGTACATGTATTCAATTCCCGTAAGATGGAATTCAATTTGGCGTTTCTATCCCCTTGAGATTCTCTTGGCTTAGCTCGTAGAAGAATGCTCAACACAGTCCTTGTGTAGTGTGTGCTGGTTGGACTTGGACCTGGAGATTATCAAAGTTTCCTTGCTTTTGTTGTGCTTCAGTCCCCACTGTTTTTCCAGTTTAGTTCGTTCTTAATAAGTTTTCCATGTTTTTGCTTCGGATGGAAACCCCATCCCTGATTTTGATAAATACTCCCCCCCCCCTCCTAAAACAGGTTGCAACATTTTGGAGTTGTACTAGAATTAAGGAGAGTATATATATTCAATAGTATTGTGAGTGGGAAAGTGGTTGTGAGTATGATGATTTGAGACTGGGACCCACAATTTAAGTGTGTGACTATGACAAGTGGGGTAGGGTGAATAAAAAAATAATAAAAGTTGGACATTTTAGGAAGCGGGACTTACCAATGGGACACCCAAAAGGGAAATTAGTGCAAGTTGTTTTGGGACGGAGGGAGTAATGTGGTAAACTAGTATCATGTTTTCATGGCGACTCTTTTAGTATTAGGGAAAGGGTGCTCTGTAATATGTGTGTGACAAAAGACATAATTACATCTTTAAGAGTTGACAAGTTGTTTCCTGAAACACCCTAGCTAAAACAAAAGAGTTATTCGAGATAACTGTTTAACCTTCCGATATATGGAAAAGCTGGCCGTGGGACTGTCACACCATGTAATATTGCATTCACTTAGTTTTTGACATATGGAAGCATTGTGCTATGTATCCTTCAATTATGGGCAGTTATGAATGCCTTACTCCCACCACCTGAAAGTTGATGTGCGATTAATGCGTCAGAGGCTCAGATCACATCACTCTAGTGACATGCGTTGGCGGTACCTCTGAATATCTCCACCTTTCACTTACATACACGTGCATAAACTTATAGCAATAGCTCCGTTCATAAGTTTAGCACTCATCATCTGCACCACAGACTACTAGGTCCTGATTAACTATCACTCTCCACTGTGCTCACTGGCTACCACCGACACCAGTCAACTTTACTGCCTTTTTGGATTCTGTTAATTTTCTCCCGTTTTTGGTGATAGAGAAGAAAATTAACTGTATTGATCAGAATACAAAAAATTGTTTCCTTGTTGACATTAAAAGTTGAGTGATTGGTTTAAGCTCCGACCTCTTGAATGTTTCTGTAGGCTGTCACTAGAACACTTATGAATATGAGTGAGCTGTTTAGGGGAAGAAAGCAGTTACATAAAGGGCACTGATGGACCACTGTTCGGAAGGCTGAAGTTAGTATAGGTATAAGTTGGATCAACTTGCCTTTTCGGATAGAAAAAGATTAAGATATCATCTCTAATTGTCTGAGATCAACCCGTTAAATTTTGATACACCATTTCTCTAAATATCTTTTTGTCTTTGGCCAAATTTTAATTGCTTAGCTTTTTCCTAATCAGCTAATAAACTGTTACATAAAGAACAATAACAACTTGGTACCCATGTCCATATTTACTTGGCCAAAAATGCTTCTGTGAACAATTTTGGGAAAGTAATTTAGTCTAGATTGGAGTCACCCTAACTTTTTGGAGCAACTGTGTACATCAGTCAATTGTATGTGAATGAAAAGTTCAAAAGAAACTGTGAACTGAAGGCTGATTGTTGAGGCCCACTGCCAGACGTCCAAGGTCCACTTTGGGTCTCTTTTGGCTTTTATTTTTGGGGGTTGGTTAGTGGTAATTCTTGATAGGCTGGCATAGTTGTTAAAGGCGTCCGCCCGCCTCGCCCGCCTCGCCATATTGGCGCCTTAGAGGGTTGGCCGCCTTTCGCCTTTGTGAAATTAGGCCGTCGGTCGACGACCTTATTGGACAACGTCATATGCTGTTTGAATAGAAGCGAAAGCAAGAAATGTGGTACGCGCAAATTGGATTTGTCGTGTTTTTTTTTTTTTAAGGAAACCTCGTCAATTTAGGTAAGTGAGGTGCCCCTTTGTAAAATCTAGCCCTTATTTCCAAACGATAAGAAGCGAGAAGTCAATAATACTTGCCGCAATCTTCGCAGCAACGACAAGAACCCTCCAACGACGACGACACTCTTCAATGAACTCGACTACACAAACTCTAAACTCTCTGCGTCGATTTCATATTTTTCTGTATTTCCTTCTTTATTCCCAGTTCTTTCGTTTAATTTATAATCGCTCTCTTTTTTCTACTTAATTCCAGTTTTCTGTCTTTTTCTATTTTGCTCCCTCCCCGTGCTTAATTTTTTTCTTTTTCTTTAATCTAGATTCCAAGCATCTTTTTAATTTTGTTTTCTTTTAAACATCAATATCCTATAATTCTCACTTTTGAGGTCGAAATTATGCTACGATACCATAATAAGTAGAAATATAATATTTAATAATTTTTTGTTTTAATTTTCCGCCTTGCTCGCCTTTTTGCCGCCTTTCGCCCGCCTTGCCTTTCGCCCTTTTCCAGGTACGTATCGCCCGCCTCCCGCTTTTCGCCTTTAACAACTATGGTTCGAATATCAGAATCTCAGGGTGGTTTATTGGTACATGGAAGAAGAGATTGCTTTATCCAGCTGTCTCTGGTGATCCCAGAAAAAGAAACCCAAAGAAATAGAAGACAAAATAGTTGTTATCTTCTACCCTTTTATCCAATCTTGTACGGACAGTGTGTATTGGACTTCCCTGTTCTGGGATTTTTAATTAGTGAGTACTATTTTTTCTCCCCCAGTCCTAAAAATAATTGCATTGTACATTGCATTTTTTTTAAGGATGCGTCATTGCTTGTTTGCACCTTCATAAACAAATAAAATTCACTAATTTATTCCCCTTTTAAAAAATGACTCCTTTTTTTTTTTTTTGGGCCGGATGAAAATGAAAACTTAAAATGGTTGGGATAGAGGGAATGAATGACTATTGCATGAAGCCTATCATGTCTATAGCAGACGTTTAGATTTGAGTACTTTTGAGTAAAGAAGAAACTTGCCCGTGTTCTTTATTTGTTTGCTCAAGTCTTCAATGTATTTAGTATCATTGACCAGATGTTTTCATCCTAGTCTCTTGTCTGATATGTGTAATCAGATTTATCTCATTCTTCTCCTGTACTGTCTCTTGTTTGAGCACCATGTACTTGGTTCTGCCAAACAACCTAATCTCCCAGTCACTTATTCAGACATGTATGTATCTGTCCATGTATACTTGTTTTCCGTCTCGTGACTGATTTGGTTTCTGAAATTTGCTTACAGAATGAAGGTTCGGGCGTATGGATTCCTGGGCCCGGTAGAGAAATTTCTGGCTTGCAAGCAAGTTCTTTTTACAATATACCCCAAGGCCAAGTTGCTTTTACGCCAACACAAGCTGGCCATGGCACGTTTCCCGGTATGTACCACCCTGCACAACCAGTGACTACAGGAGCACTTCACCCACTTCTTCAACAGTCTCAAGCAATGGCTGGTGGGGTTGATATGGTTGTACCAACAGGTGGCATATATCAGCAGGCCCAGCCAACCCAAATCAACTGGCCAAATAACTATTGAGGAATTTTATTATTATTTTTTTTTTTTCCAAAAATCCAGTAAGCAAGATAATTCAGAGCCCAATTGTGGATCTTTTTTTGAGGGGATTCCTACAAGTTTGGACGTGAAGAAAGCATCATAAAGATACCAAGTGTGGCTGAAATTAACTGTAAATTGCGAGGAGGCTGGAAAAGTTGCACATTGGTATCTTTTGATTCGATAGATTGGGGCTTGAGGATATGAAAAGGTGAAAGAAACCCTGACAATTGACCATTTTAATTTAGTTGGGGCCTATATGTGCAGTCTTCTCTTTCTTTCTTGCTGCTGGTATATGTTTTTTGTTACCATTTCCCCCCTTAAATTTGTGAGTCTATTTGTTCTTGTTTTCCGTCAGCCCTTTTTTATTCAAGAGTTTTTTTTTTTTTTTTTTTTTTTTTAGGATCCTGGACAGAAAGATTAGGCTATTAGAGGGTTTCTCAGTTTTTTTTTCCCTCGTCTTACCTGTAAAGTGAATTTTGATAGCAAGAAAGTATGTACTGAACTGTTGTAATTGGTATGGGTATAAGCAAAAACATCATTCAATTGTTTCAATAGATTGAATTACACCATTCTCACATTGATTACGCTCACGACATTCTTGCAAAAATCCCAAATCTTTACTTCAGCTGAATCAAGGAAGAACCTCTTGAGCACTTCCAGGTACTTACTTAAGAATCTCGCGCCTTCCTATTTTCCGTTACAGTGGTATTATTATTTGAATTACAGTTGTAAAATTTGTACGCGTTTTTGTTAGATTACTTGTGCGCATAATTTGCCGGCATACAATCACAATCAAACACATGCAAGAAAACAAAAGCCATGGCCTGCTTTATTTCGTTGCCTTTCATTGATTTTATCTTGCATATTATTTACAATATACACCCCTCTTGTACTGTCAATTTTGTCGTGAGATGATCCTCAAGGGAATGTTTAAGTTAGAATCTCTTGAATTCATCGTAACATCATTTGATAATCTTAAAATGCTTCCTATATGTTTCACTGTCTTGCTACATTCTTGGAGCTTCAAAAAGCTTCAAGGTAAGTCATGCTGTTCAAATTATTTGGCCAGAAGAAACACGGCCCACCTCCCGGGATCCATATACACGTGAACCCGACCCGTGATGAGAAATCACCGGCCTTGAAAATCATTCATGCTGGGGGAGTTGTGGAACGTTACTACATGGCCGTCCCTGCAGGGAGGATAATGGAGAAGCATCCTAACTTCATACTAGCTAGACCGGAGGTTTTCCGTCGACCATGGGATTCAGTAGTTCAGCCGGAGGAGATTCTCATTCCGGGGGAGAAGTACTTCATTGTTCCAACTCGAACTTTGAAAAAGCTCCGGCGAAGAATGAGAAAACCACCCACCGGAAAAAATGGCTGCAACTCATTTGTATCAGAACCCTCCATTGATGTGTCAAAGGAGGATGTGGTTTGTGTCAGTAGCAAGTCATTTCTCCGGAAAAGCTTCAATCTCAAGGCGAAAATCAGACCCATAAGCAGCCACGCAAAGAAGGGAAGTGAGCCGGTTTTAATGGAGAAGAATGAGAAAGCTGCAGAAGGTGGCTTAAAGAAGAGCTCAATTTCAAGCAAGTTAAATGGGGGGAAGAAGAAGGAAAGGTATACAGTGAGTTGGGAGCCTTCACTCACTGTGATTGATGAGAGCCATAGCTCTGACGATTGATCTTATTTATCTGGCCATATACTTGTTTCTATGAATTTAAATTTAATTCATTATTGGCTTCCTTGTTATGCAATAATGCAATAAATTATAAATTGAGCTTGTAACACTTTCAATGGAGTATTATTAAGAGATGAAGATTTGATAGGTTTTTAGCATAAGACTATCTACAATGCTTTCAACACCCACTTTAACACTCCACATCATCTTCTCTCTCTTCCACCTAGTAATTCAACTACCGTTCAACTTTTAACACCCCTACAATTGTTTTGTTTAATAAAATTCAACACCCTTCCAACTCATCATCCTATACCCCACCACTTTTATTTTATTTTATATTATTTATTATTATCATTTATAATTTAAAAAATAATTCACACTTGGTTATTATTGAGATCCATTTCACTAAAAAGTTTTTTTTTTTGTGTGTGTGTGTGTCCAAATCAAATGAAATTTGCATATATTTATAGAGAATTTTCTTTTATGAATTTTGGTGTAAAAAGATTTTAAAAAAATATTAATTTACTGTAAAATAATTGAGCTAAAAAAAGCGATTAATTTTGTTGGCCCAATCAAAATGCGCCGCGTGTCTCAAAATCCGGCCCCCTCTCTTTGTTTCAACATGTTGAATTTATTCAACACCCCCTTCAACAACCATTGTAGGCATTAAACACCATTCACTATGTTTAATCCTCCATTCAACACCCATTTTCAACACCATTGTAGATGGAGGGATAGATAGATAGAGAGTGTGGGTAGAGCCCACCAATAAAATTATTATATTTAAGAATTTGTGATTATTTTGTGCTCTTGCCTCCTAGTATCATTCACATATATATCAAGTATTTTTCAATCATTCTTCCCCTAAAACTGTTACATTAAAGTTAGACAAAAGCAAGCGAGAAATAAGTTTAAAGATTAACCGTGTTTGTAGAGCCCACCAAACACCCTTTTAATCACGACTCTTCATTTTGCAAATAGGCCTCATCAAAAAGGTCATTGTTAAGAAGCTCAAATTCAAGTGAATAGCTTAGTTTTTTTTTTTTTTTTTTTTTTTTTTTATCAAATCCTAAACCATCTAATTCAATTTTAGTCAGTAGGGGTATTGAACTCAAAACCTTCAAGACGGAGAGACTTAAACTGCTTAAAATGCCGCTTGGGCGCATGCCTTTTTGACGGTGAATAGCCCAGTTAGGAAACCTTGTTGAATTAATTGGACGATTAACCAAATACTAGTATGTAGCCTAATCTAATCCTTTGATTGGATTATGATTATTTGATGTAACGTTACATTGTCCAACCAAATTGCTGACTGCAACATTAGCCATATTTAAGAGCCTACCCCTATAAAATCTGGCAATATATGATCATTGATGTTAATTCTTAGGTTTCCTGACTAGAAACACCCTTTTAGTCCTTGACCTTTGAAACTTTTTTTGACATAGTCCCTAACTTAATTTTTTTTTCATTTTCATCCCCGACCTATTAATATTACACCCAGGACCGTCTCAATAATTATAAAGGCTCTGTTCTAATTACAAATATTGGGGCTCACAATAATACTTTCTAATTATGATTGGAAAAAATAAGTGAAAAACGTACAATTGGCTGGTGCTGTTGGAGCCCTTAATAATACAATCTAATTATGATTGGAAAATAAGTGAAAATGTCCAACACATAATTTATGTGGAAGGGTGACGACGCCACGAAATTCGGGGTCACTGTGCATGTACGAATATCTGGGATTTGAACATGTTTGCCTACAATCACATCACAAGAAATAACACCGTTAAGGTCAAGGCTGGGTTTGATCCCACCTTAGACCCTCAGGTGTGAGAGTAAGATCTCTGAGGGAGCTAAGAACAAGGCGTGGAATGCCTTGGAAGAGAATTATGGTTCTCTATGTGTTTAGTGTGTGTGTAGGTTAAGGTCTCATCCATGATGAGAAAGAATACAACGTTATATATCTCTCAATTACTGGGCAGGGGCAGTCTATTGTCCGGATAAAGGTATGATCCGGATACCCATGTGGCCGTTCTTGGTGGTCCGCAGAATAGATGGGACAGTGTGTAACCACCGCATGTCGGTGACGTAGACCGTACGGAGGGAAGCAGGTGGTCAGGAAAGCCCATCGGCCATTTAATTCAATGGTACGGCTTTTCCGCTTTACACATTACTGAGCTCACTGAGGTTGTGACCTCGTTGGTGGGGAGCTTGAAGAGGGTGAGTTCGGAGCGAGAGAGTTTGGTCAGGTAGTCTTGCCAGGTGTTCTTTGAGGGGCTGGAAGAAAGATTTCATCTTACGAGCTCGGTGAGAGCTAGGCTGACTTCAAACGAAGGGGGTGAGCTTGATCCGAGTCTCTTTACAGGTGGGCCGATTGGACCCGGTTCGGACCTCTGAAGTCGGTCTGCGAGGTGCCGGATCTTCAAATGGCTTCCTAGTTGACTCATACATCTTCATGCCCTACATGAGCAAAATAACTAACATGCCCCTAACTAGAACTAATAAGAACACTTGTATCACACGAAAAACTCACTCAAAGCATTTTGTTATTCAACGCAATCTCTCATATAATTTTACAACCCAATTGCATAGTAGTTTGGCTATTTATTTTTTCTGTTCACATTTTAATGAACAATGTGGAATTACTTCAAACATTTTGCTATTCAACTAAACTAGCGGGTAACTCGTGCTCTGCACGGGAAACCAATACTATGTCTTAAAAAATATTTTAACTATATAGTTAACTAATATAGTAATCATCATTTTAACTAATACTATTAATAATATAAATTAATTTATATGATTACTATTATTATAATAACTATTATAATTAATTAATACCATTGATAGTAATAGTTAATATATATATTAATAGCAATGATTAGTCTATATAATAATAATTATTAATATAATTATTATAATAAAATAAAATTATTAATAGTAATAGTTAATTGATATAGTAACTATTATGATTAATTAATATTAAAATTAATAATTTAACTTATATAATAACTATTATAATTAACTAATACTAATAATAGTAATATTTAATGTATGTAGCCTATTATAGTTAACCAATACTATTAATAGTAAAAAATAACTTATAAAGTAACTATTATGGTTAACTAATACTATTAATAGTAATAATTAACTATATAGTAACTATTATAGTTAATAATACTATTAATAGTAATAGTTAACTAATATAGTAACTATTATAGTTAACTAATACTATTAATAGTAATATTTAACTTGTATTGTAACTAATATTGTTAACTAATACTATTAATAGTAATAGTTAACTAATATAGTTAACTATAATAGTAACTATTATAGTTAACTATAATAGTAACTATTATAGTTAACTAATACTATTAATAGTAATATTTAACTTGTATTGTAACTAATATTGTTAACTAATACTATTAATAGTAATAGTTAACTAATATAGTTAACTATAATTGTAACTAACTAATAAGAGTAATAGTTAACTATAATGGTTAACTATTATAGTTAACTATTACTAATAATAGTAATAGTTACTATAATAGTTAACTATTATAGTTACCCTTTTTAGTAACTATTATTATTAGCTAATGAAAAGAAAATGAAAAGTCATTTATTTATTAGTATGTTATTGATGTGGCTTCTCCAAATGCAAGTTTTTTCCATTGTTTGTCCACATGTCAATACCATAGCTCTTTTGACCAACTTTAATATATATATATATAGATTTCACTCGTTTATGACTGTCAAATTACATTTCAATCGTAAAGAAAACAAATTATCAAACAGTTCAATAATTTCTACCACAAATTTGTCAATCAATATTTAATACTGTGACAAGTTTTCATCAAAGTTTGTCAATCTCAGTCTCAAATTTGTCATCAAATTCGTAATCGTGCTAGATAGGGTGATTGATTGATTGATTTATTTATTTTTAATAATTTTATTATACACATATACTCCTTCCGTCCCATTTGAAGCTTCACCGTATTGATGATGACACAAAATTTAAGAAAAGTGATGAGTGTAAGAAGAGTTGTAAGAGAGAAAAAGTTAGTGAGTATGATAAGTGGGGCCTACAATTTAAATATGTGAGAGGGAAAAGTTAGTGAGTATGATAAGTGGGCCCATAATTTAAGTATGTGAGAGAAAGAAGTGAGTGAGTATGACAAGTGGGGCCTACATTTATTACCAATTTAGGAAATGATGAAACTTTTCAACGGGACACCTATTTGGGTAAAATGTGAAACTTCAAATGGGACGGCCGGAGGGAGTATTAATTTCCTCACCAAAAATAGATAGAGTAGAAAAACTTGTAAGGGATAGGTGCGAAAAATAAATAAAGAAATGAGAAAAAGACACAGTAGGTGGCGTGGCATGCCCCACACAGGAAGATTATCCCAGCAAAAACCTATAACTGAACAACACATCCTCTGATCCTCTACCAAATCTCACCTTTAAACCTGTTCGTTCCGGCGATGGGAGCCGACGACGGCGACGGGGAGGAGCAATCGAAGATGGAGCGAGAGCAAGACGATAGATGGAATCATAAGAAACAAACCCTAATTGATCAACTCTCCCTCCAAATCATCAACGGAGATCTTCAAACCAAAATCCAAGCCGCCAGAGATATTCGCAACCTTGTTCGCAAGTCTTCCTCCCCCAAGGCTCGCACCAAGTTTGCTGCCGCCGGCGTCGTTCAGCCCCTTGTGCTTATGCTTTACTCACCTAACCACGACGCCCGTGAATCTTCCCTTCTCGCTCTCCTCAATCTCGCCGCCAGAAATGAACGGTTAGTTGCTCAACTCTCCTCGCCTTGTCTTTGATTTTAATTAGTCTTGTTATTGCTAATTTGCTTTTGTTCCAGTGATTTTGTTGTATGTAGTTTAGATGTATTACCGGATTTCTATAATTTTTTCCTGGTGTTATAATTATTGTCTAAACACAATCCAAATCTAAGGTTGATCTAATGCCTGGAGAATGATAGTCCATGTTGCATTTTCCTAGTTTGGTTGGTGTGATTCCATTGTTATCCCGCTTATGTAGAAGTCTTGTTCCATGTCAGTTCTTAGAGCACTCAAACAACAATTGTTGCATGCCAAAAGAGCACTTAATATAAATACGCTCAACTTGATAAACAAGAATGGAACCTTGTATCTGCTTAATTGTAAAGCTAAACCAAAGTCATAGGACTATTGTGAACTTTGATTTAATTTAAGAGTGTGTCGGTTGTATGAATGTGGAGTATGGTTGAAAGGGGGGGGGGTAGAGTTTTTGTGTGTGGTTAATGACTTAATGCGTTCAAGGCCACGACAAAGATTGCCGCCAAGTGTAGTTAATGGTTGGAGTTGGAGTCAGAAAGCTGGGGACTTGTTTGCCTCTTTATACAAGGGTAATGAATTGCACATAAATGAAAATAAACTAGTTTTGTGGTCAAATCACAAAAAAACATATTAATCACCCATGGTTATACAATAATTAAATTCTAAAATTGGTAGTTGTATGGTGGATAGGAAGATTTTTCCATCCCTTTACAGTGAGCGCCCATGTGGCTGCAGAGCCAAGCCCAGGAATGGAAAATGGGTAAAGAAACAGTGTTCGGGATGGGTGACAAGATGGTAGACGACGGATAAAAAAAGAAAAAAAGATGGAATCAAAGAAAACAAACTCCTAAATATCAAATCCTCCTAAAAACAATCAAAGAGTATCTGTAAACCGAAATCCAAGCAGCCAGGGATATCTGGACGCTGTTTTACAGCATCCCTGCCAAAGCTTGGCCAAAATTTGTCGCTGCTGGCGTGATTTAACACCCATTTTAAAATTTTGCTCACCTGGGAAATATGCCCACAAACCTCTCTTTTCGATCTCCTCAATCTCCAAAACCAAACGGCCAGGGATAAATTTAAAGCTGGTTCGTAATTCTCCTGCTAAGGGTTCCATCAAAATTTTCACCACAGACGTGATTTGACTCTCAATTTTATGCTCTACCCACTCGGGCAAGATGCCCATAAATCCTCTCCTCCTACACTTTTAGAAATTGCCAATTCATTGGTCAGTTGCAGAAGTTTCAATTAGGGTTTGTGTAAGTGCGGGCTTTCTCTTAGTTTTGATAATGTTGTAATTTGGTCTTTGAACAGTATATAATTACTTAATTAATCATCTTGTTGCGCTTCATATCAGGTTTTGCTGTCTTATTTTGAGGATACTAGGTTTACTTATTCTAACCAGACACATTCCAAATTTGACACAGACCTTTGATTTGCTAACTTGAATATGGTAACTAGCTAGAATCAATTTTCATACTCTCTTTGTCCCCAAATGAATGTCCATTTTTCGTTTAAGGGACATTATGAAAGATTGACTCTTACAAAAGTAAATAAAAATTGTAGCTAAGATGCATATGTACCTTTACGATTCACTTCATGAACTTTTAATTTTGCAAGGTTGCATTGAAATATGATATTGTTAACGGTGAAAAATCATTTAGGAAATTTACTTAGAAAGTGGACATTCTTTTAGAGACAAATTCTGTAATGGACATTCATTTAGGTACAGGAGGAGTACTTTGTATTATACTCTCTCCTTTAAATCAGTGTCCATTTTTAGTTATCTAAGGAAACTAAGGAAGTTGACTTTTAAACTCTTTTAGTGGTGCATATACTTGATTAAATAATGAGCACACTATGCTAATCCAAGTGTAAATAGGACATAATAGTTTATAAGGTGAGTGTAGTAACTTTACTATAAAATGACCATTTTCTGATATACTGCAATTTGCAGATTCTGAACATCCAACCACTTGCCTTTTATAACAAAAGGTAAAAGGTTAACATTTTGTTCGTGAATGAAAAATCCAAGTGAAAATCCTGTGTAGATTCTTATAAATTGATGGTCTCAGCTTTGTAAAATATGATTCTGTTGCAAATTTAAATATTTAAAAGAAAAACTAAAATATTGCCAAGCGCGTTCATTTCTCATTTGTTACGATAGATAAATATATTGATATACTCCTTCGACAAATGCAAGGGGCCAAGTTGCTTATACATACTCCCTCCGTCCCATTTCAAATTGCACAAAACCGTCATTGCACGAGAATTAAGGAAAAAGTGGGAAACAAAGGTGATGTGTTGTGAGTGTAGATAGTTGGGTAGGAGAGAGAAAGTGGGGTAGGGAATAGTATGTGTGTTAGTTGATGTGAGTATGGCAAGTGGGTCCCACTAATAAAAAAATATAAAAAACTTTTTACTTTTGGATTTTGCAATTTCTATGGGACACTCAAAATGGAAAATTTTGCAATTTGAAATGGGACGGAGGGAGAATATGATTAGGCTACGAGGAAGGAGGAAAAAAGTTCGTTGGTGGTTGCCATGTTCAAGGTCTTGACAGAGGGTACTGAATAAGCTGATAGTCAGTAAGATGGGGACTTGATGACCTTTTCCGTAGGATGAATGACCACATAATGTAACTCGACTTAATCTTTATCCAATTCAGGTGGGGTTTGCTACATAAATCTTTTTCATCATTCGTCCCCAAATAGTCAGATAATACACCATCCCTGAAATCAGAGATGCTAGATTATGTAAAGTCGTTATACCCTAATGAATGTAGTTAGACATTTGTGTGTTGAGGTTGATCTGCTAGATATTAGTCATAACTTTTGCCAGGCTTAGTCATGGCTTCAGTATTGATTCACATCACATGGGCCTAGTATTCATCTGTTTTGAAACAGAGATAAATATACGTGAGATAGAATGCTAATTCTCTCTTTGTATCCTCAATTTATCAACTAACAATTCGTTTGCAATTTATACTTGATGTACATCCAACAACAATCCACGTGTCTGTCACTGTAGATTTATATTTGTTCATCGTTCTATCCTCCCACTTCATATCTCTATGGTTTGCTTATCACACATGTCATTCATTTACAATTTTTCAGAAATAAAGTCAGAATAGTTGCATGTGGTTCCATCCCTCCACTCGTGGAACTTCTGAAGTTACAGAACAATGGTAACTTAAGAGACTTAGCCACAGCTGCAATTCTGACACTGTCATCCGCCCCACCCAACAAGCCAACCATAACATCTTCAGGAGCCCTACCTCTATTAATTCAGGTCCTCACATCTGGAAGTATTCAAGGAAGAGTCGATGCCCTAACAGCCCTCTACAATCTCTCCTCCGACCCCAATTTCATCCTCGATGCAGAAGCAGTTTCTCCCCTCATCAACCTCCTCAAAAATTGCAAAAAATACTCAAAATGTGCAGACAAAACCACATCCTTACTCGAGATCCTCTCAAAATCACCCGAAGGAAGAAATGCAATTACAAATACAAATAATGGGATACTAACCCTAGTAGAAACTATCGAAGACGGATCTCTTCATAGCACAGAACACGCAGTTGGAGCGTTGCTCACTTTATGCACGACCTCCCGGAGTAAATACAGGCAACTTATTCTCAATGAAGGTGCAATACCGGGGCTTTTGAGATTAACTGCAGAGGGCACATCGGAAGCCCGTGATAGGGCCCACAAATTGTTGGACTTGCTTAGGGAATCTCCGCCTGAGAAGAAACTGTCTTCGTCTGCTTTAGAGAAAATTGCTTATGATATTGCTGCACGGGTCGATGGAAAGGATAAAACAGCTGAAACTGCCAAGAGATTACTGCAAGATATGGTACAAAGGAGTATGGAGCTGAGTGCGAGTAAAATCCAGCACCGGACTGCTTCCCGGAAGCCTTCGGAGGTAGTACCTTGACCGAGGTGATTTTAACGACCTAGTAGGGGTTGGGATTGTAAATGTTGTAACATCGGGGGAGTTATGTGTAAGATTTCTGTTACTTGTACATTTTCAGTTAATTTCAGTTGCAGAAGAGAACTCGGTGCTGTGTGAATGGGAAAGACCAGCTGAATTAGTTTGGGTCTAGTTAACATTCTGAGCATGTTTTTCTAAAGAAATTTCACATATTCTTCCCTCTCATTTTTCTTGATGAAGATCGGTTCATATGTTTTGGTTTAATATGTTTCTAAAAAAAAAAAAAAAAAAAAAATTGATTTTTAGTTTGATTCTCAGTTTTGTTAAAATTTGCCAAATTGATGATGTCAGCCTTTAGTTAATCATACCGTACTTGAATGAGTGTTCATATTTCAAGGACGCTTTACATTTTTTTTACTAATTTTTATACATTTTAATGAAAAATATTCATAATATATTTTTAATACGCTTTTTAAATATTTAATTTTGTAAATATAAAAAAAAAATTAGAGGCAAAGTTTTCTCGATACATATATTTATTTTGGATTTTTTTTTCTTTTAAAAAAAGCGGACAGTCATTTAATAAAAATAGGGAGTATGACATTAGATGGCCCACTTCATACCAGATGCGGAGCTACCTTATGCTCAAAGGGGGCAATTTCCCCCATTGATTTTTGAAAAAATAAAATTTTACTAGTGCAAATTTTATACAAATTTGAAGATTTAGTACAAGTTATTGAAATTTGCCCCCTTTGAGATAAAGATAATAATACATTAGATATTTTTTTGCCCCCATTGGTAAAAATACAGTTCAATTTTATTTGTTGTGCGATATTTGACCCCATTGGCTAAAATTCCTAGCTCCGCCACTGCTTCATACTCTATATTTAAAAATCAATGTTCAAAAAGTCATTTCTTTTTCTTAAAATCAATGGCAAAAAAATTGATTTTTTTTTTACTTTTTTTACTATTTAATTACAAAGAATTCTAAATGTTTTTTTTTAAACAAAATAATAATTTCATTAATAAAGCTTAAGGAGATGGCGCTTCACAATTGCCGAAGGCATATCCCAACGATGAAAATATCTTTGAACACGTACAAGCATTGACAAATTGTCTGCCACTATGAAAAAGTATAATACATCTCGAATAGTAGTAGCCAACCCTAAGTCAAATCTCCAACGAATGCATGTCCAAACAATGACATGGGACGCCCAAATATATCTCTAAGCAAAACTTAGAAACGGTCCAACATTGGCCTTCATAAAACCCTCATGGAATGATTTAGCTTTGAAAACATGATAAATCAACACATTTGGGTAGACAATATGTGCCCAACCAAGCATCCCAACCATTACAACAATAATACATACAAACAAAACACAAAGGCTCTCGACATGATGGAGAGAAAGTAAAGGCTCTCGACGAAGGAGAGGAATCAAAGACTCTCGACGAATGAGAGAAAACATATAACATAACGAGAAGTGTAATGATTTAAAAATTTGCAAAATACTTGATACTGAATTATGTTTGCAGCGAATGAACGATTGATTTACGGTTGAACGTCGTCGATATTTGGAATTGCAAACAACAAATCTTTTCGCCATGGAATTGCCGCGATCGCACCAATCAATTAATTATAAAAAGTATTGTTTTTAACCCTTAAACCATAAACCTTAAACCCTAAACCCTATGAAACAACCTTAAACCCTAAACCTTAAACCTTAAACCCTATAAAACAACCTTAAACCCTAAATTCTAAACCTTAAAGCCTATAAAAACATGATTTTTTATAATTTATGGAAAAACTAGTTTCCCCCAAAATTTTCTCTTTATTTTAAAAATAAACATTTAGAGATGGTGGAATACAACTTTGCTATTTTTCTGATCAAATTTAGGCATTTCGACACAGAAATGCAATAAAAACTTGGACGAGTTAAGCACCTATTTGGTCCTTAACCTATTGAGTTGTTTTCCTTTTGGTCCTTAACCTATTTTGGTTTTCTTTTTGGTCCTTGATGTACCTAGTTGCAAGATAAAGTGGTCCTTAACCTATTTTAGTTTTCCTTTTGGTCCTTGATGTACCTATTTGCTGGACAAAGTGGTCTTTAAAATCGTCGACATGACTTGTTGACCGAAAGGAAAACCAAAATAGGTCAAGGACCACTTTGTCCTGCAAATAGATACATCAATGACCAAAAGGAAAACTAAAATAGGTTAAGGACCACTTTATCCTGCAACTAGGTACATCAAGGACCAAAAGAAAAATCAAAATAGGTTAAGGACCAAAAGGAAAACAACTCAATAGGTGAAGGACCAAATAGGTGTTTAACTCAAAACTTGGACATAGAGACAAAAGTGCAATAAAAGGGTTGATTATGATCCTATTTACACTTTTGCCCCTCTTTTGTCGGTGTGTTTGTAATTGTACCGCTGTAACCCGCCCCACTAAACATCTTAACATCTGTACAAGCCAAGTCTTCCTTCTGTTCCTACATTGAATCTCACCGTCCACGTGTTCCCAACACCACCCCCATGATTACTTTCTGCCACTGAGGGCGCACTTTAGCATCAACCCTTGCAGTTGTTCATCATCACCTTTGACATCCACAACCAAGATTCAGAAATCATTACACACACACTCTAATTGTGAGATTTAGAGAGAGAGAGAGACTGTGCTGTTATGTGTCTGTGTGAGAGAGAACATACATTGCAGCCATGGATTCCTGACTTTTGCTTCATCAAATGTACAAGGTAAAATCCGCCTATACATACAGATCTCTGTACTTATAGTTTCTGCACTGTGTGTACACTCGCATTTTTCACTCATTATTACCAGATCTACGGAGAAAAAAACCAAACATTTTCCTTTCCCAATCCCGTAGAGATTAGTTTGATTTCCTCGTGATTCGCGTGCCCTAACTCTAGCGAAAATGTACGGCCGGTCGTCGCTGTCGCGAACTGGAAGTTTCCGTCCGGAAAATCTGGGCCAAAATGCATTGGCATTGATCGGGAATCTGTGTTTTACCGTCTTCGTAATAGCTGTTTTAATCTTCACCATCATTGCTGCAACTTATGAACCCGAAGATCCGTTGTTTCATCCTTCAACTAAGATGACCTCCTTCCTCACTTCACTTTCGAATTCCACATTTGTTTCCGATAGTACTGTTGTTAAGACCGGTGAAGATTTCATGTCCAATAATCAGACCGACAATGGTACTGTCATTAATATTACTGATGTCCCTGAGCCGACGGTGCTTGGTGAGGCAGAGAATGTGGAAACTGATTGTAAGAGTGAGCTTGGGAAGCCTATTGATTGCAGGGACCCAGAGGTTTTCCATTTGATGATGACTGTTGCGATTGAGAAGTTTAAGGATATACATTTTTATCGATTTGGGAAGCCTGTGCCTGGTTCGAATGATACTTCTTGCCACATGGCGTGGAGGTTTAGGCCCAAGGAAGGGAAGGCCGCTGCGTTTTACAAGGATTATCGTAGTTTCGAGATTTCTAGGTCGGATAATTGTACGCTTAGTGTGGTTAGGATTGGGGATTATCATTCCGGAGGGAATGCTCGGAAGAGAAAGAAAAATCAGAAGCCTGGGTTTGAGAAAGCTCCAATGGGGGAAATTGAGAAATCTAGTCAAGTGGTTGGGGAAACTGTGAATGACACGCTTCCTGTTGTTGCATCAGAAGGGTCGTTTGATCAAGGGAAGTATTTGTTTTACACTGGTGGTGGAGACAAGTGTAAGAGCATGGATCATTATCTGTGGAGTTTCATGTGTGCTTTGGGCGAAGCTCAGTATTTGAACCGGACGCTTGTTATGGATTTGAATATTTGTTTGTCTTCAATCTACACTTCATCTGGTCAGGATGAAGAAGGGAAAGATTTCAGGTATTACTTTGATTTCGAGCATTTGAAAGAATCGGCTTCTGTGCTAGACCAAGGCCAATTTTGGATAGATTGGAACAAGTGGCATCAGAAAGACGGATTGGGTCTTTATCTTGTGGAGGATTTTAGAATCTCTCCATCAAACTGGCTGAAGTGAAGGATACATTAATTATGAGGAAGTTTGGATCCGTGGAGCCTGATAACTACTGGTACAGAGTGTGTGAAGGGGAGGCAGAGTCCGTTGTTCATAGGCCATGGCACATGATATGGAAATCTAAAAGATTGATGGACATAGTTTCGGGAATTGCATCGAAAATGAATTGGGATTTTGATTCTGTTCATGTTGTGAGAGGTGCGAAGGCTAAGAACAGGGAGTTGTGGCCTAATCTAGCTAGTGATACAGCTCCTGAAGCACTTCTCTCTACATTGCAGGATAAGATTGATGATGGAAGAAATTTGTATATTGCAACCGATGAACCAGACACTTCCTTCTTTGACCCTTTGAAGGACAAGTATTCCACGCACTTTCTTGATGAGTACAAAGAATTGTGGGATGAGAATAGTGACTGGTACTCTGAAACGGTAAAGCTAAGTAATGGGGTTCCGGTTGAATTTGATGGTTACATGAGGGCTTCTGTAGATACAGAAGTTTTCTTGAGGGGAAAAAAGCAGATTGAGACTTTCAATGATCTCACTAGAGACTGTAAGGATGGTGTTAACACGTGCAGCTCTTCAGCTAGTTGATCTGTTTACTTGAGGTTAGAACTTCGCATCTGTATTTGAAATTTCTGCTTGTAATTTTAGGTGTTACCAGTTCGCTTATGTGAAGTTTTGGTCTTAAAGTAGTACTTTGAAGTACAAGTAGAACTCCCATGAGTTATGTACGTTTAGAGTTGAATTGATTAAATGTTTTGTAACATGGAATTTTATTGAAATTAAGCTCATGCATTTGCCTTTGGTATAGTTTCGCCTCAATGCTCCAATCAAGTTTCTGGCCAAGTCGGTGAATTGCGTATATTACTGTGATAGATATAGAATACTATGTTAAAGACCTTGTTTTCTTTCAGTGTTTCTGTAGTGCTATTTGCCTCCCAAGGATTTCAGTACCATTGTGTTCAGTTGTACAAGTGCATTTTTCACACAGATGGCAGAGTATCCCAAAATTTGGATTCACCTAAATTATACTCCCTCAGTCCTAGAATAAATGTCATAGTTGACAAGTCAATGTTTTTAAGCTTTTAGTTATGTTTCCTTGATTGCCCCAATCTCTTCATATGGGTAGAGTGACACCTCCTATGGCATAGCAATGCTTGTGCCTATGAGAATGAGTAGTATAGGAAGATCACCAAACTTTATACCCTATTTTTAGTAAGATGACGTTTATTGTGGGACAAACGAAAATAGAAAGTAGGACATTTATTCCGGTACAGAGGGAGTAGACAGTTTCAGGTTTTGTGAATAGGTGAAGGGTAGAAATGTCAAACTAGATCAATGCTCCTGAAAAGTTGGTCAAAGATCCTAAAATTTCTAACAATAGAGAAGAAAAGCTGTTGAATGGTGTGTGGTGGTAAAGAAAGAATGTATTATAGCCTTAGAATCTTAACAAGAAAGAATTAAAACCGGGATAACATTCATATTGTTTCAAGAAAATTACCCTCTCAACTAAAACAAGCCTCAGATTTCTTGTCTCCATTTCATCGATAAGCTAGGGAAAGGAAACAAGCGTGTAGAAACGAAAGAAAACAAGCAAAACCCGACAACAACGATTACTAATACCACATTTGATCCATTTTCAGGTAAGCTTCTTCTTCTAAACATTCCTCTCCTATGAAGTTAGATCAACAAGATTCTTCTTTCGACATTTCAGGTATAAGGATGGCTGAGGAAAAAGGAATAACGGGACAGCTGGAGAAAAGAAAGCTAAATATCCCACAAATATGCGTAGACACCACCACAAATACCGATATAGGAAAGCATGCAGCATCTACACCATCAACCCCAACAGGACTAAGGAAAAGTTCAAGTGGAAGACACAACTGCTTGTGCTCACCTACGGTGCACCCTGGTTCCTTCAGGTGCAGGTACCATAGGACCGGTGGTGGTGGTGGCGGCCTGGCTCGGAGCAGTATCTCGGTTGGTTCAAGACTGAACCAACTTTCCGAGCTAAATGTCAGGGTTGGGTCTAAGCTATCCGAGCTAGCTGCAGCAAAACCTACCCAAATTGGCGATTCTCCTCGTTCTTAGTTAGGTTTTGTGTCCGCTTCGTTATTTTCCAGGCGAAAAGAAATGGCGGATAAGAAAATATGCAGTGTAATTACTTTGTTATTACTCATCTAGGTGGAGCCTGAACTTGTTAGATTAGTAATCTCTCTGACTTGATCTGTATATTTCTACCCAATGCATATATGACTGTGTTGAGCAGTTTTACTGTTTCTGCTCTCTTTTATATCACTGCAGCTTTAGTCATCCTACTATATACATGCTTTTAGTTTACTTTACCCTCTAACGAAATAAAAAAAAGTAGCTTTCGTTGATAAAACTTAATACAACTAACGAGGAATTGCCAAAAACTAACGACATCAAATAAATTGAATGTTGCGGTGGCCGGACGGAGTGGGTTAATTGGAGGAGAGAGCCAAAGGATGCTGTTCAAGCTTGATGAACGTTGGTGGTGCATAGCCGCGGATTTGGCTGCGTCACATATAATCCGAGTTGTGGGTGTGTGTAAAAGTAGCTCAATTCCTTCAAGACACTCTACATAAACTCTTGAAGGGCATACACTTTAGTCCTAACCAGACCAAACAGACAATAGATAGAAACTGGTTCAACTGCAAAGGAGCAGAGAAAAAAACCTAAACTTTTTGAATTTCTCAGATGTATATAACACCGGAAACCTTAAAGAGTACTATGTACATGGTGTAGATTCTTGGCGACACACACTATTCACGAAGAACACCCACACAAAACATTGGCGCATAATATGCGCCCATACGAACCATCATATGGGCTTCCTGTACATTACTAAAGCCTCATACTAAAACCTTCCCTTCCATTTCCATGGTCCCTTCCTTACATTGGACATATATTCTCTTCTTCTTCCCCTTCTTGTGGCATCATGCAGTTTCTACAGAGAGGGCAAGTAACATTCCAATAATTCAACCACTTTTCTAAACACATCTTGTGGAAAACATGCCCACAAGATAGTTGGTTTATTTCTGCATCCGCCTTGAACTCTGTCAAGCAAACCGAGCACTCTTGTCTAGGCCGGGTCGAGCAACATAGAGAGTCGTACCGGATTGATGGGGTGTGGGTCCTGAATTCCTCCAGGTATGTTTCAGAGGGGATTCCACGACATTCAGACGAGTCCGTGACAGAATTGCTGGAATATTCTTCCCACGATGAAAAACGGATGCCCACGACATGAAGGATTGAACGGAGTATATCCTTCATTATTGAAATGGACATGGCCGTCTTTACTAGAATTACGCATAGAAATCCTGCATCAGAAGGGGTTTGGTATGGTGAGAGACCCATGTTTGATTTGGAACCTGAAATTAGAGGAAATAAGAACTTAGCCGGGACGGAATGGGTACTTGAGGAGATGGAAGTGAAATAAAAAGAATAAGAATTGCTAACTTATATAGAAGGTGCAAAAAGGAAAGACAGAGAGATCCTTAGCTATGTTTACCCTTCCTTCTACGTTAAGTAGATATTATGACGTGTTCTTGCTTTGGCGTTACTTTGCTCAAAAAGTGTGCAAAACGATAGATATATCCTTGATTTAGAATCTCAAAACACATTTGTGACGGAACATGATAAGAAGCTTTAAACAATTCAAATGACAAACCAAACACACCCTACTTTAGTAGATATCCACGCGATGTGGTGCTCATGACGATTTTTCAGTAAGATTACTAACAAACTCTTTTGGATGTTCATTGCTTATGTTTTCATATCGCATAGTTCTTCAAGGCAAGAAAGCGTCATTAATAACATCACGGCTTTTGTCTAAGAGAAGCTAGAAAGAAGTAAATACTCAGTATAGGGAACAAACACGCAACAATCACGTAACTCATCCTAAAAAGCCGGTAGCCTCAAACGCTTATCCCATTTCTCATTTACTGCTATTTACACGTCACATATCCCGAAAAAGCAAACATAGGATTAGTTAGGTACTTCCCTAGAACCAGCCTATATTGGAAGCAAGGCTTCAAAATGATTTTTAATTCTTCATTACTAATGAAATTAGCTTGTGATCTCATTTTCCCTCGATTACCAAAAGTAACAATCTCCGTCCTAGAATAAATGTCACACTTTTTATTTTGGGTTGTCCCAAAATAATTGTCGCATTTATAAAAACAGGATGCGATGATTGGCGATCTTCCTCAGCTACCCTTTCTTAAAGGAAATTATAGTCGTGTGTCTTCGTAAGTGTATACTACACCACTCATGAAGAGACGGGGCATTTAAGGAAACATAATAAAAGCTTAAAAAACATTGACTTGTCAACTGTGACATTTATCGGGACAGAGGGAGTATCACATATTGAAGTGTACTGATAGGGATTCAATAATCTTGAATGAATTATCAGCACTTCCCAAACCCCACTTCTGACTTCTCTAAAGAATGATAGCATGTGGTTTGGATGGAAGTTTTTCTGTAAGTGCACCACGAAACATGTCTTCATATGTTCTCAGATTTTACTTTCAAAGCAATTAGAATTTTAAATGCCATAAACCATGAATAATAATAGCATAGCACTGGTTCAAGAGAAAATGGAAAGTAAAGCATATACAATCAGACAAGAGAGAGAATGAACAAAAATAAAATCTGTCTCACAGGCATGAGAAAATGTTTGCAAAATTTATTTTTCAATAAAATGAAGGGTTCTCTTCTATTTTCAAATGAGAAATAATAAACCACGGGGAAGTACCTTCTCTGTAGATGAAATCTTCTAATCGGTCTATATATGAACAAATCTCTCCAAAAACACTGAACCAATAGCACTGCAAGGAATTAAAACAATCATAAATTAAACGCATACAAAACATTTTGACTATAATCAATGAACTTAGATGAGGGAATAAGCTATAATAATACTACCTCCGTCCTAAAATGAATGTCCAGAAAATTTTCAAATTTGCTCTTGATCAAGAGCAAAATTAAAATTTTTATGGGCATTCATTTTGGGACGGAGGGAGTAACACAAACATCTGCTACATTTACTTAGCTAGTTAGACTTCATGGTTGAAGTAAGGGCGCTCTTCAACCGAAGTCGTTTGAACACAATAAAGAGACCAACAACTGACAGGGAACGTTGATTTAAACATACTTCTACCACAGGCAAACAGCTAAAAGGGATGCAATGCAATGCAAATTATTATTATATTGAAACCAAAAGGAAAATCTGCACTTCTCATCTTAATTCATAAGAGGAGGTTCAAAACAAAACTTTGTTTTGGTTCCTTTTCTAGCACAAGGGAAACATGTACAACGCATTCTATGACAATCAAGAACCAAAAATAGAACTCTCATCTCATCAGCACTCAAAAGATCAAAAGAACATAAAGTTCATCAAATCAGCGTAAGAGGAAATAAAACAAACAAGTGGAACATTTACTTTTGAGCAATTTAACATTTTTTGGATCCCTAAATAATTCCTTTAACCATGTTTTCTATAATAGCAATTGGAACAATATATAACTACCAAATCAAAAAAAAAAAAAAAAAAAAAAAAAACCCATCAGAGATCAAAGTTCATCTAAGCGCATTTAACACACAACTTAAAAAATCAGTTAAAACATGACAGGATGCAAGCAAAACAAAAACAATCTACAAAATTGCTAAAGACAATAAATTCTAATGACAATACTTAAAAACAGATCAAAAAAGAGAAGCTTTATTCGATTTGTTTGTAACGAAACCCCAACCCACCACCAAAAAACAACAACAAAACAAACCACAAACAATTAAGACTTGAAACATCAAAATTAGGAAAAAAAATTAATTGAGAAACTAACAATAAAAAAGCTTACAGTTGAGATCTGAAACAGATCATACCCAAGAAAGGAATTTAGTTGAAAATAAATATGGAAACTGAGAGAGAGACTTACAGATTGGGTGAAGTTCAAAGTTGAGAGAGAGAAGAGAGTGGGGAAGATGAAATGGAAGGCAACTTCTTTTACTACTGAAAGCAAAGCACCAAGCCAATTAAGTAGTCTCAAATGATTGTTGCCATAGCTAATCCGCTTATAAGTCTCGCTACCCTTTTGTTTTGTCTTTACTTTTTTCTAGGAAAAAATAATGTGTATTATAAACAATTACTCAAATTAACTTAATAATATAAATTTGTCCAAAAAAAAAAAACTTAATAAATTAATAAATACTATGGAGAGTGAAAATCTGGGAAATAACGCGTATTACGGTAAGTTAGCATAAAACGTCTTTTTAAAAATAGCGCGGTGGCATTTATGTAATAAACGGGAAGTTATTTGGCTCTGATCGTAAGTGTCAGTGTTAGTGTTTAAAAGCGCGAGCCATTACATTGACACTTTTTAAAATTGATACTGACACTTATAAGTGACAGTGTACATGGCTCGCACTTTTTAACACTAACACTGACACTTATGAATAGTGCCAATTCCAATGTTTATAAACGTCAGTTTGAATTACTGGCACTTTGTAATATTGACACTTGCCATTTACGATGCTCACAGTTATTTACGAAAATGTCACCGCTTGTTTTAAAAAAGCGCCAGCGGCTTTTGAAAAACGCGTTTTTCCTATGCTTAAGGTAAAACATGTTTTTCACAAGACCTACTGAGAGTACGTCTTATAAGAAAATAAAAATGAAAAATCAATTTAATAAATTAAATAAATACTTTTCCTAAAAAAATAAGTGAAATTTCGCGCGCGATTGTATTTTTGTAAATAAATGAAACTTTTAGTATTCCAAAACACTATTATCGACACTCAAAGATATTATCACTGGAATTCAAAGGCGCTACACTTTCTATCGAAAACACAGTATTATTATTATAAGAGTTCCAGTAGGAGTGTTATAAAAGTGTTAGTGGTAGTGTTTAAGAGTGTTAATTGTTGTGTTTAAGAGTGTGTTCATGTGTTATTAAGTGTGGGTATTATAAGAGTATCAGTGGTAGTGTTTAAGCGTGTCAGTTGTTGTGTTCAAGAGTGTCAATTCATGTGTTATTAAGTGCCGATAGGGGTGTTATAAAAGTACATGTGATAGTGTTTAAGAGTGTCAGTTATAATATCTAAGAGTGTCAATGCTAGTGTCCGGTAGTGGTATTTTGTTAATAAGTTACAGTTATTTACAAAAATATCACTATACGTTTTAGAAAAATATTACTCCCTCTGTTCCTAAATGAGTGTCCATTTTTAAGAAATCTTTGTCCCTAAATGAGTGTCTTTTTTGAACATAACTTTCTCCCTAAAGGTTTTTTTTTCGAAATTTTTTTCACCGGTTTCTTTATACGTGCAAAATTAAAGGTTTGGAAATGAGATTACAAGATTATATATGAATCGTTGTTACCAAATTGATCATAAAGTTGAGATTTTCAGTGTCCCTTAAAATGAAATTTGGACACTCATTTAGGGACAGAGGGAGTAGTTATTTATAAACATGTTCACCCCAAATTTGAAAGAAATTTGCCAATTAGTAATAAAAAAAAATAAAAAAAAATAAATCACCACACATTCTTAAAAGAACTTTCGTTTATTTATTTACAAAACATCGTGGTGCATTTTAAAAATACGTTTCTTTTCAATATCTTTTTATTGAAAAATAATAATAATATGTATTAGCCAAGAGGAGGCTCCAAGAAATGCATACGTGTTGATGATTCTTGTAACTTGTAATTAAGCACTCTGCGTGTCGATTTTCAGGAGGGGAACCTACAAAATTGCATGGCAAAGTATAGCCAAAACACCTCTATCTCCATAGCCACCACCATTATCTGCACAAGTGTCAAACTGATTTATCCAAATAATTGACACATTTACCCCTTTCTGATGAATAATCCATCAAAACATACAAAAACAATCTCTTCATACTAATTACTTGGATATGATTCTTCTTAAGGGTCAATTTCTTCAACATATATTTGAAGAAATTTATTTAAGAAGATAATGTTGTTGGAGTATATTATATTTATATACTCCTTCCGTTCCCGAAAAATTGAAACATTTACTTTAGAGTTGGGAAATTAAGGATATAATATTATATTAAGAATGGAAGGTAGAGAGGAAGAGAGAGAATTAGTGGGGGTGGAAAGAGAATGAGTGGAGAATAATGAGTGGTTGGGAAGAAGAGAGAAAATGAGTGGAGGATTATAAAAGTAATAAAAAACTTCCATTTTTTTATTGTTGCAACTTTTGTGAAATACCCTAAATGGCAAAATGTTACAACTTCCTTGGAACGGAGGGAGTATATATATATATATATACATATGTTTCTTTTTTGTGTGTGTGTTTCATGTATCTCTATTGTCTTCAACCAATCCAATTTGTGCCATGATATACAAAGTGGATCCCAACTGAAAGCTTCTATGATATGCTAAAGGGATGACCACTATCACTCACTCTCTAAAGCTCACTATCACTATTACTCTCTCCGTCCCAGCTCAATGTGCACACTTACCTTTTAAATGGGTGTCGTTAATATGTGCACAATCCAAAAAATGAAAGTTTTTTATTATTTTTATATTACATAACCCCCACTAACTTAACATTAAGTAAGTAACTAACATGATTTATTAACCTAATCAATGAGCCCAAATTTCACCAGCCCAAATTTAATCAGCTAACCCATTAATCAAATTAACAACAAAAAAACCCAGTTCAGTCCATCTTCAAAAACCGACCCAATAATTATTTGATCCCTAAGTTCATCTCTCTCTCTCTTAGAACAAGATCTAGGGTTTTCCGTCTCTCTCTCTTTCTGCGCTAGAGAGGCGGCACAAACCCTACCCTCTCTCTCTCTCTCTTCATCACTTGTCAATTTCACTGTAATTGGCCTCATCAACTCTTCTACTATACAAATCGACCCATAAATTCATGGATTTCCCGTCGAAATTGAAAGAAAATGTTCAATTCGCATCGGAAATTGAAGTTGGGTCTTACCAGGGTTCTGTTGAATGTCCTATGTCCGATGTAATCGATTCCATCGATTCAGGGGAAGAGGACACGGTCGTTCCGGAGACGGAGTTCACTGATTTGGGGGAAATCGGAGTTGGGTCTCATCATGGCGCCGCCGTTGGATGTGCTATGTCCGATGTAATCGATTCCATCGATTCAACGGAAGAGGACACGGTCGTTCCGGAGACGGAGTTCACGAATTTGGGGAAATCGGAGTAGGGTCTCATCAAAGCGCCGCTGTTGAATGTCCTATGTCCGATGAAATCGACTCCATTGATTCGACTGAAGGAGACACGGTGGTACCGGAGACCGAATTGTCGGATTTCGGTAAGTCTGTGACTATAGAAACCCCATATGATTTTCTTAAAAGGGAAAGTCATACAAACTTTGTTAAGGAGATTAAGGAGATTAAACACTCGTAACCTTTGTAATTGAAAGAAATGGGTTGTATTTATAGCAGCTTTTGTAATTGAAATTAGGGGGAGTTGTTGGTTTGAATTTTGTGTTTCCAAAATTTAAGTTGAAATTTATGGAGGGAATGCCAATGTTTGGATTCAGATAATATCAGACTTGTGTTAACTGCTTCCCGCTTAAAACATTGATGGGATTTTGAATTTTGGTGGGATCATTACCTTGCTAATCTCAGAGTTGATTATTTTCATTATCTTTAATTTTCCTCCACTCACAATACTTTTGAATATAAATACTATCTCCTTAAATATTATGCTAAACAGTAAAGATGCACATTGAGTTTGGACGAAGGGAGTACATTATAGACGTACAATTTGTTTATTTTATTTGGGGGTACATTTCAAAAAGAGGACTACTATATAAAAGGTATAATCGTATTAATTCGGACCAAGCACAACCGATATCCTTTTCTTTTTCTTTTTCTTTTTCTTTTTTAAAAAGAAATTAATACATCTGTCTCAAAAAAATATATTTAAAATTTGTTCTCGAACAAGAATAAATTTGAATTTTTCGACATTCAATTTGGGACGATAGGAGCGTCACATTTAACTGATTCATTGTTTCTAAATAAATGTCCAAATTTTTAGAAGACATTTAAAAAAGTTTACTATAAAACCAATTAATAAAATGCATAAATATTCTCGATATCTATTTTCTAAACGTTTATGTTCGTAAGTAAACAACGATTAGTGAAAAAAAAAATCATAAAATACTAGCTCCGTCCGAGCTCATTGTGTACAGTTATTGTTCATTTGGTCAACTCAATCGAACTTTGACCATAATTTAATGAAAATCTGAATATTCTTATGCAATTCTAAAAATTATTATTGGTTCATCGTTAGGAATAGTATTGATAATACTTTTAGAATTGCATAGAGATATCTAGACTTTCATAAAACTATGGTCAAAGTTTAAGTAAGTTGACCAAATAAGTCAAACTGTCATTGAGTTGGGACAGAAGTAATAATTTTTTTATTTTTTTAAAAAAAAAATATGAAATAGACATTCATCTTGGGAAAATTTTATTTAAAAAATGAACATTAATAGATAATAGCGATACCTTTTCTATAAGACAAAAACTTGTATGAGAACACCATGACCAGTCTCATCGTAGTAGAGACATGTCATTTTTGACCCATGACCCAGGGGCATTTTTTTTTGTGATTTTTCGGTGTGCCAAAAGTAATAGTTATTATAACTAAATGTAACTAACGTGTTACTTATATGTAGCAGTTTGTATACATAAAAGTAATACATACATATATAGAAAAGTAATAGTGTTTTTTTTTTTTTTTTTTACGTTTTCTTCATTTGCAAAAGTAATACTCCACTTATTATAACTAATGTAACGAACGTGTTACTTATATGTAACCGTGTTTATACATAATTGTAACACATCTGTATAGAAAAGTAATCATTCAACCCTTTACACTTTAGAATTAAAACACTTGTGTTAGTAACATTGAAAAAAGAAGAAAGTAACAATTTTTATAAATGAATATCACATTTTACTTGTATAATAACATTGTAAAACAGTTACGTTTACTTGTATGATAGTATCTATATGTTTTCAAATAATAAGTTATAATGAGTTCAATTTATCATTATACATGTAAGAGTATTACATTATCTATAGAAATATGTGTTACAATTTCATCTACTAAAGTATTACATTTACTTGTACAAATAATTACATTCATGTATATAAGTTGTTATTTTTCAAATATTACTTTCTTTCAAAAATAAAATAAAAAATATTCAAACAAAAAAAAATATTCTAGAAAAATACTATTACATTTTCAGTATAACGATATAATTACATTTAGTTATTGTTAGTGTTACACGTATTTATTATTAGTATTACAGTTGAAAGATGAGTAAAATGAGTTTTTTTTTTTTTTTTTTAAAACTGGTGTTACGTTTACTTATAAACAATGTTACTTTATAAGTAACACAGTTGTTACATTTAGTTATACTAACTATTACTTTTGATAAACGAAAAAAAACAATAAAAATAAAAATATAAAAACAAAAAAAAACATTTTTTTTCAGGGAAAAAAAATAATTGGCCATGGGTCGCTGCCACGTGGCAGATTTTGAGTGGAGCATGGGTTGGGATCCTATGCTTCGCGGAGAATGTTGTACACGGGTCATGGACCGACTCGTCTTTTTTATGAGCCGGATCTTAGTGTTCTCACAAGAGACCACCTCTTTCTATAATAGTCTTGGGAAAATTTTATTTAAAGAATTCTCTCTTGTATTAGAAATTGATGTTCATTTTTACTAATCTTTTCTCAATTTTACTTTTTATTTATCAATAATAGATGATAAATATTTATTCGGTAAGAAAGTAATAAATGTTAAGAGAGATATCACGAATTTTTTTTTCAAATAATTCTCTTTTAAATCATTATCTACCTAAATGACATTTGGGAAACTTTATATACCAAAATGACCACTTTTTGTGAAATCGGCATTGGCATTGCCGACTTTGGGTTGAAGTCGGCACTACCAATGCCGACTTTAGGCTAAGTAAAATTCAACCGGATTAGGGTAAGAAGAATTAGGGTTAACACGGGGAATATTTTGGGAGTTTGGTTGTCGGCCATTGTCTGGTAAAAACGGCATTGGCATTGCCGATTTCAGGGTGAAGTCGGCACTACCAATGCCGACTTCAGGACCGGTCAAAAATCTTCAAAAAGCGACCCCCCTCCCCTTCCCCTTCCCCATTCAAACCCTACCCTTCAAACCATCCCATCTTCATCCATCTTCATTCAAACCAAGTCCCATCCCTATCTTCATCTCAGTGTATTGCTCAGAAATCACATTTTTTGTCAGAAGATCTTGTCAAAAATTCGAAATCATAAGGTTAGTGCTATCATCTTTGTCTTTTTCGATGAAATTAGAATATGTTAATTTGTGAGTTTATAATACACATGTTAATTTGCTTATGTGAGTTTGAATTAATTTAAGAAAAAGTAATTTATTAAAAGTTGATGAAAATTCACATTATCGACTGAATTCGTTTAGAAAGTTAACAAAAATGCCCATTTTCTGTTAGAATATTAACTGAATACATGTTAATTTGCTTATGTGATTTTATATTAATTTAACAATAATCTATTTATTAAAAGTTGATGAACTTCAAATTATCATCCGAATTTCGTTGGAAAGTTAACATAAATGCCTACTTTCCGTTAGAAACTTACTGAACTGTCCGAAAATTAACAGGTTGCGTTATTATTTGTTAAAATTTAACAAACAGCCTCTATTTTTATCAAAAATCCCATTTCTGTCAAAAAGTTAACTAAACTGTCAGAAAAGAGCCCTTTTTCAGTTAAATATTTAACGGACCAGCCTCTTTTTTAAACGAATTTTAGTTTAATAGTTTTGTTGTTTGTTGTTCAGATGGACCAATATCATGATAACCAAGCATTTGTGATCCCGGGCCGTTAGACGACTCCGTATTAAAATGGCAAGATAAACACGGTCACGTTATATTTGGGCTCAACAGAAGTTGAGAATATTAGATTTAGGCGCGGTCCGGAACCTCCTAAAAACTTGGATGTTAGGATTCAGAGTAAACTTTTAGATGTTGGGTTTTACGGTGTTTATAAACTAGGTTTTTTCAAATATGATTGGCATTTGTTAGAGGCTTTGGTTGAGAGATGGCGTCCAGAGACGCACACATTTCATTTGCCAGTTGGGGAGATGACCATCACCCTTCAGGATGTTGGAATTTTATGTGGCCTTCCTATAGACGGGGATCCTGTGATTAGTTCCCAAACCCATATGCAAAAATTGGAATGGGTTCAATTATGCCACGAATTACTAGGGATTGAACCACATGATGGCGTATTGAAGGGTGGTAGATTGTCTATTAAATGGATTATAGACGAACTGACTCAGTGGGATGAGCTTCCTGCAAATGCCCCGCCCGAATTGGTTAACCAGTATACTCGGGCATATATTTTGATATGCATAGCGTCACATTTAATGCCGGATACGAGTAATGTCTTAGTGAAACTCATGTACCTCCCACTGCTTAGGGACGTTGACACGATCGGGAACTACAGTTGGGTAGTGCAATGTTAGCCTTTTTATATCGGGACTTGTGTGTAGCGACAAAGCCCGATGTGAAAAGTTGTGCTGGATTCTAACAATTGTACAGGTATGTCAATTATATTTTCTTATATTATTGTAGTGAAGAAAATATGTTTTGTACGTGACACAATTTTTTTCTTTATGTTATTTTTTTTAGCTTTGGGCTTGGGAACGGTTGTTGTGTTTACGACCCTAAGGACACGTGGAGATGTCATTCTTCAGGATGCATTATCCCCATATGGTTGCAGGTATTCTAAAACAAATTAAATTTAAGTCCACATAATATTCTATGTACTTAATTTTATTATTACACATTAATTTGTATGCCAAATTGCTCCATATGTAGGTGGCAATGTCCTTTATCATATACGCATCTTACCGTCCACAACTTGCGTGGATACAGGGATCAGCTGGCGTATTTGAATGACGATCAGGTTGAGTGGCAGCCGTACTTAAATGTCCAGGGTCCACCATATCGCTTCCAGGGACAGGCTATATGGAGAGCGAAGGTGCCCTCATTTGCTTTGATAGGGTGAGTGGCACCTTCCCGATCGAGTAATGAGGCAGTTCGGGATGTTACAGAATATCCCTGACCCACATGACACGAGTGATTACCTGCATGGACTAGATCGACGAGGTCGGTCAGAGGTTAATTGGCCTGAATTCCACATAGTTCCCATCGGAATGTGGAATCAACGGGCTAATTTGGTGGTGGCTGGGCAATATGGTACCGAGGATGTAGATTACACACATTACTATATGTTATGGTACCATAGGATTACACGGTTATTGATCCAGAATCCGAATGCTATAGAGGATGAGGGGTACAGGGCGCATGCTAGTCGTTATGAGGGTTTGGTAAGCTAAATAGTACATATTTACTTTAGTTCATTTTTATTTGTTCACAATTTATTATCGTTATAATTTATTCCTTTTTTGTTATTTTCAACAGATTCAAAACCTTCAGCGTGCATACATATCCAACGAGAATGCCATATCTGAGGTAGAGGGATACGGCATACGCTCACAAAACCTATATGTTACCCGTATGTCCATCAGACAATCCTTATCATCTATTAGACAGCAGAAACGACTGGATGCCCTCCAACCTCCTCCACCACCAGTAGATCGTGTTCAAGGGGTGCCACCGAGACGAAATCGGGTTCGTAGACGTGCTCAACACGTGCAGGATGATCCAGAGTTACATGTTGAGGAGGCAGTGAATGAGGGGGACAATGACGAGGAAGGGAATGATGAGGGCGGAGATAACGAGGATCCAAAACATTTACAGGACATGACGCTTTCTCCCAGGCAGGAAACTATGGATTCTCTCATACACAGATGGATTATACTCCAACTCCCCCGCCAATTTTGGTTTTACATCATATGGTTCGGAGAGTGGGAGTGGAAGTCGAAGAAGAAGCGTTGGCTATGCTCCAAGTCGACTCTCTAGGGACGGGTTTCACATCGTATGCTTGGGGAGTGGAAGGCGAAGCTTTCAAATGGATTATACTCCAACTCTACCTCGATGTCGCTTCCGGAGGCTACACCTTTTGGTCACATAGACCCAACTCAGGAACCATCGCCATCTCGTCAAACTAACACATCACGAATAGGTCGTGTAATTTCTCGCCTTATGCCTAGGAGAGGTGGGAGGCCACATAATCCTCCTAACAATTACACCCCATCTGCATATCCCTGATGGATTTCCTATTTGACCGGGATGTGGTCAATAACTATTTGGATTGATGTAGTATTTATATGTATATAAATAAAATGGATATTTTGTGGAATTTTTGGAATAAATTTAGACCTAAATATTGACATGGAATTTCATCACAAAAAATCAAACAAAGAAGGATTTACATAACATCTCAAATAAATTTATCAGAACTGTCAAAAACGGCACTACCAATACCGTTTTTATCAGAACTGTCAAAAACGGCACTACCAATACCGTTTTTATCAGAACTGTCAAAAAACGCACTACCAATACGTTTTATCAGAACTGTCAAAAACGGCACTACCAATACCGTTTTTTATCAGAATACTTACCCTTTAAAAGGCTTGGTGACCTCAAAAACAAATCATCCATTTCTCATCCATCTCTCTCAAAACTAATCTCTCTCAAAAATTTCTAATTGTCATAATGGGATCCATCGCTCCCCGCTGTATCGTGGCACACAACCTCTTATGGTAATCCCGTTCACCACTCCGATGCTCAATCTAATCTCTCTCAAATCGAACGAGAGTTAGAAT